>CM069912.1:98395501-98860423 GCA_036172215.1 Camellia granthamiana | reverse complement strand
GGCCTCCAAGATGCTTAGAGTGATGGTGGAGGGGTTAGGTTGGGAGATGGTATGCAAAGGTGCAAGAACCATGCACTTTTTGAGCTTGGATATAGAGATATAGATGGAGAAGTCTTGTATGCCTTAGACAAAAAAAAAAATTTGAACCCTCTACAAGGAAGGGGAGCCCTTCTTTTATTGACAAGAGGGACTAAAGCTTCTCCTAGAAACTTAAAACCAAGGGCCAACATCCTCCATACACGTGTATGGAGGATGCAGTCGGTGCCTCCCAGCTGGCACAGCTGGAATCAACTCACTGAGACAGAACTGATGGGAGCTGGCCGACCAGTTCAAGTGGTCGGCCGACCACTTGCCCTGGTCGGCCAACCAGGGTCAAAAGGTTCAAGTGGTCGGCAGCCTCCCAGCGTAGTCTCCACATGAAATGCAAGCAAGTGGTATGGTGGGAGACCAGTAAATGTGGCCCAAAAACCAAGGAGACCAGCTTCCTGTCAAGAAAACCAGCCGGCGAAGAGAAAGGTGGTCTCCCACCCTTGTACCACCTTTCAAACAATGAAAATAGGGTCCAAGCCAAAAATGAACCAAGACGGATGCAAAATGAGGGTTCGGGGGCCAAAACACGCAGCCGGGTGCCCCAAAAACTAACTGTTAAGCATCGAAAGTGGCGTACGACCACAAAGGTGGTCTCCCGGGCCATAGTGTCCCTCTAGAGAGAGGAAACAAGGTGTGTGCCAAAAACCGGAGCAAACGGAGAAAGTTAAGTGATCTCGAACCGAGGCGCACGGCCGACGGCTCTAAAAGCCGGAAACTGGTCTCCAAACGAGAACAGTGGTCTACGACCACGAAATGTAGCCTACGGCCACTGAGAGATGGTCTACGAGACCTCTCCCTTCCTTCGAGAAGAGAAAACAAGACCTGGTCCGCAAACCGAGTCAAAGCATAAAAAGTTCTGTGGCCCGGAGGCAAGGCTATCAGCCGAGAACTCCGAAATCTCAGAACGAGCATAACATGCGTGATCACCGAGCGCTCAGTCGATGACGTCTGAGTCTTAAGGTCGATCAAAAATGGGGTGTCTGCAGTTGCCCCTCTTTGACAGAACTCGAAAGTCATAAGTGACGGGAGTGAATGTCAAAGCCCAGAGATGACCCATTTTTGACAAGGCCGAAGACTTAGACGAACAGGCCAGACAATCAAAGAGAAGTGCCCGCAGGCAGGGGCAAAATGCAAAGGGTATGCACAAAGCCGAGCATAACTTATGATCATGCAAAGAAAGTTGTAACGAAGCACATCATGAAATAGTTTTAAGCAAGCATATGCAAACCTAACTACAACTCATGCAGAAAGGGTGTAAGAGAATTATACAATTCTCGCTATGTCTCACGCGAAGGATACAATACATGTCCGGTTCGTCTAGTCGTGCCAGCTTCAAATGAACCGTATATACAATATCGTGCCTGAAAAAGAAAGAAAACTTAACAGGTACAATATTGTTAGAAACATGCATAGCAATGCAAGTGAGAAGTGCGTGACAACGCAGGTGAAGGGGTGTATGACAATGCAACCTAAGCACGACGCATAACAATGCGGAAGGGATGCAAGCTAATGCAAGCTAAGTATGACGCATAACAATACGGTAGAAAACAAGCATAACAATGCAAGTGAAGTATACATAATAATGCAATGCACTAACAAGTGCAGGTAAAGTGCGCAAGACAGCGCGATGAAATGCAATGCACAAAATAGTGTGAATGAGGTGTGCTAGATAGTACAATGAGAAAAATAGCGCGAATGATGCAAAAGGCAATGCAATGCACTGACAGTTGCATGTATGCAGTGCACAAAATAGTGCGATGCGCAAAATAGCGCGATAAAACGCATGCCAAATGCAAGTGAGGTGCACAAAACAGTGCGATGCGCAAAATAGCACGATAAAATGCATGCCAAATGCAAGTCAGGTGCACAAAACAGTGCGATGCACGAAATAGCGCGATAAAATGCATGCCAAATGCAAGTGAGGTGCACAAAACAGTGCAATGCGCAAAATAGCACGATAAAATGCATGCCAAATGCAAGTGAGGTGCACAAAAAAGTGCGATGCGCAAAATAGTGCGATAAAATGCATGCCAAATGCAAGTGAGGTGCACAAAATAGTGCGATGCGCAAAATAGCGTGATAAAATGCATGCCAAATGCAAGTCAGGTGCACAAAACAGTGCGATGCACAAAATAGCACTATAAAATGCATGCCAAATGCAAGTGAGCTGCACAAAACAGTGCGATGCGCAAAATAGCGCGATAAAATGCATGCCAAATGCAAGTGAGGTGCACAAAATAGTGCGATGCGCAAAATAGCGCGATAAAATGCATGCCAAAGGGTAACATACTCCAATCATGCTGAAATTGTGAGAGGAGGAAAAACGAATTCCAAACACAGCGAAATCGTATGAGGAAAGGGGACATTCAAACCATGTTGTAGACAAGCCCGCGGGGGACCTCGCTACAGCTCGGACTCGATTTGTTGTCACGGTTCTTAATCTTGAAACAAAGAGTCCAAATTCGGCAAATCGTTTTGAGAAAACAGATTTTTGAAAGAAGTGCCAAACATGGACTGCTTTGCCAGATACAGAGTCGCCACCTAAATATTTTATTTTGGGGAAATTTAGGAAACCCTGACTCGGTGCCAAAGGCCACGTGTCCGTCATCACCAAAGTTGCCTCGGCTCGGGAACTTGGGTACGATTGGGGAAGGTCACTTCGTGAGCACCCCCGCTTGCCCAATCAAAGATCGGCCTCTACTAACCATGATATCAAGTTTTGAAAACATTATCTGTTCTTATTCCGGTTGTTAGCCTAGATTTACTATGTGATGCGCACAGCATACAAGTATAGACTGGGTCGCCTGAATTGGAACAAAACATTTCATGTTTGTTTTTGAAAGATGGTTTGCTACTCGCAAGTAGGCTTAAAATGCAGATTTTGCCACCCTCAGGTGGGCTTAGAAAACATGGTTTTGCCACTATCAAGTGGGCTTAAAACTCACAGTCAATGATTTTGTTCCAATCCAAATAACCCAACCTTCACCCACAGGCATCCAGGCAGTTATATCACATAAGCATATAGCCTCATGGTAAGCGTGCTATCATGGCAGTCACTCACACACATGCAAGGATGCTAAAGCATAAAACTTACTGAGTACTCCAAGCCAAAACAGAAGCTAATTAGAAATCTATGCATGATCCTAACTATACAGAAATGCCTAATGCAACACATGCAAAATGCAACTATAGCAGGCTCGGCTATTCTAAACATGGCATATGAAATGCTACAACTAACAAGTATTCAATTTGGAATTGAAATAGAAATGCAGTTAGTATGATGCGCCGAGCCCGGTGCATGCAAGACAGATGAATGAATGCAAACATGCTATCATACTGTATGCTAATTGAAACATGCCCTAATCTAACCATCATAAGCTGGTAAATAAAAGGGAGAAAGACGTGGGGTTGGAAGACATACATCACATGCACGCACACTTATTACAACATTGCCCTCACTCGAAGGGTCCGAATAAAATAATATACAGTCCCAAATGAAGAAATAGTACAGTCCCGAATAAATATAGAAATCCTAATTAATTTACAAATTAATCTAGGAAAGCTATCAACTGGCATGCAAGCCAGGGACTGCCTCGACTCTGATGAATGATGTATGTTTGGGCTGCCTTGCGCGGAAATCCACTGGGATGCCCCAATTAGCCTCTGTTTTGCAATTATCCTTGGAAAACGCGCCAAGCTCCGGAAGGTTGCTAATTCTTGATTTGCTGCAACAGAGAGCAGGAAAGGGGCATGGCAATGTATTTTCACATATGTATGCATACCTCGATCCTCGTGCCACCAATCACGCATCTCGATGCATGATGGCCGAGGAGTCGAATTGCACAACTCAATGTGGAATGAATGCACATGAAAATACAACTAAGACCTAACTCCATCATGGACAATCTGGAGTGTCGGCGACTGGGGAATTGAGACATGTTCCGTCACTCGGAGTACGAAACGCCCCTCGTTTCCCGTGCTCGGGCTAACTCCTATCCCGAACACAATGCAATATGCATGACATGCGTAAAATGCAACTAAGATACAACCTAACATGCAACATGCTATGAAATGGCATACACGATGCACGAGGTAACATGGCATACACGATGCGCTAACATACAACCTAGCATACACAATGCTATGAAATGAAATGGCATACACAATGCATAAGGTAACTTGGCATACACAATGCACTAACATGCAACCTAGCATACGCAATGCAAAGGAATGGCATACACAATGCATAATGGACTTACACCAACACAAGTGGACCTCAGCCACACTCACATAGGAGGCCATTAGATGAAAATGAGACACTCGAAATGCGTGCACACGTGCACGCAAACCGAGGACCGACCCTAAGGCATGGAATGCCACTCTAACAAGACATGACAAGGCATGGAATATGGCATACTAGCATGTAAATTTCAGTAGCAAAATATGATGCAAAACAGCCCCGAAACATGGCAAAATGGCATCCGATGCAAGAAATGAATCCCGAAACAGGAAATTAGGTACATGGAATGGCTTACAGCTATACAAAGCATGCATTATTTGAACATGAGACCTAAAGACAGAATCAAGGCAGTCTCAAAATAGGCATATTTACAGTTTTAAGAAAGGCCAAAAAGTGAGTACAAATAGGCCTAAGTTAGCATGCAAAAATGGGCCAAAAAGGGGGGCAAAGAAGCAAGTAGCAGCTTCTGACCTCAAACAGAGAAGGGCCCTTCAACAATGTTGAAGAGGGGCCCAAAATATGATATTTTACAGTTTATGATCAAACCCAAAACAGTGCACAAGTATGCCCAAAATACTATGCAAAATAGGACCTAAAAAGGGTTTAAACACAAAGTACAAAAAGGAAGCCTCAAACAACAAAAGTCCCTTGATCAAAATAAGCCTATTTACAGTGAGGAGCCCTTCTTCAATGTTGAAGAGGGGCTCAAAATAAGCCTATTTACAGTTCGGACCAGAGCTCAAAACAGTTTACATATAGGCCAAAAATGCTATGCAAGAAAGGGGGATACAAGAGGGGTAAGGAAGCAAGTGCCAAAGGGAAGCCTCAAACAGTGAGAGGACCTTAAACAAACATGAAGAAGAGCTCAAAAAAATGCTATTTTCAGTTAGGGTCGGAGCCCAAAAGTGTAAGCAAGAATGGCTAAGAAAACATGCAAAAATGAACTCAAAAGAGGGGAAATGTCACTCACCCTTGAAGACCAAACTTTAGCAAACTCTTGGCTTGAGAAATGGTGCCTCCAAAGCTCTGAGAAGACCCTCCAAGCTGCTGGAATGGAGTGGTGGTGTGGTGCTAGGTGATGGTGTAGAAATGGTGTAGGATTTGGAGAGTTTTGGTGCTTGGAAGGGTAGAGGGAGAGAGATACAATATGGGAGCTCAAAGGTGGTTTTTCCAACCCTTCAAACCAGAGCTGGGAGGCTGGTTTTATAGGCAAAAGAGGGGGAGAAAAGGGGGGAAAAATGGGGGGGGGGGAAATGAATTCAAGTTTCCCCCCAAAAAAATGGCCCCCCGGATACAAAATCTGGGGGGAAAAAGTGGTCATATTTGGACTGTACCTGCTGTAAGGAATCTGGCCGGCCAGCTATTGAGGTTGCAGGTGGCCGGCCGACCCTCCCCATGGCCGGTCGGCCAAGGGTCAAAAGGGTCAAGTGGCATTAGTGGCCGGCCACCACAGATTGGTAGCCTCCCATGTGTGCTCAACACAGCCATGTGGTCAAAAACTGGAGAAGGTGAACCAGGAGAGAGAGCAACCCACTTTTCAAAGGGGTTCAAAAGGAATTACTGGCCGGCCATGTGATATTTGTGGCCTCCCAGATGTCTACGACACAAATATGGGGTTTGGAGTTCAAGAAAGTGGCCCAAGGGTGGTCAACATTGGCTTTGAAGTGAGAAAAACGGGCGTCGGAGGGCGATGAAGGAATAAAACTGGTTGTGAGCACAATTACTGGCCTCCCACCCTTCTATGACCTTCCTAGCAATGAAACAGAGGTCCCCGCCAAAAATGAACCAAAATCGATGCAAAATGAAGGTTCGGGGGCCGAAACGCGCAGCCCGAGGCCCCGAAAACTGGCCGTTAGGCACCTGAAGTGGTATTCGACCACGAAGTTGGTCTCTCAGACCACAGTGTCCCTCGAAAGGGAGGAAATAAGATGCATGCCAAAAACCGAAACAAGCGGAGGTGGTTAGGCGGTCCCGAACCGAGGCGCACGGCCAACGGCTCCGAAAACCGAGAACCGGGCTCCGAAATGGGCAAAATGGCCTACGACCACGAAACGTAGCCTACGGCCACTGAGAGATGATCTACGAGACCTCTCCCTCCCTTCGGGAAGAGAAACAGAGAAAACTGAGCCTGGTTCGCAAACCGAGGCAAAGCATGAAATAGTCCGGAAGTCTGGAGGCAAGGCTCGCAGCCGAGACTCTGAAACCTCTGAACGAGCACGATATGCAACATCACCAAGCGCTCAATCGGTGACGTCTGAGTCTTAAGGTCGGTCAAAAATGGGGTGTCTACAGTTGCCCCTTTTTGACAGAACTCGAAAGTCACAAGTGACGTGAGTGAATGTCAAAGCCTAGAAACGACTTATTTTTTACAAGGCCGAAGACTTAGACAATCATACTAGATAATCAGCGAGATGTGCCCGCAGGCGTGCCCGTAGGCAGGGGGCAAAATGCAAAGCGATATGCACAAAGCCAAATGTAACTTAATGATCGTGCAAATGCAGCAAGCTGTAATGAAGCAAATATTCGCAAATAGATGCAACAGTTTTAAGCAAAAATGCAAAGTAGCAACTACATTTCATGCAGTTAAGAATGCAGAGATTTATTCAATTCTCGTCGCGTCTTACACGGAGAAGATACGATACCTGCGCGATTCATCTGGTCGCACCAGCTTCAAATGAACCGTACATACAATATCGTGCCTGCAAAAGAAGGAAACTCAACAAACACAAAATGATTAGCAACATATGTTCAGTGTGATGTCAAGCGTAGACAATCGCGGTGTCGATGGAAAAGTGCATCGCAATGCAAGAAGGAACGCGCGTGACAACGCGAGTTTAAGCACGGAGGCTTGGTGATATCAAAGAGACGTGCATAAGAATGCAAACATATGCATGAGGATACAAATTGCGCGCACAACAATGCAGAACAAGCGCAAATCAGGATGCGCGTTTGTTACAAAACGGTGAGCAAGGAAATGTGCGTTTCGGCGAGGGTGACTCGATCACGGCCTCCGGTTCACCTCCCAGAGAGGTTACAACATGTTTAAAAAGGATACACCTTGATTTTGAAGAGTAATGATGAGACACACGTTAGAAGTTGAAACTGAGGTTCCGGCGGAGCGTTTTCGCGACAGGAAGTGCACTTCTCTTGTGCTTTTTCAGGTCCCGGGGACTCCAATTCTCCTAAAAATTTGCAGGGACCTTGGGGGGCATGTGGGGAACACCACCGGCCAACTTTCTTTCCCAGGGGAGGCCACCGGCCACTTTTTGAAAAAGAGGATGGCCGGCCTGCCAGAAAAAGTGGCCGGCCGGCCACTTGTCCAAATTCGGGGCAATTTTGTCTTTTCACCTTCTTTTCTTTAAATCCACCCATCCAAACTCTTTGAGCTCACAAGTGCAGCTCCGAAAATACTTCCTTTACCTTCCCAAACCATTTTCTCTCTCAGATCTGTGCTCTATACGCGTTTTCCAACGCCCCACGCAAGTTGTTTTCGCGAAATCTTTCAGTTTTAAGCACTTTGAACCGATTAAATTTTGATTTCGGGGCTTCTTTTCTCATTTTCGCCACTTGAGGTGAGTTTGTGTCAATATTTGGAAAATTTTCTCGGGAGTTGACTTTGGTTGACCTTTTCATTTCCCGAGAGTTGACTTTTGTTGACTTTTCTAATTTTTGCTCATTTTTGCTCATTTTTGCAGATTTTCAGAAATGGCCGGTCATTTTCCTCACGTTGGAGGTCCTGCGGATGCCGGAGGTGATCCCGATATCATGGCTCTGCCTCCGAGGATTCGCCCCTTCATACCCGAGAGGTATGACCCACCGGCACACATCCTTCCGCGGGCGGTTTTTCGTCACTTCACTGATTTTGATGAGCGAGCGTCTAGGGATCTCCTTCTACGAGAGCCGGAGTATCATCTCTCCCATGAGGCACGAGAGGTATTTGCGTCGTTTTTCCCCTATTCTGCAACGTATTCTGCTTTTTGCATGCATTCCGTGACTTTGCCATGTTTGTCTGCTTATCTTGAGTACACAGCTTATTCAGAATGTTTAGTGTATGACCTACCATTCTGTTTATATTCTGAGCACACAGTTCCCAATCGTTTGAATTTCTGAACACTCAACCCATAAATTGATCGTGAACACACGGCACACACTTGTTGGGAATAGGACACGCAGTCCAAACACGGTTCGAATTGAAGGTGAACACACAGCACACACTGATTGAGAATTGAACACGCAGCCCAAATATTGATTTTCTGAACACACAGCCCAAATTGAAGGTGAACACGCAGCACGCGCTGATTGAGAGTTGAACACGTAGCTCAAATACTGATTTTCTGAACACATAGCCCAAATTGAAGGTGAACACGCAGCACACACTGATTGAGAGTTGAACACGCAGCCCAAACACTGATTTTCTGAACACACAGCCCAAATTGAAGGTGAACACGCAGCACACACTGATTGAGAGTTGAACACGTAGCCCAAACACTGATTTTCTGAACACACAGCCCAAATTGAAGGTGAACACGCAGCACACACTGATTGAGAGTTGAACACGCAGCCCAAACACTGATTTTCTGAACACACAGCCCAAATTAAAGGTGAACACGGAGCACACACTGATTGAGAGTTGAACACGCAGCCCAAACACTGATTTTCTGAACTCACAGCCCAGATTGAAGGTGAACACGCAGCACACATTGATTGAGAATTGAACACGCAACCCAAACACTGATTTTCTGAACTCACAGCCCAAATTGAAGGTGAACACGCAGCACACACTGATTGAGAATTGAACACGCAGCCCAAACACTGATTTTCTGAACTCACAGCCCAGATTGAAGGTGAACACGTAGCACACACTGATTGAGAATTGAACACGCAGCCCAAACACTGATTTTCTGAACTCACAGCCCAGATTGAAGGTGAACACGCAGCACACACTGATTGAGAATTGAACACGCAGCCCAAACACTGATTTTCTGAACTCACAGCCCAGATTGAAGGTGAACACGCAGCACACACTGATTGAGAATTGAACACGCAGCCCAAACACTGATTTTCTGAACTCACAGCCCAGATTGAAGGTGAACACGCAGCACACACTGATTGAGAATTGAACACGTAGCCCAAATACTGATTTTCTGAACTCACAGCCCAGATTTTGTTTCTGATTTGATTTTGCACACGGCTCATACATTTTGTTCGCCTGTAGCTTATTCATTTCATTTGCACGCAGCTCATTCATTTCATTCTAAAATACTGAAACACGTATCCTTTCTGAATGCAGGTGAGTTCTCGCACTGTGCGGGGATACGGCTCTACCGCGGCGCGGGATTGGTATGCCGAGCTTCCGGAGGCTGTCCGGGATTTGGTCGATTTGGCAGGGTTTGGGCCCTTCTGTACTGGACTATCTCGCTGTCTTGCCAGGAGGACGTTGTTGGCTGCCTTGGCGGAGAGATGGTGGGACACCACCAACTCCTTCCATTTTTCTACGACTGGGGACTTGACTATGACCCCACTTGACTTTGCCGTGCTGACTGGCCTCGACGTGGGAGGTTGGCCCATTCCTTATGACGAGGACATGGGCGAGTGGGACGCCGCTTGGATATATCTAATGGGGGCTCGCCCTCCTGTTGACAGGTCTTCGGGTAGGGTCCGATACACCTGGTTTTCTTCCCACTTTCGGAGGGAGGAGATGGAGCCCGGGTCTCTTGAGGAGGCAGCACAGTATGCCCGTGGTTTTCTGATATTCCTCTTCGGGACTACTTTGTTTGCCGACAGGGGGAACACTGTAGGGCTGTATCTGTTGGGTGCTTTGGTGGACCTATCACGGGTCCGACGGTATGATTGGGGTGGTGCCGGCTTGGCTACTCTTTACTGCTATATGAGCGCGACTTCCCGTGGACGGGGGGACTTACTTGGTGGCTATTGGAGAGTCTGGGAGGTACTTTCTGCCCTTTTGATTTATATTTCTGCTCCTCATTACTTGTATTTTGCACACACGGCGCACTCTACACTCTGTATTTTGCCCTCAGCATTTTGCATTTACATTCTGCACTGTTTTCCACAGTTATGGGTCTATGTATACTTCCCGACATTGGCCCCGGAGTTGATAGTGGAGGGGCCCCTCGTGACCCCGTACTCACTTGTATTTGAAGGCCAGCATCGGCCAAGACCTCGGGAGTCCCTCCTTTATCTACGGCAGTATTTCGACACGGTGCGGTCGACGGAGGTATTTCAGAACTCTCAGTCCTTTGTGTTTTCATCTCTGATCTGTCTTGCACTTTCCCGATTTCTGATTGGTTTATGCATTGGTTGTTTGCAGATTACATGGCAGCCTTGGGCGCCCTTAGGTGAGGGTATCCGATTTCAGTTTGCCGGAGGGCAGGGTGCTTCCCAGTACAGGATCCTATTCGAAGGGCCAGTTGGCAGGGCCTGGTTTCTAGGGGAGCGCTTCTTGCGTCAGGTATGGGGCTATACTTCTCAGGACCCTCCTTCAGCACCCCCAGTTGATATGCGGATCGCTGACAGGCTCTCTTCATGAGATGTTACTAATGCTATGCTGGGTACTGATGCCTTACTACATCTTGAGGAGGGAGATTATGCCACTTACCGTCACATCTACCTGATGCCTCCATTGACAGGAGTTCGTACTCCGGTGATGAGGCCTGCCAACATGCCATCTTCGAGCCGGGCCTCGGCTACAGACGCCCCTTCCACCAGCAGGGCCGGTACATCTAGAGGTGGGGGTAGACCAGTTCCCCCGATTCCTCCGACTTATCATCATCCTAGATGGCCGGACATGCCGACTGAGTTGTTGGGGTGGCAGTATGGGACTACTTCTCTGGTTCCAATCCCGATAGAGCCTCCGATGCCTGGCCACCGATATGTCAGAGACCCTGACTCACCAACGGTATGTTTCAAAGCTTTGATTCATTACTCAGATACTTGGACGTTCGTTCCCTTACTGATGCCTTTGTCTTTGCATCTGCAGCCCCCCGTTGAGTACATGGATCAGGTGGTCGAGATGGTAGCCTCACTTGAGGGGATGGTCCTGCGGAGAGAGGCGCAGTTGTCTATTATGGGCTTCCAGGTACCCTTTAGCTTCCTGGCATTTATCATACTTCTGATGATATGCTGATTTTGAACATTCTACTGTATTAATAGGTTGCTTGTGTAGAGCACATCTGACACACACCCCACTTGCACACTGTATTCACATGTACCTACTTCATGTAGTTTTCTTGTATCTGCTTCTGATGTACATGTTTGAGCTGATGTATTCAAATTGAACTCTTTATTTTCAGATGCCTCCGGTATATGCTCAGCCGCAGGCCGGGCCACCTGGGCCTTCTTGGGGAGGTGGACCATCTGGGCCTTTTCGAGGAGCTGGGCCATCCAGGCCTTTTCGAGGAGCTGGGCCATCCGGGCCTTTTCGAGGAGCTCGGGGAGGGGGGTCGTCTCGCAGACGCAGGGGGCACCTTGTAGAGGAGGAGCCCGGTGAGGATAAGGAGGAGGAGGCTGCAGATCGTCAGTCGGAGACATCTGCTGATAGAGAGGGTAGTTCCGATCCCGATTTGGGGAGTGGAGGCGAGGCTGAGGGGGATCCCGAGGATAGTAGCTCCGACTTGGATGATGGTGGTGGTGCAGAGGCTGCTCCGCAGAAAAGGATGAAGAGGGCCTCTTATTCCCGCTCCCGAGAGCATTGATGCTGCAGTCCCCTGTTTTATTTACCTTTTTGCTAGTAGTTGTAGCACATTGTATATCATTAGGCAGTTTTATTTTCTGTAAAACTTGTACCTCTTTTTGCAAAATGTTGTAACAAAGGAAGCATGATGGAATGAAACAGCTTTTGAAAAAGGTATTGTATTTTGTGCTTTCAGCATCGCATCGCATCGTTTTGCACAAAAATGAGATTTTGAATGGAAATGTGCATCGTGTATTTACCGAGTCAGGTAGTGAACTGACACAACAAACCAAACAACTTATCTTACTAAGAAGCAACAAAACCTTAGCAAGTTTACAACTCGATAAGCAAAACAAAACAAAATTGATAAGTAAAGAGTAACAACTCAAATTCATAAATCTTGACAACTCGATAAACAAAACAGCTCGACTAACACAACGACAACTCGATAAGCAAAACAACAACTCGATAAGCAAGACTAAACAACAACTCAATAAACAAAGTGTATTTCGGACGATCTGGGTGACGGAACGCACCCGAAACTGAGGGAAATTGAGGCCTTCGACACTCCCGATGCATGGAAATGCTTGGGACTTCCTTCCGGAGGGTAAAACGAGGCTAATGGCACACATTGGAGCATGGCCGGCCACCTTTGGGAGTCGGCCGGCCAGTTCTTTACAATTGAGGGGAGAAAGGTAGCCGGCCTGCTAGAAAAGGTGGCCGGCCGGCCACTTAGCTCTACAACCACCAAATTTTTGACACGTGTCCCTGAATAGTGTCGTATGCTCTTTAAAAGCCTCAAACTCATGGTTGATTCATTTCAACTTAGTCTTTCACCAAAATGGAGGCCTTCCTTGCCGAAAATCTCACAGTTTGGATGTCTTCTTTAGATGGCTCGGAAAAATTGAATTTCCGGGGTTTCGGCTTGAATGCACTATTCACGCTGAGCTGCACTCCGCTGCACTTCCCCTTCCTCCATGCCGCGGTGAGGTTTTGGAACCCGGTAACGCATGTTTTCAGCTTCGGCGGTCAAGAGGTATGTCCAACTTTCGAAGATTTTCAAGTTTTGATGGAATCTGAACGCTGTGAAGAGATTTTACCTCAGTTCCGCTTCGGTCATGCCCAAGCTTTGGGGAAAATGTGCGGGCTTACCATGCATGATGCTCGATCTCTGATCTGCAATGGGGAACTGGACACTCTCGGCTTGCTCCAGCGCTTTTCTGACATCGGTGACCGCGGCAATCATTATTGGCAAGGTTTTCGGCAACATGCCCTTTGCTTGTGTATGTTATCCCACTTTCTGCTCACTTCAGGATTTGGTGGATCTAGCATCCGTCTGATTGAAGTTGCTCAAGGCTAGAGAGAAGGGAAGAGCTGTATCGCCATGACATTGGCCGAGATGCTGATGGGCTTGGATGCTTTCTATCGCCGGGAGACGAACAGATTTCCAGGGAGCCCGCTACTGCTACAGGTAATGTTTCCCACCCGATCTCACATATATGTTGCTCACATCACTTGGCCCTCGGGCTCGGTTTTTTCTCACAAAACCCTTTTCTCGCTTTTCTCTCATCGTACATCTCTCTATTCTTTATTCTCTCATTTTTCATCCCTCCCCAGGTATGGTTGATGGATAAATTGCAGGTTGTAGACTCTTGCCCAGCCTATTCAGCTCGCGGCTATTTCTTTCGCCAACGCTTAGTTGATGCCCTTGATGAGGGGTGGTGGTTCGACTGGATGTGCAATTTGTCTGCAAATCGCATTGCTTGGCATTGTCCTTGGCTCAATCTCCCGGCGATGAGCTATAGCATGTCCCGACTGGTCGAGATCCAGTTGGTTGGTTTGACCCACTGCGTGTTTTACTTCCCATTTCGGTTCCAGCGCCAGTTTGGCCATGATCAGACTTGCCCACCGGAGGGGATAGAGTACCCGGCTGCATTACCGGTCCGAGGTGCACAGCTTGCCCGTTATGCCACGGCATGGAGGACTCGAGAGCTCCTAGCCCCCGCTCCCACTTTCAGTTGTACCTTGTCTGACGAATGCTGGGATTGGCTCAATGAGGAGGCACAGATTGGGCCCAGCTTGGCATCAGAGGCTTCGACTAGCTCCGGGAGGGGGCGCAGGGACACCTGACTTAACTATTCCCCGGATTTATTGCTTTACTAGTACTTTCAAGTTTTTCTTCATGAATGTAATAAAAAGCAACTTCAATTTGTATGCAAGAGCAGGAGAACTCTGTTTTGAAATCAATGAAATTGAAGGTTGTGGGTACTGAAAATTTTCCGCTTTGGTCCAAAAATGGTCTTGGTTGTAAAAAGATTAATTTGAACAAAGTCAACTTTTATTAAAACTTTTCAAAACTGTTTTCGATATGGATTAGAACTGGACACGCCTGAGATCTGTCACTGAGATGCACAACCCCAGATTCCAGCAACTGGAAAGTTGCCCCTAGTCTGTATAGCACCGCGACACTGCACAGCAACGGAAAGTTGCCCCTAGTCTGAGAAGCACTGCACCGGAGATCACGATGAATGCTGATGGACAAGGATGACTGAGATGATCAAATGGACAAAGTTGATCGGGGAAAATGTTTATGGCTGAACTTCAGGATGAAGTTGCCTACGTATCCCAAAGATGGGAATCAAGCCTTACGTAGTTCAGGTTTAGGTTTGCTCGGGTATTTTTGCTCTCCTTTTACGCCCTAACTTTTGCCAAGGCCGCCCTTTGCGGGTTTTCAACCTTGCGAGCTCAGTTTTTATAATTTCAAAATTTTTTGTGCTCTGAGTTTTGCCTAGGTCGCCCTTTTGGGTTTTCGGCCTAGCGAGCCTCTCAAGGGTAATATTTCTTCAACTTGTCCATGTTGATCGGCTGTGAAAACTCTAAGCCATCCAGATCCATCAGAACCACAACTCCACCTGACCAGATAGACTTAATGATGTAGGGACCAATCCAATTAGGTCTGAACTTGCCCCTAGGGTCGTGGATGGGAGCTCGGTTGTCCTTGAGTACCAAATCTCCTTCCTTTAAATTCCTAGACTTAACTTTCTTGTTGAAAGCCCGGGCAATTCTGCGTTGATAGCCTTGAATGTGGTACAGTGCTTTCAGTCTTCTCTCGTCGAAAAGCATGAGTTCCTCAAATCTGCTCTGCTGCCAATCTGCCTCGGCTATTTGACACTCGGCCAATACTCGCAATGACAGAACCTCAATCTCGATAGGCAGAATGACCTCCATCCTATAAACCAATGAATACGGAGTCGCCCCAGTGGAAGTTCTGATCGAAGTCCAGTAGCCCCACAGAGCAAACGACAGCTTATCTGGCCAGTCCCGGTAGGTTTCCACCATCTTCTGCAATATGTGCTTGATATTCTTGTTGGCAGCCTCAACCGCTCCATTGGTCTACGGCCGGTATGTAGATGACTTATGAAAAGCCACGTTGTATTTTCCCAACAAGTCAATCACCTCCTTCTTGAAGTGGGAACCGTTATCTAAAATTATCTCGTTTGGGACCCCGTAGCGACAGATGATGTTGTTTCTGATAAACTTCACGACATGTGAAGCCTTCAACACCGTATAAGATTGGGCCTCAACCCACTTTGTAAAATAATCTATCGTGACCAGGATGAACTCATGCCCATTTGACCCCTTTGGAGTGACGGCCCCGATCACATCAATTCCCCAGACTAAAAATGGCCATGGCGAAGTCATATTGTATAGCTTTGACGGCGGGATGTTCATGCGATTTGCATGAATTTGACACTTGTGGCATCGCCGGACGAAACCGATACAATCCTCCTCCATGGTGGACCAGTAGTAACCCTGTCTGAGGATCTTCCGTGCTAGCATTACTCCATTCATGTGTGCACCACATTCTCCTCCATGGATGGCCTCCATTAGACGCTTCGACTCTTCGGCATCGACACACAGCTTATGCATTCCCAGATGACCTCTTCTATACAGCTTACCTCCACAGATAATGAACTAAATGGCCAATCTCCTTATTGCCCTTTTATCCTTGGCATTTACCCCTGGTGGATATGCTTCCTTTTCCAAGAAATTCCAAATGTCATGATACCAGGGGTTTTCATCCTGAACCTCATCTATAGCAGCAATCGTCTCGTAGGCTGGCGCATCCGAACTCCGTATGGGATGTCTATCATGGAAGATAGAGTTGCTAAAGAATCTGCGAACCTGTTGTTCTCTCTTAGCAGATGAGTAAAGTTTAGCTTCTCAAACCGGGGAATTAGCAAATCCAAGGTCTGGTGATACATCATCATCTTTTCCTCTTTTACTTTCCAGTCTCCTTTTGCTTGAGACACAACAAGATTCGAGTCCCCGATGACGTCCAACCGTCTTGCCCCTAGTTCCAGGGCTGCTTCCAAACCAGCAATGCATGCCTCGTATTCTGCTTCATTGTTCGAGACTTTGAATTGGAGTTTGAAGGCTAGGGGGATACGGGAATCGTCGGGTGCTATCAGCAACACCCCTATTCCATATCCGTGTTGATTTGACGCTCCGTCAAAGTACATCGTCCAAGTTTCATCGTCAATGTGCAAAATGGCTTCATCTGGGAACAAGTACTCGACTGCTTCACCCCCTGCTACCGGATGATCGGCTAAGAACTCTGCCACTGCTCTTCCTTTGACTGACTTGCGTGTTACATACTTCAGATCAAATTCGGAGAGCAACAGCAACCAACGGGCTAGCCTACCCGTAAGTGCCGATTTCTCGAAAAGATATTTGATGGGATCGAGTCGTGAAACCAACATTACGGAGTGAGCTAACAGGTAGTGCCGCAGCTTCCTGGTAGCCCATACCAAAGCTAAGCAAGCCTTTTCCAGTGGTGTGTAGCGAGTCTCATACTCTAACATCTTCTTGCTCAGATAGTAGATGGCCCTCTCCGCTTTGTCTCCAGATTCTTGTGCGAGCATGCAGCCCATGGTGGTCTCAGTCACTGAAAGGTACAATATCAACGGTTTCCCCGGTTCTGGTGGTGATAAAATGGGCGGGTTCTGTAGATATTCTTTAATCTGTTCAAACGCAGCTTGGCACCGGCCGTCCCATTGGAACTTCTTGCCTTTCTTCAGGAGACCAAAAAGTGGTTCACAAGTCAAGGTTAATTTTGAGATAAACCGTCTTATGAATTGCACTTTACCCAGAAAGCCTCGCACCTCCTTTTCAGTCCTTGGTGGTGGCATTTCTAAGATGGCCTTGATTTTGGAAGGGTCGACTTCGATGCCTCTTTGTGTAATCAGAAACCCCAGCATTTTTCCCGCTGTAACACCGAATGTACATTTCTGAGGATTCAGCCGCAACCGAAATTCTCTGATCCTTTGAAAAAACTTGTGCAAGGCGGTGTAGTGGCCCTCTCTATCTTTGGACTTGACAATCATGTCGTCCACGTACACCTCGACCTCCTTGTGGATCATATCATGTAATATTGTGGTCGCGGCCCGTTGATAAGTAGCTCCAGCATTCTTCAGCCCAAACGGCATGACTCTATAGCAGTATGTCCCCCACGGGGTGGTGAATGCAGTCTTTTCCCGGTCTTCTGGTGCCATTACTATCTGATTGTAGCCGGAGAAGCCATCCATGAATGAAAGCAACGCGTGCCCTGCTGTGAAATCCACCAACTCATCAATATGCGGTAAGGGAAAGTCGTCCTTCGGACTAGCTCTGTTCAAATCCCTGAAGTCTACGCATACTCGGATCCTGCCATCTTTTTTCAGCACCGGAATGATGTTGGCCAACCAAGTCGGATATTCGGATACCAGCAGGAAGCCTGCGTCGATTTGGTTGGTGACCTCTTCCTTAATCTTGAGAGCCCAATCCGGGCAGATCCTCCTGAGTTTCTGCTTAACGGGTCGAGCCTCGGGGTCAAGAGGGATCCGATGCTGTACAATCTCAGGATCGATTCCAAGCATGTCTTCGTAGGACCATGCGAAAACATCATTGAAATTTTTAATAAAGCGACTAAGCGCTCGCGTTCCTCCGAAGACAACGTGGACCCGATCTGGACCAGCCGCGGGTCTTCCTCAGTACCAACATTCACGGTAATGATTTCATCCATTAGGGGTTTGACAAATCTCTCCTGCTCTTGCTCAATTAAACGTTGCAAAACCGGAGGAATTTCTTCCTCGTCATTTTCATTAAAATTTTGAAAGTCCGAGTTTATGCAATAAATCAAGGGCACAGAAAAGTACTCAGAAACCACAGCTACTTGATTCTCATTAAGTTCATCCAAATCGTCCGAATTCTCGGTTACAACAGACTCAAATGAGAAAGAAAAAGACGACCTGGACAAGACTGTGGCATCCGGGTTATCATCCCCAGGACTACCAGACTCAGACTCAGTCGAGCTGGAACGTGATTCCGACTCACAAGACTCGGTGGAATCAGATTCCGGCTCACTACCTGACCTGGTATTGCTGGACAAAAATCCCTCCTCGTATTGCCAAGTGAGAGAGGGTGCGATAGATGCATCCAAGATAGCTGCTGGTAGGCTCGTAGCCGTTTCATCCCCAATCATGGAAACCGAGAAGTTATCCCCCAAGCACTTTCGATCGATCGGAGGATCTGAAAGTAGACATGCCAGTGCTACCCCCATTTCAACTTCAGTGCCCTCGGAGTCCACTGCCTTACACTGCTCAACCTTAGCTGATGGGTCCGTCTGCTCTTTGGCAACATCCTCCCCGGGTAACTGCAGGTCGAAGAAGATCTCGAAACCTGGCACGCGCTTCTTCTCCGCGTTCAGCCATGGCTCTGGGAAGCCGCAAAACGGAAAGTCCTCTCCCTCCCGGACGAAGCGTCCGTTTAGGGTACCCTGAATGGGCCTATGCATCAGCTCAAATGGCTTCCCAGCCTTCTTTGCCCTGGCCCTTCCAGCCATCTCTTTTCCCTTCCTCACCCAGTCCTCTTTGGTGGGCAGATAACCCAAGCCAAAGGTATGAGGGTTGTGTGGCACTTCGGCCAGTGTTGCGACGCCTTTCCGGCCGCTTCTTCCTCATCCCATCCCGGGGATGTGTTGTATCTTGTTCATGAGGTAGACAGATTGAGCACTAACGTACACTCCCTCATTCACAGCCATGATATTCTGCACCACCCGAGCCTCAGCCAGAGTGAACCCTGATAAGAACACATCCTCCATGCCATGCTCGATTTCCAATACTGGTGTGGACACTTCTGGTGGCGGATGGATAGACGAATTCCCGAAGACAATAGCCACCCCCTTCCCGTGAGGGTACTTCAACATTTGATGTAAAGTGGAAGAGACTGCCTTCACTTGGTGCAACCACGGCCGCCCCAAGAGTAGATTAAAGGTTGCGGGAACGTCCAAGATGTGGAATTCAATGTTGTGTTGTCCTGGGCCAACCTGGGTTTGAATTTTGACAGTCCCCATCACCTCCCTGCTGGTGTTATCGTAGGCTCTGATCACTTGAGTAGTCGGCATGAAGTCCACAGGCTTCAACCCAATTGCATACGCTGTTCTGGCTGGGCAGACGTTGATGGCGGACCCGGTATCAACAAGTACCACCGGTATCCACTTGTCTCTACACTTGACAGAAATGTAGAGGGGTTTGTTATGATTTGCGCCGTCGGGCGGCAGTTCTTTGTCTAAAAAGGATAATGCCGGGGAACCTCCTCCCAAAAAGACCAGTCCAACCAGCTGCTCTGGTGTGGTATCTATGGAGAGTTCGGCTTTGTCTATAGCAGATAGGACAGCCTGTCTGTGCACTCGTGAAGCCATAAGCAGTCCCCAGATGGAGATGTCTGCTTGTATTTTCTTTAGCTGCTTCAGTACAGCTTCTTCTTCGATCTGTTTCTCTTTCTGTTTCTCAGCTTCCTTGTCTTTCCCTGATGCCTCTGGCTGGTCTAGGTGCGGGGGCTTGAAGTACCGCCCACTTCTTGTCATGTGATCCACCTCATCGAGATACCAGGTGTCATCCGGTTGATTGCTTCCCCAATCCTCGTCTGTGTGGGCAAGACATAAATCATCGTCTTCCCACCACATCCCGTGAGTGGCCAACAAACATCTGTCTGGCTCTGGTGTGATTGTATCCGTAGTATTTCCAGCCCACATGCTCGCAGCATCTTCTGTCTTTGTGCCCACAGCACTCTCAATCCCTTCATGGGCTTTGGCTTTCCGGATCCTCTCAGAATCCCAAAAATTTTCTTGTTCTGCCTGCGTTGGCACAGTTTGTTGTTCATTTTTCCCTGCATTCGCACTGTCCCAGTTCCAAGCGAAATTCTTCGTACCGGCGCTCTCCGACAATGCATTCTGACTTTCGGCCCTTCCGGCCACAGCTAGTATCCCTGCCCCTGCTGGGCTCCGTTCTGGTTGGAACTCTTCCACAACATCGGGTTGGTCATCCAGCCATCCAGTGGCCTCTGCCTATTCCTCATAATCAAACCAGTTGACTACCGCGCCTCCTGATTCTTGGTCATCTAAAAATTGCAGGTTGGCAAAGTCCTCCTCCATGGCTGTCAAATCATTTGCCCCTTGCTCAAATTTATCTCCCCGGATCACACACAGCTCTGCCTTCTCTGACAATTCCATACCCGAACCAATCTGGCCTGCTGACAGAATGTACTCACTTGGATCATAGGCTTCCCCAGCAAAATTCCCAGACTGTTCAATCCCAGACTCAACAATTCCACTTTGTTCTGAAATCTGCCCTGCCCCATCTTCGATGGTCACCACCGTTGGCTCTGGTTGGGTTGTGGAGATGTCGAACATGGACAAAGAGTCGGTGCAATCGGGAAGGAGCACCTCCGGCTTAGGTAGGTGGGATGGGGTGATATAGATACTAGGATCGTAAGACACGACCCCAGTTTGGATGAAGTTGATTCTGTTGGGAGGGGGAGCTTGGTTATGTGGTGGGAGAGGATTTGTTGTAACGTTGGGTTTGTCGGGAGGCGCGATCACCTGTTTGTCAATAAGATCCTGGATCTCGTGACGCAATCTAAAGCAACGATCGGTGTCATGACCGTGCTGTTGGTGATACGCACAGTATCTGGCTGGGTCATGAGAGGGAGGGAGTGGATTTGGTAGTGGCCTCGGCTCTAGGGGTTTCAAGTGCTTTTTCCTGATTAAAACCCCCAGAGCTTTGGACAGGGGCATGTACAGTGGGGTGAAGGTTCTTTGGCCTCTGGGCTGATATTTAGTGGTCTATGTGTTGCTTCCGGATGCACCGGAGAAAGGGGTGGCTGCCATGGGTTTTGGAATGGGAGGGGGAATGGTGGCGACCATGCTCACCTCTGAAGTTCTTGCAGTTGCAACGCCACCCGGGCCTGCATTGTTGTTACGGTTAAAGGTCCTCCTAGGCTGTTCCCGATCTTGGTCAATCAGGCCTTGTTTCATTGCATCTTCGATCTGCACCCCCATCTCGTGTAGATCTGAGAAGGTGGGGAAGGGGATCACGATCATCTTTTGCATCAGTTTTGGTTGGAGATTACGCACAATCATCCTGATCTGGTCCTTATCGGTGGGCCTTAAAGTCATCATCGAGGCCTTCGCCCTCCACCGGGTTACGAAATCTGAGAAGCTCTCTTTGGGCTCCTACCTTGTTGTTTCGAGATCACGGGTTGTAATCTCAATCTGGGTGTTGTAAGAGTATTGCGCAACAAAGGCTTCAGCCATCTCATCCCAACTCCTCTTGACATCGTCCTCTAACTTCGCATACCAGATGGCGGCCACACCCGACAGGGTCCGGCCGAATAGCGAAAGCTTCTGTGGTCTGGTTAGGCCCATTGGTCGTAGTATATCTGAGAATAGCCGGAGGTGGACCATGGGATCCCCAGACCCATCGAAACGATCGATCTGCGGCATTTTAAATCTGTCCGATAATGTCACGGCCACATCGGTATATCCGTCCTCGATATCCGAAATAGCCTTCACCCCTTGGGATTTTTTGAATAGCTTCTCGAGCTTGCTCAGTTTCAGTGCTGTATGGTCTATTTCGAACTCGAAGGGAGAGTCCGGGTGGTTGGCAGGTGTATGGGTCTCGGACAGTTGAGGCGGAAGTGGGGGCGGAGCTGGCCCCGTTGGAAGGTCTGTGTCCCCTTGGATGTTCTGGACATTTGGTACGGTGTTCTGGGTGTTTGGTAAGGCATTCTGAATAGTAGGTGCCTGCTCGGGTAACGGGACCCCTGGTGGAGGAGGTGCTGGGTGTGAGGTTGAAGTTCCGGTTTGCTGTTGGAGCCGGGTGATGAGCTCAGCCTGTTGGGCCATGATTGTGGCCTGTTATTTAGAGAACTCCGCTTGGCGGACAGCGTCCTCTTGTATTTGTCTCATGCTCTCCTGCATTTGGTGCATCATTTCCTCCATTCCAGCTACGTTCTGCTGATCCTGCTGACTGACTGGTATATGTATTTCTATGGCAGATACTGAAACCTCAACCTGATTGTTCACTGCTAGGGTAGACCACTGTCCTGGTAACCTCTGCTCAGACACACTGCGCTTTCTTGGCTTTCTTCTAACAACTGGGGGTAGAGAATGGAACACTGGTTGTCCGTCAACCAGATCCTCAGATCGATTGAGCCGACGACCTCTTGTCCAAAGTGCTTGGGGAATATCTACTAGGTCGGAAGCAATTGTGCTAAATCTGTCCTAGCAAAAAGATAAATAAAGCAATAAGGAAATAAACAACCAGATAAACGGACAGCATAACAGCTTAAAATAAATACACAACACACGGCTGGGCATAATAACACACGGTCGCTAAGCTAAATACACACTGTCCTCCAACACTGATCATTATCCCTGAATCACTGTCCCCGAAAACTGAATCTGATACTCGCAGATAACTGATTCTCAAACACTGACTGATGCCCGCAGGCCTGATGCCCAAACTCATAAACTGATACATGCATTCCTGTAGAGACGCGCTCTAAAAGCACATAGCAGATAAGTGAGAGCCAAAACACCCCTATGTTGGGGTAGGGTTTCCCTGTCCTATTTTGTCAGGAGCTAGGGTTTCACTACGCACGCAGCGGTTTCAAACAACCTATCGGGTAAGCAACCTGTCCTAGTTTGGAATGGTCACTATGGATCCGAATATGCACTAGGTCGAATAGTCAAAAAGGGTGCCCCGGTAAAACCGGGGTTTGTGTTCCCATACTGGCAGAGCCCACAACCGGTCAGCCTTATGGTCATGCCTTGACATGACAAGCCTCCGGCAAACCGTTTAGGAATAGCAGATGGCAAACACGGTGTCCTAGGCGCACCAATGCAAATGCAATGCAAAGAAACACACAAGTGTAGTCAAAACCAGATATCATGAGTTCGAGTCAAGTTCTCTAAATCCCCAGCAGAGTCGCCAGAAACTGTAGACAAGCCCGCGGGGGACCTCGCTACAGCTCGGACTCGATTTGTTGTCACGGTTCTTAATCTTGAACCAAAGAGTCCAAATCCGGCAAATCGTTTTGAGAACACAGATTTTTGAAAGAAGTGCCAAACATGCACTGCTTTGCCAGATACAGAGTCGCCACCTAAATATTTTATTTTGGAGAAATTTAGGAAACCCTGACTCGGTGCCAAAGGCCACGTGTCCGTCATCACCAAAGTTGCCTCGGCTGGGGAACTTGGGTACGATTGGGGAAGGTCACTTCGTGAGCACCCCCGCTCGCCCGATCAAAGATCGGCCTCTACTAACCATGATATCAAGTTTTGAAAACATTATGTGTTCTTATTCCAGTTATTAGCCTAGATTTACTATGTGATGCGCACAGCATACAAGTATAGACTGGGTCGCCTGAATTGGAACAAAACATTTCATATTTGTTTTTGAAAGATGGTTTGCTACTCGCAAGTAGACTTAAAATGCAGATTTTGCCACCCTCAGGTGGGCTTAGAAAACATGGTTTTGCCACTATCTAGTGGGCTTAAAACTCACAGTCAATGATTTTGTTCCAATCCAAATAGCCCAACCTTCACCCACAAGCATTCAGGCAGTTATATCACATAAGCATATAGCCTCATGGTAAGCATGCTATCATGGCAGTCACTTACACACATGCAACGATGCTAAAGCATAAAACTTACCGAGTACTCCAAGCCAAAACAGAAGCTAATTAGAAATCCATGCATGTTCCTAACTATACAGAAATGCCTAATGCAACACATGCAAAATGCAACTATAGCAGGCTCGGCTATTCTAAACATGGCATATGAAATGCTACAACTAACAAGTATTCAATTTGGAATTGAAATACAAATGCAGTTAGTATGATGCGCCGAGCCCGGTGCATGCAAGACAGATGAATGAATGCAAACATGCTATTATACTGTATGCTAATTGAAACATGCCCTAATCTAACCATCATAAGCTGGTAAATAAAAGAGAGAAAGACGTGGGGTTGGAAGACATACATCACACGCACGCACACTTATTACAACATTGCCCTCACTCGGAGGGTCCGAATAAAATAATATACAGTCCCAAATGAATAAATAGTACAGTCCCGAATAAATACAGAAATCCTAATTAATTTACAAATTAATCTAGGAAAGCTATAAACTGGCATGCAAGCCAGGGACTGCCTCGACTCTGATGAATGATGTATGTTTGGGCTGCCTTGCGCGGAAATCCATTGGGATGCCCCAATTAGCCTCTGTTTTGCAATTATCCTTGGAAAGCGCGCCAAGCTCCGGAAGGTTGCTAATTCTTGATTTGTTGCAACAGAGAGCAGGAAAGGGGCATGGCAATGTATTTTCACATATGTATGCATACCTCGATCCTCGTGCCACCAATCACGCATCTCGATGCATGATGGCCGAGGAGTCGAATTGCACAACTCAATATGGAATGAATGCACATGAAAATACAACTAAGACCTAACTCCATCATGGACAATCTGGAGTGTCGGCAACTGGGGAATTGAGACACGTTCCGTCACTCGGAGTACGAAACGCCCCTCGTTTCCCGTGCTCGGGTTAACTCCTATCCCGAACACAATGCAATATGCATGACATGCGTGAAATGCAACTAAGATACAACCTAACATGCAACATGCTATGAAATGGCATACACGATGCACGAGGTAACATGGCATACACGATGCGCTAACATACAACCTAGCATACACAATGCTATGAAATGAAATGGCATACACAATGCATAAGGTAACTTGGCATACACAATGCACTAACATGCAACCTAGCATACGCAATGCAAAGGAATGGCATACACAATACATAATGGACTTACACCAACACAAGTGGACCTCAGCCACACTCACATAGGAGGTCATTAGATGAAAATGAGACACTCGAAATGCGTGCACACGTGCACGCAAACCGAGGACCGACCCTAAGGCATGGAATGCCACTCTAACAAGACATGACAAGGCATGGAATATGGCATACTAGCATGCAAATTTCAGCAGCAAAATATGATGCAAAACAGCCCTGAAACATGGCAAAATGGCATCCGATGCAAGAAATGAATCCCGAAACAGGAAATTAGGTACATGGAATGGCTTACAGCTATACAAAGCATGCATTATTTGAACATGAGACATAAATAAAGAATCAAGGCAGTCCCAAAATAGGCATATTTACAGTTTTAAGCAAGGCCAAACAGTGAGTACAAATAGGCCTAAGTTAGCATGCAAAAATGGGGCAAAAAGGGGGGCAAAGAAGCAAGTAGCAGCTTCTGACCTCAAACAGAGAAGGGTCCTTCAACAATGTTGAAGAGGGGCCCAAAATATGACATTTTACATTTTATGATCAAACCCAAAACAGTGCACAAGTATGCCCAAAATACTATGCAAAATAGGACCTAAAAAGGGTTTAAACACAAAGTACAAAAAGGATGCCTCAAACAACAAAAGTCCCTTGATCAAACATGAAGAGGGGGTCAAAATAAGTCTATTTACAGTTCGTACTAGAGCCAAAAATACAAGCATAAGGTGCTAACAAAACATGCAAAAAATGAGGCCAAGAAAGGGGTAAAGAGACAAGTGACAGATAGAGGCCTCAAACAGTAAGGAGCCCTTCTTCAATGTTGAAGAGGGGCTCAAAATAAGCCTATTTACAGTTTGGACCAGAGCTCAAAACAGTTTACATATAGGCCAAAAATGCTATGCAAGAAAGGGGGACACAAGAGGGGTAATGAAGCAAGTGCCAAAGGGAAGCCTCAAACAGTGAGAGGCCCTTAAACAAACATGAAGAAGACCTCAAAAAAATGCTATTTTCAGTTAGGGCCGGAGCCCAAAAGTGTAAGCAAGAGTGGCTAAGAAAACATGCAAAAATGAACTCAAAAGAGGGGAAATGTCACTCACCCTTGAAGACCAAACTTTAGCAAACTCTTGGCTTGAGAAATGGTGCCTCCAAAGCTCTAAGAAGACCCTCCAAGCTGCTAGAATGGAGTGGTGGTGTGGTGCTAGGTGATGGTGTAGAAATGGTGTAGGATTTGGAGAGTTTTGGTGCTTGGAAGGGTAGAGGGAGAGAGATACAATATGGGGAGCTCAAAGGTGGTTTTTCCAACCCTTCAAACCAGAGCTAGGAGACTGGTTTTATAGGCAAAAGAGGGGGAGAAAAGGGGGGGAAAATGGGGGGGAAATGAATTCAAGTTTCCCCCCAAAAAAATGGCCCCCCGGATACAAAATCTGGGGGGGAAAAGAGGTCATATTTGGACTGTACCTGCTGTAAGGAATCTGGCCGGCCAGCTATTGAGGTTGCAGGTGGCCGGCCGGCCCTCCCCATGGCCGGCCGGCCAAGGGTCAAAAGGGTCAAGTGGCATTAGTGGCCGGCCACCACAGATTGGTGGCCTCCCATGTGTGCTCAACACAGCCATGTGGTCAAAAACTGGAGAAGGTGAACCAGAAGAGAGAGCAACCCACTTTTCAAAGGGGTTCAAAAGGAATTACTGGCCGGCCATGTGATATTTGTGGCCTCCCAGATGTCTACAACACAAATATGGGGTTTGGAGTTCAAGAAAGTGGCCCAAGGGTGGTCAACATTGGCTTTGAAGTGAGAAAAACGGGCGTCGGAGGGCGATGAAGGAATAAAACTGGTTGTGAGCACAATTACTGGCCTCCCACCCTTCTATGACCTTCCTAGCAATGAAACAGAGGTCCCCGCCAAAAATGAATCAAAACCGATGCAAAATGAAGGTTCGGGGGCCGAAACGCGCAGCCCGAGGCCCCGAAAACTGGCCGTTAGGCACCGGAAGTGGTATTCGACCACGAAGTTGGTCTCTCGGACCACAGTGTCCCTCGAAAGGGAGGAAATAAGATGCATGCCAAAAACCGGAACAAGCGGAGGTGGTTAGGCGGTCACGAACCGAGGCGCACGGCCAACGGGTCTGAAAACCGGGAACCGGGCTCCGAAATGGGCAAAATGGCCTACGACCACGAAACGTAGCCTACGGCCACTGAGAGATGATCTACGAGACCTCTCCCTCCCTTCGGGAAGAGAAACAGAGAAAACCGAGCCTGGTTTGCAAACCGAGGCAAAGCATGAAATAGTGCGGAAGTCCGGAGGCAAGGCTCGCAGCCAAGACTCTGAAACCTCTGAACGAGCACGATATGCAACATCACCAAGTGCTCAATCGGTGACGTCTGAGTCTTAAGGTCGGTCAAAAATGGGGTGTCTACACATGCTGAAATCATGAGAGGAGGTCCAAAACAACCAATCAGGAGCGTGCTCAACGTAACCTGAGACAAATTACAAACACGCTGAAATCGTGAGAGGAAAGGGGAAAACCTCTCAGCGTATCACACGCCAAAGAGGGAAAGGGAAAACCTCTCAGCGTATCACACGCCAGAGAGGGAAAGGTAACCAAACGCGCGCCAAACGTGAGAGGAGAAGGGTATCCAAACGCGTGCCAAACGTGAGAGGAGAAAGGGTATCCAAACGCGTGCCAAACGCGAGAGGAGAAGGAGTATCCAAACGCACGCCAAACGCGAGAGGAAAGAGGAGCATCCAAGCACGTGCCAAACGCAAGAGGAGAAAGGGTATCCAATCGCGTGCCAAACGCAAGAGGAGAAAGGGTATCCAAACGTGTGCCAAACGCGAGAGGAGAAGGAGTATCCAAACGCACGCCAAACACGAGAGGAAAGAGGAGTATCCAAACGCGTGCGAAACACGAGAGGAGAAAGGGTATCCAAACACGTGCCAAACGCAAGAGGAGAAAGGGTATCCAAACGCATGCCAAACGCGAGAGGAGAAGGAGTATCCAAACGTGCGCCAAACGCGAGAGGAGAAGGAGCATCCAAACGTGTGCCAAACACGAGAGGAGAAAGGGTATCCAAACGCGCGCCAAACGCGAGAGGAGAAGGAGTATCCAAACGTGTGCGAAACGCGAGAGATGAAAGGGTATCCAAACACGCGCCAAACGTGAGAGGAGAAGGAATATCAAAATGAGCGCCAAACGCGAGAGGAGAAGGAGTATCCAAACGCGTGCCAAACGCAAGAGGAGAAAGGGTATCCAAATGCGCGCCAAACGCGAGACGAGAAAGGGTATCCAAACGCGCACCAAACGCGAGAGGAAAAGGAGTATCCAAACGCGTGCCAAACGCGAGAGGAGAAAGGGGTATCCAAATGCGCGCCAAACACGAGAAGAGAAAAGGTATCCAAACGCGTGCCAAACGTGAGAGGAGAAAGGGGTATCCAAATGCGTGCCAAACGCGAGAGGAAAGAGGAGTATCCAAACGCGTGCCAAACGCGAGAGGAGAAAGGGTATCCAAACGCGTGCCAAACGCGAGAGGAGAAAGGGTATCCAAACGCGTGCCAAATGGGAGAGGAGAAGGAGTATCCAAACGCGCGCCAAACGCGAGAGGAAAGAGGAGTATCCAAACGCGTGCCAAACGCGAGCCAAACGCGAGAGGAGAAAGGGTATCCAAACGCGTGCCAAACGCGAGAGGAGAAAGGGTATCCAAACGCGCGCCAAACGTGAGAGGAAAGAGGAGTATCTAAACGCATGCCAAACGCGAGAGGAGAAAGCGTATCCAAACGCGTGCCAAACGCGAGAGGAGAAAGGGTATCCAAACGCGTGCCAAACGCGAGAGGAGAAAGGGTATCCAAACGCGTGCCAAACGCGAGAGGAGAAAGAGTATCCAAACGCGTGCCAAACGCGAGAGGAGAAAGAGTATCCAAACGCGTGCCAAACGCGAGAGGAGAAAGGGTATCCAAACGCGCGCCAAATGTGAGAGGAGAAGGAGTATCCAAATGCATGCCAAACGTGAGAGGAGAAGGAGTATCCAAACGCGCGCCAAATGTGAGAGGAAAGAGGAGTATCCAAACGCGCGCCAAACGCGAGAGAATAAAGGGTATCCAAACGCGTGCCAAACGCAAGAGGAGAAAGGCATCAGTTAAACTGAACCGGAACGTCTATAAATGAACAGTACATACAATACTGTGCAAAAATGAGAAAGAATCTAGACAGGTACAATGCAAAACAATGCATGACATTGAAGGAATGAAACAAACAAGCATAGCGGCGCTTTAGAAAGCACCTCACTGGGTGAGTGGTGATAAACCACTCTACTGTGACAAGGATCCCCCCCTCTGTGTTCCTCGAACACTTACCTTCAACTAGCAGTACAAAGGCTCTGAAATATTGACGAGGAGCAACATCTGCTGGGGAAACCACAGATGTCGCTTTTCTGCCTGACCATACTCACAACTTTTTCTCATTGCAAAGAGAAGGCAACTCTGACGGGGAATGGTACTCAGGGAGAGCACATTTGATTGCCATTCTGGCTTTGAAACAGTCAACATAGTATTCTGTTTACTCTGGACACACAGCTCATACAGCACACTGCTCATTCTGAGTACACAGACCATAACATAGCATTCTGTTCATTTTGAACACACGGCTCCTACAGGACATTACTCATTCTGAACATACAGCTCATACAGCACACTGCCCATTCTGAATACTCAGCTCATTCTGAATATACTGGATGTAATGATGGAGCTTGCAGAAGTTGAAACAAAACAGATGCTCCAACTTTCTCTCTTTTCTTTTGCTTCGCGGCCTGGAACCTATACAACTTCAGATAGGTCCTGGTTCCACTGTTCTCATATGACCTGGGTTGAACCCTGCAGTTTTATGAAAGAACGAATCCTATTTTGCACAAATGTAGAGAATGTCACAGCACTCGGAGCACAAAACAAATCATTTTGAAATTGAGAGATGAGTTCTTGACCGGGGTATTGAGCCTACGGCTGAACACAGCGCGTTACGACTCAACAACGGAAAACAAAAGATAAACAACCTAAACACATCGAGTAACACTCAAAACGACTCAAAACAAGAATCGAGATAAAACAAAAAGACACGACACTCAGACGTGCATAGGGAGCCTGTTTCCCTTGGTATTGTTTCCCACCCTTTCTCATTTGTGATTTTCACATCACTCGGCCCTCAAGCTTTTTTTTTGTTTGAAAAAAAGCCCTTTTCCTCACTTTTTCTCTCAGCGCACATCTCTCTATTCTTCAATCTCTCATTTTTTATCCCTTCCCTGGGTGGTTGATGGATAAACAGGAAGTTGCGGGCTCTTCCCCCTAGCATTCTGCTAGATTCTCATTCTTCTGCTCACAACAGTGAACTTCCCCCACAGAAGGGGTTGTGATGCGGCTGGATGTGCAGCAGATCTGCGATTGACATTGGTTAACGATGCTCTACTGGGGAGTTTGAATGTGATTAGATCTGTCCAGATGAGGGAATGGAATATCCTGGCCCATTCTAGTTCGTGCTTCGTACTTGGCTTGATACCTCGTTGCTCGGAGGATATAAGAGCTTTCAGCCCTTTTCTGTTAGCTTCCGCTGTGCCCTTCTTGGCGAATAGGGTGCCCTTTCCGGCAAGTATGGTGCCCTTTCTGACAAATGCATTGACAACGGGAGAAAGACAGGAAGCCTGACTCAATTGTGCCCTAGTTCATTATTTTGACCATTTCTTGTTTTTGGCTTCTGCTAAAACAATTTTGACCAACATGAGAGTTAGATTAACATGCTTGTTCAATTTTCTGATTTGAAATCATGCAAGTCAAGCTATGAGCACTGAAAATTTTCCTTTTTTGGGTCCAAGAAAAAGGTCTAGTTTTGGAAAAATGGAATAATTTTCGAGAAAATTAGTCAACCTTAGTAAAAATTCTCAAAAACTGTTTTTACAAACGGCCACTACTCAACCAACACGGAACTTACTCTTGAGATGCACAACCTTAGATCCAAAACAATGAAAAATTGCCCCTTGTCTAAGTGGCACTATATGGCAATGGAAAGTTGCCCCTTGTCTGAATAACACCGCAGCATTGCACGGCAACGGAAAGTTGCCCCTAATTTGAATAGCGCCGCAGCACACGGCAACCAGTCCTCACAGTGACAATTACAACCGAATTCTCGGATACAGAGAAGACAAAGATGACCAGAACCATCACATGGACACAGTCAAATTTGAAGTGTTTTACGGCTAGACTTCAGAATGAAGTTGCCTACGTATCCCAAAGATGGGAATCAAGCCTTACGTAGTTCGGGGGTAAGGTACACTCGGTAATTAACCTCTTCTTTTGCGCTCTAACTTTTGCCAAGGCCGCCCTTTCTGGGTTTTCAATCTTGCGAGCTTTGTTCTTCTTTTCTTTTCAATTCTTTTCATTTCTTTTCTTCTTTTTTCTTTTTCATCTTTTCTTTTCATTTTCTTTATTTTTCTTCTTTTCTTTTTTTCATTCTTTGCATTTTTCTTTTTTTGCTCTTTTTCTTCTTTTTCTTGCTCTAACTTTTTCCTGGGTCGCCCTTCCGGGTTTTCGGCCCAGCGAGCCTCTATGAGTAAAAGTGTAGCTTTGTCCATGTCAAATGGTTTTGAGATCCTGAAGTCATCTGAATCCAGGAGAATGGTTGCTGTTCGTTGACGATGCAGGAGTCCATCCAATGGGAGGCTGAATTTGCCCTTAGTGTTGTGGATAGGAACTCGGTTATCCTTTAGCAATACTTTCTTCTTTCCTCCCTTCTAGGATTTGGCATTCTTGTCGATCTTCATTAGCTTGAGCAATGACCCCATTTTTGACTCTTCGAGCACATCTGACATTTTTTGCCCCTAGTTCGAGGGGTGCTTCTTATTTGGCTTTGCAAGCTTTCTTTTGATTATTTCTAACCTCCTTGGCCCTAGTTCATGGGCTGCTTCAAATCTGGCCACACAGGCTTCACATTGTGTTTGACCGTTGAACATTCTGAGTCCGAGTTCGAGGTTTGAAAGAAAGGGGTCGAGTCCCGAGGTTGAGAGCGATCCTAAGCTACACAATCTCAAGAGCGATTCCACACAGGTCTTCACAGGATCGTGCAAAACATTTTTTGAATTTTTTTTTAAGAAAGCGACAAATCGCTCGCGCTGAAGACAGTGTAGAACCAATCTGGATCAAGTCAGGATCCTTCTCAGTACTCACATTAACAAACATGATCTCAATCATTAAGGGCTTAGTACGCCTCTCTTTCTCTCAATTGATCAAATTTTACAAAACACGAGGAATTCCCTCCTCTTTGTTTTCATCACAATGTTCAAAAAGGTTTTGAAAAACTTGGGTCGATGTAATGACTTAAAGGCACAGAAGAGAAGGTGAAAAGTACTTCCGTTTTATTCAAGTTTGCTGGCACAACAGGCTCAAAGCAGAAACAAGCACAAAAGCATGAAAACCACAACTATTTCAATTTCAATTAGATCTTCCGGTGTAACTAGCTCCCTGGCAGAAACAGACTCAATTGAAAGCAAAAGGACAATCACAAAACAAAATAAAGATGTCCGAGGTGACACCCTCAGAATCACTCGACTTCTGTACAACAGGACTGACTCGATACAACAAGACAGACCCTTAATCAAAAAGACTGACTCAAAACAAAGAGACAGACTCAAAACAAAACCACAGAACTGACTCAACACCCAAGTTAGAACCTACAGAAACCAGCATTCGCAAACGCTCAAAACAGTGCGTGCCACACGCCACATCTGAAGTAAACTGAGCACCACCCACAGGTCGTTCATTCCCTGATCACATACTTGTTCACTGATCCAGTGAAGATGGGCTTCGCTGAACTAGGTGGGAGGATGACCTCATTGTCGATCAAATCTTGCACTTCGTGGTAAAGACGAAAGCAATTGTCGGTGCTGTGACCGGTTTGTTGATGGTATGCATAGTACTGGGTACCATCATGCTTAGCTGGAAGGGGATTCGGGAGGGGGTGAGGCTCAAGAGATTTGAGGGCATGGAAGATCCTGTGACCCCGGGGTTGGTACTTTGAGGTTTGCGGACTTTTGCTAGACGCACTAGCAAAGGGGTCGGCAGGGGCTGATTTGGTTTTCTGATCTTTTCCGGATGCAGGATTAGATCTAACAGGATCATTTCCAGTGTGACGGCCCTTCTCCTAGTTCTCCCCTTGGCTTGAACTACCCTCAGTCTGAGTGGGGAAAGTGGCATCCACAGTTTTAGCCACAACTGCGAGTACTTGCTGCTTATTCAACCCTCCGGCTTTCAGAGCCTCAACAGCCTGCTGGACTTGTTCATAGGGATCAGTGTCCACCTTCACCTTGTTCTTTCCACTAGCCTCAGCTTGGTGGATGGTTTGGCTTGCTACTTCAGTGCGAAGCCCTGTTGTCGTCGACATGTCATTGCCGGAGCTTGAGACAGCTTCAGGTTGGCTGAGCTCAATTACAATTCGCCCCAGTAGCGGGGGCTCCTGCGGCATGAAGTTCCCGGCATATGATGCAGTTGGTGGCGGGGCTGACATTCCATAGGCTAGATCAGCCACAGATCTCTGAAGATCGCCGATCATTCCCATTAGCTCAAACGTTGTGGGCTCACGAGTTTGAAATACTTGGGGTTCCCAGATCGGATGTACGGCGGGCGACCTAGGCAGGTGTGGTATGTCAACATCGGTCTCACCTTGCATGGTGATTCCTTGGTTTAGTGCTGTTGCCATAACCATAATTTCCTCTGAATTCTGGGTCGTCATAAGTCTACTGAACTGGACAGAGGTGGTGTAATTGGTGACTGACGGATCTGATGAATTGATGAGTCTTTTCCCCTGCAAAAAAATTTGCCTTAGCAGAGAAGAACACTGGCTATTCTGAACCAAATCTCTGAACTGAAAGAGAAAATAGGTAGCATCTCAGCCTAACTTCACCAGAACAGACATAAGCATAGCTGCATAACTATATTCGACCGCTGATCACTATTCCGCAAATTACTGTCCCAAAACTGAATCTGATACCCGCAGATATAGCTGATTCTCAAAATACTGATGCCCGCAGTCCTGATGCCCAAACTTGCAAACTGATACATGCATTCCTGTAGAGGCCAACTCTAAAGCACATAACAAACAAGTGAGAGCCAAAACACCCCTATGGAGGGGTAAGGTTTTCTTGTCCTAGTTTCACTAAGAACTAGGGCTTCACTACGCACGCAGCAGTTTCAAACAACCTACAATCAGGTAAGCAACCTGTCCTAGCTTGGAATAGTCACTATGGATTCCGAATATGCACTAGGTCGAATGGTCAAAAAGGGTGCCCCGATAACAACCGAGGTTTGTGTTCCTATCGTGGCAGAGCCTGTAACTGGTCAGCCTTATGGCATGCTTCTCAAAGCGAGCCTCCGGCAAACCATTCAGGAATAGCAGATGACAAACACGGTATCCTAGGCGCACCAATGCAACAAATATGGCATGCGCAATGCGACTCTAGCATGCAATCTTAATGCAACGCAACTTGGTCATGCAAATACATACATAATGAAATGAACAAGGCATGCGCAATGCAATGATCAATCTCGCGACAACATGGCATTCTCAATGCTATGAACTACGATGGCATACTCGATGCAAGATGGACTTAAACCAAAATGGATGGGCCTCGGCCACACCCAAATCAGTGGCCATAGATGATGAAAATGAAGCAACAACACACATGTAAACATGTACAAATGCAAGGGACCAAACCTAAGGCACAAAGTGCAACTCCATCAAAGCATGGTAAGCATGAAATATGGCGTACAATCACATGCTTTCCAGCTCTGAAATGACATGCAAGATGGTCCCGAATCATGCAAACACCTCACACAATGCATGCTAGATGGCCCAAATACCGAAACTAGTGAAGTGGATTACACTATAGGCATGCAAAGCCATACTCAAATGGCCAAACCAGACCCAAACAGTCCCTATGCAGGCCAAAACAGTAGCAAATATGGACTAAAATGATGGCTCGCAAAGCATGGAAATGAAGCTCATGCAATGGTCCAAAAATGAGGTATTCATGCATAACTCTCAAACACATTCAAAGAGTGGAAAACATGGGAATATGGCATACATATAAGCTCTGAAATATGATTCACAATGATGCCAAAACATGGAAACACCTCAAAATACGCATGCAATAGGCTTCAAAACTCAAAGCTAGGCAAGGGTATTGAACTACAACCATGCATACCAAACATCATTCGACCATGAGGCCCAAAAATAGAGCTAAGGCAGTCCAAAACATGCACAAAATTAGTTTAAGGCATGGCCAAAAAGTGCTAGAATCAAAGGTCAAAATAGCATGCAATGTAAGCTAGTATAGAGGATTTGCACTACAAGCATGTGAGGCAATCAAGAGGCCACTAAACCAGAAAAATTCAGAGGTATGCCATGCCAAATAAAGCCCAAAAACCCACTGAAACATGGTTAATGCATGCAAGAATGAGATGCTCCTTTGATATGCTATGAAGAGGGTTATTCTACACATGCAAGATGGATATCCAATATGGAAAAACAAGCTCTGTACAGAGCCTATGCAGGTCCTAAAACCCATAAAAAATGGCCTGAAACATGGCTTGGAAGCATTCAAATAAGGGCTCCTTTGTAAGGCTAAAAATGCTACAAAACAAAACAAGGAGAGAGAGGGTCACCCCTCTCTGATTTTGGCACTCAAAATAGCATGCTAGCCACTGAAAATCCACTGGATTTCAGTGACTAAAAGGCCAAACAAAGGCCAACACAAATGCTCTAAGGCATGGCTCAAAACAAGGTAAAATGAAGCATGCAAGGGGGTAGATGACCCCCAACAAAAAAATGATCTTAAACAAACATGTTAAGGGCCTCAAAATAAGACTTTTTTCAGTTTACACCAAAGCTCAAATATGCTTTCAAGTATAGCTAAAAGATGAAGCAAAATAAAACCTTAAAAGGGAGAAAGTGTGTTACCCTTGTAGCACAAAAGGACCACTCAACCTCTGAAAATGGGCTCCAAGATGCTTAGAGTGATGGTGGAGGGGTTAGGTTGGGAGATGGTATGCAAAGGTGCAAGAACCATGCACTTTTTGAGCTTGGATGTAGAGATATAGAGGGAGAAGTCTTGTATGCCTTAGACAAAAAAAAAATTGAACCCTCTACAAGGAAGGGGAGCCCTTCCTTTATAGGCAAGAGGGACTAAAGCTTCTCCTAGAAGCTTAAAACCAAGGGCAAACATCCTCCATACACGTGTATGGAGGATGCAGTCTGTGCCTCCTAGCTGGCACAGCTGGAATCAACTCACTGAGACAGAACTGATGGGAGCTGGCCGACCAGTTCAAGTGGTCGGCCAACCACTTGCCCTAGTCGGCCGACTAGGGTCAAAAGGTTCAAGTGGTCGGCAGCCTCCCAGGGTGGTCTCCACATGAAATGCAAGCAAGTGGTATGGTGGGAGACCAGTAAATGTGGCCCAAAAACCAAAGAGACCAGCTTCCTGTCAAGAAAACCGGCCGGCGAAGAGAAAGGTGGTCTCCAAGGAGAAAAGATGGTCACCCACCCTTGTACCACCTTCCAAACAATCAAAATAGGGTCCAAGCCAAAAATGAACCAAGAAGGATGTAAAATAAGGGTTCGGGGGCCAAAACGCGCAGCCGGGTGCCCTGAAAACTGACTGTTAAGCATCAAAAGTGGCGTGCAACCACGAAGGTGATCTCCCGGGCCACAGTGTCCCTCTAAAGAGAGGAAACAAGGTGTGTGCCAAAAATCAGAGCAAACGGAGAAAGTTAAGCGGTCCCGAACCGAGGCGCACGACCGACGGCTCTGAAAGTCGAAAACTGGTCTCCAAACGGGAACAATGGTCTACGACCACGAAAAGTAGCCTACGGCCACTGAGAGATGGTCTACGAGACCTCTCCCTCCCTTCGGGAAGAGAAAACAAGACTTGGTCCGCAAACCGAGTCAAAGCACAAAAAGTTCCGAGGCTCGGAGGCAAGGCTCTCAGCCGAGAACTCCGAAACCTCAGAACGAGCACAACATGCGCAATCACCGAGCGCTCAATCGATGACGTCTGAGTCTTAAGGTCGGTCAAAAATGGGGTGTCTACACACATGTACATTAATCAAATCATCCCAACTCAAACAAAAAAACCTTCATCCATCGACATTCAAACATGTGTATCAGTTAAGCACTTAGCCTCATGGTAAACATGCTTGACGTGGCAACAATCACACGCATGCAATATGCTAAAGCAAAAATACTCATCTAGTACTCAACTGAGGCAAATAGAAGAAAAATAGTTAGAAAAATGCATGATCCTAATGATGCAAATGACTAATACAATGCATGCAATATGCAATTAATAGGCTTGGCTACTAGCATGGCATGTGAGTCAATTCAAAACATGCGATAAAGCACGTATTCGAGTAAGGAATTTGAATTTGACATTAATTAGTATGATGAGTCAAACCCTTATGCATGCAAACATGGATATGCACACATGGTAATAATATGAAATATGATGCTACCATTATAAGCGAGTAAATAAAAGAAAGAAAGAAAGAAATAGGGATTGGAAGACATACACAAATTATTACATATTTGCCCTCATGCAAGAGGGTCTGAATGTCCGAGTGTCCGAATTAACTACACTAACTAATTATTATAAATTAGAATTAAACTAACTAATTAGCTACAACATGAAATTAATTAACTAAGTAACTAGCTATTACAAATTCAAAGGAATTTACTAATTAATTACAACATGCTAATTAATCTAAAGCAATTAAGCTAATTAATTTGAACGGGAGTCGAAGGATCACGCACACAACCGAGAACATCTGCTCGGAAACGCCTCTGTTATGTTGTCTGAACTGTTCTGTTCGCAGTCAGAAAATAATTCGGTTTTTGCCCCAACTTCTGTTATGTTATGTTCTTCCATGAAAATGCCACTGCTTGGTCAAAATAAGGTGGCCAGCCGGCCGGCCGGCCAGCGAAGGAAATTGGTCGATTGGATGGTAGGGTGGCCGGCCGGCCAGCCACTATTCTTTGGTACTGCCATACTACAATAGAATGGAAACAGAGCAAAAACAGAGTGTTTTCAGGAGATGTTTATCCTCTCTACCTTTCTCTATCATGAAATTGATCAAGGGAAAAGTAGAATCGGTCCACAAATCATCAATGATCGCAAGGTCGTTGCATGATTATCTATGGATCGATGGGACAAAGGCTCAATGAATGAAAAGAAAAGACCAACAAGACCTCCTCTCTATCATAGAGTTACCTCAAGGGAAATGGTAGACATTGAGCCTTAAACTATTAACATCACTAAGAGTATGTAATGATTCAAGACTCAATGGGTTCAATTAACATCCGATTGAACCCAACTCGATTTTAATATCTTGTCTTACCTCTTTTAACCCATTTTATTAGCCATTTTAATTACCTTTCCATTCTTTAATCATTTTAGTCCAAAAATGAGAATTATGTCCACTAAAATAAGAGAAATGTCAAACAAGAAGTTGTTCTTGGCATGAGAGAGATGTAATGCCTTGGTAATGAATCTCCGAAGAGATTAAATCATCAAGAATGGAAGGGTCTCTTTCGTATGCCTTAAACAACCATCAATTGTTTGAAACAACTCTTAAGCAAAAAAAAGTAAAACCAAGAAAGGAGGGAGGGTGTAGAGATGATTATTACAAGTGTGAACACATGGATGAAAGCTATGAAATAAAGGCTATCAACTCAAATAGGTTGGTGTCTAAGGCCTAAACCACCAAACCTATGAGGACTACAATACTACAAGCATACTATGCAAAGCATAAATGAAATAAACACACTAAAACAGTTCTAAAACTCATAAAATCAGTGTTGGAAATTACTTGAAAATGTTAAAAAAGTAAGCAAAAAAAAAAAAAAAGAGAGAAAATTGAAGCTAGTAAGTAAGCCTAAGGAGGGGTGGCTAACCCCTCCAATTTTTGGACCTCAAAATCACATATTTTAGCCTCTAAAAACTCTAAAAATCAGTGGCCAAAAGTTGAGAAAGAAATGGGAAACACAAGGATAAAATCTTGTATAATAAGGTTCAAAGAAGGGTGATTAAACCCTCCACCTTTGGTAACTTTAAATCACAAGTTTCAGCCCACCAAAATAGTTCAAAAATAGTATAAAAACAGCAAGAAAAGAGAGATAAGAAGTAGTGTAAGGATGGCCAAAGTTATACTTCTTGAAGAGAGGTTACTCTTTCATTCACAAACCAACAAGTGATCACCCCCAAGAGCTGAAATTTTAGCTCAAGAACCTTAGCAAGAAGCCTCAAATATTTGATTTAGGAAGTGCATGTATAATGTATGTAGGTTTCAAGAGAGAGAGAGAGAGTTTTATGCAAGTTTTGGAGCTTTGGTAAATTTTTCTAACCTAAAACCATAAGGAATGGTCAAGTATATATAGAAAAATGAGTTGCTATCTTGGAAATATCTGTATTAAGCCAGCTGGTGCAGTGCATGCACATGGGGGGATAGTTGGCAACAAATATCTGTTCTATCGGAAAACCTGGTCGGCCGGCCAGGTGGGGGACAGCCGGCCACTCTTTTCTAGCCAGCCAGCCAGTCACCTGTTGGCCAGCAAGCCTCTATGTGGTCAGGCTAGAAAAAAAATTGGGTTTTGGTCCAAAGGTCTAGACTCTAAAACTCAAAAATTGAGACTTCTTACTAAGGAAATCGAACATTTGTACAGCGTACTAATTCATCATCGAGTGATCAACCTAAGGTGCCTAACTCTTATGGGTTGTTAAAAACGGGGTGTCTACACTATGATTGATGAATTGTTGGCTTTTGATAAAACTCATGCCTGAGATGTAGTTGACCTTCCACCTGGAAAGAGTTTTGTAAGTTACAAATGGGTTTACAAGATGAAAACCCATTCTAATGGTTCCATTGAGCGTTACAAAGCTTGACTTGTTACCCGAGGGTTTACTCAAGAATAAGGGATTGATTATGAGGAAACATTTGCCTCCATTACTCAGCTTACTTCAGTTCATAGCCTCATTGCCATCATTGCTGCTCGCCATTGGAGTCTTTGTTAGATGGATGTCAAGAACGTTTTTCTTAATGGTGATCTCACTGAAGAAGTTTATGTGCAACGTTCTTCTAGTTCCTCAGTTCCATCCACCAAAGTTTACAAACTTCACCATGCTTTGTATGGTTTGGAACAAGCTCCTCGTACTTGGTTTGCCAAGTTCAGTTCTACTATTCATGACTTTGGCTTATTCTCCAGTGCCTATGATTCTGCTCTGTTTATACACAAGACAGAGTGTGGTATTATTATTCTTCTTCTCTATATGGATGATATGATCATCAGTGGGATAACACAGCGGGTATCTCTAGTCTCAAACAGTTCCTCAGTCACCAGTTTGAGATGAAAGATTTGGGTCTACTTAGCTACTTTCTCGGCTTGGAAATTTCTCAAGATCCTTGTGGTTACTTTCTCATCCAGGCCAAGTATACATCTGATCTCTTAGCTCGTATTGGTCTTATCGATTGCAAAACTGCGGCTACCCTAGTTGATCCTCAAACTCGTCTCACACCTCTTGATGGTCACCTATTATCTGATGCTACTTTATATCGTCATCTAGTTGGCGGTCTTGTCTATCTCACGGTTACTCGTCTAGACATTGCCTATGCTGTTCACATTATTAGTTAGTTTATGGCCTATTCATTGCTCTCCACACTATGATGCTTTGGTTCGCATTTTGCACTATCCCAAAGGCACTATGTTTCATGGTTTTCACTACTTAGCACACTCTTCTCTACAACTACACGCCTTTTCTGATGCAGATTGGGCAAGGGATCCTACTGATTGCTGTTCTACTACATGGTTCTGCTTTTTCTTAGGTGACTATCCTATTACTTGGTGTAGCAAGAAGCAAACTTTTATTGCTTGTTCTAGTACTAAGGTGAGTATCGTGCTCTTGCTGACACTACTCAAGAGCTTGTGTGGCTTCATTGGCTTCTTTCTAATAATGGAGAAGTTATGCTAGATACTGATCATTTGATGATGGGTGAATTGCCTATTATGTTAGAAAAATTTACATGAGTAGCCTTATGGATGATCATATCGACGAAGAACATAATAGTTTGGAGATGGAGGATTTACAGAAGTTCATTAGGTTATTCGATGATACTCAACGCAAAGTTTATCCGACATGTAAAAAGTTCTCTGTATTGTTATTTGTTATTAAGATGCTTCATGTGAAGGTGTATAACAAATAGAGCAACAAGTTGTTCGATATGGTTATGTAGGTATTCAAGGACATTCTACCATAATGCGATCAAATTGTTCCATGGACCTCTATGATGCTAAGAAGCTTTTACGTGACTTTGGTTTGAGATATGAAACCATCCATATGTGTAAGAATAATTGTGCACTGTTTTGGAAGAAGAATGGGAATTTGGAGAAGTGCCCTACATGTGAGAAGCCTAGATACAAGTTGAACGATGGTGGGGGTAAAAAGATTCCTCACAAGATATTGCAGTACTTTCCTTTAACATTGAGGTTGAAAAGATTGTATATGTCAAAAAAAGAAAAGAAAAGCCACAGATATGGCACAAAGAGAAGCGCGTGGATGATGACATATTAAGGCATTTGGTCAATGGTGAGGCATGGAAGGACTTTAATAAGAAACATCCAACGTTTTCTGCTGATTCTCGAAATGTAAGCCTAGGGCTAGCCACATATGGTTTCAATCCATTTGGAAATATGAGCACATTCGTAGACACCCCATTTTTGACCGTCCTCAAGACTTAGACGTCATCACTCATGCACTTGATGATTGTGTGTTTGTGTTTGTTTTGAGCGCCCGAAGTCCTCGGCAGAATGCTCTGTCTTTGAGCCTTTAAACCTTGTTCTTTCTGTGCCTTGTTTTGGACCAAAACTTAATGTCTGGACCTCTTGGTGACCTGTCGGCCACCTCCCAAGGCTGTCAGCCATGGGATGCTTCTGTCGGCCATGGGTGTGGCCAGTCGGCCATCAATGGTAGCCGGTCGGCTATCAGTGGTGGCCGACGACCACCAGTGCCTTTTTCTAGATATTTATTGAAAGTTGTGCCAACTGTTGCACACTAAGTTGCATCTCCATACACGTGTATGGTGAGATGTTTCTAAGCTCAAGGGGTGGTTTTTCTATAAATAGGGGGGGTCCTCCCCCATTTTGGAGGGTTAGAAAAATTAGAGCAAAAATATCTCTTTCTCTCTAGCTTTCTCTCTCTCTCTTGATATTTTGTACACATTTGCATACAAGTCCTTAGCTCTTACATATCAACCCTTAACCAAATACTCTCACCTTTGGGCTGAGATTACTTGGGGCCTTGTTTGAGCTCTAAAAAGAGGTTTAAGCTTGGTTTGTTGCCGATTTTGTACCTTAGCTTCAAGAGGTATAACACTTGTTATTTAAGCTTAATTTCAATACTTGTTTTGTCATCTTTTCAAACTATTTTTGGGCTAATTTTGAACTATCAAAAACTCAATTTTTATGGTTTAAAGGTGTTGGTTTGAGGTCTCCTTGAGTTAGGGGGTGGTCCACCTTTCTGGCTCTTTTTCTTGTTAAGCTTTTGTACCATTTTCCATCACTTTAAAACCAATTTTTTTGGGCCTTTTAACTACTGAATTTCAGAGGTTTTTCAGTGGTAAAAACCTTGTTTTGAAGTCCAAAATTGGAGGGGTTAGCCTCTCCTCTTTGTGTCTTGTTATCTTATTATTTTAGCTTTTTGTGGCTTAAGTCCAGCATGTTTTTGTCTCTGAAATGGCCTGTTTTGGCTTTGTTTTGGGCTGGTCAGTTTAGTTGAGGCTTGTATTGCATAGTTGTAGTGTTATTTCCTTCACTAGCTTGATGTTTTAATGCTTTGATCATCGTTGTTTTGAGTTAATAGCATCTTTTAGTGTTGTTTTACACTTCATTTCAGCACTTAAAATCTCTGCAATCTCCCTTCATTCTTCATTCTTTTGTTTGCTTTGAAAGTGGTCTTAAACCCCTTGTTTGCCTAAGTATAAAATAGAAGTGTTGCACCTAATGGTTTAATCCCTTAGGGGGTTCATTACCAATAGTGTAATGCCTCTTTCATGCCCAAAACAACTTGTTGTTTGAGCCATGTTTCCATTAGAGGACACTCACTTTTGGACTTAATCGATTAAAGAATGAATCAGTAATGTAAAATGGGTAAACAAAATTGGACAAGTAAAAGAGGCAAGATAAGCATCTTTTGTGTTGCATTGCATGTGCTTGAATCAGACGTTAATTCGAACATAAGGAAAATGGGATATTTCATAATCAGAAGTGATGAAATGTGCCACTTTCCTTGGTCATCATCACCCTCGATCATGCATGATAGGGTGGTGGTCTTTTTGAGTCTTGTTTTGCACTTATTAAACTTGTACAAACTTGGTTCTTTGGCCATCATGCATGGAAATTTCTTGATTGGTGGTTTGAGAGCCGAGAGTTTCACTTCTTTGAGCTTGTTTGATGATAAGGAGTGTAAACAGTACACACAAACCTGTGAGAATACATTGTTTTGCTATGGCTGCTCTCTGTTACACCAAAAGGAGGGGTTCTGTAGACACCCCATTTTTGATCGTTCTCAAGACTTGGATATGCTTGCAGGTACATCCAATGACAAGTTTGATTACTCATCGAGTACTCGAATTTCGCGGTGGAACGTCACAGGTTTGAGCTTTCCAAACCCTGCGTCCTTTATGCTCCATTTTTGGGCCATGTATTGGTCCTTTCAGCATGATTCTTGTGGTGCACTGCCGGCCTTTTTTTTGGCATTGCCGGCTATCAATTTAGCCCTGCCGGCCATTAATGAGGCCTGTCGGCCATCAATGAGGCACTGCCGGCCACCACTAATGGCCAGCCGACCACCATTATTTCAACAGATATATTTTAGATATTTTTGAGCCAGCTGTTTGCAGGATAAACCATCTGCTTGCACGTGGAGGGCTGGATTTGCTTGAAGACTCCTTATATCTCCTATATATAGAGGGCTTCTATATGCATGCAAAGGGTTACAAAAGTTTGAGCTGAGATATTTCTTCCTTCTCTCTCTAGAATTCTCTCTCTCTAGAATTCTCTCTCTCTCTCTCTCTCTCTCTCTCTCTCTCTCCCTCTCTCTCTATATATTGTATGATATTGAGCTTAAAAGTGAGTTCTCTTCATACTTTTGCACTAAAACACCTAGTCAAACACCTTCACCTTTGTTGCTGAGGTTCTTCGAGGTTTGCTTGGAGCTCAAAAGTTGGTTTTGGCTCAGAGGAAGACCTGTTTTGCTGCAGGCCTTCAAGGGTGAGAATCTATCCCTTTTAAACTTTGTTTTCGTACTAGTTTAGGCCACCTTTGCATGCTTATTTTGTCCTAGTTGTCAACTAAAAAAAACTCTGTTTTTGAGTGTTAAAAATGGTTGTTTGAGGTCTTGTGGGAGTTGGGGGTGTTTCACCCCCTTGAATGCCTTATTTGCTAAGCTTTTAGGCCATCCTTTAAAGCTTTTGGAACTATCCCTTTTTGGCCGTTTAACCACTGAATTCTAGAGGAATTTCAGTGGTGGAAAGGTGGTTTTGAGGTTCCAAATAGGAGGGGGTGGTCCCCTCTCCTCTTGTCTTGCTTGCTTGTGTTGATGGCCTACCAAATGAGCTTGTGTTTCTCCTTGTTTTAAGCTGAGTTTGAGCATGTTTTTGTGACCTTTTGGACCTCTTTTAACTCTTTTTTTGGGTGTTTGGGTCACCTCTTGCTTGCTTTTGGTAGTTGTAGTGCAATCATGTTTGTTGGCCTAACATGCTTCATGCTTTAGTTCATCATTCTAGCATGTGTTAGCTTTGCTCCAGCACATTTTTGCCACTGATTTAACATGCTTGAGGCCTGTTTTAAGTGGTCTTGGTCATATACGCTTAGCTTTGTATAGCTATAGTTTAGTTGGGCTTCACTAGCTTCGTGTTTAAGGTCCCTAAAATGCTTTGAATGTGATGATTGCATGTCTTAACCTCATTTCATACATGATTTCAGTATGTATAGTGTGGTTACACTCTCATATGTTCTACTCTTTCAATGCTTTTGATAGGGCTGAGCAAGGAATCCGTGAAATCCGTAATCCGATCCAGTCCAGTCCAATCCGATAGGTTTTGATTGGTTTTTTGAATCTGCGGTTTGGTTCTGGATTGAAGAATTAAAAATCCGTAGTCCACGGATTGGTTCCGGATTGAACCCCACGGTTCCGGATTGGAACCGATCTGGACCGCATATAAATAGTCTATATTTTTATTATACATCCTCTCCTATAGTATCTTCTCTTATTCTATATAAAATCTAAACTCAAACCTAAAACCGTATAATATCTTCTTTTGTTACTTTTGTTTGTTAGTTTTTAGTTTTAATTTGTAATGGTCTAAATACTTATGGTGAAACCAGTTTTCTTATGGTTGTTTAAATTCTAGAATAGTATGTTGCTATTATAAAAAAAAATGTTGCTATTGTGGAACTAATATAGCGCTATATTTATATTTTTATGAAATTAAAGTGTTATATATATATTTTTTTTTGTTATTTAATTATGTGAATCTGTGGTCCTAAACCGATCCAATCGGTATTGAAATGGATTGGTTCGGATTGGTTCCATGGTTTAAACGGATTGGATTGGTTCCAATTTTTCAGAAACCGTAGATAACGGATTGGTCCTGGTTTTACCCCAATCCGGACCATGCTCACCCCTAGCTTTTGAGAGATGTGCCTTGTGCCTTGTTTATAAGCCTACTTGCATGCATGTTTGTCTAAGCATTTGGGCTATCATTTCAACATGTTTCGGCCTTTGATTTGGCATGGTTGAGCTCTGTCCAAAGCTGGTCTGGTTGTTTAGGCTATGTATTACATGCTTATTGTATAAAGCCCTTGACTAACTTTGTGTTCCAAGTCTCTTGGCATGCTTTATTTGAGCTATTCACATGATATGGCATCATTTGGCATGTAGCTTCAGAGCATATACTTCCATCATGCACTCATATATATCACTCTTTAAGTGCGTTTAAGAGTTGAGCTTTGTGCCTTGCTTGCGAGCCATAACTTGAGCATGTTTTTCTTACTTCTTGTGCTTAAGTTTCATCTCATTTCAGCCACTGTTTTGGCATGCATGAGGTCTGTTTAGGGCTGGTTCAGTCCATTGAACATTATATTGCATGGTCCTAGTGTTGTCTCCTTCACTAGTTTTAATGCTTGAGTCTCTTAACATGTTGTGCATACGTTGTGTGTATGTTAGAGTCTTGCATTTCATGCCAAGATGAGCATGTTGTTTATGTGCATTGCATTGTGTTCAACTGGACGTTATGTTGAACACAAGGTGGATTGGTCTACTTCATACTCGAAGTGATGAAAGTGAGCCAATCCCCTTTATCTCTTTGCCTTTGATCATCCATGATGAGGTAGCGGATTTAGAGTCTTGTTTACATTGCATTTATTGAAATGTGTGCAAGTTGGATCTTTTGCCATCATGCATTGCATGCTTGATTAATGGTTTTGGATCCAATGGTGCCTCTCCCTTGATGTTTTGAGGTGATATGGAGTGGCACAGTACATACATGTTCCTAGGGAGACCCTCCATTTCCTCTATTTTGTGCTCTGTTGCAGAATGGTGTCACAGCACACCAGTGGCTAGCACCCTCTCATTGTTGGTCGGCACCCCTTCATCATTGGCCGGCAGCCACCATGCATCGCCGGCAGGCCACTGGTGCAGTCTCCAACAGTGTTTTGGTAGGGTTCAGTAGAAAATTCTTGAAGACACCCTGCAAACAGAGCCTCAAGAGAGCAAATTGGAGAGCTTTTCGGGATGGAAACCGAGGCATGCATGTTCAAACTTCTTCAACTTGCTGGGGCAGTGTAGTTTAAAGCTTTATTTATTGATTAGCTTGAATTTGTAATTTGATTAATTTGTTAATTAGTTAAGTGTTGTAATAATTAAGTAGCTTAGTTTAGCTATTTCTTTATTGGTTTGTAATAATTAGTTTAATTAGTTTAGCTTAGAATAGCTTAGCTTTCATTCGGACCCTCCGTCGAGAGGGCAAAATGTTGTAATAAGGGTGCGTGTGTGTGTGTGAATGTCTTCCAACACCACGTCTTTCTCCCTTTTATTTATCCGCTTTCAGTGGCTAGATTAGGACATGTTTCACTTGGCATACCTTATGCTTGCATGCGTGCATCGTTCATCATTCATTTGTCTTGCATGCACCGGGCTCGGCGCATCATTCAAACTACATCGTATTTCAATACACTTACTTGAATACGTGTATCAAAGTGTTGCATTCATATGCCATCTTAGGTAGCCTAGCCTACTTAGTTGCATTTTTGCATGTGTTGCATTAGGCATTTTAACATAGTTAGGATCATGCATTGTTTCTAACTAGTTCTCTGTTCTGGCTCGGAGTACACTATAAGTGTTTACGCTTTAGCATCCTTGCATGAGTGTAAGTGATTGCCATGTTTAGCATGCTTGCCGTGAGGCTATTTACTTAAGTGATTAACTGCTTGAATGCCTGTGGATGAAGGCTCGATTACTTGAATTGGAACAATTCGACAATTGTGAGTTTTAAGCCCACTTGAGGTGGCAAAATCATGTTGTTTTAAGCCCACTTGAGGGTGGCAAATCCGCGCTTTAGCCTACTTGTGAGTAGAGCTTCCAAATCATTTTCAAAAGACAAATATGAGTTGTTTTGTTCCAACTTGAGCGATTTGGTCTATACTTGTATGCTGTGCGTAACACATAGTAAGTTAGCTAATAACCGGATAAGAACACATGAGGTTTTTAAAACAACATATCATGTTTAGTAGAGGCCGATCCTTTGATCGGGCGAGCGGGGGTGCTCATTTCAGGACCTTCCCCTCTCGTACCCAAGTTCCCGAGCCGAGGCAACTTTGGTGATGACAGACACGTGGCCTTTGGCACGAGTCAAGGTTTCCTAAATTTCCCAAAACAAAATATTTAGGTGGCGACTCTGAAATCTGGCAAAGCAGTCCATGTTTGGTGCTTTTTGATTAAAATCGATTTTCCAAAACGATTTGCCGAATTTGGACTCTTTGGTGATTTATCAGTCTTGCATTGCACTTTGTGAGATTAGATTCAGAACCGTGACAGGAGTCTGAACTGTAGTAGCTAGAACCAAATCTGCGCCCTCTCCGAAAGGGGGATGCGCGGAGAGAGTTTGGGCGGTCCACAGGTTCATGTCATCAGTGGCTGACCGGCCACCACCAGTAGCCGACCGGCCATCATTGGTAGCTGACAGGCCCCCTATCAGCCACCAATGAAATTTGCATACTATGTTCCTGAGGTGGAGCAGAGGTGTTCTGGAAGTGGGCAACTTCTTTGGTGTTCAGATGTGCAAACAGAGGCATTCAGCAGCAAGACAGTGCCTTTTCAGGTGAAAGCCGAGCGCATGCATGAGCCTTCCTTGCATTCCTAGTTTACTTGTCGCTTAAACATCTAGTTTAGATGCATGTTGTAATTAATTAGTTATGGCTAATTACGTTTTGTAATAATTAGTTAGCTAGTATAGTTAATTAATTTTGGTTTGTAATAATTAGTTAACTAGAATAGTTAATTAGTTTCGAATGTTGTAATAATTAGCTTAACTTAATTAGCGCAGCTAGTTGGTTAGCTTTTATTCATTCGGACCCTCCTTCGCGAGGGCATAATATTGTAATAAGTGTGCGTGCGTGTGTGTATGTCTTCCAACCCCACATCTTTCTCCTTTTTATTTAATCGCTTTTGATGGTTAGATTAGGAGTATATCTCGATCAGCATATCACATGCTTGCATCCATTCATTTGTATTACATGCAAATAGGCTCGGTGCATCATTCAAACTGCATTGCAATTTCCATATCTTATTTGAATACGTGTTTAATCACATATTGTTCAAATCGATTCAGATGCCATATTGCCTATTAAATTGTATTCTTTGCATGTGTTGCATTAGACACTTAACATAGTTAGGATCATGCATTTTTCTAACTAGTTTCTGTTTTGACTTGGAGTACTCGGTAAGCTTTACGCTTTAGCATTCTTGCATGAGTGTGAGTGTTGCCATGATTCGCATGCTTGCCATGAGGCTATGTGGTTAAATGCTAAACTGCATGAATGCTTGTGGATGAAAGCTTGTTGTTTGAATTGGAACAATTTAACAAATATGCGTTTTAAGCCCACTTTATTGAGTGGCAAATCATGTTTTATGCCCACTATGTTTGGTGGCAAATCCACATCTTTAAGCCCACTTGAGGGTGGCAAATTCAAACCATTTTTGCAAGCAAACATGACTTGAAATGTTCCAATTCTTGCAATGTAGTATATACTTGCTTGTGTGCATCACATAATAAAGCTAGTCTAATAACCGGAATATGAATGCATAATGTTTATAAAATATCATATCATGATTAGTAGAGGTTGATCTTTGATCGGGCAAGCGGGGGTGCTCATTTCATGACCTTCCCCCCTCGTACCTAAGTTCCCGAGCCGACGCAACTTTGGTGATGACGAACACGTGGCCTGCGACACGAGTCAGGGTTTCCTAAATTTCCCCAAAAATAAAATATTTAGGTGGCAACTCTGTATCTGGCAAAGCAGTCCAATTTTGGCATTATTTGATTTAAAATCAATTTTCCAAAAAGATTTGCCTCATTTGGACTCTTTGGTGTTTATCAGTTTCACATTGGACTTGTGAGACTAGATTCAGAACCGCGGGAGTCTGAACTGTGAGGCCTTCTTTTCAAACCTTTTCGAAAGGCAAGGCACGAGAAAAAGGCGAGTCCACAACATCGTATAGCATGTGGCCAGTAATCTTAATGCCTTATAATCTCCCATCGTGAAAGTGTATAAAAGAGCCATTTTGCATGATGTCATTGCTTATTCCCAGGCGATTAGCACTTGGAAAGACATTGATCTTTACAAGAAACCATTAATAGAAGAATTGAAGAATTTATGGGAGCATGGTGTGCAAACATATGATGCATCGAATGGCCAAAATTTTAGAATACATGTAGCAGTCATGTGGACCATCAATGACTTCCCTGTATATCGTAACATATCAGGGTGGAGTACAAAGGGTTACTTGGCTTACCATAATTGTAAAATGAATGCATCGTCACAAGGTTTGCGAAGTAAGATAGGGTACATGGGTGCTTGTCACTACTTTCTTGAGAACCACAGTTGGCGAAGGAGTAAGCTCTTCAACGGTCGATTTGAGGATAAGTCCAAGCTTTTGGACTTATTGAGGGAACAAATACTAGAGCAAATTGATTCTAGGACTTACAAGTCATATGGAAAGCACCCACACAATCAAAAACGACAAAAGAATGAAAATCCAAATTTGAATTGGACAAAGAGAAGCATTATGTTTGACTTGCCCTATTGAAAACCATTGAAGTTTTGACACCACCTTGTTGTCATGCATTGAGAAGAATAAATGTGACAATGTGATTGGGACACTTTTAAGCATAGATGGAAAGAACAAGGACACTGACAAAGCACACTTAGATTTGGAGGACATGAGAATACATAAAGAGTTACACTTGAAGAGGTGTTCCAATGGGTCTTTGGAGAAGCCTTCCATATTGTACACATTGTCCCCAACAAAGAGAGAAGGGTTTTTTGATTTTTTGAAATCAATTAACTATCCTCATGGCTTTACAGCAAATTTCTCCAATCGTGTGACCGCTCAAGAAGGTAAATTATCTGGCCTCAAAAGTTATGACTGTCATGTCCTTATACAACTTCTTTTGATTGGGATGCATGGCTACCTTACTAAGAAAATTGACACCACACTTTTTGAGTCATGAAATTTCTTCAAACAGTTGTGATTAAAGACATTGAGGGTCACGAATTTGGAGAAATTGGAGGAACAAATCGTACTCATACTTTGTAAGCTTAAGAAGATTTTCCCTCCCTCTATTTTTGATGTCATGGTCCACTTGTCAATTCACTTGCCTAGAAAGACTATGCTTGGAGGACTAGTGCAATATCGATGGACGTACCTAATTGACAGGTATGTTGTTGGCACTTGTGTAGTGTAAAATTGTAATTAATGCTTTAGTGCTAATATAAATTTAAATATAATTAACATTCTCATCATCTTATTTTTAGGTTGCTTGGATATCTAAAAGGGTTTGTGGCCAATAAAACTTATCTTGAAGGTTCTATTGCCGAAGCTTTCATTTTCAAAGAGTGTACAGTGTATTTGGATGGAGTTGAAATAGTGTTTAGTCGGGAAGAAAGGAATTATGACATGGGTGATCGTGGCCTAAAGTTGGCGGTATTCACTCAAAATGTCTATCCCATTGGTCTAATGACAAGGGCATCCGATGTGTCTGTAGTTGAACGTGAGATGGTTTATTGGTTTGTCCTACACAATAGCTCGAAAGTGGAAAAATACATAAAGTATGAATCCTTCATATGCATTTATATGTTATAGTTGTAAAATCAATTAGTATTGATTTTTTGAAATACTTTTGAATCATATTTTTATAACTAGGAAGCACAAGAACTTGTTACAATAAACTGGAGGTGCATTCGACATCACAAAGGGACAACACAAAGAATTCCCCAAAGATCGTGTAAGCTAGAATTTCCCTCTATAATCAATCATACATTACGTTAATATTGCGTATACTTGTAGCATAGCTCAGTTGCTGGACCAAGTGTCCTCCGAAGCAATTGATGAGATGTGGTCATTAGCCAATGGTCCTAGTGGCTTAGTGAACACATATTCAAGATGTATTTGTAATGGCATCCGATTTCATACTATCAACCGTAACAACCATTGTAAAAGTTAAAATAGTGGATTGATCGTGGAAGGAGAACATGAAGGCCAATCGATAAACTTCTATAGCTACTTGTGCAAATTGTGGGAAATGAAATATTTGTTTAGACATCAGATTGTATTATTCCAATATGAATGGTTTAACACTGGTAGTAGCAGAACTATGCATGTCGAACCACATTTGACAACAGTTGATGTAAGAAGTCGACGATACAAAGATGATTCATTTGTATTACTAAGTCAAGTTCAACAAGTATTTGGAATATGCCAATTGGAGAGTTGTAGAAAAGTTTGAGCATCGAGAAATTTGGGATATGCCAAAGATGGACGACCTAAAACCTAATGATGTGTTCTAACAAGAAGAAATTACCGAGGTTGTACCAGCTAAGGCTATTGACGATAATGTGGTTTTGCCCCGAGATGATATTGAATCTGAAATTATTCCAATGGAAGTTTTGTAATCTATCAGAGCTGTAGAAGCTAAGGTGTTATAGATAATGCCTTCATTTGTGATGATGAAGATGGATTAATGCACAAAATAAGAATATTATGACATGTAAAGTGATTTTGATACAGATGTTAACATAGAATTTTGATGTATTTGCTTTTATGATTTGGATATGATAATAAGCCAAAATACGTTTTCTTATTGATTCATTAAAATCATGTCATAACTTGTTATATCTTTTTTTATAATTTACTTCATGTATATCATGCTTTATAATGTTAGCTTTTTATATATCTATGCAACAAATAATTTAAAAATCATGTTATTGCTTGTTATTGTTCTTTTTATAATTTATTTCATGTATATCATGCTTTATAATATTAGCTTGTTATATATTCATGCAACAAATAATTTAAAAATCATGTCATAGATTGTTATATCTCTTTTTATAATTTAATGCCTTATTGCATATGACATTTTGTAGTACCAGCTGTGTTATTGCAGTTTGCATCATGGTTCCTGGCTTGAAAACTGGTTGGCTTTGGAAAAGGTCACTCACAACCACAGTAACAAACTCACTGGCTGCTATCCCCTTAGGATTAACAGTTGCGCCATCTCCTATTGTCCCTTTAGTATCAATAGTTGCACTATCTCCTGATGCCATTAGCCCACCATTCAAGAATTCTATTGAGACACAGCTAGTGTAAAAAACGCATACAGTTGGCATAGGTAAGATCATTGAACTTTAAATTTGTCAATTACTACAATTTGCTTATTGTTATTTTGTTACCAGGGACTTTTAGGTTAACTAACATGTACGAAGACCCACACTTGGAAAAGGAATACAAAAAATAATTTGATCCAAAAAAGGAAAAAATTATATGTTCACATCGATCGTGTTCTAAATGCAATGACTAAAATGTATGCCACTCCAACAACTAATGAGTAACGACTTCATATTAGTAGTTTATGCTCTCTCAAGGATGTTAAGTCGTGGCTATATATTGATAAAACTACCAAAGCTACCATCATCCAAGTTGTTCCCGTAATTAATAATATTAGGCAATCTATATTTGTATTATGTATACTTGTAAAAGCACTTATATTTAATTACTGTAATTTTCACTTGTTATGCTTGTAGGACAAGTTTGATAGTGGAGACGATTTTCACAATGACTCACAAACTCAAAAGATTGTAGATAAGAAGGCATATTAATTATACAAATATTGGAGGTACAACTTGAAGTAAGAATTCAAACTATTAGAGAAAGAAATTGTTGATGACTTCCATGCTCATTCACCCCGAGGGGTGAGTTTGGATGATTGGAAGCATTTGATTGATGTGGCATGGCAAGATGCATCTCACCAGGTAAAATAATAATGCATTCTACATAGCCCCGTGCCAAACGTGATATGCCTTAATATGTAACAAAAATTTGTATATGTTTTTTGTAGAAACGGTCAAAAGCTGGTAAAAGTAACAGGAGTTAGTTGCCATACAATCGTACAAGTAGATCTTGCTCATTTCCTATCGCAATGGCTAATACAGTGAGGCCTCGTTTGGGGAGTGGCTATTTTAGCCAAAAAGCCAAAAAGCCAACTAAAACTTGTCACATCACCTCTCTACTTTTCTGCACATCTTTTCGTAAAAAGTCAAAAAGTTACTAAAATAACCTATTCCCAAACGAGGCCTGAGATTGATTTTATTCAAAAGTAAATCCATTATTATTATTATTATTATTATTGTTATGAATAATATGTTGTGATTATTTGTTTGGTTCTTATTTGAAATTAACTGCACGTCTAACAATGAAATAATTGTATTTAATATTACTTAGTACCCGAATATATATATATAAATTATGCATTTTTGTCTTCTTTATTTGCAGTGACAACAAGAGATGGTCAATCTACAAGCGGTTACCACCGAGTCAAAGATGCCATTGACGCATGAGGAGCTTTCAAGTCAAGTGCTTAGAGAGAAGAAAAGGTACTTGCTCGAATTTGGGATTGGCTCACAATCCTCTATCATAGCTGCATCACGAGCATGTGATAAGGACATGAAGGCAATGAGAGTTAAGATGGAGACACTTCGTAAGGACCAACAAAGAGATCGCGACAAGTTGATGAGAGAGCGAGAGGAGTGTGAGAGATATTACAATGAGATGTTCAAAAAGCGAGAGGAGCGCGAGAGATGTTACAATAAGATATTGAAAGAGCGGGAGCAGGGACAGAAAGCTTTGGAGGAGACAAATAAAAAAGTTGATCATCTGAATAACATAGTTGCCAAACTCACACAACTCTTAGGGATCTGAGGTAGTCCTCTGATGTTTACTATTTAGTAAAAACAATTTTATTAATATCATATATAATTTGTTAAAATATGTTAGCTTCAACAATGAACTAGTTAATTGATATTATTTTGTATTCTAAGCTAAATCTCATCTACCATCTATATTTAATGGAACAATATTATCTTTCAAAAATATTCTAGTGGGATAGACGATACGTAAATAAGACACTTAGGTTAGGAGTCACAGTCGAAAACGACTTAAAGTTAGTTGAAAAATGGCATTCTAGGGTAAAAATGCAAAATAGTCTCCCAACCACTGTTGGGATGTAACGGACAGCTTCCTCGTGCCGAAAATGACTTGTGAGAACTAATGATACGTAAATAGGAAAAGACTAGACCATGAAATAGACTGCCTTTAGTATATCTAAGAAGCCTTTTGTAGACACTCCATTTTTGACCGCCTGCAAGGCTTGAGCACTTTGCTCGGTACACTCGATGATGAAAGTGGTATTATGTGTGATTCGAGGTCTCAACGAAGGAGTCTTGTTTAAGCTTCGAAACAACCCTAAACCTTCCCTATTCCCAACGATTACACCCAAGAAATCCATTTTCACACCTCATGCCATCCTTTGTTGAGGCTACAATAGAAAAACAGGGAAAGTCATTGAGGCCCGGCCGTGCCTTAGTGAGGGCCTTGTCTGACCTACCTTTGAGTTGACCTACCAACCCTGCATCATCTATATACACCATACATAACCTTGACTCATCATCTTAGAGCCTTGTTTGACCCTTGAGAAGCATAATTCAAGCTCGAGAGTGTGTTAAGAGTGAGTTTGATCATCAACCAAAGCTTACTCCATTTTGAGAGTTATAAGCTTGTAACTTTTGTTTTTGCTTTTGATTTCTTCATTTCTACTAATTTCTTGTGTCCTTGGACTGTTTTACACCTATTCTAAGAGTTGGAACTTGGGTTTGGACAAGCTACCAAAGGTGGTAAGGTTAACACCGTCACTTGTACCTATTTTTGTAGCTCAACCCTTGGTTCTTTTACACTCTTTTTCTTTGGTTTTTGAACTGATTTTCAGGGTTGAACTAAGGCCAAAAACATGATTTGAAGTCTTGAAATTGGAGGGGTTGGCCATCCGTCCTTGTTCTTTTGTTTATATGGCTTTAGTGTCTTTGTTTTTGCTTAGCTTTTGAGCTCTTTTCTTACATTTCCAGCCACTGTTTTGGGCTTATTTTAGACTATTTTAGGTCTTTCTTATTCTATTTAATTGGTTCAAGCTTTGATTAGTTCATTTGGTGTAGCATTGATCTTTGTATATAGCTTGCATCATGTTGTTCTTAGCTTTTCTTTCTTTAATTTCTATGATAATAATCTAATTTTAAGAATTAACTTGCCACTACTTTCTCCTATTTGAGAGTTGTTTCAAACGGTTGATGGTTACTCAAACATATGAACTAGGGACTTACGCTTAATGGCTTAATCTCTACGGAGATTCATTGTCAATGGCGTAATCTCTCTTTCATGTTGAGAATTACATCCCATTTGATGTTTCTCTCCTTTTAGAGGACTTAATCATCACTTTGGACCAATGGACTAAAGAATGGAAATGACTAAAAGAATTGGTTTAAAAGCAACCAACACACTTAAAGAAAATGAGTCATATTGCTTGGGCTTGGCCGGATGTTATGCTAAGTTTATTGAGTCAAGAGTGATCATACACTAATTCAAGGCATTTTGATGATTCTTGAAGCGTCTCTACTTCCCTTTTTTGAGTTCATTCCATGATAAAGAGGGAGGAGTGGTCATATCCATTACATTTCATTGATTTTTGTCCAAAATTGTAACCAGAATCATCAAGCAATCAATTTTCCCATTGATGGTTTTGGAAACAATTCTAGCCTTCTCTCGAGACTTTTCCATGACAGAGAAGGAAAGAAAGGGACAAATAGAGCTTGAACAACGCTATCGGAACTGTTTTCACTTCAGAACACAAAACAAAGTTGTGCATAAAACTGAGGCACGACCGGCCTTCTCTATGGCCGGCCGAGCTTCATTGAGGGCCGGCCGACCCTCAAAGTTTGGTCAGTAGTGTATTTTTGTAGAAAACAGAGGGCAGTGGCTGAGGTGAAACAAAGCAAGCTTGGGGCAAATAGGGCTATTCTTGAACATTGTGCATGTGCATGCATGCAATTCTTGCGCATCCTTGCTTATATTATGATCATTATTGTAATTAATTTATATTGTTTATTGTAATTAATCTCATCATTAACGTATTGTAATTATTATTGTCCCTTTATAATTGTTGTAGTTACTTAGCTTAGAGAGTTAGTTTATTTATCTCGGTTATCCTTGTTGTAATAATCTTGGTTATCCATTGTAATAGCATAGATAGTCTAGTTAGCTAGTTAATTAGCTTAGCCTATTCTATTCATTTGGTTCGGTTTTGTAATAATTAGTTTAATTCGGACTTTCAGACATTGATTCGCACCCTCCTATGTGAGGGATCAAATGTTGTAATAATGTGTATGTCTTCCAACCCCACATATTTCTCCCTTTTATTTATTCGCTTACGATGTTTAGTATAGAGCACGTTTCATTAGCATTCTCATGTTTTGCATCTATTTGTCTTGCATGCATATAAGGTTCGGCTCATCATGCTAACCCGATATCAATGTCCAAATTCATTTCTTGAATACGTGCTCTCTCGCATGTCTTGAATGAAATCATATGCCATATTCATAGCCGAGCCTATAAAAATACATAATGTGTGTGTTGCATTAGTCATATTGCATTTAATTAGGAACATGCATATGTTTCTAACAATTTTGCTTTGTTTTAGCTCGGAGTACTAGGTGAGTATTTTTTGTTTTAGCATCTTGCATCGAATGTTTGCGTTATTGTATCTAAGCATGTCCACCATGAGGCTAATTGCTTAAATGATTTAACAGTTTGAATGCCTGTGGATGAAGGCTAGTTTATTGAATTGGGATAGTTTGATTAATGCCCATTTTAGCCCACCTTGTTTTTTCAAGTGGCAAATTCACAAAACAATTTTCAAACAAACATGAAATCAAAATATTCCAACTTTTACAAATTAGTCTATACCTTGTGTGTACACATCACATAGTAATATAGCCTAATAATCCGAACAAGAACATATAATGTGGATAAAAATCACATCATTATTAGTAGAGGCCGATATTTGATTGGGTGAGTGGGGTGCTCAATTCATGCTCTTCCTCTCTCGTACCTAAGTTCCCGAGCCAAGACACTTTGGTGATGACAGACTAATGGCCTTTGGCATGAGTCTCGGGTTTTCTAAATTTCTCAAAAATATTTAGGTGGTAGTCCTGTAATCTAGCAAAGCAGTCCATTTTTGACATTTGATTCAAATTTTGATTTTCTAAAAAGAATTGTCGGATTTGGACTTTTTTTGTGTTTTCACTATTTCATATTGCACTTGTGAAATCAGATTCAGAACCACAAGTGGAGTCTGAACTGTAGGGCTATTCGCCTTTCGAAAGGAGCGCGGAAAGTCAGGCTACAGTTTCTGGCGACTTTGCTGGGGAAAGAGAGAACTTGACTTGAAACTCATGATGTGAATTTTTATCTACATTTATATGTTTTTTGCATAGCATTTGCATGGTTATGGTAAGTTATTGTGTTTTCCATCTGCTATTCCTAGACGGTTTGCCAGAGGCTTGCCCAAAAGGCTTGCCAAAAGGCTGACCGGTCGTGGGCTCTACCATGTTGGAAACACAATCCTTGGATCTGGATCACCGCTGTACTGCTTGATCCACTTTTCACTTCTTGGTGTTAGGTGTGAGGGGTATATTAGGTAATCTTGCCAAGGTACCCTTTTTTGACCATTCGACCTAGTTACATATAGTGAAGCTAAAGTGACTATTCTAAATTAGGACAGGGTGCCACCCGTGCGTAGGATGTTGTGAAACTCATGTGAAATAGTGCAGCCTAGATCATGCCAAAAATCTAAGACAAGGTAACCTTACCGCCTCATAGGGGTGTTTTGGTTCTTTTTACTTGATACATGCTTTTATAGTGAGACTGTACAGGATGGTTCATATCAGTAAGATTTGAAAACAGAGTTCAGTGGGGATTACAGTTCAGCTATGTGTCTCGACTGTTGTGGATTGGGGCCGATGTGCATTTCGATTTTGATTTTGTTTTTGTTTTTATTTATTTCTTTTTGTTAGGTAGTTTACTATCATAGCTTCAAAAAGACCCGATATTTCCCAAGCTGTGTGGACTCATTTAGGCAGGCTGTGCAAAGCTCGAGACCTTGTTGGTGGTCAACCCATGCTAGTCTCACTTCCTCCAGTCACTCGGCAGAGAATGAACAAATATTTAGTAGATTCAGTACAATGCACTCCGCAAACACCTACTTGTTCTCAAACACCTACCTGTTCTCAATCAATCAATTCACCAGCATCTAGTTCACCTGGATTAGCAATGGCACAGAACACAACACCAAATGTAGATGAATCGCTGCCATGATGATTGCCATCCAAAGAACTGTGGATACTGTAAACCAGAGGATGGCTGCACAAGATGAAGTCATTGCCGATATGCGGCGTACATCTGGGGCATCAGCTTCAACTGTGCACCCGATCCCTATTGCTCAGCCAAACCCGGATCTATCCCCACCAATAAAAAATCTACCAGTCCCAGATCCTCAGGACATGTTTTCCCTAGCTCCAACTTATCGTCCTCCGGTTCAACCTCCTCCAGGGATTTTTTCTTTCGATATTAATGAAATTGATCCAACCTTGGTCAAGATTGCCAGATTGGAGAAAGCATTGTAGAAATCTCAAGGCTTCAACTCCATTCCAGATATCGAAGATGGGTACACTGAGGCTTCGGTCAAATTATTGGAGATATTTAAGATGTCCCATATTGACAAATTCGATGGGACTAGGGATCCAATCGTACATGTTCGATTGTTTTCGGACGTATTGAGGCCTAGGGGTTTGTCTCGGGCATAGAAGCTTTCATTGTTTGGAAGGACCTTGTCTGATGTGGCGGCTATCTGGTACACTAAATTAGAGGACTATACAAAACGGAACCGGGAGGAGCTATCTGAGGCATTTGTCAATTAGTGCTCATATAACACCCAGATAGAAGTAACCATTAGTGAGCTAGGGTCTACAACCCAGAATCCCAAAGAACCATTTATTGATTTTGTCGCCCGGTGGAGGGCCAAAGCAGCCCAAATGAGAAATAGGCCTACTGAAAGAGAACAAGTCCGACTATTGGTCCAAAACCTTGAGCCAGACATGTTACAGAGAATGATAGTGGCGTCGTTGTCCACATTCTCTTTTTTACATGAGCTGGGGATCCAGATTGAGAGTGCATTCAAAAAGGGTATCATCCATAAAACAAGTGAACCTGCAAGAAGGCCGTTCTCTCGGAATACCAATGCTAGCAGTAGCACTATTCCGTACCTTGCAGATGTCAGTAATGTTGTCACGATGGCCAAGATGGTTGATCCCTTTGCTACTGCCACAACCTCACAATCTTCACAAAATACCAGTCCATCCCAAAATTGAAGAGTTTTTACCCCCCTCCATATGAGCCCAACTCAAGCCCTCAAGTTATTAATACGAAAGGGGCATTTCAAGCCTCTCGATCCTTGTCCACTTCCAGACCCATTGCCACCCAAACATGACCCTACCCAGTACTATATCTTCCGCCAACAACATGGCCATCCCACAGACATGTGCTACCGCTTACGTCATGAGATTCAGGATCTCATAGACAACAAAGTCATTGCCCCACCCGCAAAACCAAACGTAACAACCAATCCACTTCCTACACACAACCAAGTCCCCCCACCCAGAAACATTAACCACATCGATACACAACCGCCCACCTTCAACCCTAGCACATACATTACCTCGTTCCACTTACCAAAATCGGAGGTGGTTATTCCAGAAAGCATAGACATGTGCATGATGGATCTAACACCCTAGTTACATCAGATGAAGGTGGTATCATCAATAGTTCATCGGTTAGTAAAGTACCCCTTTAAAGGCGGGATCGCCACTATGTATGATAACTCTGTGATCCATTCTTCTCAAGGAACTACTGCACCACTACTGGAGATCATACATGGGAAAAAGGATGTGTTCCTTTCCAGCTTCTCTCTGGCAGAAGCCCGGTTGGTCCAAACCATCATGGTAGAGGGCGATGGAGATAATGTGAGTGCGCAATCCATATACATGATGAACAAACAAGGGCATATACTCAGGTCAGGACTAGGCCGAAGTGGCAGACAGGGAGGTACTATTGCTAAGAAGCTAAGTCATAACTCCCATGCTTTCGGCCTAGGATACAAACCTACTGCTACAGATTGGCAAAGGAAATGGGAGGAGTTGAGAGAGAGGCTGAAGGCAAAGAGGACTAGGAAGCAGTATGAATTAGTCCGTAAACCTATATGGGGACCCTGAACGGATGCTTTGTCTCCCAAGGGGAAGATTTCCCATTCTGCGGATTCCCAGAGCCCTAGTATGATTGGGAAACAAAGACTAGGTATCCAGGGTTCGAGATTTTTTTTGGGCACCAGTTACCAGAAGAGGAGGCTGAATAGGCAAACCTAAGCACTGATATGGATCAACGAAGGACTGCAAACCTGGGCATTGAAGAAGATGAGCTATTGGGAAAAGCACTGGCTGACTTACTAATGAGTTCCACTACGGGAGCTGAGACCGCCAACTTGGGGGATAGTTTTACTATCTCAATGACCGGGGATAACCCAGCAACGGATTTCTCTAATCTTATTGTGGATGCATCTGAGGCTCCACACTTGGTCTGGAAGTTTGAGCAAGGCGTCATCAACAGTTCTGAATCGGATAGTGAGTCCAGATCTGATTCCACTGAGTCATTGGAGTTGGATTCAGATTCAAGTTCCTTTGTGTCTGGTACTTCTAGGAGTGGTAACCCGGATGCCAAAGTCCTGTCCAGGTCATCTTTTAGCTTTTCTTTTGAGTCCACTGTAACCGGGGATCTAGACTTTTTGAATGGGAATGCATTGAATGTTGCCTACTTCTCTATGCCTTTGGTTTGTTGTACTGATCTTAATTTTCAAAATTTTGACATAAACAAAGAGGAAGAAATTCTTCGGGTTTTGAAAAATTTGGTTGATTGTGAGGAGGAGGCATGTTAAGCCCTGTACAGATGAAATCGTATCAATTAACGTGGGTACTGAGGAAGATCCTCGCTTGGTCCAAATCGGGTCCACGTTGTCTTCGGAGGAATGCGAGCGTTTAATCGCTTTATTAAAAAAAATTTAAAGATGTTTTCACATGATCCTACGAAGGCATGCCTGGAATCGATCCTGAGATTGTGCAGCACCGGATCCTTTTTGATCTTGAGGCCCGACCAGTTAAACAAAAGCTGCGCAGAGTTCGCCCAGTTTGGGCTTTGAAGATCAAGGAAGAAGTTACCAAACAAATTGAGGCAAGTTTCTTGCTTGTATCTGAGTATCCAACATGATTGACCAATATTGTTCCAGTTCCGAAGAAGGATGGAAGATTCAGAGTTTGTGTCAATTTCAGGGATCTGAATAAGGCTAGTCCGAATGATGATTTTCCCTTGCCACATATTGATGAGTTGGTAGACTTCACCGCGGGCTATGTATTGCTCTTGTTCATGGATGGGTTTTCCGGGTATAACCAGATTCTGATGGCACCCGAGGATAGAGAGAAGACTGTTTTTGCCACTCCGTGGGGCACCTATTGTTACCGAGTCATGTCGTTTGGATTGAAGAATGTTGGAGCCACTTATCAGAGGGCTGCAACTACCATTCTGCACGACATGATCCACAACGGGGTTGAGGTGTATGTGGACAATATGATTGTCAAGTCCAAAGAGCGGAAGGCCACTACACCACCTTGGAGAAATTCTTTCAGCGGATCAGAGAGTATAAATTGAGCTTGAACCTGCAAAAATGCACCTTCGGCGTAACGACGAGAAAAATGCTAGGATTCTTGATCACACAGAGAGGAATTGAGGTAGATCTTTCCAAAATCAAGGCCATCTTAGAAATGCCACCACCAAGGACTGAAAAGGAGGTGCGCGGCTTTCTGGGTAAAGTGCAATTCATAAGGCGGTTTATTTGTGAACCATTTTTTGGTCTTCTGAAGAAAGAAAAAAGTTCCAATGGGACGATCGCTGTTAGTTCGCTTTTGAAAAGGTCAAGTAGTACCTACAAAATTCGCCTATGTTATCACCGCCAGAACTGGGAAAATCGTTGATCATGTACATTTCAGTGACAAACTCAACTATGGGGTGTATGTTAGCTCAAGAGTTGGTGGCCAAAGTAGAGAAAACTGTTTACTACTTGAGCAAGAAAATGCAAAATTACGAGACACGTTACACTTCCCTTGAGAAATCTTGTTTAGCTTTAGTATGGGCTACTAGGAATTTGAGACACTACCTGTTTGGTCATTCTGTAATCCTGGTTTCGAGAATAGATCCCATTGATAATCTCTTTGAGAAACCAGCGCTTACGTGTAGGCTAGCCCGTTGGTTGCTTCTTCTCTCCAAATTTGATCGTACATATGTTACACGTAAGTTTGTTAAAGGGAGAGTTGTAGTAGAATTTCTGGCAGATCACCCAGTAGAAGGGGATGAAGCAGTGGAGTACCTTTTCCCAGATGAAGATATTTTGCAAATGGAAGAGAGAATGTGGACGATGTACTTTGACGGAGTAGCCAATCAGTACGGTTATGGGATCAGTGTGTTACTGATAGCACCTGATGACTCATATATACCCTTAGCCTTCAAACTCTGGTTCAAAGTATCCAACAACGAAGCAAAGTATGAGGTGTGTATAGCTGGTTTAGAAGTCGCCTTGGAACTAGGGGCAAAAAGGTCAGACGTCATCGGGGATTCAAATTTGTTTGTGTCTCAGGCTAACGGAGATTGGCGGGTTAAAGAGATGAAAATGAAAGTTTACGATTAGGTCTTGGACATGCTAATTCTGAGGTTCGAAAAGTTGACGTTTACCCATCTGCTAAGAGAGAACAACCGATTCGCTGATGCACTAACAACTCTATCTTCTATGGTAGACATTCCATTAGGAGTCAGAATGCGTCCAATCATTATTGAACAGAAGTATACACCGGCTTATGAAACCATTACTGCGATAGATGAGGCTTCAGATAAGAAACCCTGGTATTACGATATTTGGAATTTCCTAGAAACAGAATTGTATCCACTAGAACGAAATGCCAAGGACAAAAGGGGAATATGGCGTCTGGCTGTTCAATTTATCACCTGTGGAGGCAAGTTGTACAAAATAGGCCATCTAGGAATGCAGAAGCTGTGTGTAGAGGAAGAGAAATCAAAGCGCCTTATGGAGGCCATTCACGAAGGAGAGTGCGGGCCCACATGAATGGTGTGATGCTCACCTGAAAAATCCTTAGACAAGGCTACTAGTGGTCAACCATGGAAGAGGATTGTATTGGTTTTGTTCGGTGATGTCACAAATGCTAGATTCATGCTAATCGCATGAACATTTCGTTGTCTAAACTCTACAATATGACTTCACCATGGCCATTCTCTGTTTGGGGGATAGATATTATCGATGCGGTTATACCAAAGGGGTCAAACAGGTATGAGTTCATTTTGGTAGCAATCGACTACTTCACGAAATGGGTAGAGGCCCAGTCTTACTTTGTATTAAAAGCAGCGCATATAACTAAGTTCATCAAGAACAACATCATCTGCTGGTATGGAGGTCCAAATGAAATTATCTTTGATAATGGGTCACATTTCAAGAAAGAAGTGATAGATTTGCTCGAAAAATATAATGTCGCTTTCCATAAGTCATCAATCTACAAGCCACAGACCAATGGAGGCGTTGAGGCTGCCAACAAAAATATCAAGAGAATTTTGCAAAAGATGGTGAAAACTTATAAGAACTGGCCGAAAAAAACTGTCGTTTGTACTCTGGGGTTACAGAACCTCAATCCGACATCTACAAAGGCGACCCCTTATTCTCTCGTTTATGGGATGAAAGCTGTCTTGCCAATCGAAATTGAAGTGCCCTTGCTACGAGTTATGGCTGAATGTCAGATAGCAGAGGCAGATTGGCAACAGAGCAGATTCGAGGAATTGATGTTGTTTGATAAGAGAAGACTATGGGCATTGTATCATATCCAGGGCTGCCAACATCAGATTGCTAGGGCTTTTAACAAGAAAGTTAAGTCCCGGAATCTCAAGGAAGGGGACATGGTGCTGAAAGACAACCAAGCTCCCATTTACGACTCTTGGGGCAAGCTCAGACCCAATTGGACCGGTCCTTACATTATCAAGTCAATCTGGTTAGGAGGGGCAAATATTCTTATGGACTTGGATGGCTTGGAGTTCTCATAACCAATCAACATGGACAAGTTAAAGAAATATTACCCTTGAGAGGCTCGCTAGGCCGAAAACCCGAAAGGGTGACCTAGGCAAAAGTTAGAGCATGAAAAATTAGAAACAAAGAAAAACTGAGCTCGCAAGGTTGAAAACCCTAAAGGGCGGCTTTGGCAAAGGTTAGAGCATAAAAGGAGAGAGTTAATACTCGAGTGTACCTGAACCGAACTACGTAAGGCCTGATTCCCATTTTTGGTGTACGTAGGCAACTTCATCCTGAAGTTTGGCCATAACTATCTCCAGTTCAACTCTCCTATTCATTTTCAAGTCATCCTTGTTCATCATCTATTAGTTCGGTTGTGCTCTATATTTCGGGTAGAAAAGATGAGCACAGAACAGCAGTAATGATAGGCAGCCAGGGGGCAGTTATGATTTCTTTTGATTCGGGATTGTACATCTTGAGGATCGGTTCTATGCATGTCAAGTGGTGATCACTTCCAAAAAATGTTTTGGAAAGTTTTAATAAAAGTTGATTTTGTTCAAAATTTTACCCTTTTACAACTTTGACCATTTTTGGGACCGAAAGGAAAATTTTTAGTACTTGCAACTTTAATTTTATTGATTTCAACATAAGTACATTCTCCTTCTTTGATTCAAATCAAAGTTGCCTTTTACATCTTAAACTTGAAAAGAAAATATCAAAGTAGTAAAACTAGGGGCACAACTAAGTCAGATGGCTCTATGCCAAAGATGGCCCAATCTCGGCCTCCTCTTCAAGCCAAGCCAAACACTCCTCAGATAGGGTGTAACTGAAACTAATGGTAGGGACCAGAATCTCTCTCGTCCTCCAAGCCGTGAGATACCGGGGCAGATGCGAGGCATTAATCGAAAATGAAGCTGTGTATTCCACTTCCTCATTTGGATGTATCTGATCATGCCTAAATTGGTGTCGGAATTTGAGAGGAAAATAGAACACGCAATGTGTAAGGCCAATTAACTCTACACCTGACTGTCGGGACATGCTGTAGCTCATCTCGGCTAAATAAAACCAAGGGCAACGCCAAGATATATCAACTACAGACCGGCTGCACATCCAATCACACCATAAACCCTCTGAGGGGAAATTTATTAGCCGTTGGCAAAAGAAGTATGCCCTGGCTGAGTATTCGGGGCAAGGGCCCACTACCTACAGTTTATCCATCAACCATACCCGGGGAGGGATGAAAAATAAGAGAGATTAAAGAATAGAGAGATGTGTGTTGAGGGAAAAAGTAAGGAAAAGGTTTTAAGAGGAAAAAAAATAGAGAATGAGTGATGAGTGATGTAAGAATCATAAATTAGAAGGGTGGAAAATAATACCTGGAGAAGTGGTGGGCTCCTTGCAAAGCAGGTAGTCTCTCCCTGACGGAAAGCATCTAAACCCATCAAAGTTTCAAGCCTTAGGTCACTTCAATTAACTGGATACTAGTTTCGCCAAAACTAGGGGCAAGGAGGAATTGTGCAAGAAGGCATAAACAGAGAGCATGTTGCCGGCGACCACGCCAATAAAGGTCACTCCTGTCTCCAAAAGCAGAAAATCGATGAATTAAATCGAGGATGTCTAGCTCCCCATCATGTGCAAATGATTGAGCCTCATATGATGTTAACCCACACATGATGTTAACCCACACATCTGTCCCAAAGCTTGGGCATGGCCAAAACAGGGCTTCGGTATGATTTCTTCATCGCGCTGGGACTCCATTAAAGCACGAAATTCTTCAAATGTTGAACACATCTCTTGTGACTCGAATTGAAACACATGTGTGATCGAGTTCCAACATCGAATAGCGGCATGTAAGAATGGAAAGCAAAGGGAAGTGCAGCTTAGAGAAAAAAGGGCATTTAGGTCAAAATCGGGAAAATTCACCTTTTTCGAGCAGTCCAAAGTGGCTATCCAGTCTCAGAGCCTATTGTTGCATAATGCCTCCATCTTAAAAGCAAAATATTAAAGATTTGTTGTTCCAGCAGAAAAACAGCAAGGAAGCACCATTTATAGAAGATGAGCAGGAGCAGTGCATGACAGCTGGGCAGCACTCACCGACCTCACACTGAGGCCCAACCATGCCTCAGTGAAGCCTGGCCGTGCATATTTTGGCCCGACTGGGTCTTGATGATGACTTAGACCAGTGCAATTACAGAAAAAGCTGGTTTCTGTCTGGTTGCACCACAACTTTGTTTTAAGTTTTGTTTTGTTTGTACCATGTGTTTTTTAACATTTTCGAGTTGTTTTCATTTCGTTTTTCTGTTATCGAGTTGTATTTTACGTTTTGACTGGTTGTAAGTCATTATCTGATTCATGAATCAATTCAAGAACAAGCATTCACAGTTCTAAAGGTTACAATGCAAGGGTTACGCCATTCATCACATGCAAATACCATTAATCACATTGTGCAAAGAGGTCATTTAACAAGAACTTGTCTCTTATAACTAACGGGTCCAACCCTGGTCATTGTTTTACAAGGCAACGAAATGAAGTAAAATCTTTTAAAATAAAACAAAAGGTCTATCTGGAGCTAGTCTTTAACTACATAGCTAAAAAGTAATAAAAAAACAACAAAAACAAAATCGTCATGCTCATCAATAGCCCATCCTCGCCCTCTTCCTTCTCGGCTGCGGAAAAGGTGCATCATTGTCGTTGCGGGGACTGCTCGACTGCAAGTCAGCCTCTTCTTTCTCGTCCACGGGGGTCGTGGACCCATCGAAAGACTCTTCGGAAGGCAAGCGCGACCTCACTCAACCTCTCTCCCGATCGGCTCCTCCTCGACCCCTCCCTCTGCCCCGTCTCTGTCTACTGGCTACGGAAGGTCCTACAGGCACTGCTGGTGCCGGCTCAAGCTGAAAAGAGAATAGATATCAGTATGAATTAACAAAGTGTATAGTATGGCAATAATAGTAAACCGTAGATAGAATGTACCTCGATCCCATGGGTGACTAAGGCAATCTACCTTCTCCGTACCATGAGGAACAGTTAATCAATCGTACAAAGGAGGTCATCACCATATGCCCGGGGTATTTGCAAAAAGAACAGAATCTGAGAAAAGATAGATAGGCATACAAGAGAACAATGAATAGAAATAGTAGAAAATTAGATAAAGTGCAGTATGGACTAGCATAAAGGAATGTGTACTTGCTTGACGCCAGGAGCAAACACTAGCCTGTGGTCCTTCTTCTCAATGTGCTCAAGTGGGAACTGCTCGATCACTCCATCTGGATGCATGTACATGATCTCAGTGAGGATCATAGGAAATCCAAGAATGGGAGCAACGGTAGGGGCACCTCCAGCAGGCGCATCACCCGCAGTAGCAGTAGCAGCAGCAACCTCTAGCACAGCTCGAGCCACGCCTGGGCTAAGAGGCGCCATCACGGGTCATGATGATGATCGTCGTCCTCGCCTAACATCAAGAGGTCGATCTGAGGACCGTCTTGCAGCTCATCTACTACCCTCATGATTGGAGGAGGGGGATGTGAAATGTCGGGGGCAACGACACCTCGTGTCTGGCAGATGAATCTCTCCCCCAGGTAGTAAGCTAGGCTAAAGGGGCCCTTAAACAAAATCCTCATCATAGAGGCATGTCATGCAGCGGCATAGATCATCCTCGATACCTGAGGAATGCCCACCCAAGGATGCCAGTCAACCTATGGGAGCAGATGTTAGATGTGAAAAATCAGGGCAGTATGAGAAATCAGAGCAGTATGAGAAATCAGTGTAGTATGAGGATGGCAGGGCGGTATAGAAGCAACAGTATGAGAATGACCGTGTAGTGTGGGAAACAATGTAGTCTGTTTACAGTATGTAACAGTTAAAGGGTGGTATTTTGTTACCTAGTCCGCAGTGATCGTGTCAAAGAAACGTCGAAAGTAGGGGAAATCTCAGTCTACATTGCGACGTCACTCAAATTAGGAGTTGTAGTACCGGGAGCGAGGTACCGACAACTCGATTGACCTCACCGGGACCAGAGCTAGGGAGGTGAAGTATGTGTAAACCCAAAGCTGCAAACATAAAGATGGATGAAGTAAATAAGTAGAAAATGAAATGCAAAGCAAATGAGTAGAAGATGTAGAATGAACAGAATACATAGAAACGATAAATGTGAGGTGTATCTCCCAAACTCTCCAATAGCCGCCAAGTGAATCCGCCTTGCGACGGGAGACAGAGCTCATATAGTAGTATTAGGTGGCCAAATCAGCGCCACCCCAATCATACTCTGCCACCTAAGGGAGGTCCACCAATGCCCCGAGAAGATATAAACCCATGGTATTTTTCCTGTTCGCAAACGGGGTAATACCAAGGAGATATATAAGGATGTCACGGGTGTACTAGGCGACCTTATCTAGAGTGGTGGGCTAAAAGTCGAAGAAGTACTCAAAAGACTAGCTGTACTTCACCATCCCGTGGCTGGTAGTGTCCGAGATCATTCTAAGAAGCTAACGCTGTGTGGCTCTCCACTGCGTCATGTCTGGATCATATGGGATTGGACCGCCAACTTCAACTTGCAGGCTGGTGAGCATCAAAAAATCGTACGAAGTCAGGGTCATCTCCCCGATCGAGGAGAAGTGGAATGAATCGGCGGTGTCCCACCATCTCTAGGCCAAAGCTCCGTACAAAAATGACTTGGCCCTCATTTGTATGAGCCCTGAGCAGAAGGGCTCGAAGCCAGCTGCGTCAACCGATGAACGAACCTCTACGGGTAATCTCTCATACCAGCGCAGGGGGCCAGATATAGATCCATAGCCACTAATCCTCCTAGCCACCACCTGTCAATGGGGAATACATATGGTATTAATTAGTGTTCTACTTGTGAAATTCAAGTTCAAGTGAAATTCAAAGAGTACAAAAACAAAGGAAAATAATTTACCATGGAGGCATCGGCGGACAAGTGCTCCGTAGGCTCTCGTAGCAAGACCTCCTTGTCTATCTCGGGAATGTGGCTCTCAAATCTCAAAATGCCACTTAGAGGTGGAACATGTGTACGTGGCTGATAAGTGGCCACATTGAATGGCTTGTCGCTGAGAGAAAGCAACGTAGGGGTATCCTTAGCCTCCATATCCGTGCCTAAGGTGGCCCTAATGCCAATGGTGGGGTCCGGAATGGGAACTTCACCGCTAGGCATGGAGAAAAGTAGAGGAAATAAAGAGAAAGTGAAAAAATGTGGGAGGTTAAACCCTGGGGGAGAGAAAATGAGATGAGAAAATGAAAAACGCAAAAGTGAGTCCTCAAAAAGCCAAGAAAACACGTGAGAAACAAAGCAAAACAATGAGAAACCTGAAAATTTGACCAAATCGAAATCCAATCGAATCAAAATGTAGAGGAAATGAAGGGTTTCGAAGAAAAAGTGGTGAGGTTTGTTGGGAAACGCAAGTAAAAGGGGAAATCTAAAGAGAGAGAGAGTATAGAGAGGGAAATAAGGGAGTTTTGGAGGTGAGGAAGTGAGGAAATAGGGTTTTGTTTTGTTTTAAACAAGTGAATTGCGAGAAAAGACCGAATCTTCCCCTGCCGTTATTGAAGCCCGGTCGGCTGTCACGATGCCCAGCCGTGCTTTGCTGAGGCCCGCCGGCTCTCAGTGAAAACCCAGTTCAACCTTTGTTTTTCTTTGCTTTATTTTATTTTTGGTATTAAGAAGTGATAAAAAAATTAAAAAAATAAAAATAAAAATAAAAATAAAAAAGAAAAGAGAAGAAAAATTGAGGAAAAACGAAAACAAACAAAAAATAACGCATTTATTTGATTCTTGATCTAATTTGTTTAAGCTTGTTTGTTTTAAACCTTTTTGTTAATTTATCATTATTTTGCTTGAATCGTAGTTCGTTCTGTTATGTTGTAACCAAATGAACCAAACGATATTGTATGTATGGTTCATTCAAAGAGTGTCGGAGAAGTGCCCAATATTGTATGTACGGTTCATACAGAGGAGTTCTAGATTAAAATCATTCGTGCCACATTAAGATCATCATCCATTTTACAACCGGATTAAAACGCGGTGCGTTGAGCCCATTATTCTTACACATTGGCATTGTTTTGATTTTTACGTATCTTTGAGTAGAATCCTTGTTTTTGATTCCTACTTATGCGATTTTCTTGTTCTTTGTCAATTCGAACCTTTCCTCATCTCGCGTGTGACGCATTAGGATTGCACCACTGGTTAAAAATATTCGGGTGCGCCTGTGTTCACATCGCCTTCCCTTCTCTCATGTGCAACACGTTAGGATTGTACCTCTGGTTGAAAACATTCGGGTGTGCCCAATGTTCACACCGCCTTCCCTCTTCTCGCGTGTGACACGTTAGGATTGTACCTCATGTTAAAAACATTCGGGTGCGCCTGGTGTTCACACCAACCTTCCCTTCTCTCGTATGCGACACGTTAAGATTGTACCTCTGGTTAAAAACATTCGCGTGCACCAAATGTTCACACCACCTTTCCTCCTCTCGCGTGCGACGCGTTAGGATTATACCTCTGGTTGAAAACATTTGGGTGCGCCCGGTGTTCACACCTTCTTCCTTCCTCTCGCGTGTGACGCGTTATGATTGTACCTCTGGTTAAAAACATTCAGGTGCGCCCGGTGTTCACACTGCCTTCCCTCCTCTCGCGTGTGACGCGTTAGGATTGTACCTCTGGTTAAAAACATTTGGATGTGCCCAATGTTCACACCAACCTTCCATCCTTTCGTGTGCGACACGTTAAGAATGTACCTCTGGTTAAAAACATTCAGGTGCACCTGGTGTTCACACCGTCTTCCCTCCTCTTGCGTGTGACGCGTTAGGATTGTACCTCTAGTTAAAAATATTCGGGTACGCTCGGTGTTCACATCGCCTTTCCTCATCTCACATGTGACGCATTAGGATTGTACCTCTGGTTAAAAACATTCAGGTGCGCCCGGTGTTCACACCAACCTTTCCTCCTCTCACGTGTGATGCGTTAGGATTGTACCTCTAGTTAAAAACATTCGGGTGCCCCTAGTGTCCACACCACCTTTCCTTTTCTCACGTGCAACGGGTTAGGATTGTACCCCCGGTTAAAAACATCAGGTGCGCCTGTTTGTTCACACCACCCTTCCTCCTATCGCATGAGACGCGTTAGGATTGTACCCCCGGTTAAAAACATCAGGTGCGCCTGTTTGTTCAAACCACCCTTCCTCCTATCGCGTGAGACGTATTAGGATCTCGGTTGAGACCTTGGGTGCACTCGATGGTTACGTCACCCTTTCTCCTTTCTACGCGAGGCGTTGTTAGGTTGCATTTTCTTACATCCTTTCTATGTGAGATGTAGGTTGGTTTGTGCTATCTTTGTGCTTTTCACGTGAGGCATGCCTGTTTATTCACTTCGTTCCGTATGAAACACGGCGAGGTTTATTTTGCTTTGTTTTGCATCGTCTTTCAAACGTTATTTTCTTGTCTAGATTGTAGCGTTGTTTCATTGCTTCATTTACATTATGTTTCATTGCATGATCACAAGTTATTTGTTGCATTTCGTTGTTGCATTTTGCCCCGAGTTCATTTTTGTGTTTATGTCTTGATTTCTTGCCCGAACCTTGCGGCCTTCTCAAATGGGTCGTCTCTTGGCTTTGACATTCACTCACGTCACTTTATGACTTCAAGCTCTGTCAAAAAGGGGCAACTGTAGACACCCTATTTTTGACCGCCCACAAGGCCCGAGCGCTTTGCTCGGTACACTAGATAATGAAAGTGGTATTATGTGTGATTCGACGTCTCAACGAAGGAGACTTGTTTAAGCTTCGAAACAACCCCAAACCTTTCCTATTCCCAATGATTACACCAAAGAAATCCATTTTCACACCTTGTGCCATCCTTTGTTGAGGTTGCAATAGAAAAACAGGGGAAGTCATTGAGGCTTGGCCGTGTCTCAGTAAGGTCCGGCCGGGCTTCGATAGCGATAAACACTGTTCTAGCCGGGAGCCCGCCAGCTGTTCTTTTTTGAAGATATTTATCACCTTTTATGCTCAAATTCAATAAATATGACCATATACCTTTGTTTTGGGGCTTACACAATTAAGAAATAGCCTATACACATAGAGAAAGCTCCTTCTTCATCCTTCTTCCATTGCAAGCTACCTTTGAGTTAACTTACCAACCTTGCATCATCTATATACAGCATACACAATCTTGACTCATCATCTTAGAGCCTTGTTTGACCCTTGAAAAGCATAATTCAAGCTTGAGAGTGTGTCAAGAGTGAGTTTGATCATCAACCAAAGCTTACTCCATTTTGAGAGGAATTGTAGACGCCCCATTTTTTACGGCCTTTATGACTTGGACGTCTTCACAGGTACACCAGATGATGAGTCTGTTTGCTCGCCGAGCACTCGAAGTCCTCAGCGAAACGCCACAACTTTTAGCCTTTCAAACCCTGCATCCTTTTTGTCTCATTTTTGGACCATGCCTTTGTCTTTCCAGCCTGCAATCTCTGGTGGCCTGCCGGCTATCCCTAGAGGCTACCGACCATCACTTTTAGTTTGTCGACCATTACTGATGGCCGGCCGACCACCACTGATGGCCGGCCGACCACTAGTGTTTTCTACAGATATTTTATGCCAATTGTGCTAGCTGTTTGCACAGATGCTTGCATCTGTCTACACGTGAAAGGCTGGATCTCCTTGTATAGATTTCATGTTTTTTATATATAAGGACCCCCTCTCTTATGTTTTGAGGTTAGAAAATTTTAGACTAAAAAATTTTCCTCTCTCTCTACAAATTTTCTACACTTTTGCCTACTTACACTACACTCTTGCCTATACTTCCTTAACCAAATTGGCTCACCTTTGAGCTGAGGTTACTTGGGGCCTTCTTGGAGCTCTTGAAGTTGTTTTTGACTTGAATTGTGGCTTGGAGTTACTCTTCTCTTCAAAAGGTATAATACTTGCTTCATTAGCTTGCTTTACATACTTGTCTCTCTATATTTTTTCCACTATTTTGGGCTGTTTTTGAGCTGTAAAAAACTCTATTTTTTTGGGGGCTGAAATTGGTGTTTTTGGCCATTTGAGGTTAGGGGGCGGTTCATCCTTCTTCGTTCCTTGTTTGTAAGGCTATTTCACATTTGTTTCCCATTTTCAAACCATCTTTTTTTGGGCTCTTAAACACTAATTTTCAGAGCTTTTTCAGTGGTGAAAATCATGTTTTGAAGTCTAAATTTGAAGGAGTTAGCTTCCCCTCTTTGTGTCTTGTTTGTTAGCCTAGTTGGTGCCATGCTTTAGCTTATTTTTCTAGCTTGTTGTAGCTTTATTTTAGCATGCTTTAGGCTCTATTTTGGATTGTTTTAACTCTATTTTGGGTTGGTTATTACATTTGAGTCTTGTTTTGCATGCTTATAGTGTAATAGTCCTCACAAGCTTGGTGTTTTAGGCTATTAGACACCACTTGTTTGAGTTGATAGTACTTATTTTGTGCTTTTCACACTTAATTTTAGCACTAATCATCTCTGTAACCTTCCTCCTTTCTTGGCTTTTAATTTTGCTTTGAAAGTGGTTTCAAGTCACTTGTTTGCCTAAGTGTGGAATTTAAGTTTCATACTTAATGGTTTAATCCCTTAGGGGTTCATTACCAACAGTATGATGCTCCTTTCATACCCAAAGCAACTTGTGTTTTGAGCCTTCTTTCCATTAGAGGACTTTAACTCACCCTTTGGGCTTAATTGGATTAAAGGATTGTTGGTAAAGTAAAATGAGTAACTAAAACTTGAGACTAAAACTGAGCAAGATAATAACTTGTTGTGTTCAATCGGACGTTAATTGAACATAAGGAAAATAAGGACATTTCATACTCAAAGTGATAAAATGTGTCAAGTTTCCTAGGTCTCCATTACCCTTGATCATGCATGATAGGGTGATGGTTTTGTGTGTCTTGTTTTGCATTTATTAAGCTTGCATATCTTGAGTCACAAACCATCATGCAATGAAATTGCTTGAGTTGGTGGTTTGTGGCTTAGGTTCGCATTTCCTTGGATTTGCTCATGAAAAAGAGGGGCGAGTTGTGCAAACAATCTGTGAGAATACCCTCTTTTTGCTCTGTTTGTCCTCTATTGCAACAACATGAACTAGTGCATCAGTGGCCGACAGGCCACTTTCCATGGCCGGCACGTGGCTAGCAGAGCACCGGTGATGGTCGGCAGACCACTTTCATGGCCAGCAGATGGCTGACAGTCTTTACCAGTGGCCGGCTGGCCATTGATGCAAATCTCAGTAGAATGTTGGTAAGGTGGAGCAAAATGGTTCTAGAAATGTTCAACTATGCAAACAGAGGCTTTCGAGAGAAAAATTGAGGTCTTTTCGGGTGATATCCAAGCATGCGCATGCACATCTTTCATTTCCCGATGTGGAATAGTTAATTACTTAGTTTAATTATTAGTTACAATTGTTTTGTAATTAATTAATTAGTTAGTTAGCTAATTAGTTCATTCAAGTGTTGTAATAATTAGTTAATTAGTTCAACTATTTATTTTATTCGGTTTTGTAATAGTTAGCTTAATTAGTTGCTAGTTAGCTTAGCTTTATTCATTCGGACTCTTCTTCGTGAGAGCAAAATGTAATAATGTGTATGCCATCCAATCCCACGTCTTTCTCCCTTTTATTTAACTGCTTTTGATGGTTAGATTAGGGACACATTTCAATTAAAATACCTTATGCTTGCATCCATTCATCTTGTATTGCATGTACCGAGGCTCGGTTCATCACTCTAATTGCATTGTCATTTCAAATTAATTCGTTGAATACATGTTTAACCGCATGTTATCAAATCGATCCATATGCCATATTAGTAGTCAAGCCTATTAATTGCATATTGCATGCGTTGCATTAGACATTTGGCATAGTTAGGAATCATGCATATTTTTCTAACTCATATCTTCTTAGCTTGGAGTACTAGGTGAGTTTTTTATGCTTTAGCATACTTGCACGAATGTAAGTGACTGCCATGTCTAGCATGCTTGCCATGAGGCTAAATGCTTGATTGCTAAACTGTTTGAGTGCCTACAGATGAAGGCTTGTTGTTTGAATTGGAACGATTCAATGAATGTACGTTTTAAGCCCACTTTGTTGAGTGGCAAATTCGCAAACTTTAAGCCCACTTGAAGTGGCAAATTCAAACCCTTTTCACAAAACAAACATGAAATTGAGTTGTTCCAATTTGAGCAAACTAGTCTATACTTGCTTGTGCGCATCACATAGTAATGCTAGCCTAATAAACTGGAACAAGAGCATATAATGTTAATAAAAATCATATCATGATTAGTAGAGGCCGATCTTTGATCGGGCGAGTGGGGGTGCTCAATTCATGACCTTCTCCTCTCATACCTAAGTTCTCGAGCTGAGGCAACTTTGGTGATGACGGACACGTGGCCTTTGACACAAGTTATGGGTTTCCTAAATTTTTTCAAAATAAAATATTTAGGTGGCGACTTTGTATCTGGCAAAGCAGTCCATTTTTGGCAATTTGATTCAAAATCAATTTTCTAAATGATTTGCTAGATTTGGACTCTTTGGTGTTTATCAATTTTACATTGCACTTGTTAGATTAGATTTAAAATCGCGAGGGTCTGAACTGTAGGGCTTTCTTTTCAAACTTCTGAAAAGGGGCGCGAAAAAGTCGAGCTCCAGGTATAAGCTTGTAACTTTTGTTCTTGCTTTTGATGGTTACTCAAACATATGAACTAGGGACTTATGTTTAATGGCTTAATCTCTACGAAAATTCATTGTCAACAGCATAATCTCTCTTTCATGTTGAGAATTACTTCCCATTTGATGCTTCTCTCTTTTTAGAGGACTTAATCATCACTTCGGACAAATGGACAAAAGAATGGAAATGACTAAAAGAATTTGTTTAAAAGCAACCAACACACTTAAAGAAAATGAGTCATATTGCTTGGGCTTGGCCAAACGTTATGCCAAGTTTATCGAGTCAAGAGTGATCATACGCTAATTCATGGCGTTTTGATGATTCTTGAAGCGTCTTTACTTCCCTTTTTTGAGTTCATTCCATGATAAAGAGGGAGGAGTGGTCATATCCATTACATTTCATTGATTTTTGTCCAAAATTGTATCCAGAATCATCAAGCAATCAATTTGCCCATTGATGGTTTTGGAAACAATTCTAGCCTTCTCTCGAGACTTTTCCATGACAGAGGAGGAAAGAAAGTAACAAACAGAGCTTGAACAACTCTATCAGCACTGTTTTCACTTCAAAACACAAAACAGAGTTTTGTATAAAACTGAGGCACGGCTGGCCTTCTCTATGCCCGGCCGGGCTTCATTGAGGGTTGGCCGACCCTCAAAGTTTGGTCAGTAGTGTATTTTTGCAGAAAACAAAGGGTAGTGGCTGAGGTGAAACAAAGCAAGCTTGGGGCAGACAATGCTGTTCTTGAACATTGTGCATGTGTATGCATGCAATTCTTGCGCATCCTTGCTCATATTACGATCATTATTGTAATTAATTTATATTGTTTATTGTAATTAATCTCATCATTAACGTGTTGTAATTATTATTGTCCCTTTATAATTGTTGTAGTTACTTAGCTTAGAGAGTTAGTTTATTTATCTCGGTTATCCTTGTTGTAATAATCTTGGTTATCCATTGTAATAGCATAGATAGCCTAGTTAGCTAGTTAATTAGCTTAACCTATTCTATTCATTTGGTTCAGTTTTGTAATAATTAGTTTAATTCGGACTTTCGGACATTGATTCACACCCTCCTGCGTGAAGGATCAAATGTTGTAATAATGTGTATGTCTTCCAACCTCACGTCTTTTTTCCTTTTATTTATTCACTTACGATGTTTAGTATAGAGCACGTTTCATTAGCATTCTCATGTTTTGCATCGATTTGTCTTGCATGCGCATAAGGTTTAGCTCATCATACTAACCCGATATCAAAGTCCAAATTCATTTCTTGAATACATGCTCTCTTGCATGTCTTGAATGAAATCATATGCCATGTTCATAGCCGAGCCTATAAAAATACATAATGTGTGCGTTACATTAGTCATATTGCATTTAATTTGGAACATGCATATGTTTCTAACAATTTTGCTTTGTTTTAGCTCAGAGTACTAGATGAGTGACTTTGTGTTTTAGCATCTTGCATCAAATGTTTGTGTTACCGTGTCTAAGCATGTCCACCATGAGGCTAATTGCTTAAATGATTTAACAGTTTGAATGCCTGTGGATAAAGACTAGTTGATTGAATTGGGATAGTTTGATTAATGCCCATTTTAGCCCACCTTGTTTTTTCAAGTGGCAAATTCACAATACAATTTTCAAACAAACATGAAATCAAAATATTCCAACTTTTGCCAATTAGTCTATACCTTGTGTGCGCACACCACATAGGAATATAGCCTAATAATCAGAATTAGAACATATAATGTAGATAAAAATCACATCATGATTAGTAGAAGCCGATATTTGATTGGGTGAGTGGGGTGCTCAATTCATGACCTTCCCCTCTCGTACCTAAGTTCCTGAGCCGAGACACTTTGGTGATAACGGACTAATGGCCTTTGGCACAAGTCTCGGGTTTCCTAAATTTTCCAAAAATATTTAGGTGGCAACTCTGTAATCTGGCAAAGCAGTCCTTTTTTGGCATTTGATTCAAACTTTGATTTTCCAAAAAGAATTACCGAATTTGGACTCTTTTTGTGTTTTCACTATTTCACATTGCACTTGTGAAATCAGATTCAGAACCACAAATAGAGTCCGAACTGTAGGGCTATTCGCCTTCCGAAAGGAGCGCAGAAGGTCGGGCTACACTTTTAGCAGTAGCAAAATGAGTATTGGTTGGAGATTGCATATGTTAACATGCTTGATTAATGACAAAGGCAATATCAGGTCTTGTGATGGTAAGATATTGAAGAACACCCACTTGGCTGCGATGCAAAGATGGCTAAGAAAAATGAGTGTCATCAGAGACAGAGGGAGAGAACTTGATAGCTTGAAGAGTAGAACAAGGCTTGCAATCCACTATTCCAACCTTATGCAATAGATCACTAGCATACTTGTGTTGAGATAAAAAGAACCCATGAGAATGAGATTGAACTGAAATGATCAAAAAATAAGGCAAATTCCCAAGTTCTTTTATGGAAAAGCCCATATGCATGCTTAAGAAGATCTTGAATCACTACTAGTGAGTAAAATATCATCAACAGAAATGAGGATGACAGTAATACTAGAAGAAGTCTTTCTGACAAAAAGAGAGGAATCTGAAAGGCTAAGCTTAAAGCCTTGGCCTAAGACGAATGAAGAGAAAGTAGAATACTAAGCTCTAGGATCTTGCTTTAGACCATATAGAGTTTTCTTCAGTTTGCATACATGAGTAGGAAAGGATGAGTCAACAAATCCAAGAGGTTAATCCATGTACACTTCTTCAAGATGACCATGAAGAAAAGCATTGAAAATATCCATTTGCTTAATATGCCACAGATGATGAAGAGCCAAAGACAAAAGAATTCAGATAGTTGTCTACTTAGCCGCTGGGCTAAAAGTTTCCTGGTAATCAACACCTTCTTGTTGTAGATATCCTTTAGCCACAAGACGAGCCTTGTACCGAACAATAGTTCTATCAAAGTTCTTTTTGATGCAAAATACCCATTTGCAACCAATAGCTGATTTCTGAGATGGTAAAGGAGCTAAATCCCAAATGCCTTGCTTCTGAAGAGCTGTAAACTCATCTGTAATAGCAGCAGTCCAAATTGGGGATGTTAAGGCCTAAGAAGTAGTGAGGGTTCTGTAATAGCAAAATCTGGAGAAGTAGTCTTAGTAAGCAATGAGACAGGAGCATGAGTTTTAGACCTTGTGATCATGGGATGATGATTCAGTGGGGGCAAGGAAGGAGAAGAAGAGACAGGTGGAATAGAAGAAATGAGAAGATCAATCAAAAGAGATTGGATAGAAATTGCAAAAAGAGAGACGGGAGAGCAAAAAGGAATAGAAAATGAAGAAAAAGATTGGTTAGAAGAGGACGAGGAGACTGCTCAGAAGACAAGAAAGAAGAGTTAGAAGAAAAGGAAGAAGAAATAGAGGATGATGAGATAGGAACTAAAGACCAAAAAAAAAAAACAGTAGATAAAGAGGAAGGTGCTGAGGAAGAAATAGAAAAAAGAAAACTAGACTCATTGAACAAAATATGCCTAAATACAAAAATTTTACCATAAATAGGATCTAGACACCTATAATCTTTAGTAGATGGATAGTAACCTATGAAAACATAGGGAGTGGATCAAGGTTGAAGTTTCTTTGAAGTGTAAGGTCTTAACCATGGGAAACTGTGACATCCAAAAGCTTTGAAAAATGTATAATCAAGAACATATTGATAAAGAAGCTCAAAAGGAGACTTATGATGAAGAAAGGGACTAGGCATCCTATTTATGAGAAAGACAGCAGTTGCTACAGCTTCAAACTAGTAGGTAAGAGGTAAAGATGAATGATGGATTAAAGCAATGGCAGTTTCAGTAATATGTCGGTGCTTTCGCTCGGCAACACTATTTTGTTCAAGTGTGTAAGGACAAGTGAGTTGGTGAGAAGTATAGAAGACCTCACTCTTAACATGCAAAGAATAAATCCAAGTAAACTTAGTACAATCATCCACAAACAAAAGATAGTACTCAAACCTAGAAAGAGATGGTTGGAAAGGTCCCCATACATCATTGTGCATGAGAGAAAAAAGCTTATTAACAATAATATTGGAAAGTTTAAAGGGCAACCTATGAACCTTTGAAACATTACAAGATGTGCATGAAAAGGAGTCACAATCATCCTTAAAAGAAACAAGTAAATGTTTAGCTATATGCTGAAACTTTAAAGCATATGGATGACCCAATCTCTAATGCCAAGTGAACAAAGAAATATTAGCCTGAGATTGTGTGAGATGAGCTCGTGGAGATGAAATAGTAGAGTAAGGTGCAAACTGACAAAGACCATGGATATTTGGTTCTTTATGCAAAACCTGAATCACTGATAGTTTGATTATCTTGAATCACAAAAGAATTAGCATCAAAAGTCACAAAACAATTATTATCTTTAGTCAATTTATGAACCGACAAAAGATTAAAAGCAATATGAGGAACATGAAGTAGCTTATTTAGCTGAAAAGAAAATTGAGTTGGTAGAAGTCCCTTACCAACATGATGAATAGGAACACTATTTCTATTACCAACAGTGACTTGGTCTGAGCCCTGATAGGGTTGCTAATCTGAAGATTTCCTAAGTCATTGGTAATGTGAGGTAGCTGTCGAATCAATGTACCAAGGGGTTGAAGTGGTTGGTGAAGGATTGGAAGAAAAAATCTAAGAAGAAGTAGCAGAATAGGCTCAAGGATGTGACATTGAGGTAAAGGAAGAAACTAAAGAATGATGATTCTGATTAAAGGAGAAAGACTGGGGTTGGTAATTAGGATCCATTTTGAACCAACAATCAAAAGCATTATGGCCTAGATCACCACAAATTTGACAACCAGTGCTAAGATAGTAGGTATGTCTGCCTCTAGAATTGTGATGATATATACATTCTCCTCTATATCTACCTTGAGATCCTCTAAATTGATGTCTACCTCGATAGGAAGTTTGTCCTCAATTACCAGAATACTAAGGAAAATAAGATAAGGAATTAGTACCAGATTCAGGCTTTGTAGAGGAGTAAGCAACATGTGATTCATTCGCTAAAGCATTCTTGATTTTACCTTCAATATGAATATATGAACACAAGAGTGCAGACAATTTCTCCATTGTTATGGCTTCAACTTTGGTGTGAATGGTTGTTTTAAAAGCATCATATTCATCGGGCAGTCCATTCAAAGTGAGAATGACGAGATCTTCATCATTAATAACAGATGAAGCAAGACTTAACTGATTTGAGATCTCATTAATTTGACTGAGATATTCTTCAATCATAAGTCTTTTCTTGGAAATTTATTGAAGTTTGTTCTTCAATTGATGTATATGTGATCGAGAAAGTGAAATATAACGTTTTTCAAGAGCATATCAGATTTGAGATCATGTCTTCATATGCAAAATAGATGTGAGCACAGATGGAGAAAGAGTTGAAATAGATGTGAGCACAGATGGAGAAAGAGTTGTAGTGATATAACTAATCAATCAACTTCCATTTTTTCAAATTCTGGATTAGGACTAGCTTTTCCTGTTGAATCTAATATCTCAGAAACTGGACATAGAGTTGAACCAGTCACAAAGCCAAGCAAATTAGTAGCACGGAAAACATTTTTAAGTTGATTCTTCCAGATAAGAAAATTAGAAGAGTTTAATTTTACTATAACATGTGAATTGAGATTGGAAACAAGATGTTTGAGATTAGAGGGTAAAGAACTGAGGGAAGAAAACGAAGTAGAGTTTGCCATTGTTAAACCTTGCTCGGGAGAGCTTGAATTAGCTCTAATACCATAATAAGAAATGAAGATTTTTTTATTCAGATTCACAAAATGATAGATTGTTCATTACTATGAGACCAAAAAAATCCTCTCATATGGATTGTAGAGATCCAACGAAGAGATGAGCTTTGCCCCTGTATATCTGTAAAGATGAACATCGTTGGCGCCACCCAATCGGGGTTGCCAGCCGAAGACACTCCGATGATAAAGTTAGTCACTTGATTGAAAGAATGAAGCTATAGAAATCAAGAGTGTTGGTGTGTAGTGTAGGGAGAAAGCACATACATCCTCTTCTGGGATGCCCCCCCTTTATATAGATGGGGGGTGTGATATTTGTTTGGGCTGGACCCATTATAGGCCTTGTTTGGGTTAACCCCACTACGTTGATATATATTTTATTCTGGCTCCCATAATTGCTCCAAAACTGTCATTGTCTGCAGTATAAGGAATGAGAGTTTTTCTTGCCAAGTTACGCTGTTCAAATAGCTGTTAAGTTTTTTGATAAAGAGCACTCTGGATAAATGAATAAAATGTATGAATGAATGACTGCATGAATGCATGTATGCTTGAATGTATGTATAAATGTACATATGTCTTGAATGTATGTATAAATGTATATATGTCTATGACAGGATGGAGGGGTGAGCTAAAACCCAAGAAGGAATATAGTATAAAAAGGTTAAATAAAGGATGGTGATCATAGAACGAAATTATATCACATGAGTTCCAAAAAAATCATAATGATGGGCCACGATATTGTTACCCCCGGGCAAGGGTCGCAGGCCTCGGTATTATGACCCCTGGACGAGGGTGTAGGCCGCGGTATTATATAACCCCCGGAAGAGGGTGTTCTACATTGCCGAGTGCAAAGATTACATCCAAATATAGACTTTCGTGTCGAACTAGAGATATTTCTATGTGCCGAGCACAGAAATGATTGCCTGAACCAAATAAGACAGATTAAATAATGTAGATATATCAGCCAAAAAAAATGGGAAGCTATAAAAACTATAAGAATGACGGAGCGCGCAAAACTATGCGAAGAACTGCTGAGTGTCATGTATTGCCCCAAAACTGGTGCTTGCTTGGAGCTGTGTGAAAAGGAGCAGGAGTTTGTAACTCAAGTAAATGTCATTGTAATGTTTGGACCAAGTTGGCCAAGTATGCATGCATAGCAGAGGTGCCGAGATGATGATCGGCTGATATGTCCCAATTGGAAAGCGAAAAATTGACTAAGATGTCCCAGTGGGCAATAAATGACCAAGGTAATGTAGGTAACACAATGAATGATTGGGGAAGAAAGAGGATTATTTCCTCGCCCCAAGATCCTACAGCTCAAATTGCATGCTGATCGAATAGGATTCGACCGCTGATTTTGCATTTAATGTTCTCGATTGGCCGATGTATTGATCTCAATATGTGACTCAGAATTTGCAAACTTAGACCGTACGAATGTGTTTAGAAGGCTCCAAATAGTTGGAAACGACCATTGGATCGTTGTAATCGGACTCTTGATGGCATAGTTGTAGCCAAAATAGAGCTGATGGCTTAGATCGGTTGAGAATGGTGCTCCGCGAAGCACTGGATAATTGCTTGTCAAAAAAATAAAAGGAAGGTGTTGGTGAGAATTGAAATCTTGCTCTCATGGTGAAATAATAACACTAAACCACGCTGCCATGACATATTCTTGTGTATATATTTTGCACATTATATATTTGAACTTGATGGTTTGGCTATGACATGATGTAACTTAGCCGTAATGCACACAATAATTTCTTTTATTTGCCAACTTGTGGTCGTCTTCTTCTAAATAGCTGAATTTCTGGGCAAATTTCGCCTAGCTCGTATGGCTTCATTTGAGCTCTGATTTTGACGCGGTTTTTTGTGTTGGACTCAGCTTTATGAGTACCTCATACTAGTATGGCCAAAACTTGATTTCGACGATTTTGAAAATTTTAGTTTTCTGCAATTTGGCCCGTTTTGTAATGGCGAACTTTGGCTAGTTCTTGACTTCTTTGGTTGGTGGGTTTGGACTCCTTAAGTTGACACGAATCTGCTAGTATTTTTTGATATGGATTTCGGCAAGCCGAGATGCTAGTGTTATGCCGAGATAGTAGTGTCGAGCAATATTGCCAAATAATGTTGATGTGCCGAGTAACATGTTTGTGCCGAGCAAGATGTATAAACAATGATGCTTATGAAAAAAGGTACCAAGCTAAGATGCCAAGATATTAGTGCTGAATAAGCAATGTTGCAATGTAATGTTTTTCCGAATAAGTTGCCGAATTCGAATAAGGTTCATGAATAATGTTGAATTAAAATGGTGCAAAATAATGTTGCCAAATAAACGTATGCACTACCAAATAATGTTGATGAATAATGTTGGATTAATTAATGGTGCACAATAATGTTGCCGGCTAATAGCTATATATATATATATTTTTTTTTTGTTAGTGTTCAAAAAGATGACAAATGGTCCGAGGCCGAATTTAAAAGAAATTCAAGTTGTGCGTCTTGCCCCAAGTAGAAGTAGATGGCCTGAATGATCAGTGATGATGGATAATTGTGGCCTAGCTCCTGGAGCCTGCTTTCAAAATTACATGCTAATCGGACATGATTGACCATTGATCTATCATTTAACGTCCCCGATTTGCCAGTTTATTGATCCCAATCTGATACTCGAAATTCACAAACTTAGACTCCAAAAATGGATTCTACATGGCGAAAACCTTGAGGATAGTCATGCTCGAAGTTATCGGACCACCCGATTAACCCGAACGCGCTAAGATGCAACGGAGCACCTTTTGGCGAGAAGCGCACAATAAATCCTAATGTCATCTCCTTCATGCAACAGGTTGTGAAATGCAGAATTTTTAGATTCAAACTCTTGACTTTGAGCCCTTGTATCTCCCTCGTTTTAAGTATGATTGGCCTCATTTTTGCGGCATTGGATTCATCACTCGGCCTAGTGTGCATTCCACTATTTAGACGCGTTTTTCCATCTTGGATTAGATGCCGTTAGACCTCCTAAAGTTGACCAAAAATAAGATTGGTCGACTTTTTTTAATTTTTTTAATTTTTAATTTTTAAATTTTTTTTTTGTGTGTCCATGTGTGTTCGACTCGTCAATGTTGCAAAGTAATTAGTGGTATGGTTGTGCAATGTAAGTAACTCGTCAAACTTGCTGTGGCTAAAGATTTTATAAACGGGTTGTGATTGCCAATAACGGAAGTGTTGCGGTCCGATAGTCCGTTGCCGAGCTTGACCAAGGTGGCTAAAGCCATTGCTAGAAAACGGTTCCTGCGAGATGATGACATTGCTGAGTGACATGGATGATCTCGCTGAAGAATCTTGGTGTGGTCAGAATGAGGATTTGACGCGTGCTCGATGAAAGTTGGTGCTCCATTCTACTCGGTGTGGTTTAGCATTGGTGAACTTTAGCTTTCCTCGCTGAGCTTGGTCAAGGTGGCCAATGCCTTTGCTAGAAAATAGGTCTTCTTGCGGAATGACGACATCGCCGAGTGAAATGGGTGATCTTACCAAAGAACCTTGATGTGAAATTGGAAGAATGATCTTCGATTTTACGTGCTCGACGAGGCTTATTCTTTGCCGAGACTGTTTCACGATTCCGTTTGGTGAGTTCAGCACATATGGATTATATTATGTTCCCAGAACTCGATTTTGAGGATAGGATGTGGTACGAGTTTGGGTTTTGGAGAAATTGGAGTACATTTGACATCTTATAATTCCGGTAGTTATTCGAACCAGTGAAGCAGTGAATGAGATACTTGACCCCTTGGTTGGCAGAACATTTTATTTATTTATTTATTTTTAATTCACTTGCCAAGAACAATTCTAGAGAGAGAGAGAGAGAGAATCAAGACCCAATTGTAGAGCTACTAACTTTATCTTGTTTTGTCAACCTTTCTAAGCAATCATTATATTTAACAAGGGTTTGATCAAATCTGTGAGCAAAAATAGATACATACATAGACGTATATATATATCTGTATACTTGAACTTTAGCAATAGACATAATCAAAATGAAAGAAGCCAAATACCCAGTTGTGGGTCTTCTTTTTTAGAAAGAGACTGGTTAACCTTAGAGCTCACTGGTCCGAGCACCTTGAGTGTCGTATTTATTGTGAGCACAAATAGATACATACATAGACGTACATATCTATATATATATATCTGTATACATGAACTTTAGCAATAGACATAATCAAAATGAAAGAGGCCAAATACCCAGTTGTGCGTCTTCTTTTTTAGAAAGAGACTGGTTAACCTTAGAGCTCACTGGTCCGAGCACCTTGAGTGTCGTATTTATTTTTCTCTTCGTTGAATTCTATAGCTTTTTCCCACAGACAGCACCAGTTGTGAGACCAGGAAAATCCTCTCATGTGGATTGTAGAGATCCAACAAAGAGATGAGCTTTGCCCTTGTATATCTATAAAGATGAACATAGTCGGCGCTACCCAACTAGGGTTGCCGACCGGAGACACTTCGATGATAAAGTTAGTCACTTGATTGAAAGAATGAAGCTATAGAAATCAAGAGTGTTGGTGTGTAGTGTAGGGAGAGAGCACATACATCCTCTTTTGGGATGCCCATCATTTATATAGATGGGGGTTGTGATATTTGTTTGGGCTAGACCCATTGTAGGCCTTGTTTGGGTTAACCCCAATAAGCTGATATATATATTTTTTTGGCTTCCACAATTACATATATACAAATCGTTGAGTAATCACTCTATGTAACTAACGTCTAACAGAATAACAAATCATACACATGCTTTACTCATCACTAACTGATTTGGCATACCTATATCATTATGTGCATAGCGTGCTCTTATACATGTGGGCTGATGACAACGCTATAGTTGTAGCTATGGTTGCAGCTGAAGCTCTAACTACTTATGCTGCTCTGCTTTATGTTGGCTACTTGAGGCTTAGACTCAGATGGGTTGATATTTTTATCGGGTTGATATTTTTATCAGGTTGAGAAGTGAGTCATGAGATTGGTAAGAATGGGATTGGGATGGCTGCTATGCATAATAAGCATTACCCTTTGTTGATGATTAAGGAATGAGTCTTGAAAGTAGTAAGACTAGGATTGGAGTGGCTATTGTGCACTATACATAGCATCCCATGTTGTATGGCCTTGAGAGTGGTAAGTTGAAATTACAATCGATATTTGATCAATTTGATTTTTTGCAAATATATTTTGTGCGATATAATTGATAAAGAAAATGTGATTTGATGAAAGGGTTATTAATGTCTAATCAACTTTTATTTTTTTAGATACAAATGAAATTTGATGAAAGGACCACCAATATTCAATCAACTTGATTACAAATGTGATTTCATGAAAGGGATACAATGCAATTTAGGTTAGTTTAGTGCAACTTCTACTTAGAGCTTATTAGGCAAAAATAACCCGAACAAGTCTTTTAAGTCCTATGGTCAGTGGCCCCAAGAATCTTTGCTGATGAGGGGAATTAAACTGAGACTTTGGAGGAAGCAAACTCCTAAGTCCCAAACCTCATCTACCAGGCCAAGCCCTTGGGGTTGTATTTTACATTAAATATTAATGTGCAGTGATTTGAAAACAGGGTTATGCTATGGTAAACACCCTCAAAATAGTGCATACCATATGCAAGTTATGACATTTGTGGTGTTATTTATCACAAATATTATAAGTAGATCATGATTTTCAGTCATAACTAAAAAAATTGATTCATAACCAAATGTCACATAAGGTATAATTAAAGATTTTTTGAATTATAACAAAAATAAGATGATAACCAACATCACAATAAGTCATAACTATCACTACAATGAGTTATAACCAACTCATAACTAGCACTACAACATGTTATAATCAATGAGCACAAAAGGCATAACTGCATTCCAAAAGAGGTATGTATCATATAATTTCCTTGATTATATGAAATGTTTTGTTTTGGGAAATCTATGGTACACCCTTCAATTATATTTTTTAGGATTGTTATATGAATTGGTTTTGCTTTATAATTGGGGTTCTACATTTTGCGTTTTTTTTTTTTTTTAATCAGCAAAAAGAAGATTTTATTGAGAAAAAAAAAAAGAAGAGATAGCGTTTGGTTTACTTTCCAAAACTCAACTCTGTTTTTAAATCATGATTTGGATATAACATGTTAACTAAACATATTTTTAAAATTCAACTCAAAATTAGTTTCAAAACTCATCTCTTCTCTTTTTTATTGTTATTATCAATCAATCAACCAATTACTTTTTCTCTCTCATCTCTCATCTCTCATCTCTCCTCTCATATTCTCTCACATTCTATACATCAATCAATTAAAAAAAAATTACAAATCATCCCAAAACTATTTTCAAAACTCAAAACTCAAAACATAATTTCATATTCAAATCATAATTCTAAAATTAAACCAAATAGATACAGTCAAAACATATGCTCAACATTAAGTCCTTTTTGAGGTTGTGTTCATATACTATAAAATGACTTCGTGAGTCCCTTTTTTAAGCATATTTTCTACCAATTACGTTATTATGCATATTAAAAAAATTCCTAAAATGAAAAAGAAAAAAATTGTATGAATTCAATTATAGATGAATTTTGTGATAAACCCAAAAAAGAACATTGAGTGCCCCATTGATAGATGACCGAGTGGTGATATATTTAAAATATATATATAACAAAAACAATTCCTTTTTTTTTTTTTTTTCTTCTCATAAGTATATTTGTTTATATTATTTTTTTTGTCCAATATATTTTAAGGCATTGCAAAATGTTGTCTATAAAATGTATATATAGTCTTCAGAAATCTATTTACTATTTTCCCAATTAATGATACCCTGCAAAATTAATTAACAAATGAAACTCTACACTTTGAGACTGTTGGATATTCTCCAATGTATTCAAAGAAATGAGAGAGACTGTTTGATCACAAACATCAAAATAGTATATAAAAAAAATGAAACAACAGACTCTTATTTTGTTACAAAAACAAAACCAGAATCTGAGAAAGAAAAATTACTAAAACAGAAAAGTAAACTAATTACTTACACTATTATTTTCTCGAACAAAATTTTGATCAAGTCCAGTGTTTGTTTGGCACTATGTCCTTAAGACAGATTCGTCATCTTCCCGGTGCTTTCAGATTATGGATGTCTATCTCCTAGGATAAAATAATCAACAACGAATAGTAGTAGCACTACAAACTATTCACACAACGAACACACTTTATGTTTATACACTTTCTTACAGGAAAAAAAAATGCAGCAAAATGCAAAGAGCAATGACAATCAAGGACGAAATATTGAGTGAGAAACCAAATAAGGGACTTGTCTATTTATAGAAGCACTGGTGGATTTTTAGATTTGATTCCAACAGGAAACAAACCTATTTGAATAGGTAAGGAACCTGTTTGGTTTGAATTTGAACAGATGCTGAATCTATTCGAGTTGAAGGGGAAAAAAAAAACAGACAAGCATGGGTCAATTTATTTTGAATTTAAAATTGAAATTCAAATTTGAAATGGTAAGAATTTTAGAAAAAATAAAATTCAAATATTTTTTGCCCAAAAAGATAAGCATTGGGCCGGACAAGCCCAACCCAACCTCACACTACGCACCCAAGCCCAGTCCAGCCTGCCCGACTCACCGGATGGACGAACGGCAGCAGCATGCGCGCGTGTGTGTTTGTTTTGGGTCCAATGGGTCGGGTCCAATGGGTCTAGCCCACTTTGCCCATAACCTCACCCTTCCACAAAACTTGGGTACCCCTTGGGGCCCTTCCCAAGTTGCAAACCCAAGGCTTATAAAACCAACAATGTTAGCCTAGCCAAGCAATGTGGAACAAGCTTTCATTCCTCCAAATTTGGGAAACCCACCAAAACACAATTTTTATGGAGTTTACTTTGGCATCAATTTCTCATTCACCCAATAATGGTTTTGAGCAACCAAATATATGACGTGAATTATTACGCGGCAAAGAATAGGTTGCCACATGGACTCACCAACTTTGGCGCATGGGTCCCACCTAAAATTTAGACCAAAGTTTAAACCATTTTTCAAACTATTTCTCACAATCCCCCACATAAATGGAATTTGATGACAATGGAAATGCAACAATATGCAGAATTTGTCGAAAGAGTATAAATCGAAAATATCTTACATCAGGATAGGTAGTTTTCGGCTTTGAACCTTTTCTAGTGATAACCTATCGGACTTACTAGCTAACCAATAGATGCGATGCCTTGAATTGCTCAGCCGTTAGCTTAAGCCAAAACAATAGATTTCACACAAAATATCTTCCAATACATCATGGTTCTCACGGTTGTGTTCATTTTGGCCTTGAACGCTCCTGGTTGTTCATGAGTACTTCTAGAGGATTTAGCCTCTTCCTTCTCATAAAACTAGCCCCAGTTCGACACTCATATAGATGATTCTTATTGTGAGTATCTCTTATACTCGTTCTAATTTTTATGCCTAAATCACGATATAAGTAATCATTAAAAGCAAAGCTTATCCTTAAACCCCTGCATACGACGCATGTTGCAAATATCACTTTCACCATAGGAATGGGTAGGGAATTTTAATCTCTTGGTGATTTATGGCGAGTCACACATAACTTAGTTGTCCCTTTGAACTTAGTTCTTGAGATCTCCAGTCATTTAAGTAGGGCTACCATTATGATGACTTTTATGTAATAGACTTTAATCACATCTCCTTCAATGAACCATACACTTGTTCTTTTGCCAAACCTTTCATTAATAGATCCACAATATTCTCTTTAGATTTTATATAATCCATTGAGATTATTCTACTTGAGAGCAATTGCCCTACGGTATTATGTCGACGACGAATATGTCGTGACTTACCATTGTACATATGACTCTGTGCCCTGCCTATTACAGATTGACTATCACAATGGATACAGATAGCTGGCATAGGTTTTGGCCATATTGGAATGTCTTCTAAGAAGTGGCGAAGCCATTCTGGTTCTTCTCCTGCTTTGTCTAAAGCAATGAACTCCGATTCCATTGTGGATTGTGCGATGCAAGTTTGTTTCGTGGATTTCCAAGAAACAGTAGCGCCTCCTAGAGTAAAGATATATCCACTAGTGGATTTTGAATCTTTAGTATTTGATATCCAATTTGCATCACAATAGCCTTCGAGTACTACTGGATATCGAGTAAAGTTTAAGCCATGATCATGGGTAAATCTTAGATATCTAAGAATCCAAATGATCTCTTTCCAATGGTCTTCTCCGGGGTTACTAGTGTACCTACTCAATTTACTGATTGCATAAGCTATATCAAGACGAGTGCAATTCATTAGGTACATTAGACTTCCAATGATTTGGGAGTATTTTAACTATGACACCGCATCACCTTTATTTTTCGATAAATAAAAACTGATGTCTACATGTGTTCTTCCTACATTCATATCATCCTTGATATATTTACCCATAATTTTCTCAATATAATGAGATTGAGATAATATATATCCATCAGATGTTTTTATAATTTTCATTCCTAATATTACATCTGCGACCCTCATATCTTTCATATAAAATCTTTTGTTCAGCATTTGCTTGGTTGATTTGATCATGTTTTGACTGCTTCCAATGATACGCATGACATCTACATAAAGACAAATGATGACGTAACCTTTGTCAGTGTTTTTAACATAGACGTACTTGTCACATTCATTTATCATAAACCCATTAGTAAGCATAGCGTGATCAAATTTTTCATGCCATTGTTTAAGAGCTTGTTTTAATCCATAAAGAGATTTTATAAGCTGACAAACTTTCGTTTCTTGCCCTACCACTACAACCCCTTCAGGTTGCTCCATATAGATCTCTTCATTTAGATCACCGTTTAAGAAAGCTGTCTTAACATCCATTTAATGTATCTCTAAATTATACAACGTTGTTATAGCAATAAACATGCAGATGGATGTTATTCTTGTCACAGGGGAATATGTGTCAAAATGGTCCAGACCTTCCTTTTGTCTGTAACCTTTCACCACAAGTCTTACTTCATACTTGTCTATTGAACCATCTGCTTTCATTTTTCTCTTGAATATCCATTTATACCCAAGAGGTTTAGAACCAGTTGGAAGATCCACCAATCCCCAAGTATGATTTTGCATAATGGATTCAATTTCATTATTAACAGTCTCTTTCCACAAAGGTGCTTCAAGACTTCATATTGCTTCCTTAAAGCTCTGAGGCTCATTTTCTAAAAGGTATATCAGAAAATCTAGACCAAAGGATTTTGATATTCTCGCTATTTTACTTTGTCTTGGTTCATCATCAGTTAAATCTTGTTGATTGAGACCATTACTAGTCTCTTGCGTTTGATTGTCATTAGTCTCTTAACTTTGTGTACAATCATAAGTTCTTTTCTGTGAATTTAATTCCTGTCCTTTCTTGTAAGGAAAAATATGTTCAAAGAAAGCAACATTCCTTAACTCTATAATAGTGTTCACATGTATATCAGGTATTTCTGATTTATAAATCAGAAACCAATATGCACTACTATTATGCGCATAACTAATAAACACACAATCCACTGTTTTTAGGTCATATCTTAGTCTTTTTTAGAACTGAAACTTCTACCTTTGCCAAACACCCCCACACTTTTAAATAATTGTAGGAAGGTGGTCGACTTTTCCATAATTTATAAGGAGTGTTATTAGTTTTCTTGTGGGATATTCTGTTAAGAACATAATTAGCAGACAATATTGCTTCCCCCCACAAGTTCTGCGGTAAGCATGAACTTAGTAACATGGCGTTCATCATTTCTTTAAAGGTTCTATTATTCCTTTCAGCAATTCCATTTTGAGTGAATAATGACATGTTGTGCACAAAATTCATTTAAAGGTGTATCATATTCACTACCCCTATCACTTCTAACCATTTTAATAGTTTTACCAAGTTGATTTTCGACTTCAGTTTTGTAGAATTTAAACATTTCTAAGGTTTCATCTTTACTTCTAAGTAAATATACATAACAATATCTTGTGCAATCATCGATAAATATTATGAAATACTTTTTGCCTCCTCTAGTTTGAACAAATTTAAGATCACATACATCAGTTTGAATTAATTCTAGAGGTTCGGTTTTTCTTTCAACAGATTTAAATGGAGCTTTAGTTAGTTTTGCTTCTACACATGTCACATTTGTGATTAAGATCAATTTCAAACTTTTGTATATAATCTAAACCAATTAGTCTATGCAAAGCATCAAAATTCAAATGTTCTAATCTACCATGCCATAAATTTGACTCAAGAATATAAGCAAAAGATGTGTTATTCTTATTCATAGTAGATTTTGGTACAACAATCATTACATTTAACTTGAAAAGACCATCACTCATGTACCCCTTACCCACATACATATCACTCTTTGTTAATACAAATTTATCATACTCAAATACAAGCCTAAAACCATTTTTACTTAACAAAGAACCAGAAACTAATTCTTTCGGATGTCTGGTACATGCAACACATTGTTGAGGGTCAGTTCTTTCCCCGATGTCATCTTCAAGATTACTTTTTTTTGTCTAGCCACAGCAGAAGTAGATGAATTTCTCATGAATAGTTGTTTACCATTTGTAGCCTCGTTATAAGTAGTGAACATCTTTTTATCCGTGCAAATAGTGTCGACCCACCACTCTTTGGGATTACCAATCAAATTAGCCTCAGACACCACAACAAAGAGATTGACGTCATTTACCCCGTTAGAAATGTATTTGACTTCTGTCACATTGGCTTGATTGGTGGTCTTTTTGCTTGTACTTCTGGGATCCTTCTTAGGGCGGTGGCAATCAAAGGCACGATGTCCGGTCTTACCACAGTTATAGCATTTTCCTTTGAACGTTTTATTGCCATTGCTGTCGCCTTATTTAAGACCATCTCCAACAAACTTTATCTTTTTGTTATGTGGTTTGGGCACTTGTTCCACTACATTAGCCCTAGACTCAATGGGATTTTTATCATTCCTCTTTTCAGCTTTACAATCAGTTCATCCATAATCATCTCTTTACGTTTATGTTTGAAATAATTTTTGAAATATTTCCAAGGCGGTGGTAATTTTTCCACTAAAGCAGCGACTTGGAAAGATTCACTAAGAGACATAGCCTCAGCATGAATATCATGCAAAATTAATTGAAAACTTTGAAGTTGAGAAATTACCATTTAGGAGTCTATCATAACAAAGTCCAGAAATTTACCCACAATAAATTTCTTTGTGCCAACATCCTTTGTCTTCTATTTTTCCTCCAAAAAATTTCACAATTCTTTTTCTATTTTTAGAGGGTTGTAAACATTAAATAGCATGTTGTTTAGGCCATTAAGGATGTAATTTCTACAAAGAAAATTACAATGCTTCCACGCATCCACCGTGGAAATAACTTGTTGATTACTTTGATCCTCTTTAAGCACTAGAGCCTCTTCACAGAGAAATCGGGCAAGATTAAGAGTTGTAAGATAGAACAGCATTTTTTGATGCCATCTCTTAAACTCGGTGCCATTAAATTTTTCTGATTTTTCTACATGATTTATTAGAACTTGAACATGGTTTTGGATAGGGACCAGAGTCATTGTAATAATCGGAATTGGAGTACCACTATCAGTTGTAGTAGACATAATATCTGATTACAAAAATTAGAAAAACCAAAACCAAAACATAAATTAATTTTCTAGTTACTATAACCAGAAAATAAGTTATAACACAAAATAATTTTATTTTTCTAGTTACTAAAACCAAAAAAATAAAACACAACACAATAATTTTCTTGTTACAAAAACCAAATGAATATTTTCTTTGGATTCAATTAAATACAATGAAGACTTAAAAAAAAATAAATAAATAAATAAAAAATAATTGTCTTAAGATTGTTAGATAATCTTCAATGTGTTCAAAGAAATGATTAAAGAAAGGAGAGAGACTATTTGATCACAAAAATCAAAATAGTATATAAAAAAAAAATGAAACAACAGATTCTTATTTTGTCACAAAAACAAAATCAGAATCTGAAAAAGAAAAATTACTAAAACAGAAAAGTAAACTAATTACTTACCTTATTATTTTCTCGAACAAAATTTTGATCAAGTCCAATGTTTGACACTGTATCCTTAAGACAGATTCGTCCTCTCCTCGGTGCTTTCAGATTATGAACGTCTATCTCCCAGGACAAAATGATCAACAACGAATAGTAGCAGCACTACAAACTATTCACACAACGAACACACTTTGTGTTTATACACTTTCTCACAGGAAAAAAAAGTGCAGCAAAATGCAAAGAGCAATGACAGAATCAAGGACGAAAAATTGAGTGAAAACTTTGCCTATAAACTCACCATTCCACAAAACTTGGGTAGCCCCTGAGGCCCTCCCCAAGTTGCAAATCCAAGGCTTATAAATCCAACAATGTTAGCCTAGCCAAGCAATGTGGGACAAGCTTTCATTCCTCCAAATTTGGGAAACCCAACAAAACACCATTTTTATGGAGCTTACTTTGGCATCAATTTCCCATTCACCTGATAATGGTTTTGAGCAACCAAATATACGACATGAATCGTTACGTGGTGAAGAACGCTTTGCCATATGAAGCCACCAACTTTAGTGCATGGGTCCCACTTAAAATTTAGACCAAAGTTTAGAAAAAATCTGTTTTTCCAAACCATTTTTCAAACCATTTGTCATAAAGACAACTAACACAAAAAAATGTTAGGTAGACTTACGTGTAGGCCTTAATAAGTGGATTTATTATTCAATAATTTTTATAATAATTAATGATATTTTTCATCAAACACTATTAAAAAAACGTCACTAATTATTAATTTTCAGCAACAATTTAAAATTTTTTTCACAAAAAATGTCATTAATTATAAATTTTAGCTACAGTTTTTTAAAAAAATGATCACAAATTAACGTAATTAATTTTTAACTTTTAGCAACAGTTTGAAAAATTCGTCACAAAAAAATGTTATTAATTGTAAGTTTAGCGACAATTTATAAAAACCGTGACAAAAAAATCACTCATTGTTAATTTTTAGCGACATTTGCAAAAAATGATCACAAAAAATTATTTTTAGTGACGATTTTACTAATATTTGTTTTCAATAAAATTTGATAAAAATTAAATCTAACTATCAGGACCTATTGATAGCTTACCTAAAATGGTATTTAAGATTTGAAATTTGTGTTTAATCCTTTTGAACAAAAAATGCAATGTGATTGGCAAATGAAAGCCATGCAAGTAGCGGTTGGCAAGTAACCAAACCAAACCAAACCAAACTAAACCAAATCTTAAGTCCGATCAAATGGGGTCGGCTATATGAATCTTTCTTCTTCACGCAGCCCTATCAAAGGCCATTTCGTTAATCAAATTAAGTAGCTCCACATCTCTATTTACAACGCTAACCAATGTTAATCTAGGTATATCCTGTCCCCTAACACTCTCATCTATAGTTATAATATCGCATCTCTTCACTACTGCCTCTGTTGGTCTCCGTTGAATGTGACTAAACCATCTTAATCGATTCTCTCTTCACTTATCTTCTATCGGTGCTACTCCTACCCATTCCCGAGTATACTCATTCATAATTCTGTCTTGTCTAGTCTTGCCACACATCCAACTTAGCATCTTCATCTCAGCCACACTCATCTTATCTACATGTCGTTTCTTGGTTGCCCAACACTCCGTTTCATACAACATCGCTGATCTAATAACCGTTTTATAGAACTCACCTTTTAGTCTAGTGGGTATTTGTTTATCGCACAGTACTCCAGACGCACTTCTCCACTTACACCATCCCGTCTTAATCCTATGGGCCACACCTGCATCAATCTCCCTCGCTGTTGTGATAATCGACCCTAAATAATGAAAATGTTCACTCTTAAGCAGTTCTTGGTTCTCAATCTTTACTTCTCCTCTGCTCTCATTGTTACTGTTACTAAATTTACACTCCATGTACTCTGTCTTAGTTCTGCTTATCCGGAATCCTTTAGATTCAAGAGCTTTTCTCCAAATCTCCAATTTTGTGTTAACTCCTTCTCTAATCTCATCCACTAGCACGATATCGTCTGTAAAAAGCATACACCATGGCACGTCATCTTGAATATTTCTCATCAACTCATCCATAACTAAAGCAAAAAGATAAGGATTTAAGGTAAATACTTGGTGTAATCCTACAGTGTGAGGAAATTCATTTGTCTCTCCAAAAGGCAATCTACTAGTGGTTATCATCCCTTCATACATGTCCCAAATCACATCAATGTAACATTTTGTTACCTTTTTCTTCTTTAACACCTACCATATTATATCTCGGGCACTCTATCATATGCTTTCTTAAGGTCGATAAACACTATATGAATGTGTCTTTTCTTTTCTCTATACTTTTCTATTACTCTCCTCAAAAGATAAATCACTTCCATTGTTGACCTGCTAGGCATAAACCCAAATTGATTCTCTGACACTTCTGTTATATCTCGCAATCGGCGTTCCATCACCCTCTCCCATACTTTCATTATATGACACATTAAATAAGAAAATAAAAATAAAGTATTTATTATATATTATGTATTATTCAAGTGGTAAGAGTAATTAAAATAGTTATATGAGGTATTTTTGTTAGTGAAGTTGTTTTGGTATTCTTCCAAAGAGTTCTACATCATAAGAGGCATTTTGCCTATTTTTATTTTGATTCTCCACAAGTAGCTAACATCTAATGCTAGGCAAAAGGTATTCCATATCTGCTTGCTACCTCCATCTTTGATGTATTTTTGCTAATTTCATGTTTGTTGATTCTTCTTTGTTCTAGCCAATTTTAACATTTGAAAATATTATCGTTAAAAGAATATGATCATTTAAAAATATAATCGTGTAAAAATATTATTTTAAAAAATAATTTTATAATATATTTTAAAAAAACTATTATTTGTAAATGTGACGTCAACAATTACATCAATGCATATGTAACATGTCATAAATACAATTATATATTTTTATTTATATTTATAGTATTTTTCTTTTAAAAATTAGTTAAATTAGTTTGATTAGTTAACTAAAATAAAAAGTATGATTGAAATGTATACACTAGCTAAAGTAGTTAAGCAAAATAAAATAAAAAGTACTTTTTGTGTATCATTACAAGATATTTTACCTAGCACCCTCTTGCCCCGTTTGTTTTGGGCTATAGGGAGGGTATTGGGACTAGTAATACCAAGGTATTACTAATGCCCTTGTTTGTTTGGAGAGATAGCCTTGGGACTATTAGTCCCTTGGTATTACTAATACCCTTGGAAGGGGGATTGGTAAGGAGGAGGTAGAGATCGTATTAGAAAATAGTGAGGGGATTAGAAATTTTTTTATTTTTTATATATTGAGAATTTTTTTTAAATATAATGTTTAATTTTTTATATTTTTTTATTTGTTTTATTATTTTATATAAAAATAATTTAACAATTCCTCATTATTAATCCCCTCACTATCAATCCCCTCACTATTAATCCCCTCACTATCAATCCCTTCCATTCTATCTCCCAAAACAAACGGGCCCTTAAAGTTACTCTAAAGTCTTCTTCAATATTCTCAAAGTCCAAGGTTTAAATCTCACTCCTATCTATTTTTTTATGTTTTTTCAAAAATGAAGAAAACGCAGCATAAGGTGAAGCAAGTAAATACCTGGACAAATTATATTTTTAACCATTGTAATTTAATCAAAATTTCACTTTCATTCCTATATTCAATTTGAATAATTTTATTTCTACATTTTAAATCTAGTTTCAATTTGGTCATTCCTTCTAAATTTTCTATTTTTTTTGTACGTATGCATCTCAAAAGATTGACAAATGTCTTAAAATTATTAACTTTAACCTCTAAGTTGAACCAAATGACTAAAATTGAACACGGATTTAAAATGTATAAATTAAATTATTCAAATTTAAACAATAAGAATTAAATGAAAATTTAGATCAAATTATGAAAGTGATATAATTTACTATATGAGAGAGAGAGAGAGAGAGAGAGAGAGAGAGAGAGAGAGAGAGAGAGAGAGAGAACCTAAACAGTAGGTTAAGCTGGACTGCAACTGCCTACCCACTTGGTTGCAACTCAGGTTTTGGGTGGGTGTCTCAAGGACTCTAACAAAACTACATATGGCTGCCAGGTCCACCTATATTCTAAATACACCTACTTTATATCTCTTTATTTATATTATATATATATATATATATAAAGTGTGCCCATACTATGCACCGAAATTCTTTTTAAAGAAAATGATAAATTATGTTGACACCTTTGAGATTCCTATTTAATATAAATTCTTTTTTCACGTTAAAAAAATTATATATATCATTCTATTTGATTAAAATGACACATTTATCTCTTAATCTTTTTACATATAAACTAATATGATAATACTAGCATTTTTTTATGTCATTTTAAAAGAAATAACAATTATCTTCTTTGGTTTAACTCAAACAAAAAATTGAATTTCCTTATTTTTCATGTCCTTTTTTTTTATTAAATTTTTTTAATATTTTAAGTAATTTTTTTTTATTTTTTAGACACACCTAATCTAGATATACTTAATAAGTATAATATTTTGTGATTTTTTTTTTAAATTCACCAAATATAAAAAGAAATTTAAAAAAAACAAAAATTCATTAATACTATAATAAATGTGAATGGCGGTGGTACGTAATACTGTAATAAATGTAAGTGAATAGATGAGAAAGAAAAATGATGGTGGAAATAAAAATGAAAAATTTTATTTATATATACAAAATATCATATAAATATTGTGATAATGATGTTATTATAAATATAAATCATATTTTTGGGCGTTTTATTTTAAAGTGAAAAGTCAGTATTAAGGTATATCTTTATGTTTGAAAATTTTATATAAAACTTATATTTGTATATCATCCCTCAATAAGAATATGTTCAAATTGAATTTAATGATAAAAAGTTGTATAATGTGGTCATAACGATAGGGAGAAGAAATGGTAGAAAAAGGGCAAAATGATCATTTAGAAAATTTTAGAATATGAAATCAGTGATTCAGGGGACAATTTGTAATGAAATTACAAATTTCAGGGAAGGGAATGTAATTTTTCAAACGTGATGGAGGAATCTGTATTAAACAGAAATCTCAGGGTGTCAGTGTAATTTATCCTAAAGAAAAAAAATAGACATAATTTATAGCTTAAAATATATTTGTTTTAATTATTTTTAAACATTCATATTTAGACTTCATTTCAAATAACTTATCTTTATTTTATAACCTCTTAAAAAGGGAGTGTAAAAATTATTGCCATTGTTTTTCAGTTTTTAGATGTTAATGCATTAGATGATTAAATGAACCACGGATATGATACTTTCAATTTTTATTTTTTATTTTTTCTTTAGGGTTCAAGCTATTTGAAATACATCTCAAACTTTACTCTATTCTTTTAACTAATCCAAATTAAAATAATATTGGTTGTTCTAAAAAAAAAAATTAAAATAATATTTGAGCATACTGTTTGGTGAATAAAAGTTATAAATTTCGTTGTTACTATTTAAATATTTGAATTCTGCATTTTCAATAATTAAATTTATTATTATTTTTATTTAGATTTCATGTTAAATTTTTGCAAAACTTAATATTCAAGCTATTCTCAATTTTTTAAGTTCTTACTTAGATTTAATTTAAACGTGCGAGAAATATTAACATATTGAACAAAATCAACATTTTCATGGCGTGTATTTTTATAATTTATAAATTTAATAATTTAATAAATTTGCATTGAAATTATAAATCTTAATGACTCTACAATTTCTTTTTATATAATAGTAAGTATAGATGTGTGCGTGATGTGTACTTGAAAATCATGCTTTAAGTGAAATTAATTAAAGAACCAATAATAAGGTATCAATATTTCATAAATTCATGACAAAACAATGTTTTCCTATATATAATAGTAAATATAGATTTAATGGGGTTGGAACAATTTAACTTTTTGGCTCAATTTCTAATTTAAAATTATGTCAAACTATTTTATTGGTTAAGGTCTAACTCATGAATAAAGATTTTGGTTTAGGCCTACTATATATATATATATACATGTTTTACCAAAATATTGGACCATGGTATTATTAAAAGATGAAGTGTTTATTTACTTTAAGAATAGTTTCTTAATTTACCTAAAATTTTAAATATTTTTTATTATATTAAGTTATGTATAATTCATACTTAAACAACTTTTTTAATATATATTTTTACTCCGAAATAGAAAAATAATTAAAAAATAAATGAGAAAAATATATTGGGATTTTCATCATTATTTTAAGAAATAGAAAGTTTTCATATTGTTGAAAATTTGATAGATTCTCTAATTAATGGACAAAATTTGAAAGGTATTGTCATATTGATAATTAAAATTTAAAAAAGAAAAAAGAAAATTGATGAGAACCAATAATATAATAACACATAGATTTTTACATTATAAAAATTCAAAATTTTGAGAAAAATAGATTGAAGTTTTCATTAACAAAGACCGCATAACGTTTTTGCTTATATTATATAATATATTTATTGGAGGTAGATCCCCTCTATTCCAAAATCTAGATTGGAGGGCATTGTTTAGACTTGTGGAGTCCATCACGAGTTTCGTTCCAATAAACTGAATCGTTCATTTTGTCGAATATTTCGTGAGTTTCATTCATACAAAAAATTAAATTAATTTGATAATCATAACTTATTCAATTTATAGCATTTGTCATGTCAGGCCCCGGATTTACACGATCTGGCTCACGTGAATAAACCACCTAATGATGAACAATAGATAACAACTCTTATTGTGAATAAATATTATATAGTCACACAATACATATATTTTATCTGATTTTATACATTTATAAATACAACATCTAAGTCGAATGGATGTTCTGTAACCAAAACATGCACAGATGCTCTAAAATTAAATTAAATGCCCTGAGGCTTACATCATATATAAGGGTGCAACCCTTACAAGAAATGGCACATGGCCAATAAATAACACAAATGGCTATTGGCCTACAAATAATAAAACCACCCTACACGGTTCCGAACACAGTTTCACGTCACAATCGACATCCACACATGTACACCTGAAAAACATTTCAGCCATGTAGGGTGAGCATAAAGTCCAGTAGAGAATATTTCAAAAATTAAACATGTTCCACAAGCATGTTCCACCAGCATAAATGATCATGATGCAACATATATATATACAATATGCCCCGAATGCATTTTCAAATCCATTCGATTACTCAACAAAATCCTTTCTTTCCAATTACCAAAACCTTACGTTTAATCAAAACTTTTTCCGAGTTCAAAACATTCGTTTGATATAAAATTTCTTTCCAAAAATAAATCCAAGTATCTCAATACCAACTAGCAAATACATTGTTAAACCAAATGCTAATACATCGCTAAAACCTTTTTCTAAAAACATTCTTTCAAACCAAAACGATAATAAATAAAAGAGGTAAATCTCAGTGCTAGTGTTCATACAAGTAACTATACAAGTCATAAGGTCATTTTTACCGGTGCTAACCGGAAAGGTCGACACCTACCGCACGGGTTTAGGTCTTTAAACATGGACACACAGACCAACTTAATTCTGCTTTAACACCCCCTCGTAGCTTTACCATTTTATTTATCTTTTTCCAATAGCACAATACATGTGATTCCAAAAATATTATTTTTCTAAAACAATGCAAATATTCCAAAACATAATACAAGAATTTCCAAAAAAACCTCTTTCCAAGCATGTAGTTTTAAATCCCAAAATCTATTACATGCTCCATGATATAAAGGATTTCAAATTTTCCTAATCCACATGCAATTTCTATCACACGGTAATGTCATCCTCCATCAATAGCCAATACAGTTATCTCTAATGCAATAATCAAAGATATCAATATAGATGTATCTTTCAAAAGAGTAATCAACAACCATTTTCAAAAATCTCATAATCATTTCCTTCCCATCTCTTACAAAATCAACATCATTTTTATATTTTTCCTAACATAAGCCAAAACCCATGTTTTGAGAACAAAATCTCATTTTCTTTCAAAATCACTTTTGAGTAAAGGAAAGCTACCATGTCAACATATCTCAAGATCAATACAAGATCATTACTTGTTTCATGAACTCATTCGATAATCTCCCTTTTACATTTCAAATCCAAACCCCAAGTTCAACCCAAAACACCCAAATCCATAGATCCTTTGAAATAACAAATCACAAGGATAAAATCATACCAAATGATTACCAAATATACATAACAAAATACGCCACAAATATGCTACCGAACTTGTAACAACCCTCGTATCGATTACTGATTAACCACTGAATTATATACTGATTAATGCTAAACTGAACTGATAATGACTGATAAGTGAATTGGAGGAACTACTGAACAGACTGAATGAAACTGAAACTGAAATTGAATGAGTTTATATATTGAATTGCATATTGCATCTGTTTGATTGATTGCTTATCTGTTTGAGTGTATATGTTTAAACTGTTAATTGGAGGCCTTATCGGCGGCCGATTTGGAAACCGTTTAGTGTTTTGTAATCAGGAGAATATTTGTGATTTAATGATATATTTATCTGGAAATTGATTAGGAATGATTAAATTAGATTAAATGAGTTAATTGTCAAGTTTGAGTTAATTACCAATTATGCCATTTTGAGTGGAGCATTTGTTTATTCATGTTTGAGACTTTGATTACACTTGAGCAAGAGCATTTCATCAGCCTTTTTCTTCCACTCTTAGCCGACCAAACAAGAGGTTAGATAGAGAGAGAGTTCATCTTGAGGGAATTGAGCTCAAATTGTTGAAATTGCTAGAAGGACTTGAAGATTGAAGTGTATGTGCATGAATTGAACTTCTAGGCAAGAAATCAACACTCTAGGTAAGTGAATTCATCTTCTTCTTGTGGTCTTGAAGTTCATCTTGCATGTTCTAGGCTCCATTGTAGAATCAAGCCATGTTTTAGTGCATAGAGGTTGAATTATGCATGCATGGCCATTTTTAGTGTAATTTGAAGTTGAATTCTTGGAGAATTGTACATGCATGTCCATGTTTAAGTTAAAGTCCATGTTTTCACTTTGTTTTCCAACTATTGAGCTCTTGAGAGCAAGATTTGAAGCTTGAAATTGGTTTGAAACTCATGCATGTCATATTTGAATGTTGTTCATGCATGTTCTTGAAAATTAGTTTGAAATTGAATTTAATTGAAACACCCTTGGGCCTTGATTTCTTAAATTGAGTTTTGAAACATGTTATTCTATGTGTTTAAAAGAGTTTTTCCAGGGAATAGCCCAAGAGGATCGAAAACATTGCTTTTGAACTTGGTTTTGAGCTTGGGACTCAAATCTGGGATTTCCAGATTTCTGTTGTCCGCTCGAGCGGAGGAAGTAGCGCTCGAGCGGAGAAGTCGAGCTCCCAGCATCTTGCATTGTGCATCAGTCCGCTCGAGCGGAGAATTGGGCGCTCGAGCGGAGGACTGGGTGACACGCTCGAGCGGGCGTCGAGCGGAGATTTCACCTATCCAGTACTTTTTGGTCCGCTCGAGCGGGGGATGTTGCGCTCGAGCGGGGACCTTTGTTTGCCTGTACGCTCAAGCGGGGAAACCTGAGCTCGAGCGGGGCTCTGTTTAACCGAAAATTCTGCAAATGTTTTCTAAGTGCATCTTTGCATCCTCATTCCATCCTAGGCATTCTTAGGCCTAGTTTAAGACATCTTAATGAGGATATAGATGTAGAACACACCGAGGCATAATAGGAAGTTAATTATTGTACTTCCCCAACTGTTAAACTTAGTGTGTGTTCTATTTATTGACTGTTAGGGTTGGCTTTCGGGGACGCGCTCTAGCATTCTGTAGCCCAATCTCTGTGAGTAACAGATTGTGTAAAGATATGTTCAAAATGGTTATCTTTTGAATACTGAACTGAATCGTTTATTGAACTGATATTGTTTATTGAATGAATGTATGTCCTGTGAACTGTATTGTGGCATCCTTAGCACTGACTGTTACTGTTACAGAGCTCTGTCGGTTCCCTTGTGGAACCATACTGTTTACTGACTGATGGCCATCATTACTGTTGGGTCCGTTGAGGCCCGGTCCTTTTGGACCTACTGTTTATAGGCTAATGGATGTACCACATATGATTGATTGACCGATATTCTGAAAGATCGAAATACCGTTATTGAACTGTTTTCATTACTGTAAGGACATTCATTCATAACCTCTTTACACTTATTGTTATTCACTGGGCTTTAGCTCACTGTTTATATATATATGTAGGTTCTCAGCAGCCAGACCGGAGCTAGGAGCGTGGGTTAGTCCCCCAGTTTTGTCAAGCCAGCCTATGTGCCTCACTGCGAGGTTCCGAGACGCCATGCTATGGCTTGGGGTGTTTTTGTGTCCCCCACCTGTCTCTTGACTGTTTTGTATAATTGTATTAACTGTCTACTGTTTTACTGCACTGTTATCGAGGGATTTGATTCCCGTACTGAATGTTGTGAATGATTGTACAGACTGTACTGGTTGAACTGTATAAATGCATGAAAAATGTTTTTGGCATACAGAATTTCACAGCTCAATGGACACTAGTTATTTACTGTATTGGCTTCCGCCAGGCCCTGTACTCTGTTTAACTGTATTACTGTTCAGCAGGCCTTTGGTAATCTCGGATTACTGGCCAGTTACGGTACTAAACCCATAGGGCCGGGTTTGGGTCGTGACAGAACTCATATTAAGTTTAGGAAATAGACCCTACCTCTTGAAGCGAAGAGAAGAATCCCAAAAAACTCAAGGTCGATGAAACTACGAAACTCTTGGATCAAAAGAAAGCCCTTGATGAGATCTTTAATCTTTCTCAAAGGACCAAGGTAAAAAGATGCCTCGACGCGAGTAGATCTAGAGATCTAAGTGGAAAAAGATAAGTTTCTGAGAGAGAGAGAAAAAGAGAGATTCACGGTGTAAAGAAGAAAGAGGGAGAGAAAAATGAAAAAGTGAATGAGAAAAGTGTGTTTGAGGCCTATTTATAGTGGTAGAATAATAGTCCTAAAGTCAAAGAAAAGAATAAGTCAAACCTCTAAAAGAAAAGCCCTAAAATCGAACTAAAAATCTGAAATTTTACTCACAAGGGTCGACCCTTAGGAAGAAAAGCTAAGACACTAATATATGCAAAGGACAAGGTGTCAACACCTCCCAGACTGGTATCGACCCCAAAGGCCAACAAGAAAAAGCAAGTGTTGACACCACCAAGGGTTGGTGTCAACACTAAATTTTAGTAGTGATCTAGGAACAAAACAGTAAGTTGGTGTCGTCACCTCTAAGGCTAGTGTCGATCTTAGAATAAATTTTTCAAGTTTCCAAAGAACTTTTCAATGTAAACAAACATGAACGAACAATCCTAACAAGTTTAAATCAAATTATACTCCTCCAAAACCAAAATACAACAACTCCAAAGACTTCCAAAATAAAAATAAAGGAATTAAATGTAATCTCCAATAGTTTAAAGAACACAAGTGCTACATGTCATTAAAAAAATAGACGATAATTGTGATTTTAAAAATAAATTATACATTTTTTATGACAAACATAATAAATTGAATAAGTTACAATTGTAGGATCAACTTAATTTTTTGTGTTGATGAAATTTAGGAAGTGCGTAACAAAATAAAGGGTTTAGATTATCGTAGCGAGACTCATGTTGGGCCTCCCAAGCCCAAACAATGTCCTCCCATCCAAATTTTAGACTAGAGGAGATCATCCACCTATTTATTATGCACATTATAAATTTTGTACTTTAAAAAGAAACATTCATATGTTATTAGTTCAGTTTGCTTTTCTCGATAATTCATGAGATTAGATTACAAATTTTGTAAACCCTACAAGAAATGATTCCAAAGGCCCCTTTGTTTTAGCTTAAACTAACAACACCATTCCTAGTGCTATAATAGAAATTGCTCTAAACGAGCAAATGAAAGCCCTCACAGAACTTGATATTACGATAATAGATAAATATGTGGGCATGTACACGCAACTGTATGGGGGAGAAATATTCGTCGCGCCTGTATTCCATGAGACCAAGCTTGTATAGCTTTGAATGGCGTCATACTACCTAAAAGCACAACTCAAGTGAGCTAACCGGTGGGTGTTGTGTCAGTAACTCCTTCGACGATCAAGTTAGCATCCTGAGAAGATGAAAGAATACAAATAGAGTGAGTAGTGAAAATTGCAGACCTCTTTCTTAGTGGAGCCGTGTGCCTTAAATAGATCGTTCCCTTGTTGTCCAAGATTGTATGCACACTACTTCCTTCGTCCTCTACTGGACGCGTGGATGTATTACCCTTTCCTTTCCTTACACATGTGCATCTCAATACTGTCAAACAACATTGGCAAAACTATTAACGATATTAATGCATATTTTGAGCGGGTTCTTCCCGTTGCGCTCTATTAGGCCATGTGGTGTACGGCAACCAAGCTATCCTTGACCAAACTAACCCCAATTGGTTTACCCAGACCAATCTTCAAGATCGAGCTAACTCTGGCCAGCCTGCTCCCGAAAGGCTTTACTAGCCCAGCTCGTTGCGTTCAACCCAATCAAGCTTTATTTGCTCGTTGCTCAGATGAACTCTGCGTGACTCCTCAACTCAACTAAAGTTCATAACTCGGTCAAAAGCCATGTCCTCACCTTAGCCTGTCTTATCACCGAAGCGTGGGCTCATCTTGGAAATGATCCAAGCTCATCAACCAACTCAGCCCAACATCTGAGATTTAGTTTTTAAGTCAAAAATCAGCTCGTCCCAATATCTGAGATTCGGGCTTATTAATCCGATTCCACGGTCAAAAATGAAGGTCCACACGAGATTTAGATCGGCCTATTTGTTTGGCACAAATTCTCCTCTCAGTAACCATTGTTGCTAATAGGTTGACTGCTTTAGAGCATCTCCAATGAGTTTGTTAAACCTATTGGTTCTGCCAGGCAATAACAGTTAACTAACTTACATTTTTGTATTTTACTCCAATGTGCTAGATGTGGCTAGTTATGTACATTGCACAGTTAGCTTTTCACTAAATCAGATGCTAACTATGAAGAGCACACTAGCAATGCAGTACATATATAGAGAGAGAGAGAGAGAGAGAGATGATGATGATGGTTGGGCATTGGCTCTTGTACCTTTTATCTTTTTTGTTGATCGAGCAGCTCTCCCTCATTCCACTCGTCCAGCCCTCTTCACAAACTTGTACAATCGATGATCATTTTATAATAAATATATACATTTATATATGTTTAGTGGGACTCACTCTTACATAACACGTACTTTAACACACACCTTAATTACACCATTAGAGCACACATTCACTCTCTAAATTAACAAATACTTAACACAGACAAATATGTCTTGTTTTTCTCACTTTCTGTCATATAACACACTAACAAATAATTTTAACAACACCATTAGAGATGCTCTTATATGGACCTAAGATGCATGCAAGTGGGGATGGTGCTTGGGATGAATATCCTCTAATGAGAGAATTAACAATCTCATGAGAAGGTAGTATTGCAAATCCAATCCCATAAGATTAGAGGTAAATTGACTATTTTAGCTTCAACTTTATAAAAGTAACAAAGCCATATTCTATTTCTTTGATCAATAAAAAAGAAAAATTTTATTAAAAAAGTCAAACAAAACAACTCAAGAGAAAGCAAATACCCGCTCATCCCAACAAAGTTATTCACTAAATAATAAAGACTTTCACGTAATTTTATAAATCTTATACTCCTTACCTAATTTCATTACTTTAATAATTTTTCATTCAATTTCACTATATTCATAATTTTATCTAAAGGTAAACAAACATGCTTTGGTGTAGAGAAAAATTTAATTGATGGTTCTGACTATTTCCCTTCACCTGAAAGCGATCCAAAACACTCAGTATAATAATGCATAAATATTGAACCAGATATTGAGAATATATAAATGTACATAAATTCATAATATTTGTTAATGAAGCTTACTTTTTAAAATTAAATCCCTTAATGTATTTTTTGTATACGATTTTATGTTTGTTTTATGTATTTCAAGACTTATTGGATCCAAAAACTGTAATTTCACCCTATTTTTATTATTATTGTTATTATTATTATTATTATTATAAAGAAAGGGGTTTTATGGGTCCAAAACAAAAAAAAATAAGAGGGCAATTTGTAAACTGGCCTTTTAATTTTAGAATAAATTACATTGACATTCTTTGAAGTTTGGAAAAAAATTACAATAAACCTCACATTTGACAAAATTACACTGAGCTCTCTCAAATTTTTAATTCATATAACATGTGGTACCATTTCCAACAGAAATTCATTAGTCATATGAATGAAAAATAATATTATCATTTTTTTATACTGAAATGTATATTTTACCATATTTATCTTTGTGTCTTCCTACCATTCGTATTAATTTCAGTTTCTTTATCCTTACTAAAATAGAAGTCAATATAATTACGTCAAAATTATAATAATAACTGTAATTTTTTTAAAAAAAATTTAAGAGAGGTTAATGTAATTAAAACCTAATTTTAATATAAAATCTCCCTCTATTATGGAAAGTGATTTATTAAATGTGTTTGTGATGCTGTTATGTACCACACGATTATTAACATCACTAGTCCTGTTTAGTTTCAGAAACATCAAGATGCAATGCAACTCCTTTACTGTTTCACTATCTGATAAACCATTCAAACAATAACTCTTCTTTTCTTGGGCCCCTCTCCCCTCCTCCTCTCTCTCTCTCTCTCTCTCTCTCCCCCCTAGATCTTTGTCTTGTACCTTCCTCAAATACATCTTGGGATCCCACCTGTGGAGGGGAGAGAGAGAGAGAGAGAGAGAGAGAGAGAGAGATGACATCCATAGGACAGGAGGACACTAAAAAAGTTGCATCGAACTGTGAATACTGAAATATGAGAAGTAGGGCAATGCATTGCAGCAAAAGTGGACGGCTGTAGAGTATTAGACTCAGGAGCTTACACTTACACATGCAGTCTCAATTGTCAATAACAGGAATGTTTAAAGCTGCTGCATGGTTTTGTGCTTCATTTTAAACTATTATAATTCATATGCATACCCACACACACATAAACATGTATATGTATATATAACTTTGTTTTTCTCTTTTTATATCTGGTGACATTTCTATATATATACATAGATTTTTTGTGTGTGTCTCAAATAACACTTTCCATTGTTGGTATGTATAGGAGTTAACCTTTCTACTCTTTGTAAAATACGAAGTATTTGTCCCTTTAATTTAATTCTTTTTAGAAAAAGTTAAACTCATGACTTCTTTCTAAGTACTAAGCCTTTAAAAAAAGTTATAGTGGCCAACAGTTAGAGCTAATTAATTTTTTTCACTGTTATACTTTACACACAAACTTACTTTGTTCTCTAACTTCTAAATTGTCTCCCTCAATTTTCCAGACATCCAGTCAAGTTTGAAATTAAAACTAACGAACAACAATGTAGCAGTATTAATTACACTTTGCACTCTTATATTTTTATCAAAATTTTTTTTAATTCTTCTACTCTAGTCTTTAACACCCTTATACTTTTATCAAAATCTCATTTTAATCTTTCTACTTTAGTCTTTCCATCTATTTTTAAAACAATGTTAAAAGACTAAGCCTGTATGTAACTCTTTGTTTTTTTTTTTTTTTTTTATAACTAGGTGTTCGGGCTGGATTACACGCACCTCGACTAATCCCAGGAGACCAATTCCACCGTTCACTTTCAGAGGTCCTATTTAAAACCAGACCAAATGGCCAGTATGTAACTTGACTTAAAATCTAAGGCTTGACTGAGACAATTGAAAAGTCAAAAATTAAAGTGAGATTGAGTATAAAATATAGAGATACAAAGTGTAATTTGTCCTTTTTTTTAACCAAACCAAACCAATCTCTTTGGGTTGGGCTGGTTTGGTTTTTGGGTGCATTAGTTTCGTTTTAGATCTTTAAATCATCAAATCGATAGGACTAGATTGGTGCCTAAACCAAACCAATCCGAGAACCTAACCTATTTATATATATGTACATATATTTTAAAATTTTATTTATATTTATATACCTTCACCTTATTGTGCTATTACAATGAATTTGATTACATCTAATAAATTTTCATATACAAGATTTATTAGACAAACAAAGGAAGTACTAGAAATTTGAGTCAGATTTGGCAGTTGATTTGATTTGTACTGATTGTATTAATGGATTTAATTTGTATTGATTATATTTAAACTTGAGTTGGATTTAAGTTGTATTGGCTTACATTAAACAATATTTTGTTCTTTATTTTTGTTATGTTTAAATATTAAAGATTTATTTATTTTAATTATTTATTATTGATTGATTTGTTTATTTTTAATGTAGTGGAACCATGATTCTAACCCGAACCAACCCGAGTTACACTGGGTTAGGTTGGGTTGGGTTGGGTTGGTTCTAGTGCATGATTGATTTGGTTACGAGTCCAAAATCTTGACACCGATCATGATTAAATTGGTTTCAAATTTAATGTCAAACTGAACCAAACCGACTATGAACAACCCTAGCTCCACCAACACCATGGTATTATTGTTGCTGAAGAAAAGGGTACAAAAGAGGTACATCACAAATGTCTAAAAAAAATACCAAAGTAATTGCACCAAATGCCATAGGGAATCAATTTTTTTATTGTGCACAAAATTTGGCTACAAAATCATATACAACCTTTTTATATAAGGTAGGATGCATTCTTTGTGTAAAAGTTATATATGATCTTGTAATCAAATTTTGTGCACTTATATTTTTGGAAAAATTATAAATCAATGGCATAGTTATAAAGTAATTGCATTACAAATGAAATATCTTTTGGTGTAACTCTAATCAATGGAATATGAGCCTCTCTTTGAACTCTCCTTCTCTCTCTAAACCCTCCATCCCTCCATCTCGGGACTCACCGTTGGTCAGCCGCAGCCAACGGCCAAGGCAGTTAGCTAGCCTCTGTAACGCCCTGATCTTTTAATCTATTTTATAATTACCAAACCTTTATCAATCTCCAATTTCAAAATATAAAGAAAGATTATAGAAAATAACTCATAGTACAACCATTACACAAGTCCAGCGTTTATCTTTTTCATAAAAGTTACATTTCACTTTACAACATTAGCAATCTCAATAATAATACATTATAGTTTAAGAAATAAAAGAGATACGATAAAATGCCCAAAGAGGGCTTACACTTTTCAAGGCTAGGGCCTTAATTATACACATAAGTAGAATTTTCATCCCAAACATATAAGCCCGGTGGCTATGATCACATAAAACATTCAAATAAGTTTTTGTGCTCCATCAATATCTCCATCAATTCCTAGCTAAGTGAAGGCACGCCATCATAATCTGAAATGTTTGTTATGATAGAAATGAGCTAATGCTGAGTAGAGAATATATTTAACAAGGTATATAAACATTTGATATAATTATGTGTAACCTAAAATACATTGCTCCAAGGCTTTTATCGAAAACAAATCCACATGAGTACATATGTGTGTGTGTGTGTGTGTGTGTGTGTGTGTGTGTGTGTGTAAAAGAGTATAAAACATTTCCAAACAATCCCACATTCTCCGTCCTCACACAAATGGGTTAGTGCACACGTCACGCTTTCCACATTTATCGTCCAATTCCATATTTTTCATCCTCACATGGATGGGCTAGTAGGCACCTCACACTTTTCGCATTTATCCTCCTCACACAATTGGATACATAGGAACATAATTTCTCCGCGCAAGTACCAAACACATCACACAACATATCATTTCAACAAACTCCTAAATTTACCTCATCACAAGATGTCTCAACACATCCACACAATATCAATTTTTTTTTGAGTTATCCCTTAAACACCAAAATCCTTAGCTAGGGTTTTGTAGAATTTAGGGTAATGTTTGGTAGAGTTTTCTAAATATGATTTGAGAATAGGAGTTGTATTTTGAATTTGTGAGTTTTGGAATTATGATTTGAGTGTGAAAAATTTGTTTGATGAATGAGTTTTGAAAAAAGTTTTGAATTAAGTTGGAAATTTTTGATGTGACATATGATATTTGATACAAAAACTTACAACTTATAACCAAGCACATAACTCAAAATTCTATTAAAGCTCATAAATTTTTTTTAAAAAAATCAGAAGCTATTTTTTTATTGAATATAAAAAAATTAATGTGTCAATTGCAAAAAAAAAAAAAAAAAAAAAAAAAAATTGCCCTGTTCCGGTCGACTAGCAGGATGACCGGTAGGACGACTGGATCGCCCTAATTTTCCCGTCTTCGACTGCGTTTTCAAAAGTGAGTGTGGAATTAATTTTTGAGAATCGTAAACAAATACTATGTTCAAATCGAGCTCTGGAACATTCTAGAACTCCACCAAACAGAGCCTAGGGCTTTTCCCCATATTCTCTATCAACCCAAGAATCATGGAATCAAAGTTAATTTTATTCAAGAATTCAAACATTACAAAATTATTGAAGCAAAACCTCCATTTTTCATAAATACCCATTAAATCGAATTATCTATCTCATACCATGCATATATCATGAAAACTAACACATAATCAAATCAATAGATATATACAAGGTTAAAAGCATCCCTACCTCAAGGGTGATGATGAAAATATGAAACCCAAACTTGAAAGTCCAACAAAATCATGAATTAATTGGGAGAAATCTTAATCAAGACTTGTTCTTTAACTCTCTTGAAAGATCTAAGGTAGATTCTTAGTAGAGGGTACTATTGGGCCCGTGGGGGCCCAATCTCATGATCGGATTGAAGGGTACTATTGGGCCCATGGGGGCCCACCACAAGTCCCGTTTCAATAATCTGAATCGTTCAATGTAGAACTTGTCGAGTACTATATACTTGTAAAAATTCACATTTATCGACTATCGATAGCTACTTGACCAAATCAATTATGTATAAAAAAATGGACGGTGAAAAAATAAACGGTTGACAGAAATATGATCTGATGAGATAGCTATCGATATCCGATCAATGTGCTTTTTTACAAGCATATAGTACTCAATGAGTTCTACACATGAAACGGTTTGGATTATCGCAAAGGGACCAGTGATGCACCCCCATGGGCCCAACAACACCTGTAGACACCCCATTTTTGACCGCCCTTAAGACTTGGACGCAAATGATGGTTTATATGGTGGAGAAAGATGTGCAGGGCAAAGGTTCAATTTCTTCGGCAAGGAGAGAATCAAATCTCAACTTCATACCCCTGTTCTGGACCAAAACAATCTTGATCAAGAGATTTTAGTCTTAAAACCCTCTCTTTCAAAACATTTTTGAAATAAAGTTTTTACGATGTTCCGAGGCTCGCATTTTGTCAAAAGTTGTGTTTTTCGGTAAACCGAGCAAGGACAAAGTGGAAATGAATGAAAGAGAGATGAAATCTTTGAAAAATCTTTCAAAACACCTTACTTAGGGATTTGAAGTTGAAGAAAAGAGGAGAAGAGGGAAGAAATCCAGTTGGAGGAGAAAATGGGCATGAATTGTTAAGAGAGAGTCGAACAGCCTTCGCCGAATTGGGCCTATTCATTTGCATACTTGGAATCAAGCTATAGGCCACCACCGTTGGAAATAAGACTTCCGGGGCTTCATTTTGCACTCAAGAATCTCCTAAATCCAATTCCGGACGAGGGAGATATAGTTGATTGAAGTAGGGCATCACTCCGGTTGGACCGAATCTGCGCAGCTTCACCAAAAAGAGCATAACTTTTTCCACAGGAGGAATTTTAATGCAAGATTTGTGCCATTGGAAAGCTAACTTCTGAGGCTTCAATTTGGACACTTGGACGGCCATCATTCAACTTCCCAATCACTGGCCAGCCACCTTTCTTTCCGGCAGACCCATTTTTTGTCCTGAAAAGTAGCAGGCCGGCCAGAAAATGTGGCAGGCCGGCCACCTAGCTGGTTGGCTGACCACTTTGGCCCTTTTGAGCTGGCCGGCCATGATCCCCTCCCCAAGTGTGTTCCAGCTGTGCAATTTGTTTTCCCCCAGACCCTGTACCCGAGGGTCAACCTTTTGGGGGGGAAATTTGAATTGGTTTCCCCCCCCATTTTCCCCCCCTTTCCTCCACTCCTTTCGCTATAAAACCAGCACCCTTAGCTGCATTTTGGAGGGTTACAAAATTGTTTAAGAGCCATTGCACATAACTCTCCCTCTCCCTCTCTTCCAAGCCTCAAAACCCTAAAGTTCTTGCACCCTTTACACTACAACCCATAGCACCACACCTCCACACTCCATTCCACCCCTTTGAAGCCGATTTCCAGAGGTTGAGAGCTCACAAATTTGGTCCAAGAGCTGCTGGTTTGCTTCTCTACAAGGGTGAGTTCTTCTTTTCCCTTTTCTAGTCTTTTCTTGCTTCATATCTAAGCCTTACTTGCTTACATTTTTGGGCTCCGACCCGGACTATAAATAGTCATATTTTGTGCCCATCTCCATGTTTGATTAAGGGTCTTTCTCTATTTGAGGTCTCCTCCTCACCCTTTGTGTTTAAACTCTCTTTTAGGCCTATTTTTGCATGATATTTTAGGCTTATTTGTGAGCTGTTTTGGACTTGGTCATAAACTTTGAAATATCTTGTTTTGAGCCCCTCTTCCACTTTGATGAAGGGCTCTCCTCTGTTTGAGGTCAGTTGCTACCACTTGTCCCTTTATCCCTCTTTTAGGCCTTTTTCTTGCATGATAGTTTAGCCCTATTTGTGATCATTTTCGTGGCTTAAAGTAAACTGTAAAGTGCCATATTTTGAGCCTCTCTTCAACTTTGTTGAAGGGATATTTGCCATTTGGGGCCATCTTCTGTCCCTTGTCTCTATTATCTCTTTTAGGGCCATTTTTGCATGATAGATTAGCCCTATTTATGCTTATTTTTGAGGTTTGTCATAAACTGAAAAATATCTTGTTTTAATCTCATCTTCAAGTTTGTTTAAGGTTCCATTTTTGTTAGAGGTCATATGTTTTTCTTGTATGCTTGATTCCTTCTTATTTTGAGCCTTACACCTAAGCCCTTGTTGCATGCTTGGTTTGGCCCTCTAGCCACTGAAATCCAGTGAATTTTTAGTGGCTAGTACACTGTTTTGAGTCTCCAAATCAGAGGGGGGTGACCCCCTCTCACCTTGACTTGTTTGGTGGTCATTTTGGCCTTCCAAAGGAGCCCCCCATTTGTGCATGTGTTGGCTGCATTTCCATGTTTATTTGGGCGTATTTTGGCATGTTTTGTTCACTGATTTTTGCTGGTTTGGTGAGTTCTCACTTGTTTCATGTACATGCCATGTAACTCATGTTGGCTAGTCAAAATTGCATGCTATGTTAGGCCATCTTGCTAGCATCTTTTGATCATGCTTTGAACTAGAAACGTTCATGTTTTGTGACTGCCTTGGTTCTTTCTTCATGCTTCATGATCAAATAACGCATGCTCTGTATAGCTATAGGTCAATGCATGCGCCTAGTTTTGTGTTTCGGGACCATTCCATGCATCGGGTGCCATGTTTCCATGTTTCGGGATCATTTTGCATCACATTTCAGTGCTGGAACTTGCATGTTTGTATGCCATATTTCATGCCTTGCCATGCCTTGTTAGAGTGGCATTTGTGCCTTAGGATCGGTCCTCGGTTTGCGTGCATGTGTGCGCGCACCTCGAGTGTCTCATTTTCATCTAATGGCTACTGATGTGAGTGTGGCTGAGGTCCACTCATGTTGGTGTAAGTCCATTATGCATTGCGTATGCCATTTCATTTCATAGCATTGCGTATGCTAGGTTGTATGTTAGAGCATCGTGTATGTCTCGCTACATCGTGCATCGTGTATGCCATCTCATAGCATTGCGTATGCTAGGTTGCATGTTAGGATCGCATTCATGCATGTCATGTATATTGCATTGTGCTTGGGATAGGAGTTAGTCCAAGCACGGGAAACGAGGGACGTTTCGTACTTCGAGTGACGGAACGTGTCTCAATTCGTAGTCACCGACACTCCGGATCATCCATGATGGAGCCTCGGTCTTGTTGTGTTTTCATGTGCATTCATCCCACATTACGTTGTGCAATTCGACTCCTCGGCCATCATGCATCGAGATGCATGATTGGTGGCACGAGGATCGAGGCATGCATACATACGTGAAAATACATTGCTATGCCCCTTTCCTGCTCTCTGTTGCAGCAAATCAGAAATCAGCATCTTTCAAAAGCCTTGCACAACATTCCGACATCAATTGCAAACAGAGGCTAATCGGGGCGTCGCAATGGATTTCCGCGCAAGTAACCCGGACATGCATCATTCATCATCCCGAGCAGAGTCGAGGTAGTCCCTAGCTTGCATGCTAGTTTACACCTTTCCTAGTTTAATTTGTTAATTAATTAGGATTTTTGTAATTATTCGGACTGTACTATTTATTTGGGACTGTATTATTTATTCGGACCCTCCGAGCGAGGGAAATGTTGTAATAAGTGTGCGTGCGTGTGATGTATGTCTTCCAACCCCACGTTTTTCTCCCTTTTATTTACCAGCTTATGATGGTTAGAATAGGGCATGTTTCAATTAGTATACAGTATGATAGCATGTTTGCATTCATTCATCTATCTTGCATGCACCGGGCTCGGCGCATCATACTAACTGCATTGTATTTCAATTCCGAGTTGAACACTTGTTAGCTGTTGCATCTCATATGCCATGTTTAGAATAGCCGAGCCTATCTTAGTTGCATTTCTGCATATGTTGCATTAGGCATTTCTGTATATTTAGAATCATGCATGGATTTCTAATTAGCTTTTATTTTGGCTTGGAGTACTCGGTAAGTTTTATGCTTTAGCATCCTTGCATGCGTGTGAGTGACTGCCATGATAGCATGCTTACCATGAGGCTATGTGCTTATGTGATATAACTGCCTGAATGCCTGTGGATGAAGGTTGGGTTATTTGGATTGGAACAATTCATTCACTGTGAGTTTTAAGCCCACTAGATAGTGGCAAAACCATCTTTTCTAAGCCCACCCGAGGGTGGCAAAAATCTGCATTTTAAGCCTACTTGCGAGTAGCAAACCGTTTTCAAAAACAAACATGAAATGTTTTGTTCCAATTCAGGCGATCCAGTCTATACTTGTATGCTGTGCGCATCACATAGTAAATCTAGGCTAATAACCGGAATAAGAATGCATAATGTTTTCAAAACTAGATATCATGGTTAGTAGAGGCCGATCTTTGATCGGGCGAGCGGGGGTGCTCACGAAGTGACCTTCCCCAATTGTACCCAAGTTCCTGAGCCGAGGCAACTTTGGTGATGACGGACACGTGGCCTTAGGCACGAGTCAGGGTTTCCTAAATTTCCCAAAATAAAATATTTAGGTGGCGACTCTGTATCTGGCAAAGCAGTCCATGTTTGGCACTTCTTTCAAAAATCTGTTTTCTCGAAACGATTTTCCGGATTTGGACTCTTTGGTTCAGATTAAGAGCCGCGACAAATTTTGAGTCCTGAACTGTAGTGAGGCCCAAGGGCGCGTCTACAGTTTCTGGCGACTCTGCTGGGGATTTAGAGAACTTGACTCAAACTCATGATATCTTGTTTCGACTACACTTATGTGTCTCTTTGCATTGCATTTGCATTGGTGCGCCTAGGACACCGTGTTTTCCATCTGCTATTCCTGAATGGTTTGCCGAAGGCTTGTTTTGTCAAGGCATGACCATAAGGCTAACCGGTTGTGGGCTCTGCCAGTATGGGAACACAAACCCCGGTTTTACCGGGGCACCCTTTTTGACCATTCGACCTAGTGCATATTTGGATCCATAGTGACCATTCCAAACTAGGACAGGTTGCTTATCCGATAGGTTGTTTGAAACCGCTGCGTGCGTAGTGAAACCCTAGCTCCTAACAAAATAGGACAGGGAAACCTTACCCCTCCATAGGGGTGTTTTGGCTCTCACTTGCTTGTTATGTGCTTTTAGAGTGCGTCTCTACAGGAATGCATGTATCAGTTTGCAAGTCTGGGTATCAGGCCTGTGGGCATCAGTATTTGGAAGAATTAGTTTCACCTGAGGGTATCAGATTTGAGGCAGAATTTTGGGGCAGAAATCAATAACGAGTGCAGTCATTCAGCTACGCTCGTATCTGTTTTGGTGAAGTTGAGCTGAGGTGCTATCTATTTTCTCTTTTACTAGGTAGTCCTGGAACCATAGCTTCAGAAGGCTCCGATATCCCCCGGGCACATTGGACTAGTGCTGATAGACTTTGCTAGGTCAGAAATTCAGTTTAGGGGCAACCAGTTTTCCTTCGCCAGTGGTAAGGCAAAGGAGGGCCAGACAGGGTTCATTTGTTCATCTGATCCGACAGTCACCAGTCACATCATCAGCAGACCCGTGATGGCACAGGGTTCGGAAGAATTTGTGGCTATGATAGCAGCGTTAAATCAGGGAACTGCAATGCAGGATGAGACCAGTGCTGAAACGCAACGCCCATCTGGGGCATCCGCCTCGCGTCCAGCTTCGGGACCCCAGCCGAACTTTGACCCACTTCTGCCAGCTAAAGATTTGCAGTGTCACGCCCCCAACTTGCCCCTGGAAGTTTGGGCATGACCTATGCAGAAAAGGACACTTAACCTGCTAGATGTATAGAAAGTAGGGGCCTAAATGGAAGCAATAACAACGAGTAATACCTAATAAGAAAATATGATATCCATTGAGCGACTAAACCATGCCAGGATCATAGACATACATAAGATGAATCACTCAAAAGAGATAACCAAAGAAAATATATTTTCGAGAGCTCATTACATACATACATACATACATACAAATCCCGCCCCAAGGATGGGCGTATAACAAAAATTATCATGTACATCGTATCCTAAGCCAAAAACTAGAGTATAAACTATAGTCTAGCAGCTCCACACAAGTACGGTTTTGACCCAAAGTTTGGCTATGCTTAGGCTGACAAAAGTGTGCTGACGACGAGCTAAGGTCGACTTCCGGATTGGTTACCTACAGGAACAGACATAACATAGGGTGAGCCAAGCTCAGTGAATAATAGCACTTATATACATGTAAAACAAAACATCATAACATCCGTGTAGTTAGTCTGCTTCTGTATCCATAGAACAATTTGTTGATTCACAATTTCCCCATTTGGCCCTTGGCCTGAGGAATTCACATATTCACGAATAAAACCATTAAGTTTCGTAACTTCACAGCTTATAGTAATGGCCTTCGGCCCCTTATTTTCTTGGTTCATGAGTTCACACACATATACTTTTCACATATCGGCCTTTGGCCTCATAATCACATTTCACATATTGGCCATTAGCCTCATAATCACATTTCACATGTTGGCCATTAGCCTCATATTCACATTTCACATGTTGGCCATTAGCCTCATATTCACATTTCACATATTGGCCATTAGCCTCATAATCTCTTGGTACACAGACGGCCCTTGGCCACGTGAATTCACAAACTTTTTCAGTGTCTCCATATTTCAGAATATTTCTCGTTTAACACATAATTCCATGTAATATAGTTCTCACATAAAGAAAATACAGTTCATAATATAAACTAATAACGGATAAAGGTGCATTGAAGCACTATTACTCACAGCGTTGTGACGGCGTGGTAGTTTCTTCCGGAGTGTGCCCTGCACACAATCATAACTTATAAATTAGTTGTTTTCTTCTTAAATCATTGGGGAATCATTTCCTGCGTCATTACACTTCACATGAATTGATAACCAACTTAAAATCATCAGAAACATATTCTAAAACCATCAGGGAATCAAGCACGCAAAACTGAGCAAGCATACTTCTTTCTGAAAATTAGGCCCTCCGCTCGAGCGCCAGTTTGTCCGCTCGAGCTGACAGTGCAATGTTACAAAAATGCTGAGGGGTCGATTTCTACGCTCGAGCGGGAATTCCTCCGCTCGAGCGGACAGAGTAATTTCAGAAAAACTGCTGGGAGGGTGATTTTCCCGCTCGAGCGGCCCTGACCTCCGCTCGAGCGGACGACAACCCAGATTCAGGGCAGCCCGATTTCAATCTAAAATTCAACAACCAAATCTCATTTTTCATACAATCAAAGGTTAAATTTATGTAATACTTCAACTTAACCATCACCAAAGCATGGATTTAAACTTGATTACGACAATTTAACCCAACTTAGAAGCTTCAACAACTTATTACTTCCTCAAATTTCATCCTCTTTTCAAGTTCAACAACCATATCACATAATATTAACATATATGCTTGGAATCACGATATAAAACTAAGGATTGGAGTATCACTTCATACATCATTCAATTTGAAGTGTCAAAGTATACAAATATTGCCAAAACCCTCATAACTCAACATATAATCTTCATGAGTCAAGCACAACACAAACATAAATTGTAATCCTTGAGTAGTTATAACAAAACTTGAGTTACCTTAAAGTAATTCACACAAATCTAACAATTTGATGAGCTTCCTTGATGACCCACGATTTCCCCTAATTCTCCTCTTCAACTCTCACGTTTCTCTCTTCTTCTTAACACAAGAGTTGATTCAAAAATATCTCCTAAGGTGCTATATATATATATAATAGGAGAATAAGACGAATTTCAATCGCTTTAGCATGCCGAAATAAAAATTTCACAGAAAATCCCATTAAAGCTTAAAAATCATGTAGATTCTAAATACCAAATCAATTTTTGAAAATTAAATCTCTAAGATGTCCAATTTCAGATTTAAATGATTCAAATACAACAGAGAGTGTTCTAACTCAACAGATAGAAGTCCATATTTCTAAGTTCCATGCAATTTACCATACTTTCACCTAGAGTTTCACAATAGACATTCAAAGACACAGAATAGAGGGCAGAAAAGTTACCATAATTATGTACGAGGGTCGGGGCATTACATGCAGGGTCCAGATCCCCGAGAAAGGTTGACTCAAGCTCGAGTTTCCAACCCCTGGTGCAGCCTACTGAGAGGCTTCATCCCTCTGATGTCAATGAATTCAATCTGACTGCAGTGAAAATTGCGAACCTTGAGAAGCAATTCAAAAGGGCACAGGGCCTTAACTCCATTCACGACATTGAGGATGGGTCCACCGAGGTTGCCGTAAGGCTCCCAGTTGGGAGTACCAATGCTGGCGGTAGCACTGTTTCCAAACCCGCTAAAGTCAACAACAGTCGTCATAGCCGACCCTTTTGCTAAGGCCAACCTACAAATAGCCAGCCCAGCCCGAGCTCAGGGTAGATTTTTCACCCCCCTCCATATGAGCCTAGCCAGCGCACTAAAAGTCCTGATGGAAAGAGGGCATCTCAAACCCCTTAATCCTCAACCTTTGCCAAACCCACTCCCTGCCAGACATAACCCCAGCAAATACTGTGTATATCATCAGCAGCGCGGCCATGGCACCGATGGTTGCTACCGCCTTCGTCATGAGATCCAGAATCTCATTGACAACCGAACAATAGTTCCACCTCAAAACCCCAAGGACCAAGTACCTCATCCATATCTCAACCTCAGCCATACACTGCCACCCACCTACAACCCCAGTATATACACCCCGACCCATATACTCAAGCCCGAGATGTTTATCCCGGAAAGCATGGGCTTAAGCACGATGGATGCACTTGAACCCCAATCATCTCAAACCCGTAAACCCACTACTTCTGAGCTGGGGAGCATGATTGAAGATCTTCAGAGAACAGTGGCAGATTTAACCTTTGGAGTTTTGGCTCCATCATCAACCACATCGCCTACCAGGGAGTTCATGTCAAAACGCTTCCCAATCTTGGGGCGGGCTGCATTTGAGGGAGGCCAATCCCTTGGCAAAGTGGAGGCGAGTGGAAAGAACAAGGTAGGGGCGGGCATGGATCCCCATGAACATTTTCTATTCGCTGTTGAGGCTTTGAAAGCTGAAGGACTGAACAAACAGCAAGTGCTTGCAGTGGTTGCAAAAACTATGGATGATACTTTTGTCACTCAAGTTGGGGGCAGTCTGAATCAAGGGGCAAGCCGAGATAAGGGATGTTGTACTAGAAATGATCCTGTTAGCTCTAATCCTCCACTCGGGAGAGATTAGCAAACTAGGCCAGCACCTGCCAATCCCTCTGCTGGTGCGTCCAGCAAAGATCCACAAACCTTGAAGTACCAACCCCGAAGTCGGAGGGTCTTCCATGCCCTCTATATGCCTTTGTCCAAAGCTCTCCAAATCCTTGTTGGACAAGGCCATCTCAAACCCCTTGAGCCTCGGCCTCTCCCGAACCCTCTTCCGGCTACACATGATGCTACCCAGTACTACGCGTACCATCAGCAAACTGGCCATACTACTGACGACTGCTTCCGTCTTCGCCATGAAGTACAGGATCTGTTTGACAACGGAGTTGTCCTCCCGCCAAGCTTTGCAAAGTCTATTGGCACTGGATCGGTGAACTTGGGGGATAATGTGATGTGATTGAGAGGATGAACCACCTGCGGGCAACGCTCAGTTTACTCCAGATATGGTGGATGGCATGCACTGTTTTGAGCATTTGCGAATGCTAGCTTTTGTGCTTTCTGACTTGGGTATTAGGTAGGTCTTGTTGTTTTGTTCTGAGTCTGTCTTTTTGTTTTGAGTCAGTCTCTTTTGTTTTGGGTCTGTCTTGTTGTATCGAGTCAGTCATGTTATATAGGAGTCGAGTGATTCCGGGGGGTGTTACCTCGGGCGTCACCATTTTGTTTTGTGTTTGTCTTTTCGTTTTGTTTTGAGTCTGTTTCTGCCTTGGAGCCAGTAACGCCAACAGATTTGAATGAACAACAGTGGTTTTTCATGCTTTTGTGTTTGTTTCTGTCGTGTGCCAGTTGTACCAGAAATTCCAAATGAGATGGCAGTATTTGACTAGAAGCTGTGTCTTTTCTGTGCCTTGAATTCATTGCATCGACCTAAGTTTTCCAAAACCTTTTTTTGAAACATTGTGATAAAGACGAAGAGGAAGGAATTCCTCGGGTTTTGCAAAATTTGATCAATTAAGAGAAAGAGAGGCGTGCTAAGCCCTTAATGAATGAAAACATGCTTGTTAGTGTGAGTACTGAGAAGGACCCTAGCTTTGATCCAGATTGGTTCTACACTGTCTTTAGCGCAGACGATTTGTCGCTTTCTTAAAAACTTTCAAAAAATATTTTGCGCGGTCCTGCGAGGACATGTGTGGAATCACTTTTGAGATTGTGCAGCTTAGGATCGCTCTCAGCCCCGAGACTTAACTCCTCACTTTCGAACCTTGAACTTGAATTCAGAACGTTCAACGGTCAACTACAATGTGAGGCCTGAGTGGCCAGATTCGAAGCAGCCCATGAATTAGCGGCAAGAAAATCAGATCAAGAAAACCAGATGTCACCAAAAACAGCTTGCGAAGCTAGGTTAGAAACACCCTTCGAACTAGGGGCAAAGATGTCAGATGTGCTCGAAGAGCCGAAGATGAGTCCTCTTGCAAATCAACAGCCACTCTCCTGGATACGGATGTCTTCAAAACCCTACAACCATTTGGCATGGACCAAGCTACACTTTTACCCTTTGAGAGGCTCACTGGGTCGAAAACCCAGAAGGGCGACCCAGGCAAAAGTTAGAGCGAGACAAAAAAAATATACAAAAAAATGCAAAAAGAAAAGAAAAAGAAAAATGCAAAAAAAGAAGAAGAAAAAGGAATGAAAAGAATATAAAAAAAGAAAGAAAAAAAGAAGAACAAAGCTCGCAAGGTCGAAAACCCGCGACGAGCGCCTTGGCAAAAGTTAGAGCCTAAAAAGGAGAGGTTAATACCCGAGTGTACCTTAACCCGGAACTACGTGAGGCTTGATTCCCATCTTTGGGATACGTAGGCAACTTCATTCTGAAGTCCAGCCGTAAAACACTTCAAAATTCGACTGTGTCCATGTAATGGTTTTGATCATCTTTGCTTTCTCTGAATCCGAGAATTTGGTTGTGTTCGTCACTCTGAGGACTGACTACAATGCGCTGCGGTGCCATTCAAACAAGGGGCAACTTTCCGTTGCCATTCAATGCGCCGCAGTGCTATTCAAACAAGGGGCAACTTTCCATTGCCATGCAGCTCTCTTCAAGCAAGGGCCAATTTTCCTTCGGATCTGAGGTTGTGCATCTCGAGAGTGGGTTCTATGCTCGTTGAGCAGTGGCCGATTGCAAAAACAGTTTTTGAGAATTTTTACTGAGGTTGACTGATTTTCTCTCAAAAACTATTCCATTTTTTTCCAAAACTGGACCTTTTTCCTGGACCCAAAAAAGGAAAATTTTCAGTGCTCGTAACCTAACTTGCATGATTTTGAATCAGAAAATCGAACAAGCGCGTTAATCTAACTCTCATTTTGGTTAAAATTGTTTTAGTAGAAAACCAAAAAAAATGGTCAAAACGATGAACTAGAGGCACAGTTGAGTCAGGCTTCCTGTCTTTCCCCATTGTCAACATACTTGCCAAGAAGGACACTCTACCTGCCAGAAGAGGGCACAACTGAAGCTAACAGCGAAAGGGCAGAAAGCTCTCGCATCCTCCAAGCAATGAGGTATCAAGCCAAGTGCGAAGCACGAACTGGAATGGGGCCAGATATTCCACTCCCTCATCTGGACAGATCTGATCACGTCCAAACTCCCCAGCAGAGCATCGTCAACCGATGTCAGCTGCAGATTTGCTACACACCCAATTGTAGCGCGGCTCCTCTGTGGAAGAAACTCACTGTTGTGAACAAGAAGAAGAATCTAGCGGAATTCTAAGGGCAAGACCCCGCAACTTTCTATTTATCCATCAACCACCCAGGGGAGGGATAAAAAAAATAAAATAAAAAAAATGAGAGATTAAAGAATAGAGAGATGTGCGATGAGAGAAAAAGTGAGAAAAGGGTTTTGAGAGAAAAACAGAGCCTGAGGGCGGAGTGATGTGAGAACCACAAATAAGAAAGGGTGGGAAACAATACCCGGAGAAACTGGCTCTTCGTGCACCAAGAGGTATCTTGCCTTTGTAACACAGCTGAGTGTTGTGTCTGCGTGTTTTGTTTGTCTCGATTCTTGTTTTGAGTCGTTTGAGTGTCAATAAATGTGTTTAGGTTGTTTTTCCTTTGTTGAGTCGTGTTTAGGTTGTTCTACCTTTGTTTTCCGTTGTTGAGTCGTTTTGGCTGTAGTCAGTTGTAGGCTCAATACCCAGTTAAGAATTCATTTCTCACTTTAAAAAAAAAATCGTTTTGTGCTCAGAGTGTCGTGCCGTTCTCCGCATTTGTGCAAAACAAGATTTTGTTCTTTCAAAAACCGCAGGGTTCAACCCAGGTCACGTGAGAACAGTAAAACCAGGACCTATCTGAAGCTATATGGGTTCCAGACTGCAAAACAAAAGAAAAGAGGGAAAATCGAAGCATCTGAGTGTGTTTCACCTTCAGCAAATTCCTTGATTGTACTCCGGATGTACCTCCTCAGGCCTTGTCACTACTCTGAAGTATGAGTGTATCTCGGCCCCAAGCTTAAGCCTACTCCAAGTCAGAATGGCAATTAAAGCAGCAGCAGATGTTATCTCTCTCTGGTATGAACAGGGTGTGCCCATTTTTTTGAGCTGAGTATGTTGCAAACCCCTCCGAAAGGTAAATCGGAGGTCGCGTTTGAATTTGGTCTCGTTAAGGCTCGTATTCCCTTATTCGGCATTTTGTTTCAAATATGCATTGTCACGCACGTTCCATTTGCATCGTGATGCACGTTCCAATTGCATTATTATGCACCCACTTCACTTGCATCGTGATGCACGTTCCAATTGCATTGTTATGCACCCACTTCACTAGCATTGTTATACCCATTCATTGCATTGATTATGCACATCTATCTCGCATTGTTATGCTCATTCATTGCATTGTTATGTACCATTTCACTTGCAATTATCATTCTTTCTCCTCGCGCGTGCGACGGGTTAGACCTCCTTTGGTTTAGAGCATTTGGAACACGTTCCAATGCCCGCATCTTTTATTCTGAAACACCGGGATACGTCCCTACGTTTCTCCTTCCTTCTGAAACACTGGGATACGTCTGTTTCTCCCTTTATTCTGAAATAATGGGATACGTCCCTATGTTTCTCCCTTCTTTCTGAAACAACGGGATACGTCCCTGTGTTTCTCTCTCTTTCCGGAATACCGAGATACGTCCCTATGTTTCCCTCCTTTTCCGAAACACTGGGATACGTCCCTACGTTTCTCTCTCTTTTCGAAACACCGGGATACGTCTCTACATTTCTCTCTCTTTCCGAAACACCGGGATACGTCCCTATGTTTCTCATTCCTTGCAGAACACCGGGATACGTCCCCACGTTTCTCCCTTCATTCCGAAACACCTGGATACGTTCCTATGTTTCTCCCTTCATTCCGAAACACCGGCATACGTCCCCATGTTTCTCATTCCTTTCCAAAACTCCGGGATACGTCCCCATGTTTCTCATTCCTTTCCAAAACACCGGGATACGTCCCTATGTTTCTTCTTCCTTTCCTAAACCTTGGGATACGTCCCGAAACACCGGGATACGTCCCCATGTTTCTCATTCCTTTCCGAAACACCGGGATACGTCCCCACGTTTCTCCCACCATTCCGAAACACCGGGATACGTCCCTATGTTTCTTCCTCTTCGGTTAAAAGCGTTCGGAATACGTTCCAATGCTCACACCATTCTGAAACGCCGGGATACGTTCCTATGTTTCTCCCTCTTCGATTAAAAGCATTCGGAATACGTTCCAATGCTCACACCATTCCGAAACGCCGGGATACGTCCCTATGTTTCTCCCTCTTCGGTTAAAAGCGTTCGGAATACGTTCCAATGCTCACACCATTCCGAAACACCGGGATATGTCCCTATGTTTCTCCCTCTTCGGTTAAAAGTGTTCGGAATACGTTCCAATGCTTACACCATTCTGAAACACCAGGATACGTCCTTATGTTTCTCTCCCTTCGGTTAAAAGCGTTCGAAATATGTTCCAATGCTTATACCATTCCGAAACACTAGGATAAGTCCCTATGTTTCTCTCTTTGTTCCTTCCTCACACGATTTCTGCGTGTTTGGATTTTATCTTAGGTTGCGTTGTGCGCGCACTTGAGCAGTTGTTTTTGGACCTCTTCTCACGATTTCAGCGTGGTTAGAGTGTTCCTTTCCTTACGCAATTTCAGCGTGTTTGGAATTTACCCTAGGTTGCGTTGTGCGCGCACCTGGGCGGTTGTTTTTGGACCTCTTCTCACGATTTCAGCGTGGTTAGAGTGTTCATTTCCTTACGCGATTTCTGCGTGTTTAGAATTTATCCCAGGTTGCGTTGTAGACGCGCTGGGTGGGTTGTTTTAGGACCTCTTCTCACGATTTCAGCGTGGTTTGAGTGTCCTTTTCCTCACACGATTTCAGCGTGTTTGGATCCTTTCTCAGGTTGCGTTGTGCGCGCACTTGAGCGGTTGTTTTCAGACTTCTTCTCACGATTTCAGCGTGGTTTGAGTATCCTTTTCCTCACACGATTTCAGCGTGTCTGGAACCTTTCTCAGGTTGCGTAGTGCGCGCACTTGAGCGGTTGTTTTCAGACCTCTTCTCATGATTTCAGCGTGGTTTGAGTGTCCTTTTCCTCACACGATTTCAGCGTGTTTGGATCCTTTTCTCAGGTTGCGTTGTGCGCGCACTTGAGCGGTTGTTTTTGGACCTCCTTTCACGATTTCAGTGTGGTTCGAGTGTCCCCTTCCTCACACGATTTCAGCGTGTTTGGAATTTATCTTAGGTTGCGTGGAACGCGCTCCTGATCGATTTTCTTTGTTCTTCCTCCACTCACGAGTCCAGCACCATTTTGCATCTATTGTACTCTCTGTTGCATCGCATCTATTATCTATTGCATCACATCTATTACATCCATTGTATCATATCTGTTTTATTGCCCGGTCTAGGAGACCTTAAATCCTGTAAAGGTGCAATTCCTTTGGTGTTTGTCATGCCCGAACGACTTCCAGTGGTCTGGTATAGCCACCTGCCTATGTTTACGGTGAGTTCCTAGGAGACCAACTGAGACGGTGGAAACTAGAGTTCGAATGGCTCATGCCTAGAACACAAAGGTTCGGGATTTCCGAGACTAAAGTCTGGTTTAAATACCCAGGGGTATATCCTCGGCTTGAAATCTGTATGGCATCCCCATAGATTCAGATAGCATGTGTATGCGCCTCAATTCTGGATACCGAATCAACCTAGTCTGTCACCCTGTTGGAGAATAGGGAAAGCTGCGACCATAGTCAGGGAGAAAAGTAGTACCTGTGGTTCAATCAAGAAGAAGCGAGAGATCCCCAGCAGCATGAGGTACGTCATTGCCAAGTGCCCCTGTAAGGTACCTCCCTTTTTCTAGCTATCGCATTGCATTTTAGTCATTACAATGCATTGCATAAATCCTCAATTTTCAAATCGGCTTCGCGCAGTGTATAAGTCCAATTATCAAACCAGCTTCGCGTAACGTAAGCGTATAAGTCCAATTTTCAAACCGGCTTCGCGTAGCGTATAAGTCCAATCTTCAAACCGGCTTCACGTAGCGTATAAGTCCAATTATCAAAATCTTTCTACATATCATTTTGCATCCTGCCCCTAAACTACACTGGTTTGATTCCTTGCAAAGGGATACGTAGGCAGCCTGCGGGCGCAACCATTTATTTATTTGTACTTTGTTTGTTTGTCCAAGTCTTCGGCCTTGTCAAAAATGGGTCGTCTCTGGGCTTTGACATTCACTCCCGTCACTTCTTGACTTCTGAGTTCTGTCAAAGAGGGGCAACTGTAGACACCCCATTTTTGACCGCCCTTAAGACTTGGACGCGACTGATGGTTTATATGGTAGAGAAAGTTGTGCAGGGCAAAGGTTCAATTTCTTCGGCAAGGAGAGAATCAAATCTCAACTTCATACCCCTGTTCTGGACCAAAACAATCTTGATCAAAAGATTTTAGTCTTAAAACCCTCTCTTTCAAAACGTTTTCGAAATAAAGTTTTTACGATGTTCCGAGGCTCGCATTTTGTCAAAAGTTGTGCTTTTCGGTAAACCGAGCAAGGACAAAGTGGAAATGAATGAAAGAGAGATGAAATCTTTGAAAAATCTTTCCAAACACCTTAATTAGGGATTTGAAGTTGAAGAAAAGAGGAGAAAAGCGAAGAAATCCAGTTGGAGGAGAAAATGGGCATGAATTGTTAAGAGAGAGTGGAACAGCCCTCGCCGGATCGGGCATATTCATTTGCATACTTGGAATCAAGCTATAAGGCCACCACCGTTGGAAATAAGACTTCCAGGGCTTCATTTTTCACTCAAGAATCTCCTAAATCCAATTCCGGACGGGGGAGATATAGTTGATTGAAGTAGGGCATCACTCCGGTTGGACCGAATCTGCGCGGCTTCACTAAAAAGAGCATAACTTTTTCCACAGGAGAAATTTTAATGCAAGGTCTACGCCATTGGAAAGATAACTTCTGGGGCTTCAATTTGGACCCTTGGACGGCCACCATTGGACTTCCCAATCACTGGCCGGCCACCTTCATTTCCGGCAGACCCATTTTTTGTCCTGAAAAGTAGCAAGCCGGCCAGAAAATGTGGCAAGCCGGCCACCTAGCTGGTTGGCTGACCACTTTGGCCCTTTTGAGCTGGTCGGCCATGATCCCCTCCCCAAGTGTGTTCCAGTTGTGCAATTTGTTTTCCCCCAGACCCTGTACCCGAGGGTCAACCTCTTGGGGGGGGAAATTTGAATTGGTTTTCCCCCCCATTTTCCCCCCCTTTCCTCCACTCCTTTCCCTATAAAACTAGCACCCTCAGCTGCATTTTGGAGGGTTACAAAATTGTTTAAGAGCCATTGCACACAACTCTCCCTCTCCCTCTCTTCCAAGCCTCAAAACCCTAAGGTTCTTGCACCCTTTACACTACAACCCATAGCACCACACCTCCACACTCCATTCCAGCCTTTTGAAGATGATTTCCAGAGGTTGAGAGCTCACAAATTTGGTCCAAGAGCTGCTGGTTTGCTCCTCTACAAGGGTGAGTTCTTCTTTTCCCTTTTCTAGTCTTTTCTTGCTTCATATCTAAGCCTTACTTGCTTACATTTTTGGGCTCCGACCCGGACTGTAAATAGTCATATTTTGTGCCCATCTCCATGTTTGATTAAGGGTCTTTCTCTGTTTGAGGTCTCCTCCTCACCCTTTGTGTTTAAACTCTCTTTTAGGCCTATTTTTGCATGATATTTTAGGCTTATTTGTGAGCTGTTTTGGACTTGGTCATAAACTTTGAAATGTCTTTTTTTGAGCCCCTCTTCAACTTTGATGAAGGGCTCTCCTCTGTTTGAGGTCAGTTGCTACCACTTGTCTCTTTACCCCTCTTTTAGGCCTTTTTCTTGCATGATAGTTTAGCCCTATTTGTGATCATTTTCGTGGCTTGATGTAAACTGTAAAGTGCCATGTTTTGAGCCCCTATTCAACTTTGTTGAAGGGATCTTTGCCATTTGGGGCCAGCTTCTGTCCCTTGTCTCTATTATCTCTTTTAGGGCCATTTTTGCATGATAGATTAGCCCTATTTATGCTCATTTTTGAGGTTTGTCATAAACTGAAAAATATCTTGTTTTAATCTCATATTCAAGTTTTTTTAAGGTTCCATTTTTGTTAGAGGTCATATGCTTTCTTTTATGCTTGATTCCTTCTTATTTTGAGCCTTACACCTAAGCCCTTGTTGGATGCTTGGTTTGGCCCTCTAGCCACTGAAATCCAGTGGATTTTTAGTGGCTAGTACACTGTTTTGAGTCTCCAAATCAGAGGGGGGTGACCCCCTCTCACCTTGACTTGTTTGGTGGTCATTTTGGCCTTCCAAAGGAGCCCCCCATTTGTGCATGTGTTGGCTGCATTTCCATGTTTATTTGGGCGTATTTTGGCATGTTTTGTTCACTGATTTTTGCTGGTTTGATGAGTTCTCACTTGTTTCATGTACATGCCATGTAACTCATGTTGGCTAGTCAAAATTGCATGCTATGTTAGGCCATCTTGTTAGCATCTTTTGATCATGCTTTGAACTAGAAACGTTCATGTTTTGCGACTGCCTTGGTTCTGTCTTCATGCTTCATGATCAAATAATGCATGCTCTGTATAGCTATAGGTCAATGCATGCGCCTAGTTTTGTGTTTCGGGACCATTCCATGCATCGGGTGCCATGTTTCCATGTTTCGGGATCATTTTGCATCACATTTCAGTGCTGGAACTTGCATGTTTGTATGCCATATTTCATGCCTTGCCATGCCTTGTTAGAGTGGCATTTGTGCCTTAGGATCGGTCCTCGGTTTGCGTGCATGTGTGCGCGCACCTCGAGTGTCTCATTTTCATCTAATGGCTACTGATGTGAGTGTGGCTGAGGTCCACTCATGTTGGTGTAAGTCCATTATGCATTGCGTATGCCATTTCATTTCATAGCATTGCATATGCTAGGTTGTATGTTAGAGCATCGTGTATGTCTCGCTACATCGTGCATCGTGTATGCCATCTCATAGCATTGCGTATGCTAGGTTGCATGTTAGGATCGCATTCATGCATGTCATGCATATTGCATTGTGCTTGGGATAGGAGTTAGTCCAAGCACGGGAAACGAGGGATGTTTCATACTTCGAGTGACGGAACGTGTCTCAATTCCCAATCACCGACACTCCGGATCATCCATGATGGAGCCTCGGTCTTGTTTTGTTTTCATGTGCATTCATCCTACATTGAGTTATGCAATTCGACTCCTCGGCCATCATGCATCGAGATGTGTGATTGGTGGCACGAGGATCGAGGCATGCATACATACGTGAAAATACATTGCTATGCCCCTTTCCTGCTCTCTGTTGCAGCAAATCAGAAATCAGCAGCTTTCAAAAGCCTTGCACAACATTCCGACATCAATTGCAAACAGAGGCTAATCGGGGCGTCGCAATGGATTTCCGCGCAAGTAACCTGGACATGCATCATTCATCATCCCGAGCAGAGTCGAGGTAGTCCCTAACTTGCATGCTACTTTACAGCTTTCCTAGTTTAATTTGTTAATTAATTAGGATTTTTGTAATTATTCGGACTGTACTATTTATTTGGGACTGTATTATTTATTCGGACCCTCCGAGCGAGGGCAATGTTGTAATAAGTGTGCGTGCGTGTGATGTATGTCTTCCAACCCTACGTCTTTCTTCCTTTTATTTACCAGCTTATGATGGTTAGAATAGGGCATGTTTCAATTAGCATACAATATGATAGCATGTTTGCATTCATTCATCTGTCTTGCATGCACCGGGCTCGGCGCATCATACTAACTGCATTGTATTTCAATTCCGAGTTGAACACTTGTTAGCTGTTGCATCTCATATGCCATGTTTAGAATAGCCGAGCCTATCTTAGTTGCATTTCTGCATGTGTTGCATTAGGCATTTCTGTATATTTAGGATCATGCATGGATTTCTAATTAGCTTTTGTTTTGGCTTGGAGTACTCGGTAAGTTTTATGCTTTAGCATCCTTGCATGCGTGTGAGTGACTGCCATGATAGCATGCTTACCATGAGGCTATGTGCTTATGTGATATAACTGCCTGAATGCCTGTGGATGAAGGTTGGGTTATTTGGATTGGAACAATTCATTCACTGTGAGTTTTAAGCCCACTAGATAGTGGCAAAACCATCTTTTCTAAGCCCACCCGAGGGTGGCAAAAATCTGCATTTTAAGCCTACTTGCGAGTAGCAAACCGTTTTCAAAAACAAACATGAAATGTTTTGTTCCAATTCAGGCGATCCAGTCTATACTTGTATGCTGTGCGCATCACATAGTAAATCTAGGCTAATAACCGGAATAAGAATGCATAATGTTTTCAAAACTAGATATCATGGTTAGTAGAGGCCGATCTTTGATCGGGCGAGCAGGGGTGCTCACGAAGTGACCTTCCCCAATCGTACCCAAGTTCCCAAGCCGAGGCAACTTTGGTGATGACGGACACGTGGCCTTAGGCACGAGTCAGGGTTTCCAAAATTTCCCAAAATAAAATATTTAGGTGGCGACTCTGTATCTGGCAAAGCAGTCCATGTTTGGCACTTCTTTCAAAAATCTGTTTTCTCGAAACGATTTTCCGGATTTGGACTCTTTGGTTCAGATTAAGAACCGCGACAAATTTTGAGTCCTGAACTGTAGTGAGGCCCAAGGGCGCATCTACAGTACCCTCTAGTCCAATCCCGGACTGAAGGGAAGCCCAGCCCCTGAATAATTACCCATATGGATGACCATTTGTCAAGATTTATGCGATTATTGCGGTTGGAATTTTTTTTTAAGTTCTAGGTATTCCATTCATAAATTTAAATTTAAATTTAATTTTTTTTAATTCAAAAATTCACACTCTAAAATATTAGGTCTCAAATCTCTCTCTTACCAAAATCTCTCTCTCTCAGTTCCTCATTTGCCACCACCAACAGTAACTCTCTACCACCACGTTGCCCATCTAGCGACGTTATTCATCTCTTTCATCTTCTTCATCTGCTCTCTTTTCTCTCCAATCTCTGAACAAGGAAGAAATCTCTGATAGGCGATCTCAGTCTCTCATGAGCACCTTCTTAATCATGGCATGTGTCTTCATCTATACCTACCACTACGTCAAGCATCACATGGCCCACAAGTTCACCCTTGAGTTCAATGGCGTCAATGCTATTCTTGTGGCCTCGACTTGGCCATACTCAACTCATTCCCTATCTTCATCTACTCTGAAGTCAATGGGCACAAGATAGGTAAATGTTGGCTAGAATACGTCGTCTACTTAAACAAGTTTGAGCATGACAAGACTCTTCGGTTACTCCCTCATATCTGCTAAAAGACATTGTTGTTAGAAAATAATGGTTTTTTTTTTTTTTTTTTTTGTGACTTTAACGCAATATTAAAGTTGGTGTCAATCCTCAATTGAGATGGATTAAAGTGGATTTAGATTCTTTGTAGTGAAATCTTGACACCACAAAAATAATGATAAAAAACCATTAAGATTTGAATGAGAAATTAACTCATTAAGTTGGCCTCATGAAAGAGGTGTTGGGAAAGGTGTAAAACTTTCTATCTCACATTGATTGTAGAGGTGAGCATTGATGTGTATTTAAATCTCATTTTTTGCCCAAGGGTGTGAGCCCTTTGGGGCATCCAAATTTTCTGAAGGAAGTGAGTTATGGATGCTTCAAGGATAGTCTTGTGCCAAGACTATGGACCAAGTTGGTTATGCAAAAATTGTCACACGCGCGCCGCCCGTCCACCCACCCACCCAGACCGAGCCAGGCTGGGTCCGTAGGTCGTGGATCTTGAGGCTTGAGGCTTGCTAGACTAGATTGAGTATTGGGGTTGGGCTTGGCCCACCCATCTTAATCTCTTTGGGCCAAGCCAGATTTGTGGCTGTAGAATTATACACATTACACATGTGTATAAAATGTGTGTAACTCCTCTATAATGATGATGGATTAATCCATCAGTTTTGCAGATTAATTCAAAGAGTTAAATTCTGCATTTGATGATAGGAGCCTCCTCCCCTCTCCCTCTATGTGTATAAAAGGAGGCCTTCTCATTCAGTTCCTACACCAGAAAATTTGTGTTCCAGCATTTTTCCCTCCAGTTTTTCTATTCTTCCAAGTGAGAGAGTGCTGCGTAGGTGCTTGGTTGTAACTGGTCTAATCATCGTATCCTGGGAGACAGGCGTCGAAGAACCTCCAGCACCTAACCGATGAGACGGCGAATCAATTTTAAGGACATTGTTTAGTGCAGGCTTCGATTTGTGCTATTTTCTTGTGTATCTTTGTAATTTCTAGCATGTTTATTAAGTCTAAAATCGAAATTGTTAATCATGAATCTATTTGTGTTATTTAGTTACACCATTTGTATAACAAACTTAAGATAGATTTTGTGTTTGTTATGAAATTAAATAATTAGATTTATACATAATTGGTTTCAGCTAGTGTTTGGAAAAGTTGCATGCTATTGCTTTCCGAAAACTGAAACAGTAATCTTTCCCATTAACATAAAGGACATGATTCAGAGTTTATATTCATTTAACTATTGCACATGACATGTTCTGACTTTTTAAATTTTCATGCTACTTCTTTTGTTATCCAAGTGGATTACCAGTAGCAAATAGAAAGCCACTAATGTTTATAATTAAAAAATAGTCTACTGTTTCAATTTCATAATTGTTTCATGCTTGTTTGTTTCCAGGTTGTGTTTATGTTTCATTGCATGAAATGTTGATTGCATGTCTTTTATTTTATGTTTAATAATATGATATTGGTACCATTTCTGTACACTGTTTTATTCATTGGGTTGGGGGGGGGGGGGACAAAACAAAACAAAGCATCCACTATTGCATACATGAAATTCATGATAAGGAATTCACTGTGTTTCTATTTAGGAGCCTATTATTTCCCTACCTATAAGTTATTTGACTAAAAAAAAAAAAAACAACAACAACAACAACAACAACAACTAAGCAAAACCTGTTTGTTTTATGGAAAACAAGAACTAGTTCCAAGATTGAAAAGCCCACTGTTTCTTTTAGTTTGTGGTTCCATTGGTTTTTATTTAAGTACATAGAAATATATATGTTATGTTCAGCATATTTTGGCGAGGTTTTTTATTTTTTGGTTAAGCTCACTGTAAAGTGGTTATATGCATCGACATTTTCTATTTTTTCAGATGTGTATGATTTGTAGTGTATTATGTTGTTTTAATTCCATATCATGATTTACATGTCTTTTAATATAATGTGCATGCTTGTGGGTGTTGCAATTACTGACATGTTAATTATTTTCTAGATTTTAGTTTATCTTACATGCTTTGGTTTCTAGAATTATTTGCATGTTAATTGCTAAAATTATTTCCATGGTTTATTGTTTTGTAACAATTTTATATAACTCTTGCCTATTAAATTTTAATATACGGTTTTAGAGTCATAAAGTTTTGTAACTTGTCTAAATTTATTTGCATGTTTATTGTGTAATACTTTTATATATATAACTCATGGCTATTAACTATTAATTTTATTCTTAGAGTTATAGGTTTATTTTATAACTCATCTAGCCCTTTAATTAATTAGTTAATTTTGTTGTTAACTAAGTTGCTAGAAGGTTTGAATTGATTTATTGCTTACGATTTTTTTTCCTCAATTATTTGCTTTGTATTTTTCTATGGTTTTGTGCTAACTCTCTTTAAAGGAATACCTATGCAAAAGGGCATGGAAAATAAATACAAATCCACATAATAGGAGTCAATATGCTCTTGAAAGTTTTGTCTAAAGTTAACTGGGTTTTAAGTGGAACCAGTGTGACCCCTCCAGTTTTCCTGAAAACATTCTTGACCATGTTTGATTCTTGGTTTAAGTTGTGAGACTAGTTTTGAATTAAATTTTTGACTCCCCGGATTTTCTAGTGTTAATTTTGATTTCGGGAAACACAGAATGGTGAAATTCTGTTGTATTTTTCAGAAATGGCAACTGTCACTGATGCTGCTGCTAGTGTTGGTCGTGATCAAAACCCCAGGGCAACTGGCTTGCCAACCCCTACTATGACCTCTGTGGTCAACCCTCCTACTGTGACCTCTATGGTCAACCTTGTTGTTGCTCCGGCTGTTCCAAGAGGACCGCTAAATCATCATGAGCGCCAGGAGAAGTTCACGGGAGTGAATTTCAAGAGGTGGAAGCAGAAGATGTGTAGACATCCCATTTTTCACCGTCCTCAAGACTTGGACGTCATCGCTCGTGTACTTGATGATCATGACTAGATGTGCTTGTTTTAGTGCCCGAAGTCCTCAGCGGGATGCCTTGTCTTTGAGCCTTTAAACCCTGTCCATTCTATGTCTTGTTTTGGACCAAAACCTTAGTGCTTCAAACCTCGAGACCTTGGGACCTGTAGGCCCCCTCTAGTGGGCTGTCGGCCACCTTTAGTGAGTTGCCAACCACCCTTGTGCCTTGCCAGCCAATGGTGTAGCCTACTGGCCATTATTGGTGGCCTGTCGGCCACATTAGTGACCTACCGGCCATCAGTGTCTTTTTTCAGATATTTTGTTGACAGCTGTGCCAGCTGTTGATACAATTGGCTGCATCTCCCTACACATGTATGAAGGGATATATCTCAGCCAAATGCATGTTTTTTTATATGTAGGGGGTCTCCTCCCCCATTTTTGAGGGTTGAAATTTTTGGAGCAAAAATTATCTCTCTCTCTTTACATTTCTCTCTCTCTCTTGCAAATTTGTGCACATTAGCCTATATACACTACACTTTTGCCTACACCTCCTTAATCAAAGTTGATCACCTTTGGACTGAGATTCCTTGAAGCCTTCTTGGAGCTCTTGAAGTTGGTTTTGGCTTGAATTGTTGCCTAGAATTGATCTTTTCTTCAAGAGGTATAACACTTGCCCTTTTACATTACTTTGCATACTTGTTTTTCTATCTTTTCTCACTGATTTTGGGTTGTTTTTGGGCTATAAAAAACTCTGTTTTTGTGGGCTAAAATTGGTGGTTTTAGGCCATTTAAGGTTAGGGGGTGGCTCACTCTTCTTTATTTCTTGTATGTAAGGCATTTCCACCTTTGTTTCCCACTTTCAAACCATCTTTTTTTGGGCTTTTGAACACTGAATTTTAGAGTAATTTTAGTGATGACAATTATGTTTTGAAGTCCAAATTTGGAGCGGTTAGCCTCCCCTCCTTGTGCCTTATTTGCTAGCCTAGTTAGCTCTATGTGTTAGCTTAATTTTCTAGCCTTTTATAGCTTAATTCCAGCACGTTTTAACCTCTTTTTTAAACTGTTTTGCCTCTGTTTTTAGCTAGTTAGTGCATTTGAGTCTTGTTTTGCATGCTTCTAGTGTAAGTGTCCTCACAAGCTGGGTGTTTTAGGCCTTTAGACACCACTTGTTTGAATTGATTGCATTGTTTTAGTGCTTTTCTCACTTAATTTCAGCAAGCATAATCTTTGCAACCTCCATCATTTCTTGACTCTTTGTTTGCTTTGAGGGTTGTTTCAACCTTAGGATAGTTTAAGCTCGAGATTGAGGTCCATGCTTAATGGTTTAATCCTCTTTTGGGGGTTCATTATCAACAGCATGACACATCTCTCTTGCCATAAAACTACCCCTTGTTTGGCACTTCCTTCCCTTTTAGAGAACTTAACTCACCAATGGACTTAATTGGTTAAAGAATGGAAGGGCAAGTTAAAATGCGTAACTAAAATGGAAACTAAAATTGTGCAAAGATAAGAATTTGATTGTGTTACGGTGTATTCAATCGGACGTTAATTGAACACAAGGAAAATTGGGACATTTCATACTCAAAGTGATGAAATGTGCCAAGTTTCCTAGGTCTCCATCGCCCTTGATCATGCATGATAGGGTGAAGGTTTTTGGTCTTGTTTGTGCATTTATTAAACTTGTACACTTTGGTTCTTTAGCCATCATGCAATGAAATTGCTTGATTGATGGTCTTTGAACCAAGTGTATTACTCCTTTGAGCTTGTTTTGATGATAAGGAGGGATACACAGTACAAACAACCCTTGAGAATATCCTATTCTTGCTCTTTTTGTCCTCTGTTACAGCAAGAAAGGACTTGGCTTCAGTGGCCGGCAACCCCTCAGCAGTGGCCAGCAGGCCACCTCTAATGGCCGGCAACCCCTCAGTGTTGGCAGGCAACCCCTCACTTCTGGCCGACCGGCCACTAGTGAAAATTTGAGCAGAATATCCGTGAAGCAGAGCAGAGTTGATCTGGAGAAGGAAAACAGGGTAAGTGTTGTGCAACAGAGGCATACAGCAGCAAGACAGTGGCTATTTTTTGGTGGAAAACCTTGCATCCTTGTGCATTCCTTATTTCTCGACGTGAAATAACTAGTTTATCATAGTATTTCTTTGTTGTAATTAGTTAATTTATTGTACGTAATTAATTAGTTAGTTTGTTGTTGTAATTGTTTAATTAGTTAACTAGAATAGTTAATTAGTTGTTTTTGTAATTAGCTAGAATAGTTAATTAATTTGGTGTAATACTTAATTAATTAGCTTAGATAGCTAGTTTATTTATTCAAGTTTTGTAATAATTAGTTAAGTAGTGTAGCTTAGCTTTTATTCATTTGGACCCTCCTGTGCGAGGGCATCAATGTTGTAATAATGTGTATGTCTTCCAACCCCACGTCTTTCTCCTTTTTATTTATCTGCTTTTGACGGTTAGATTAGGGGCATCACGTTTCAATTAACATATCACATGTTTTCATCAATTCATTTGTCTTGCATACACCGAGGCTCTGTTCATCATTCAAATTTGCATTGCCGTTTATTACCTCATTGAATACATGTTTAAACGTAGCTATGAAATTGTTGCAAATAACATGTTAAGTAACCAAGCCTATTTTAGTTGCATTATTGCATACGTTACATTAGCCATCTTGTATAGTTAGGTATCATGGGTATTTTTCTAACTCTTTTGTTTTATTTTAGCTTGGAGTACTAGGTGAGTTTTTAGTGCTTTAGCATACTTGCATGAATGTAAGTGACTGCCATGACTAGCATGCTTGCCATGAGGCTAAGTGCTTACTTGTTAAACTGTTTGAGTGCTTGTGGATGAAGGCTTGTTGCTTGAATTGGAATGATTCAATGAATGTACGTTTAAACCCACTTTGTCAAGTGGCAAATTCACAAACTTTAAGCCCACTTTGTTAAGTAGCAAAATCAAACCCTTTTCGAAAAACAAACATGAAATTGAATTGTTCCAATTCGGGCAAACTAGTCTATACCTTGTTTACGTACATCACATAGTAAATGCTGGCCTAATAAACCGGAAAATGAGCATATAATGTTGATAAAAATCATATCATGATTAGTAGAGGCCGATCTTTGATCGGGCAAGCGGGAGTGCTCAATTCATGACCCTTCCCCTCTCGTACCTAAGTGCCCGAGCCGAGACAATCTTGGTGATAATCGACACGTGGCCTTTGGCACAAGTCATGGGTTTCCTAAATTTTTCCAAAATAAAATATTTAGGTGGTAACTCTATATTTGGCAAAGCAGTCCATTTTTTGACAATTTGATTCAAAATCAATTTTCCAAAAGATTTGCCGGATTTGGACTCTTTTGTATTTATCAATTTCACATTGCACTTGTGAGATTAGATTCAGAACTGTAGGAGTTTGAACTGTAGGGCTTCTTTCAAACTTTCGAAAGGGGGCACGAAAAATTCGAGCTGCAAGATGTTGTTCTACCTGACTACTCTATGCCTTGAGAGGTTTTTGAGTGACGATCCACCAGCCGTAGAGGAGAATGGGCAAGACAACAGAAGCTCGTAGCTCTAGAGACTAGGAAGTAATCAGACTTCCTTTGCCGGAACTATGTTCTGAATGGCTTAGCAGACCCACTATTCAATATGGTTTATGCCAAGAAGTCGGCAAAAGAGTTGTGGGATACTTTGGACAAGAAGTACAAGACCGAGGATGCTGGAGCAAAGAAATTTGTTGTTGGCCGATTTCTGGACTTCAAAATGGTGGACTCAAAAATCATTATTAGTCATGTCCAAGAGTTCCAAGTAATTCTGCATGAGATTTATGCAGAGGGAATGTTTCTGAGTGAATCATTTCAGGCTGCTGCTCTGATTGAGAAGTTGCCTAACGGTTGGAAAGACTTCAAGAACTACCTGAAGCACAAACAAAAGGAGATGACAGTCGAAGAGCTCGTTGTCAGGCTTCGTATTGAGGAAAAAAACAAGAAGAAATGAGGGAGTACCTCCATTGTGAAAGCAAATGTGATTGGGCATGGTGAGTCCTTGGGGGTGAAGAAAAAGCTGCCGATAGGCAAACGCTCAAAGTTCAGGCTAAAGGTGGTGTCTCCAAAAGGCCAGTCTACAAACCGAAGGAACCTATTTTTAGGTTCAATGGAAAGTGCTTGTCATAACCCGAAACCGCCCCTAGAGGTTAGGATCGTAATCGGGCAGTAATCGTGAGATTACCTACAACCTCAGACAGAAAGCGGTCATATTTGATATTAATAGGGGGCCAAATGCGGAAGTAGAATTAGAAATTTTGTCCAATGAGCTGTGCATATATGGCATTACAAAAACTTTTCACATATATTATTAATAACTCACACCATACAGTCAACAGAGATATACGTATCCAAGATCATTCAAAAACAGGTCTAATAGAAACTAAGTTATTTACTTAGATACAGACTTGGTCCTATGGGACCACAAAAGTAAACAAAAGGAAAATCATAAACAAAGCCTCACACGTAAGGTGTCCATAGAAGACTCCACGATATCTGATATCCTTAACGGGTTCACTAAGGATGAGGTTGAACATCCCGCTGCTCACCTACATACATATAAATGAAGAGTGAGCTCACGCCCAGTGAATAATACCAAGGAAAATGGGTTGAGTGACTGAGCCCCTTTTAACAGATAAGCATATCTAATCAATCAGTAGGCATTTTACATTAGAACGACCTCGGGTCCAATATATGACGGAACGACCTTAGGTCCAGCAGATAGTAGAATATACAATACAAGTTCAATCATTACTCAACAGAACAGAACAACCTTGGGCCCAACAGTGTACAAAATGACCTCAGGTCCAATAGTTAACAGACTCACCGATCGGATTCAGTTATATCTTATCAGAACGACCATGGGTCCAATCATTTATAGTAGTATAATGGTGTAGACACCCCATTTTTGACCGTCCTCAAGACTTGGTTGTGCTTGTAGGTACACCCAACAACTAGTTCGATTGCTCGCTGAGTACTCGACTGTCGCGGCGGAACGTCACCGGTTCGAGCTTCCCGGACCTTGTATCCTTTCTGCCCTTTTTTGGACCTTGGCTAGGTCATTTCTTAGTGGACCTTTTAGTGCACTACCGGCCATGGCATGGCACTGCCGGCCATGTGTTTGTTCCTGCCGGCCATTGGTGATGGCCGGCACCCCCCCTATCTCAGCTGGTTTTCCTCCAGATCTTTTGAGCCAGTTGGTTTTTTGTTTGCTCCCCTCCATACACGTGTATGGAGGGATGGAACCCTTGTAAAGCTTCTTGAAGAAGCTTTAGCTTTGCATTCCTCTATATAAGGAGAGGGCCTCTCTCCTTAACAAGGGTTCAGCACTTTGACAAGAGATATAGCTCTCTCTCTCTCTATATTTCTTGTTTTCTCTCTCTATATTGTTGATTTTCCTTGCACTTTTGCACTACAACCCTTAGAGACACACCACCACCATTGGACCAAGGATCTTGGGAGGTCTTCTTGAGGTTTGAAAGTGAGTTTCTACCCCCTGAAGTTGCTGGTTTCGAAGAGAGTTTTCAAGGGTGAGTATTTTCTCCATTTTAGCACTTTCTTGTACCTTGTTTTAGTCTTTCTTGCATATTGATTTAGGCCTTCCTTATAACTGAAAAAAGTCTTGTATTTAAGTACTTTTTAAGTTTGTTTAAGGTCATTTTGCTGTTAGGAGTGTGTAACTCTCTTGCATGCTTTATTTGGCTTTGTTTTAAGCCATTCCTTGAGGCCTCCGAGCTAGCCTTGGTTTGGCCTTCTTACCACTGAAATCCAGTGGATTTTTAGTGGTAAAGGTGTGGTTTTGAGGTCCTTAATCAGAGGGGGTGGCCCCCTCTCTTTTGGTTCCTCTTTGCTTGCATTTTTGGCATTCCAAAGGACCACCCCTCCATGCATTTCTGAGGCTTAGTTCAGGCCTATTTTTGTGACTTTTAGGACCTGCCTTGGACTGTCCATGGCTGGTTTGGTCATATTTTGCATGCATTTAGTATGTGTTGTGTAACTCCATTCGTAGCTCATCAAAGTAGCATGTATGCTTGGCTTATGTTGAGTAGATTTCAGTGGGTTTTTGGTGATGTTTTACCATGCCATGAATCTGTTTTGGGTTGGTTTTGTCACTCCATGCTTGCATGATGCACTTGTAGTGTAAGTCCCCTAAACTAGCTTTATATGCTCCATGCTTTGCCATGTCATGTTAGCTTGTTTGGTTTACATTTCAGTATGTATTTGGTTATCATTTGGCATGTCATGAACCTATCCATAGTTGGTTTGACCATCCTTTGCATGTTCCATATAGGTGTAGAACAAATCTTGTTTACTAGCCCTTTGTGCATGATGTTTTGGCTCATCATCCTAGCATATTTCGGCTTCGCCCTAACATGATTTTATGCTTATTTTGGGCTACTCTAGGACTGTTTTGGGCTACCATGGCCATATCACTCATGCTTTGCATAGCTATAGTGTAAATGCTTCGGCTAGTCTTGGGTTTTGAGGCCCCCACCATGCCATACATGTCATGTTTGCATGCCTTGCCCTCATTCCATATGCTATTTCAGTCCATGAAATGTTGCCATACACTTGCATTTGACATGCCTTGAATGCTTTATAGAGCTTGTGCTTTATGCCTCAAGAATTGACTTTTGTACATGCCATTAAGCCTAAGCCTTTGGCTCATCATTTCAGTGCATTTTGGGTCTCATTATACCATGATGTAACTCTGTTTTACGTTGTCCAAGTCTTGTCATGATTGGTTCCAATAGGTGTAGTGCATTGCCTCTTTAAAGCCTTGCATGCTCCATGTTTTTGGCTTTGTATTCTAGCCTATGTTGGCTAGCTTTGAGCTTAGTTTTGGTCTTGTTTGGACCTACCCTAGGACTATTTTAGGTCCCCTCGGCCCCTTGGGGCTTGCCTTGTATGGCCGTGGCTTAAGTCCCTTGGCTCACTTCGAGCTTTGAGCATTATAATATGCTATGCTTGCATTGTTGATTTCATTTGGCATCACTTTACATGAGATTTCGGAGCTTACCTCATCGTCATACATCCGTGTTTGTCACTCCTTAAGTGAGCTTAAGAGTTGTCCTCTTTGTGCCTTAATACTTGGGCTATTTGGCATACATGTTTGTCTTGCCATTTCATGCTTTTCATGCCATCAATTCATCACTAATGGCTACTGATTTGGACCTATTTGAGAGCTGTCCATCTTTGGTGTAAGCCCATCTTACCATGTTGTCGCATGCTCGTTTCATCTTGTATATTGTTGCATACTTGTCCACCTTTACATGCCTTGTATGTTTGCATATCCATGTTGCATTTTGCCATGTTGTCCAAGGTTGTTGCCTCCCATCATGCTTATATGCTTGTTGCATGCTTGAGTTAGTTACATGCTTGCACACTTAAGTCTCATTGCATGTTTGCCATGGTTATGTGTTGCATCGTTGTTTGGATTAAGTGTTAAATCCGAACACGAGAAACGAGGGGCGTTTCATACTCCGAGTGATGGAACATGTCTCAATTCTCGGTCGCCGAAGCTCTTGATGATTCATGATAGAGTTCTAGGCTTTACTTGTTGTATTTGTGCATTCATTTTCATATTAATTTGCACAAGTTGGATCTTTGGCCATCATGCATCGGGATGCGTGATTGATGGTCATGGATCCGACTAGGCCTCTCCCTTGATGTTTTGAGGCGATATAGGGTGGTATAGTGCATACATGCCCTTGGGAGACCCTCCATTTTCTCTATTTTGTGCTTTGTTGCAGCTTGGTGTCACAGCACACCAGTGGCCGGCAGTGCACCATTGATGGCCGGCAGGCACTCATCCTTGGCCGGCAGTGTTCCCTCTCTGGCCGGCAGGTGGCCGGCAGTGCTCCTTCATGGCCGGCAGGCCACTGGTGTATCCTTCCAGCAGTGTTTTGGTAAGTTCCATTAATAAGCACTGGAAGACACCCTGCAAACAGAGCCTCTAAAGAACAACCGGAAGGCGTTTCGAGGCGGAGAACTGAAGCGAGCATGCATCTCCCTCTTCTTCAAGCGAAGCTGGAACAGCATCGTTTACTGCTTTCCTTACCTGTTTGTTGTCATTCATTTGATAGATAATTAATTCGTTAATTAATTAAGTTGTGTAATAATTAGTTGTAGCTAGTTATTCATTCGGTTTTGTAATAATTAATTAGCTTGTTAGTTAGTTAATTAGGCGTCTTGTATTATTTATTTGGACACTCCGAGCGAGGGCACAATTGTAATAAGTGTGCGTGTGTGTGATGTATGTCTTCCAACCCCACGTCTTTCTCCCTTTTATTTATCAGCTTATGATGGTTAGATTAGGGCATGTTTCAATTAGCATACTTATGCTTGCATGTTTGCATTCATTCATCTGTCTTGCATGCACCGGGCTCGGTGCATCATACTAACTGCATTGTGTTTCAATTCCAAGTTGAATACTTGTTAGTTGCAGCATTTCACATGCCATCTTTAGAATAGTCGAGCCTATTGTAGTTGCATTTTTGCATGTGTTGCATTAGGCATTTCTATATAGTTAGGATCATGCATGGATTTCTAACATAGCTTCTGTTTTGGCTTTGGAGTACTCGGTAAGTGTTTATGCTTTAGCATCCTTGCATGTGTGTGAGTGACTGCCACGATAGCATGCTTACTATGAGGCTACCTGCTTATGTGATATATCTGCCTGAATGCCTGTGGGTGAAGGTTGGATTATCTAAATTGGAACAATTCATCAATTGCGAGTTTTAAGCCCACTTGAGAGTGGCAAACCATCTTTTCTAAGCCCACCCGAGGGTGGCAAATCCACATCTTAGCCTACTTGCGGGTAGCACTATCAAACCATTTTCAAAATAAACAAATATGAGATGTTTCGTTCCAATTCAGGCGATTCAGTCTATACTTGTATGCTGTGCGCATCACGTAGTAATTCTAGGCTAATAACCGGAATAAGAACGCATAATGTTTTCAAAACTCGATATCATGGTTAGTAGAGGCCGATCTTTGATCGGGCGAGCGGGGGTGCTCACGAAGTGACCTTCCCCAATCATATCCAAGTTCCCGAGCCGAGGCAACTTTGGTGATGACGGACACGTGGTCTTAAGCAACGAGTCAGGGTTTCCTAAATTTTCCAAAATAAAATATTTAGGTGGCGACTCTGTATCTGGCAAAGCAGTCCATGTTTGGCACTTCCTTCAAAAAATCTGTTTTCAAAAACGATTTGCCGGATTTGGACTCTTTGATGATTCATCGGTCTTGCATTGCACTCTGCGAGATTAGATACAGGACCGTGACATTGAGTCCTGAACTGTAGTGAGCCCAAATGAACAAAACAGGATTTCCCTCCCGGGACGTTCGAGGACGTCTACAGTTTCTGGCGACTCTGTTGGGGATTTAAAGAACTTGACTCGAACTCATGATATCTTGTTTTGACTACACTTATGTGTTTCTTTGCATTGCATTTGCATTGGTGCGCCTAGGACACCGTGTTTGCCATATGCTATTCCTGAACGGTTTGCCGGAGGCTCGCTTTGCGAAGCGTGCCATAAGGCTGACCGATTGCGGGCTCTGCCACGACGGGAACACAAACCTCAATTTTTACCGGGGCACCCTTTTTGACCATTCAACCTAGTGCATATTCGGAATCCATAGTGACCATTCCAAGCTAGGACATGTTGCTTACCCGTTTATAGATTGTTTGAAACCGCTGCGTGCGTAGTGGAACCCTAGCTCCTGACAAAATAGGACAGGGAAACCCTACCCCTCCATAGGGGTGTTTTTGGCCCTCACTTGTTTGTTATGTGCTTTTAGAGTGCGTCTCTACAGGAATGCATGTATCAGTTTACAAGTGTGGGCATCAGGCCTGCGGGCACCAATTCAACATTCTGGGTATCGGGCCTGCGGGCACCAGTTTAGTATTTTCAGAATCAGTTATCTGCGGGTATCGGATTCAGTTTTGGGGGCAGTGATTTGGGAACAATGATCAGTATCAGAGAACAGTGTATTCAGCTTATCAACTGCGTGTTGATTATACCCGACTGTGTGTTGTGTTTATTTACGCTGTTATGCTGTCCATTTATCTGGTTGTGTATTTCCTTATTATTTCTTTATTTATCTTTTTGCTAGGTAGTTTAGCACAATTGCTTCAGACCAAGCAGATATTCCCCAAGCACTCTGGACAAGAGGTCGCCGACTCCATCGATCTGAGGATCTGGTCGACGGATAACCAGTGTATCATTCCCTACCCCCGGTTATTAGACGGAGGTCGAGAAGACGCAGTGTATCCGAGCAGAGGTTGCCAGAGCAGTGGTTGACCCCATCAGTGGACAGTCGGGCTGAGATCCCAATTGTTGCCATAGAGATAGACCTACCAGTAGTTCAGACAGATCAGGACAGTATGGCAGGAACGCCAGGAGTTGAGGAAATGATGCGTCAGATGCAGGAGACCATGAGAGCCATGCAGCAGGACGCTGTTCGCCGGGATGAGTTTGCCAAACAACAGGCCGAGATCATGGCCCAACAGGCAGAGTTAATTGCCAGGTTGCAACAACAAACTGGGGCATCTGCTTCACACCCAACTCCTCCCCCACCAGGGGTCCCGCTGCTTGAGCAGACACCAACTATCTAGAATGTCCTGCCGAATGCCCAGAACATCTTGCCAAATGTCCAGACCATCCAGGAGGACACAGACATTCCAACGGGGGCAACTCTGCCCCCGCTTCTACCTCAATTATCTACGGCACATACGCCTATCAACCATCCGGACTCTCCCTTCGAGTTCGAAGTAGACTCTACAGCACTGAAATTGAGCAAGCTCGAGAAGTTGTTCAAGAAATCCCAAGGGGTAAAGGCTATCCCGGATATCGAGGACAGATATATCGACGTGGCTGTGACGCTGCCAGATAGGTTCAAAATGCCGCAAATCGATCGCTTCGACGGATCTGGGGATCCCATAGTGCATCTCCGGTTATTCTCAGATATACTATGGCCAATGGGCCTCACCAGACCGCAAAAGCTTTCATTATTCGTTCGAACCCTGTCGGGTGTAGCCGCTATCTGGTATGCGAAATTAGAAGATGATGTCAAGCGAAATTGGGATGAGATGGTCGAGGCCTTTGTTGCGCAATACTCTTATAATACCCAAATCGAGATTACAACCCGTGATCTTGAAACAACAAGGCAGGAGCCTAAAGAGAGCTTCTCGGATTTCGTAACTCGGTGGAGGGCAAAGGCTTCAATGATGGCCCTAAGGCCTACAGATAAAGATCAAATCCGGATGATTGTGCGCAATCTCCAACCAAAACTGATGCAGAAAATGATTGTGCTCCCCTTCCCTACCTTTTCAGATTTGCACGAGATGGGGGTACAAATTGAAGATGCAATGAAACAAGGTCTGATTGACCAAGACAGAGAGCAACCCCGAAGAACCTTCAACCGCAACAACAATACAGGCACCAGCAATGCCACAAGTGCTAGAGCTTTAGAAGTAAGCATGGTCACCACCATTCCTCCTCCAAAACCCATGGCAGCTACACCTTTCTCCGGCGCATCCGGAAGTAACACACAAGCCACCAGATTCCAACCTAGAGGCCAAAGAACCTTCACGCCTTTATATATGCCCCTGTCCAAGGCTCTGGGGGTATTAATCAGGAAAGGGCACTTGAAGCCCCTGGAGCCCAGGCCGTTGCCAGAAAAACTTCCCCCTTCCCATAATCCTGCCAAATACTGTGCATATCACCAATAACATGGTCACGACACTGACCAATGTTATAGATTGCGTCACGAGATTCAGGATCTTGTTGACAAGCAGGTGATTGTACCTCCAGAAAAACCCAATGTCACAACAAACCCTCTCCCACCGCACAACCAGGCTCCACCTCCCAAAAGAATCAACTTTATCCAGACTGGGGTCGTGTCTTACGATCCTAGCATATACATCACCCCATCCCACCTACCTAAGCCGGAGGTGCTCCTTCCTGACTGCACTGACTTGTGCATGTTGGACATCTCCAGAACCTAACCCGAACCATTGGTGGTGACTGTCGAAGACAGAACAGGGGAGGTTTCAGAGGAGAAGGGGATTGTTGAGTCAAAATCTGAGGAATCTGGGAGTTTTGCTGAGAAGGTATATAGTCCGAGTGACTACATTCTATCGATGGGCCAGGTTGGGCCAAATGTGGGATTGCCGGCAGGGGTAGAGCTTTGTATGATACAGGGGGATGAGTTTGGTCAAAGGACAGATGACCTGGCAGTTGTGGAAGAGGACTTTGCTAACCTCCAGTTTTTCAGTGAACAAGACCCAGGGGACATGGCAGTCAACTGGTCTGATTTTGAGAAGTCAGCAGAGGTCGCCGAGTGGCTTGATGACCTACCAGACATTGTCGACGAAGCTCAGTTGGAACAGGGCCCAGCAGGGGCAAGAACATCAGTTGTGGCCGGAAGGGCCGGAAATCAGGGTGAATCGCCGGAGAGCACCGGTGTAAAGAATTTCGCTCAGGACTTGGGCATTGTGAATACGGGAAATGTTGAACAGCCAGCTGTACTGACGCAGTTGGAACAAGAAAGGTTTGAGGATTTTGAGAGAATCAGGAAAGCTAAGGGCCCTGAGGGGACTGAAAATACTGTGTGCGCGAAGATAGAGAATGCTGCGAGCATGTGGATGGAGAGTACCACGAGTACAATTATACCGAAGCCGGACAGGTGGCTGTTGGCAGCCGATGGAATGTGGTGAGAGGACGATGATTTATGTCTTGCCCACACGGATGAGGATTGGGGGAGCAACCAGCCAGACGATACCTGGTACATCGGCGAAGTCGATCATATGACTAGAAGTGGGCGGTATTTCAAACCCCCACATCTAGACCAGCCAGAGGCGTCTGGGAAAGATAAGGAGGCTGAGAAACAGAAAAAGAAGCAAGTCGAAGAAAAGACTGTACTGAAGCAATTGAAAAAAATAAAAGCAGACATCTCCATCTGGGGACTGCTTATGGCATCGCGAGTGCATCGACAAGCTATCTTATCGGCCATGGACAAGGCCAAGCTCTCAAAAGACACCACGCCCGAACAGCTGGTGGGCTTAGTTTTTCCGGGAGGGGGTACCCCGATGTTAACTTTCTCCGACAAAGAATTGCCACCTGAGGGTGCGAACCATAACAAGCCACTCTGCATCTCCGTGGAGTGTAAAAACAAATGGATTCCGGTGGTTCTTGTTGATACCGGATCCGCCATCAATGTGTGCCCGGTAAGAACTGCATATGCGATCGGTTTAAAGACCGTGGATTTTGTGCCGACCGCCCAGGTGATTCGGGCGTATGACAACACGAGCAGAGATGTCATGGGGATAGTGAAAATTCAGACCAAGGTTGGGCCGGGACAGCATGAGGTAGACTTTCACGTCTTGGAAGTTCCTGCGACCTTCAACCTACTTTTGGGGCTGCCGTGGTTGCACCAGGTGAAGGCAGTTTCGTCCACCTTGCATCAGATGGTGAAATACCCCCCATGGGAGGGGAGTAGCCATTGTTTTTGGGAATTCATCGATCCATCCACCGCCGGAAGTATCTACGCCAGTTTTGGAAATTGAGCACAGTATGGAGGATGTGTTCTTATCTAGCTTTACCCTGGCTGAGGCCCAGGTTGTGCAGAACATCTTAGCTGTTAATGAGGGGGTGTATGTCAATGCTCAATCAGTATACCTCATGAACAAGCTTCAGCACATCCCCGGGATGGGATTGGGAAAGAGCGCCCGGAAGGGCGTCGCAGCATTGGCCGAAGTGCCACACAACCCACACACCTTTGGCTTGGGTTATCTACCCACCAAAGAGGATTGGGTAAGTGTAACACGTCCCGCGGGGGACCTCGCTACAGTTCGGACTCGATTCGTGTCGTTTCTTAATCTTGAACCAAAGAATCCAAATCCGGCAAATCGTTTTGAGAAAAAACAGATTTTGAAAGAAGTGCCAAACATGGACTGCTTTGCCAGATACAGAGTCGCCACCTAAATATTTTTTATGGGGGAATTTAGGAAACCCTAACTTGGTGCCAAAGGCCACATGTCCGTCATTACCAAAGTTGCCTCGGCTCGGGAGCTTGGGTACGATTGGGGAAGGTCAGCTATGAGCACCCCCTCTCGCCCGATCCAAAGATCGGCCTCTACTAACCGTGATATCTTGTTTTGAAAACATTATGTGTTCTTATTCCGGTTATTAGCCTAGAATTACTATGTTATGCGCACAGCAAAACAAGTATAGACTAGATTGCCTAATTTGGAACAAAACATTGCATATCCGTTTGTTTGGGAAACGCTTTGGAATTTGCTAATCGCAAGTAGGCTAAAATACGGGTTTCAACGAGCTGTTCCAACTCAAACAATCCAACCTTCACCCACAGGCATTCAGGCAGTTATATCACATAAGCATCTAGCCACATGGTAAGCATGATGTCATGTTAACATTCACACTCGTGCGAAATGCTAAAGCATAAAATACTTACAAAGTACTCCGTGCCAAAAAAAATAAACTAGTTAGCAAACATGTGTGACCCTAGTTCATGTAAAAGTGGCTAATGCAACAATGTCATTAGAGTGGGCTCGGCTAATCTAGGGATGACATATGAAAATGCACAGATAGCACGTATTCAATTTGGAATTGAAATACTTATGCAGTTAGCGTGATGCGCCGAGCCCGGTGCATGCAATACTGATGAATGATGCACGCATGCATAGCATAAGGATGCTAAAATAAATATGCCCTAATACTAACCATCGAAGCAGGTAAGTAAAAGGGAAGAAAGAAGTGGGGGTTGGAAGACATGCACACACACATCCACACTTATTACAAATTTGCCCTCGCTCGGAGAGGCCGAAAGAATAATACAATTTAACTAACTAACAAGCTAATTAAATAATTACAGACCACCTAATTAATTAAGCAAATTAATTAATCTAATTTAAGCAATAAACAGCCTCGGGAAGAGGGTCCGATGTGATGCGTGCCCGATTCCGCTCGGAAGTCACTGCCATGCACAAGCTGCCTCTGCTTTGACTGTTCTGCTCCTCTGAAAATTGCACAACTCCCAAGGTATGCTCTCTCGACACTGTGAAACACCACCGGCTGGGAGGGATGGCCACCAGCCATGTATGATGGTCACCGGCCACCAATTCATCCATCGGCCAACAATGTATGGCCGGTCGGCACTTTATATGGCCGGTCGGCCAAAACTCCCTGCAGAACCTGCAGTTGACAGCAGCGGAGGACAAAGCATAGCATGGCAATGCATTTCAAGTTATGTATGCACCAACCACACCCCTTATCATGTGAATGACTCAAAGGAGGATGGGCCTCGATTCTCGGACCACCAATCACGCATTTCCATGCATGATGGCCCAAAGAATCAAGTGTGCATCTTGATATGGAATGCAATGCACATAAACAAACCAATGGAACTCAACCTCTATCACAAACACTCCAAGAGGCCAAGCATGCATGCAAATGGAATGCAACCTAGACATGGAGGCTAAGTATGCAAAGCGAGCATGCAAGGCGTGCAACAATCATGTTAGTGACAAACATGCAACAACATGTAAAGTAGACTAAGCATGGGAACAATGCAAAGTAACTTGACCAATGAAATGCATGCCAAATGCATCATGATTTCAAGCAAGTAATAACACGTAATAGGCCAAATATGCAACAATGCACAAGGCAAGCATGCTATAACATGAAAATGATGGTCTTAAACTGATTTAGGCAGCCCTAACTAGGCCCAAAACAGCGGCCAATAACTAAGAAAATGGAGCCAAATACACATACAAGCATGCATATAAACATGGTTCATCACTTAGGCACAAAGAGCAACCCTCAAGCATACTTAAGAGGATGCAAACATGGATGCAAGGCATACATTATAAGCTCTGAAATAACATGGTAAGAGGTTCCAAACCATTGAAATAATGCAAATAACGCATGCTCATGGTTCATGCACTTAAAGCTCACAAGCCAAGAATACAAAGGGGCTATACTAAGCATGCCATGGTCGACCAAAACAACCAAAAACAGAACTTGAGCATGCCAAAAAAAACACAAAAACTTTACAAAGCTAGGCCTAAAACATGCTTGAACAAGGGTCAAAGCCTAGGTGCATGTTAAGGCTAAATGATGGCATTACAAGACATGTATGCAAGGCATGCAAGGTGTGTCCAAACCAACTCAACTCAATGCTATTTCATGGCATAATAAGCATAAAAATCAGTTAAGGCATGGCCAACATGAACCTAGACTAAGTGCTCCCTCAAGAGGCAAAAAGTGCCCTTTTCAAGGACAACAAGGAGAGGGGGTGGCCCTCTCCTTCCTAGGACCTCAAGGCATCATCCTCACCTCTGAAATCCCTCAAGATTTCAGTGGTGAGGAGGCCCAAACACTATGGTCCCGGAGCTCACACAAAATGGCACAAAATGGAGCCTTACAAGGCTTAAGAAGGGTCAAACAACCCCAAAACTTAAAGCAACCTTAACCAACTATTTAGAGCACCAAAAAACGGAACTTTTATATGTTATACACTAAGCTCAAAAACAGTTGTAAGGTAGGTAAAAATACAATGCAAAAATGGGGAATAAAGGGACAAACTTCTTACCCTTGAAGATCCTCTTCACCAACGGAGTTCCAGCAGCTTCTTTGGGTTGAAATCAGTCTAAAACCTCCAAAAGCAACCCTCAAAGGCCTCAGCTCCAAGGGATGGTGTGATGGTGGGTGTTTGTGTACAAAACCAAGGCAAAACACACACAAAATACACAAAGAGAGGGAGATATAAAGATAGGATATATGCAAACCCTAACCCTAGAACTCAAACCCTAAAAGAGCTGTCTAAAATGTCTAACCCCTCACAAGAGAGAAGACCCTCTCTTTTTATAGAGCTTTAGTCTTGTAAGCTTACAAGACAAGCTTCTAAAGAGAGAGATCCCTCCATACACGTGTATGGAGGGGAGCCAAGTGCATGCCAGTTGCCCAAAAATATCTGCAAAAGCAGATGCACAGTAGCCGGCCGGCCAAAGATGCAATTGACCAAAAAAAGATAGCCGGCCGGCCATCTATAGTGCCGGCCGGCCAACATTTGGCCGGTGGCAACAAAACACAGCCGGTGGCCTCAAGCCATGGCCGGTGGAGTGTGGGGATGTCCCAAAAGCCATTCCCTGCCCCTTAAAGGCAAAACACAAGTGTTTGGTGTCAAACCAAATCACAAAACAATCGAGTCGAGAGGTCCTGAGACTAGGCGCGTTGCCAAGGCCTCTGGGAACTCAAGACGAACACAAACATGGATGATCACCGAGTGTTCAAGCGGTGACGTCCAAGTCTTGAGGACGGTCAAAAATGGGCTGTCTACAGTTGCCCCTCTTTGACAGAACTCGAAAGTCATAACAATGACGGGAGTGAATGTCAAAGCCCAGAGACGACCCATTTTTGACAAGGCCGAAGACTTAGACAAACATGCAAGACAAACAAGATATGCGTCCGAAGGCAGGGGAAAAATGCAAGACAATGCACGAAGCCGAGCATAACTTATGATCAAGCAAAGAAACTTAAAACGAAGCACACATGCAACAGTTTTAAGCTAGCATACACCAAACTACACTACAATGCAGAAAGGATGTAAGAGAATTATGCGATTCTCAATACGTTTCACGCGGAGGATACAATACCTGTCCGGTTCGTCTGGTCCCACCAGTCGCAAATGAACCGTACATACAATATCGTGCCTGCAAAGAAAACAACTTAACAGGTACGATGTTATTAGTAACATGCATGCCAATGCAAGAATGAATGCAAAATGCTATGTAATATATACAAAACAATGTATAAACAATGCAAATGAAAATCCAATGCAATTGCAACAATGCAAACTATATGCAAAGCAATTGAATCATGATCCAATCATGAGTGGTTCAAAACCACACAAATGTCAAATAGATTGATGGAGGTAACAAGTCCGTCTACCATAGAACGGTCTACTGAACTATGAGTAATGTAGACGGACACAAAAACAAGTATTGGGGGGGGAATGACATAAGTAGGGAAATGACCCGCTGGGGAAAGGACAACGATCCTAATGCTGGATGCAGAATTACACTACAATGTAATATATACAATGGATATGGCATACAGCCAAACCAAATCTTGCCTAGGAAAGGCATGTACACATACAAGCCATGTCTAACACAGAAAAGGTGCCGCTACCCTCAAACCAAGTTCATCAAGGAATAGGCGCGTACACATGCAGAACTGTGCTTCAACGTGAAAAGTATGAGTGTAACAGGTCCGCGAGGGAACTCACGGGTTACAGTTTGGACTCAATTTTTTGTTTGTTGCGGTTCTTAATCTGAACCAAAGAGTCCAACTCTGGCAAATCGTTTTGAGAAAAACGGATTTTTTTGAAAAGTAGTGCCAAACATGGACTGCTTTGCCAGATACAGAGTCGCCACCTAAATATTTTTAAAATGGGAAATTTAGGAAACCCTGACTCGGTGCCGAAGGCCACGTGTCCGTCATCACCAAAGTTGTCTTGGCTCCAGAGCTTGGGTACGATCGGGAAGGTCAGCTATGAGCACCCCCTCTCGCCCGGTCCGAAGACCGGCCTCTACTAACCGTGATATCCGATTTTGAAAACGTTATGTGCTCTTATTCCGGTTATTAGCCTAGAATTACTATGTTATGCGCACAGCAAACAAGTATAGACTAGATCGCCTAATTTGGAAACAAGCATTGCATATCCGTTCGTTTTGAAAGCGTTTCGGAATTTGCTACTCGCAAGTAGGCTAAAACACGGATTTCAACAAGTTTTCCAACTCAAGCAATCCAACCTCCACCCACAGGCATTCGAACAGTTTATCTCATATAAGCATTTAGCCACATGGTAATCATTCACACGCATGCGAGATACTAAAGCGTAAATACTTACATCGTACTCCGTGCCAAAATACTTCACACGCATGCGAGCCGCATGGTAATCATTCAACGTGAAAAGTATGAGTGTAACAGGTCCGCGAGGGAACTCACGGGTTACAGTTTGGACTCAATTTTTTGTTTGTTGCGGTTCTTAATCTGAACCAAAGAGTCCAACTCTGGCAAATCGTTTTGAGAAAAACGGGTTTTTTTGAAAAGTAGTGCCAAACATGGACTGCTTTGCCAGATACAGAGTCGCCACCTAAATATTTTTAAAATGGGAAATTTAGGAAACCCTGACTCGGTGCCGAAGGCCACGTGTCCGTCATCACCAAAGTTGTCTTGGCTCGAGAGCTTGGGTACGATCGGGGAAGGTCAGCTATGAGCACCCCCTCTCGCCCGGTCCGAAGACCGGCCTCTACTAACCATGATATCCGATTTTGAAAACGTTATGTGCTCTTATTCCGGTTATTAGCCTAGAATTACTATGTTATGCGCATAGCAAACAAGTATAGACTAGATCGCCTAATTTGGAAACAAGCATTGCATATCCGTTCGTTTTGAAAGCGTTTCAGAATTTGCTACTCGCAAGTAGGCTAAACACGGATTTCAACGAGTTTTCCAACTCAAGCAATCCAACCTCCACCCACAGGCATTCGAACAGTTTATCTCATATAAGCATTTAGCCGCATGGTAATCATTCACACGCATGCGAGATGCTAAAGCGTAAATACTTACATCGTACTCCGTGCCAAAACAATAAACCAGTTAGCAAACATGCATGTCCTAGTTCATGGCAAGTGGCTAATGCAACACATACAGAGATGCAGTTTAGGATAGGCTCGGCTAACCCTAAAATGGTATGTGAAATCCAATCATTCGGTGCACGTATTCAAGTTAGATTTGAAAATACAATGCGGTTTGTATGATGTACCGAGCCCGATGCATGTCAACAAATGCATGGATGCACGCATGCATTGCATAAGGTATGCTAAAATAAACGTGCCCTAATCTACCATCGTAAGCAGGTAAATAAAAGGGAAGAAAGAAGTGGGGGTTGGAAGACATACACACCACTCACGCACGCTTATTACAGATTTGCCCTCGCTCGGAGGGACCAAAAGAATAATACAAATTAATTAACTACGCAAGCTAATTAAATATTACAAATTAATTAAATTAACAAATTAATTAATCTAAAAAAAACAGTAAACCGCCTCGGGGCGAGGGCTCAATGCATGCGCGCCCGGATTCCGCTCGGAATTGCACTGCCATGCCTAGCCTGCCTCTGTTTTCCCTGCTTTGTTCCTCTGAAAATTGCCAAAGTCTCAAGGATGCCTCTCTGGACACTGGAGAATCCCACCGGCTGGAGGAAATGACCACCGGCACTAGGATGTGGTCCATCGGCACAAAACATATCCACCGGCCATTGATTGACTGCCGGTCGGCACTAAATACTGCCGGCCGGCAATGAATCCCTGCAGAACCTGCAACTCACAGCAGCAGAGGGCAGAATCTTGCATGGCAGCTCAATTCAAGCAATGTATGCACCAAACACACTCCCTATCATGTTAATGACTCAAAGGAGGATGTGCCTCGATCCTCGGGCCACCAATCACGCATTTCCATGCATGATGGCCCAAAGAACCAAGTGTGCACTTTCAATTTCAAATGCATGCAAACCATATAAACGAACAAGGATGCCGAACCTCTATCATACTCATCTCAAGAGGCCTAGCATGCATGTCAATGCAATGAAATCCTAAACATGTTATCTAATTATGCAAACATGGGCAATGCAATGTAAGGATGCTAGTATGTAAATTACTCATACAAGACAAGCATGCAAACTAAGCAAAGGGGTGGACTTAGACATGACTTAGGCAGCTCCAAATAGGCCTAAAATCAGTAGCCAAAATGCTGAAATATGAGGGCCAAACACATATACACACATGCACATGCTAAGGTACCAACTTAAGCATCGAACAAACAACCTTTAAGCACACTTAAAAGAAGTTAAACATGGACAATTAGCAAGCAATATGAGCTCTAGAAATCATGTTAGAATATGGTGCCAAACCAACCCAAATAAGACAAGCATAAGCATGCAAGTATGGTCCAAGTGCTCAAGGCTAGTTAAAGGGCATTGAACTACACTTGACAAGACTTAACATGGCAAGAATTAAGCAACTAAAACCGGAGTTTTAGCACACAAAATCAAGCCCAAAGGACCACTTAGATGGTACCTAAATGGTTTGAATTCAAAGGCATGCATAATGGTCAAAACATAAGGCATACAACACATGCTCTCAAAGCAATAAAGAGGCAATTAAGGCAAGCATATGAGCATGCCAAAGGGACTGAAATTACGTGTTGGATGGTTCCGAACCACGAAAATGATGCAAGCAACACATGCTACACATTCACATACTTGAGGTATACAAGCCTAACAAGCTACGAATGCAAAGAAGCTATACTAAGCATGCCAAAATCAATCCAAACAACTATGGACAGACCTAAAGCATGGCAAAATAAGCATAAAACATTCATAAGTCTAAGCCTAAATCATGCTCAAACAAAGGCTAACAACCTAAGGCATGTTAAGGGATCAATGAGGCATTGCATGGCAACTATACTAAACATGTATGGAGTACCAAAAACAACACACAACATGATTATATTATGGCATAATAAGCATGAAATGCAGCCTAAACATGATCAACACACACTTGAACAAAGGCTTCCTTAAGAGACCAAAAATGGTCCCTTTCAAGGACAACAAGGAGAGGGGGGTGGCCCTCCCCTTTTGGAGACTTCAAGGCACCATCTCCACCACTGAAATCCCTCAAGATTTCAGTGGTGAAGAGGCCCAAACACTAAAGTCTCGAAACTTGCACAAAATAGCACCAAAAGAGGCCTTACAAGGCCTAAGAGGGGTCAAACTTCCCCAAAGCACAAAACACTCTTAATAAACTATCAAGAGGGCCTAGAAACAGAACTTTTTTGTATTAAACACTAAGCACAAAAACAGCTCTAAGATAGGTAGAAATAGGATGCAAAAATGGGGTAAAAAGGATTAGTTTCTTACCCTTGTTGACCACCTTCACAAAGGATGCTCTTGTTGCCTCCTTAAGCTCCAATCCAGTCAAAAATATCAAGAACCAGCCCTTAGAACCTCAGTAGCCCAAGGAAGGTGAAGCACTAGGTGCTTGTGTGCAATAGTATGGACTAAAACACACACAAGGGCAATATAGAGATAGGATATGTATGGAACCCTAACCCTAAAACCAGAGCTTCTAGCAATGTTTTCCTCTCTAAAAATGTCTAACTCTTCCAACCTTCTTGCAAGGGAGAGAAGGGCTCCTCTTATAGAGGAGCCAAACTTGTAATACTTACAAGTTAAGCAACAAGAGGGCCATCCCTCCATACACGTGTATGGAGGGGAACCAAATGCAAGACAGCTGCCTTAAAATATCTCAAAAAGCAGATGAACAGTAGTCGGCTAGCCAAAAATGTCATTTTGACAAAAATGACTGCCGACCGGCAACAAAGAGTGCCGACCGGCAATATATATTGCCGGTGGCAAGAAAAACCAGCCGGTGGCCTCTAGCTAGTGCCGGTGGTGTGTGGGGATGCCTCACAAGGCATTCCCTGCCCCTCCAAGGCAAAACACAAGTGTTTGGTGCAAAACCAGACACAAAATAGTCGAGTTCAGAGATCCTGAGGCAAGGCGCGTAGCCGAGAACTCCGGGAACTCCAAACAAACACAAACATGGATAATCACCGAGTGTTCAAACGGTGACGTCCAAGTCTTGAGGACGGTCAAAAATGGGGTGTCTACAGTTGCCCCTCTTTGACAGAACTCGAAAGTCATAACAATGACGGGAGTGAATGTCAAAGCCCAGAGACGACCCATTTTTGACAAGGCCGAAGACTTGGACAAACATGCAAGACAAACAAGGTATGCGCCCGAAGGCAGGGGCAAAATGCAAGACAATGCAAGAAGCCGAGCATAACTTATGATCATGCAAAGAAAGCTGTAACGAAGCACACATGCAACAGTTATAAGCTAGCATACACCAGACTACACTACAATGCAGAAAAGATGTAAGAGAATTATGCAATTCTCAATACGTCTCACTCGGAGGATACAATACCTGTGCGGCTCGTCCGGTTGCACCGGCCTCAAATGAACCGTACATACAATATCGTGCCTGAAAAGAAAACAAACTTAACAGGTACAATGTTGTTAGCAACATTCATGACAAAGCAATCGAAAATGCGTGACAACGCATGCAATGTGTATAGTAAGATAGTGGGATCGAACACATGTGGGTAAAGCAATGCACACATGCACGCAATGTGTATGGAAAGAGATCTTGAACACATGTAAGTAAAGCAATGCACACGTGCACGTAATGTGTATAAAAAGAAACTTGAACACATGTGAGTAAAGCAATGCACACGTGCACGCAATGTGTATGGAAAGAGAACTTGAACACATGTAAGTAAAGCAATGCACACGTGCACGCAATGTGTATATAAAGAAACTTGAACACATATAAGTAAAGCAATGGACACGTGCACGCAATGTGTATATAAAGAAACTTGAACACATATAAATAAAGCAATGCACACGTGCACGCAATGTGTATAAAAAGAAACTTGAACACATGTGAGTAAAGCAATGCACACGTGCACGCAATGTGTATAAAAAGGAACTTGAACACATATAAGTAAAGCAATGCACACGTGCACGCAATGTGTATAAAAAGGAACTTGAACACATATCAGTAAAGCAATGCACACGTGCACGCAATGTGTATAAAAAGCAACTTGAACACATATAAGTAAAGCAATGCACACGTGCACGCAATGTGTATAAAAAGGAAGGACGTAAGACAATGCAAATGAGGCACGCATGCTAATGCAAATGTGACACGCATGCCAATGCAAATGTGACACGCATGCCAATGGAAATGAGGAGGCACACGTGCCGATGAAACGAGGCACACGTGCCAATACAAATGAGGAGGCACACGTGCCGATGAGAATGAGAAGGCACACGTGCCGATGAAAATGGGGCACACGTGCCTATGTAAGACAAGGCACACGTGCCGATGAGAATGAGGCACACGTGCCAATGGAAATGGGGAGGCACACGTGCCGATGAAGATGGGGCACACATGCCAATGGAATGAGGCACACGTGCCAATGAAAATGGGGCACACGTGCCAATGAGAATGAGGAGGCACACGTGCCAACGAAAATGAGGAGGCACACGTGCCAATGAAAACGAGGCACACGTGCCAACGGAATGAGGCACACGTACCGATGAGAAATGAGGCACACGTGCCGCTGCGAATGAGGAGGCACACGTGCCAATGAAAACGAGGAGATGATGCAAGTGTGACACGCATGCCACATTGAATGGAAAATGATGTAAACGATGCTTAGTGAAACAAATGAGACACGCATGCCTCATAAGAATGCAAAATGACGTAAGTGTGACACACGTGCCACACGGAATGCAAAATGTAAGTGAGATGTAAGTAAGACACGCATGCCTTATGGAGATGCAAAAATGAAGCCAATGAGGTACGCGTGCCTCAAAGGATGTAAAATGATGCAAGTGAAGTACGCGTGCCTCACGGAGATGTAAAATGATGCAAGTGAGGTACGCGTGCCCCACGGAGATGTGAAATGATGCAAGTGAGGTACGCGTGCCTCACGGAGATGTGAAATGATGCAAAGTGTGACACGCATGCCACACGGAGATGTAAAATGATGCAAAGTGTGACACGCATGCCACACGAAATGTAAAATGATGCAAAGTGTGACACGCATGCCACACGAAATGTAAAATGATGCAAAGTGTGACACGCATGCCACACGGAGATGTGAAATGATGCAAGTGAGGTACGCGTGCCTCACGGAGATGTAAAATGATGCAAAGTGTGACACGCATGCCACACGAAATGTAAAACAATGCCAGTGAACTCGAGTGCGCGACAACGCTCGTTCCTTCTTTTTGAAATGCATGATAATGCAAAACAAGGAGATGCACGACAACACGAATGATGTGCGAGGCGATGTATGTATTGAGGTGCATGACAATGCATGACAACGCTTGTAATAAAATGCATGACAATGCATGAGGGATGTTCATGACGGCGCGACGCAACGCACCGTACAATATGATGAATGCATGCAACGCACGCGGGGCAACTTTTGAATCTTGGAAATGGCAAAAGGATACAAAAGGATACAACATTGCATGAATTTGAGTGCCACGCACAGAAGACACGGTCCGAGGCCAAAACGGAGGCCGGTTGAGCGTCGGAGATACACTTTCTTGCACTTTCTTGGGCCATGAAGACCAGCAACCACTCATATTGCCTAAACAAGGCTGTGGGAACACCACCGGCCGGGATAGGAGGCCACCGGCTGTCCACCGGCTGCAAATAAATTCCATCGGCACAATATTCTGCCGGCCGACACAAAATGTTGCCGACCGGCAAAAAGTTGCTGAGTCAGGGCAGATTCGACTTTTCGCCTCGGGTCTTTTAAAATAGGGTTTCTAAACCCTATTTTCTTATTTCATTTCCGCCGAAAACCAACTCTCTCTCTCTCTAGAGCCTTCTTCTCTCCTCTTTTGCTCATTTCTTTGTGTTTTCGCGTCATTTTCGTCGTCTGATTCGCGAAGTTCATCGCGTTTCGGACATTTTCGACCGATTGAAATTTCATTTCGGCGCTCCCTTTGCCATTTCCGCCTTTTTGGGACTTGTTCCCCTCGATTTCCTCTTCATTTCCATACCCTTTTCCATCCCGACCTTTCTGGCCATTTTCCACCCTCCCGGGGGTTGACTTTCGAGTTGACTCTTCGTATTCCGAGCCTATTTTCATTCCTCGATCATTTTCCCATCGTTTTTGATATGGCCGACGACGTTGCACGTGGCGGGACTCCCTCGGATCACGAGATGGATCCCGAGGTCGAGCTCCTCCCGTTGAGCGAGCGCCCTTTCGACCCGGCGACCTACCGGCCGGCGATTCACGTTCTACCACCCGACGGACTATGCCAGTTCAGGAGCTTTGACATGGCGTTGGATCCTGAGCTGCTGCTACGCGAGCCTGTCTCCCACCTATCCTCTGGCGCTTTCGAGGTAACTTTCTTTCTCTGCTTTACTTTCCGCGATGTAGAATGTTTAACTGCCGATTATCAGAACTGGCTGCATTCTTTAATTGCTTAGTTCCGATACACTGATATACTGTATATTGTAGTTGATTACAAACGCGTTTGCAACTGATTATCTGTTTAAGACTCACACGCGCACATACTGCATTAGCCTCGAATCACTCAAACCACGGCACACACCGTATTTCACTGCAAACACCGACACCTGATAACTGTTTGAATCTGAAAATATGCACACATGCCACATTTGCACCGAGCCACTCAAACACACTAACGCATCATATGTTGTAGTTCACTGTAAGCACACCGGCACCCGGTATCTGTCTGAATTTTAAAAATTTGCACGCATGCCAAATTTGCACTAGACCACACAAACACACTGACGCATCATATGTTGTAGTTCACTGTAAACACACCGGCACCCGGTATCTGGTTGAATCTGATAAACTTGCACGCATGCCACATTTGCACTGAACCCACTCAAACACGTTAACGTATCACATGTTGTAGTTCACTGTAAACACACCGGTACCCGGTATCTGGTTGAATCTGATAAACTTGCACGCATGCCACATTTGCACTAGATTTTGACTGTTTCTTCAAAACTGTATAGTTTATATTGCTTCGCAATTATTTGTTTGAAAACAGGGAGACTCCCATACCATCCGTGGGTATGGGAATACCGTTGCTCGCGATTGGTACACCGAGCTACCCGACGCAGTTCGCCGCATTGTGGACCAGGCCGGCTTTGGCACCTTTTGCAGGGGACTCTCCAGGCTCACGACATGCAGACCTCTCCTCACCGCTCTGGTGGAGAGGTGGTTGGACACCACCGATTCGTTTCATTTGTCGGCGACCGGGGACATGACGGTGACCCCTTATGACTTCTCGATGCTCACCGGCATCGGGGTAGGGGGTGATCCGATCCCCTTCGACACTGACATGGATGAGTGGACCGCAGCTCAGGTCTACTTGCTTGGCGCGGCACCACCTCTCCCGCGTCCGGGCTTCGTCCGGTACTCCTGGTTCGAGGTGCAGTTCCGGGTCCAGCCCCTCCTCGTTGATGCAGCCCCGATGACTCCCGAGGCCGTGGACAGATACGCACGCGGCTTCCTTATGTTCCTGTTCGGGACGACTCTCTTCGCCGACCGGGCGAACACAGTGCCTCTCTGCCTTCTCAGCGCACTGGTGGACATCAGAGACATTTTACATTTCGACTGGGGTGGCGCCGCTCTGGCCACCCTTTACGGATACATGAGCTCCGCCTCTCGTGGCAGCGGACAGTTGCTCGGGGGTTACTGGCGTGCTTGGGAGGTACATTTCTTCTATACTTTACATTTCTGTTATACATTTTCTGTACTCTGTACACCGCACACACTGTAGCCTGCTTTATACTTGCTGTATACTATACACACGGCACATACATACTCTGCTTTACACTGACTGTACACTGCTCACACTGTACACTCTGCACAATACACTGCACAAAACATGGCTCTGTTATTTCTGCTTTTATTCTATACCCTGCTTTATCTGATAAATGCACTGGTATTTATCTTGCAGTTGTGGGTTTATGCCTACTTTCCTAGGCTCGCTCCCGTACCCGATGCAAAGACCCCTCTGGTCGTCCCCTTTTCACGTCGCTTTGACGGAAGATGCACCCGGAGGCCGCGGGAGACATTCAGCTTCTTCCGCCGCTACTTCGACACCATCACTCCTGCCGAGGTATGTTTTACTTGCAGTTCATTTAAGCTTCACCTTTCCATTGCATATTCGCAATATCAGAAGGTAACAAACTGTATTTCATTTTCAGATCACCTGGCAGCCGTGGGCTCCACTGCCAGTGATGATGCGGGATCGGTTTGCCGGTGCCGACGAGACCTCGCGTTACCGGATTCTGCTCGAGGGCCCGGTCTGTCGAGCTTGGTACCTGGGCGAGCGTTTCCTACGCCAGACCCTGGGCTTACCTGAGCAGATAGTCCCGGTGCACCCTCCTGAGCACATGCGGGATAGCGAGAGATTCACCGCCGATAAGATGGCAGACTACACCCTTGGCTGGGAGGCGGACGGCTACAGAGGCGAGGGGGATTACTCGGAGTACGTCCGGGCCTTCATCATGCGACCTCTGAGCGGCGGCCGCCGAGCGGAGAGGGAGAGACCAGCGGCGCCAGCGGCCGGAGCAGGAGCTGGAGGGGGAGCGCCGAGAAGGGCTCGAGTCCGTGGCAGGGGTGGAGTTTACCCGGGGCGAGGGACCGGTTGGCCTACTTTGCTCGCTTCATTGACTTTCTGAGGGCAGGGTGGGGCGACCTATCAGATCCCCTTCGCCCCTCCGCCGGCTGATCACGAGTTTGTCGGTATCCCCGACTTGCCTCCGGTATGTATTACTGCATTTTCATACAGTCATTTCATTTCAGTTTATTTGATATTCCACAGAATACTGATGCATCTGATACTTTCGCAGGCGTCTTCTGAGTACACCCGGCAGTCATTGGAGATGAATGCCTCCATGATGGGGATGCTACAGCGGACCTTCGACCTCCTGGCCCTCTACAGCATTCCGGTATGTTCTTTCTGACCACAGCCTCAAACCATACACAAACTGCTTTACATAATCTGATACATAACACAACATCTGATAAACTGCTCACGGCATCGGATACACTATACTCACACACTGCACCCTGCACTGATTCACTGCTCACGGCATACATACACTGTATTCATACACTGCATTCTGCACTGATTCACTGCTCACGGCATTCGATACACTGTATTCATACACTGCATTCTGCACTGATTCACTGCTCACGGCATACTGATGCATTGTATTCATACACTGCATTCTGCACGGATTCACTGCTCACGGCATTCGATACACTATATTCATACACTGCATTCTGCACTGATTCACTGCTCACGGCATACTGATGCATTTGCCTCTCATGATTTTTCAGCCTCCCTTCCAGATTCCTCCGGTGGGTGGCGCTCCAGCTGGACCTCCCATTTCTACCCGGGATGGCAAAGTATATCCCCACACCAGAGGGAGGCGCACTCATGTCGGGAGCAGCTCGCGGGCTCCAGTTCCAGATGACGAGTCTGAGGCAGAGACAGAGGCGGAGGAGACCGGTGATGGCTCGGACTCGAGCTCAGACGGCGATGCCCCTAGTGGTGCCCCTGTTAATGACGCTCCTGGACCTTCATCCAGGAAGAGGACCAGGACAGATTGACGGCCCCAGAGCCATTTTTGACCTTTGCTACAGATTTTTACTGTTTTTCTTTTCTTTTCGCATTTTCCCCTTTTTGCTAGTAGTTAGGGTACTTTTGTACTGCCGCAGGCAGATTTTGTTTCCCAAAACTTATGTACTTGAAAAGATGATATGAAACAAACTTTTTGTCTGAAAAAGTGTTTACATTTGTGTATATTTCATACCTTGCACTGTATTGCATCATATTACACCTCAAATGTAAATGATATTGCTTTGTTGTCTGAAAAGTGAATACTTGTAATTCGAGCACTTGCACTATGATAATCGGACAACCAACCAATTAATCAGCAAACAACTCATACAAACCATTGCTCAAACTGCATAATACAACCCATACTCTACTGGGGATTGATCTGCATACAGCCCATAACACAGCATTCTATTCATTCTGCACACAGCAAACCCTGAACAAACAGCCCCAATCTGACAGGACGGACCACCAAAGCTAAGACGGTTGCAGTTGAAACACACTCGGATGTCCCAAATTTTCCTTTCTTTCTTCTGCTTCGCACGAATGTAGAGAATGGCACAGCATTCTGAGCACAAACGATTTTTTTTTAAAATAAGGAAGGGTTTCCAACCGGGGTGTCGAGCCTACCACAGAACACAGCGAGGCAAACTTAAACAAAGAAACAAAAGGCACATGACCTGAACACAACGAGACACACTCGGAAAAGACTCAAAGCCAAAATTGAGACCGACAAATCAAAAGACACGACTCACGGGCATGTTTACAAAAAGACCTCAAATCTCGAGGAGCCAATTCCTTCGGGTTTTATTCCCCACCCTCTTCTCATTTGTGATTCTCACATCACTCGGCCCTCAAGCTCTGTTTTTCTGAAAAAGCCCTTTTCCTCACTTTTTCTCTTAGCGCACACCTCTCTATTCTTTATTCTCTCATTTTTCATCCCTCCCCAGGGCAGTTGGTGGGTAAACGAGAGGTTGTGGGTTCACGCCCAATACAGCTAGTTCGCGGCTGTTTCTTCTGGTAGATAGAGTGCCCTTCTGGCAAGTATGTTAACGGGGAAAGACAGAAGACCTGACTCAATTGTGCCCCTAGTTCATCACTTTGACCATTTTTTTTGTTTTCTTCCTAAAACAGTTTTGATCAAAACGAGAGTTGGATTAACACACTTATTCGATTTTTGACTTGAAAATCATGCAAATCAGGCTGTGAGCACTGAAAATTTTCCTTTTGGGTCCAAACATGGTCCGATTTTGGAAAACGAGATAGTTTTCGAGAAAATAGTCAACTTTAGTAAAAATTTTCAGAAACTATTTTTGCAAACAATCCACGCTCAATGAGCGCGGAACTTACCCTCGAGATATGCAACCTCGGATCGGAGGTAATGGGAAATTGCCCCTTGCTTAAAGGGGGGGCGCAACGGAAAGTTGCCCCTGGTTTGGACGGCAACTCAGGGCAACTTATGGCAATGCATGGCAACGGAAAGTTGCCCCTTGTTTGGATGATGCCGCGGCATGCTGTAAGCTAGTCCTCGTGGACGACGATCGGACCCTCGGACGCGGAGGAGACAAAGACGGTTTGAATCAATATATGGACATAGTCACCTGGAAGTTGTTGGTGGTTGGATTTCAAGAGGAAGTTAATCCCGTAGTTCCAGGTTGTTGCAATCGAGACATCGGATTCTGAGGAGGCACAAGTGATCAAAACCATGACATGGACTGAGACGCTATGGAAGCGTTGGGGGCTGGACTTCAAGATGAAGTTGCTTACGTATCCCAAACATGGGAATCAAGCCTTACGTAGTTCCGGTTAAGGTACACTCGGGTATTTTAACCTTCACTAATTTTAGGCTCTAACTTTTGCCAAGGCGCCCGATGCGGGTTTTCGACCTTGCGAGCTTCTTTTTCTTTTTCTTTTTCTTTTCTTTTCTTTTCTTGCATTTTTCTTTTGCTCTTTTTCTTCTTCTTTTTTTTTCGTTGTTTTTTCTCTTTTCTTTATCCCTTTTTTCTTTCTTTTTTTTTTGCATTTTGTATTTTTCCTTTGCTCTAACTTTTGCCTGGGTCACCCTTCCGGGTTTTCGGCCCAGCGAGCCTCTCAAAGGGTAAGAAGTGTAGCAAGCCCATGCCAAATGGTTTTGAGATCGAAGCCTCTCCGTATCCAGGAGAGTGACTGTTGCGTCGATTTGCAGAAAAGTACATCATGGTTGCTTCACGAGCCTTGCCTGGTGGGATCTGATCTCCTTGATCTAACTTCGGTGCCTCTTGTTTGAGGGCTGTTTCAAATCTGGCCACACTGGCTTCTTCTGATAATTGACCGCTGAACGTTCTGAATGGGTTCGAGGTTCGGAAGCAAAAGGGGTTGAATCTCGAGGCTGAGAGCGATCCTAGGCTGCACAATCTCAAGAGCGATTCCACACAGGTCTTCGCAGGACCGCGCAAAACATTTTGTTTTTAAAATTTTTTTAAGAAAGCGGCACATCGCTCGCGCTGAAGATAGTGTGGGACCGGCCTGGATCAAGCTAGGGTCCTTCTCAGTACTCACGCTGACAAACATGATTTCAATCATTAAAAGTTTAGCATGCCTCTCTTTCTCTCAAAAATGATCGAAGTTTCGCAAAACCCGAGGAATTACTTCCTCTTCGTTTTTATCACCACAGTGCTTGAAATGGGTTTTTATGAAAAGCTTAGGTCATTACAACGATGCTTAAGGCACAAGAGAGTAGGCGAAATGTACTGTCATTCCATTCACGTCCTCTGGCACAACTAGCTGAAACAACAACAAGTACGGAAATGTGATAGCCGCGGCTCTTTCATTCAGATTCCCTGATTGTGACTAGCTCCTTGATTGAGACAGACTCAAAAAAGCAAAAACAACTAATTACAAGACAAAACGGTGTTTGAGGCAACAACCCCGAAATCACCTGGCATACTATACAAGAGGGACTGACTCATTACAACAAGACAGACCCTATAAGTAAAAAGACTGACTCAATACAGAAAGACAGACTCAAAACAAAACAAAACAATGACTCGACACCCGAGCCAGAATTTACAAAACTAACATTAACAGATGCCCAAGAATGCGTGCCAAACGCCACATCCAAAAATGCGCCAGGCACTGCCCACAGGCGGTTCACCTTTTGATTACATACTCGCAGTATCTGTGTCCTCAAAATCCAAGAACTCTGTAGTGACTGACATGGCTGAGGTGGGGGGGAGGATAACCTCGTTGTCAATCAAATCTTGCACCTCATGACGGAGGCGGAAATAGTTGTCGGTAGCATGGCCTGTCTGCTGGTGGTACGCACAGTACAGAGCAGCATCATGAGTAGCAGGGAGATTCTTCGGTAGGGGTCGCAGCTCCAGGGGTGTAAGGTGCCCCTTTTTAGCCAAAATCAAAAGTGCCCTAGACAAAGGCATGTAGAGAGGATGGAAGACCCTGCGCCCTCGGGGCAGGTACTTTGGAGCCTGGGTACTCTTGCCAGATGTACTAGCGAACGGATCGGCGGGTGCGGCCTTGGATTTCTGATCCTTTCTGGATGCAAGGTTGGGAGCGGGAAGAACTGTTTTGGCATGACGGGGCCTATCCCGATTCTCTGATTGACTGGAACTGCCCTCAGGCGGGGTGGGGAAAGCATCCTCCACAGCTTTTGTCACAACTACGGATATCTGTTGCTTGTTCATTCCCCCGGCTTTCAAAGCCTCTACTGCCTACAGCAGTTGTTCGATAGGGTCGGCATTTGCCTTCATCTTGCCTTTGTCTCTAGCCTCAGCCTGATCTGGGGTTTGAGTTGGTACGTCATTGCCATAACTGGAGGCCATCTCCGGTTGGCTGAGTTCAATTACGATCCGTCCCAATAGCGGGGGCTCCTGGGATACAAAGCCTCCGGCATATGGTGCGGCTGGTGGCAAGGCAGACATCCCGTAGGCGAGATCCGCCACGGATCTTTGAAGATCACCTATCATTCCCATTAGTTCAAATGTAGTAGGCTCACGAGCCTGATATAGCTGAGGGGCCCAAATTGGGTGTGCGGCAGGCGACCTGGGTGGATGCGACATGTCAACAGTAGTCTCACCCTGCGGGGTGATTCCTTGACCCAACGCGGCCGTCATGACCACGACCTCTTCTGAATTCTGCGCCATGCTAAGTCCTGCCTCAGCAAGAAGAAGACACTAGCTATTCCGGACCAACTTTCTGAATCTCTGAACTGAAACGGAAAACAAGCAGTATTTCAGCAGCAAACAGATCAAACACAGATGTAGCCGATCTACTGTGCTCTACTACTGATCACTGTTCCCCAGAATCACTGTTCAAAACTGAACTGATACCCGCAGACATAACTGATTCTCAGCAACACTGATACTAGTGCCCTCGGGCCTGATGCTCAAACTTTGCAAACTGATGCATGCGTTTCCTGCAGAGATACACTCTAAAAGCACGTAGCAGGCAAAAGAGAGCCAATATACCCCTATGTTGGGGTAGGGTTTCCCTGTCCTATTTTGTCAGGAGCTAGGGTTTCACTACGCACGCAGCGGTTTCAAACAACCTAAATCGGGTAAGCAACCTGTCCTAGTTTGGAATGGTCACTATGGATTTCGATATGCACTAGGTCGAATGGTCAAAGAGGGTGCCCTGGTAAAACCGGGGTTTGTGTTCCCATACTGGCAGAGCCCGTAACCGGTCAGCCTTATGGACATGCCTTGACAAGACAAGCCTCCAGCAAACTGCTCAGGAATAGCAGATGGCCAACACGGTGTCCTAGGCGCACCAATGCACATGCAATGCAAAGAAACACATAAATGAAATCAAAATAGGATATCACGAGTTCGAGTCAAGCTCTCTAAAATCCCCAGCAGAGTCGCCAGAAACTGTAATAGGTCCGCGAGGGAACTCACGGGTTACAGTTCGGACTCAATTTTTTGTTTGTTGCGGTTCTTAATCTGAACCAAAGAGTCCAACTCTGGCAAATCGTTTTGAGAAAAACGGATTTTTTTGAAAAGTAGTGCCAAACATGGACTGCTTTGCCAGATACAGAGTCGCCACCTAAATATTTTTAAAATGGGAAATTTAGGAAACCCTGACTCAGTGCCGAAGGCCACGTGTCCGTCATCACCAAAGTTGTCTTGGCTCGGGAGCTTGGGTACGATCGGGGAAGGTCAGCTATAAGCACCCCCTCTCGCCCCGTCCGAAGACCGGCCTCTACTAACCGTGAGAGAAAAACGTTATGTGCTCTTATTCGGTTATTAGCCTAGAATTACTATGTTATGCGCACAGCAAACAAGTATAGACTAGATCGCCTAATTTGGAAACAAGCCATTGCATATCCGTTCGTTTTGAAGCGTTTCGGAATTTGCTACTCGCAAGTAGGCTAAAACACGGATTTCAACGAGTTTTCCAACTCAAGCAATCCAACCTCCACCCACAGGCATTCGAACAGTTTATCTCATATAAGCATTTAGCCGCATGGTAATCATTCACACGCATGCGAGATGCTAAAGCGTAAATACTTACATCGTACTCCGTGCCAAAACAATAAACCAGTTAGCAAACATGCATGTCCTAGTTCATGGCAAGTGGCTAATGCAACACATACAGAGATGCAGTTTAGGATAGGCTCAGCTAACCCTAAAATGGTATGTGAAATGCAATCATTCGGTGCACGTATTCAAGTTAGATTTGAAAATACAATGCGGTTTGTATGATGTACCGAGCCCGGATGCGATGTCAATAACAAATGCATGGATTGCACGCATCGCCCATTGCATAAGGTATGCTAAAATAAACGTGCCCTAATCTACCATCGTAAGCAGGTAAATAAAAGGGAAGAAAGAAGTGGGGGTTGGAAGACATACACACCACTCACGCACGCATATTACAGATTTGCCCTCGCTCGGAGGGACCAAAAGAATAATACAAATTAATTAACTACGCAAGCTAATTAAATATTACAAATTAATTAAATTAACAAATTAATTAATCTAAAAAAAAACAGTAAACCGCCTCGGGGCGAGGGCTCAATGCATGCGCGCCCGGATTCCGCTCGGAATTGCACTGCCATGCCTAGCCTGCCTCTGTTTTCCCTGCTTTGTTCCTCTGAAAATTGCCAAAGTCTCAAGGTGCCTCTCTGGACACTGGAGAATCCCACCGGCTGGAGGAAATGACCACCGGCACTAGGATGTGGCCCATCGGCACAAAACATATCCACCGGCCATTGATTGACTGCCGGTCGGCACTAATACTGCCGGCCGGCAATGAATCCCTGCAGAACCTGCAACTCACAGCAGCAGAGGGCAGAATCTTGCATGGCAGCTCAATTCAAGCAATGTATGCACCAAACACACTCCCTATCATGTTAATGACTCAAAGGAGGATGTGCCTCGATCCTCGGGCCACCAATCACGCATTTCCATGCATGATGGCCCAAAGAACCAAGTGTGCACTTTCAATTTCAAATGCATGCAAACCATATAAACGAACAAGGATGCCGAACCTCTATCATACTCATCTCAAGAGGCCTAGCATGCATGTCAATGCAATGAAATCCTAAACATGTTATCTAATTATGCAAACATGGGCAATGCAATGTAAGGATGCTAGTATGTAAATTACTCATACAAGACAAGCATGCAAACTAAGCAAAGGGGTGGACTTAGACATGACTTAGGCAGCTCCAAATAGGCCTAAAATCAGTAGCCAAAATGCTGAAATATGAGGGCCAAACACATATACACACATGCACATGCTAAGGTACCAACTTAAGCATCGAACAAACAACCTTTAAGCACACTTAAAAGAAGTTAAACATGGACAATTAGCAAGCAATATGAGCTCTAGAAATCATGTTAGAATATGGTGCCAAACCAACCCAAATAAGACAAGCATAAGCATGCAAGTATGGTCCAAGTGCTCAAGGCTAGTTAAAGGGCATTGAACTACACTTGACAAGACTTAACATGGCAAGAATTAAGCAACTAAAACCGGAGTTTTAGCACACAAAATCAAGCCCAAAGGACCACTTAGATGGTACCTAAATGGTTTGAATTCAAAGGCATGCATAATGGTCAAAACATAAGGCATACAACACATGCTCTCAAAGCAATAAAGAGGCAATTAAGGCAAGCATATGAGCATGCCAAAGGGACTGAAATTATGTGTTGGATGGTTCCGAACCACCAAAATGATGCAAGCAACACATGCTACACATTCACATACTTGAGGTATACAAGCCTAACAAGCTACGAATGCAAAGAAGCTATACTAAGCATGCCAAAATCAATCCAAACAACTATGGATAGACCTAAAGCATGGCAAAATAAGCATAAAACATTCATAAGTCTAAGCCTAAATCATGCTCAAACAAAGGCTAACAACCTAAGGCATGTTAAGGGATCAAGGAGGCATTGCATGGCAACTATACTAAACATGTATGGAGTACCAAAAACAACACACAACATGATTATATTATGGCATAATAAGCATGAAATGCAGCCTAAACATGATCAACACACACTTGAACAAAGGCTTCCTTAAGAGACCAAAAATGGTCCCTTTCAAGGACAACAAGGAGAGGGGGTGGCCATCCCCTTTTGGAGACTTCAAGGCACCATCTCCACCACTGAAATCCCTCAAGATTTCAGTGGTGAAGAGGCCCAAACACCAAAGTCTCGAAACTTGCACAAAATAGCACCAAAAGAGGCCTTACAAGGCCTAAGAGGGGTCAAACTTCCCCAAAGCACAAAACACTCTTAATAAACTATCAAGAGGGCCTAGAAACAGAACTTTTTTGTATTAAACACTAAGCACAAAAACAGCTCTAAGATAGGTAGAAATAGGATGCAAAAATGGGGTAAAAAGGATTAGTTTCTTACCCTTGTTGACCACCTTCACAAAGGATGCTCTTGTTGCCTCCTTAAGCTCCAATCCAGTCAAAAATATCAAGAACCAGCCCTTAGAACCTCAGTAGCCCAAGGAAGGTGAAGCACTAGGTGCTTGTGTGCAATAGTATGGACTAAAACACACACAAGGGCAATATAGAGATAGGATATGTATGGAACCCTAACCCTAAAACCAGAGCTTCTAGCAATGTTTTCCTCTCTAAAAATGTCTAACTCTTCCAACCTTCTTGCAAGGGAGAGAAGGGCTCCTCTTATAGAGGAGCCAAACTTGTAATACTTACAAGTTAAGCAACAAGAGGGCCATCCCTCCATACACGTGTATGGAGGGGAACCAAATGCAAGACAGCTGCCTTAAAATATCTCAAAAAGCAGATGAACAGTAGTCGGCTAGCCAAAAATGTCATTTTGACAAAAATGACTGCCGACCGGCAACAAAGAGTGCCGACCGGCAATATATATTGCCGGTGGCAAGAAAAACCAGCCGGTGGCCTCTAGCTAGTGCCGGTGGTGTGTGGGGATGCCTCACAAGGCATTCCCTGCCCCTCCAAGGCAAAACACAAGTGTTTGGTGCAAAACCAGACACAAAACAGTCGAGTTCAGAGATCCTGAGGCAAGGCGCGTAGCCGAGAACTCCGGGAACTCCAAACAAACACAAACATGGATAATCACCGAGTGTTCAAACGGTGACGTCCAAGTCTTGAGGACGGTCAAAAATGGGGTGTCTACAGTTGCCCCTCTTTGACAGAACTCGAAAGTCATAACAATGACGGGAGTGAATGTCAAAGCCCAGAGACGACCCATTTTTGACAAGGCCGAAGACTTGGACAAACATGCAAGACAAACAAGGTATGCGCCCGAAGGCAGGGGCAAAATGCAAGACAATGCAAGAAGCCGAGCATAACTTATGATCATGCAAAGAAAGCTGTAACGAAGCACACATGCAACAGTTATAAGCTAGCATACACCAGACTACACTACAATGCAGAAAAGATGTAAGAGAATTATGCAATTCTCAATACGTCTCACTCGGAGGATACAATACATGTGCGGCTCGTCCGGTTGCACCGGCCTCAAATGAACCGTACATACAATATCGTGCCTGAAAAGAAAACAAACTTAGCAGGTACAATGTTGTTAGCAACATTCATGACAAAGCAATCGAAAATGCGTGACAACGCATGCAATGTGTATAGTAAGATAGTGGGATCGAACACATGTGGGTAAAGCAATGCACACATGCACGCAATGTGTATGGAAAAAGATCTTGAACAAATGTAAGTAAAGCAATGCACACGTGCACGCAATGTGTATAAAAAGAAACTTGAACACATGTGAGTAAAGCAATGCACACGTGCACGCAATGTGTATGGAAAGAGAACTTGAACACATGTAAGTAAAGCAATGCACACGTGCACGCAATGTGTATATAAAGAAACTTGAACACATATAAGTAAAGCAATGCACACGTGCACGCAATGTGTATATAAAGAAACTTGAACACATATAAGTAAAGCAATGCACACGTCCACGCAATGTGTATATAAAGAAACTTGAACACATATAAGTAAAGCAATGCACACGTGCACGCAATGTGTATAAAAAGAAACTTGAACACATGTGAGTAAAGCAATGCACACGTGCACACAATGTGTATAAAAAGGAACTTGAACACATATAAGTAAAGCAATGCACACGTGCACGCAATGTGTATAAAAAGGAACTTGAACACATATCAGTAAAGCAATGCACACGTGCACGCAATGTGTATAAAAAGCAACTTGAACACATATAAGTAAAGCAATGCACACGTGCACGCAATGTGTATAAAAAGGAAGGACGTAAGACAATGCAAATGAGGCACGCATGCTAATGCAAATGTGACACGCATGCCAATGCAAATGTGACACGCATGCCAATGGAAATGAGGAGGCACACGTGCCGATGAAATGAGGCACACGTGCCAATACAAATGAGGAGGCACACGTGCCGATGAGAATGAGGAGGCACACGTGCCGATGAGAATGAGGAGGCACACGTGCCGATGAAAATGGGGCACACGTGCCTATGTAAGACAAGGCACACGTGCCGATGAGAATGAGGCACACGTGCCAATGGAAATGGGGAGGCACACGTGCCGATGAAGATGGGGCACACATGCCAATGGAATGAGGCACACGTGCCAATGAAAATGGGGCACACGTGCCAATGAGAATGAGGAGGCACACGTGCCAACGAAAATGAGGAGGCACACGTGAAAACGAGGCACACGTGCCAACGGAATGAGGCACACGTACCGATGAGAAATGAGGCACACGTGCCAATGAAATGAGGCACACGTGCCGCTGCGAATGAGGAGGCACACGTGCCAATGAAAACGAGGAGATGATGCAAGTGTGACACGCATGCCACATTGAATGGAAAATGATGTAAACGATGCTTAGTGAAACAAATGAGACACGCATGCCTCGTAAGAATGCAAAATGACGTAGTGTGACACACGTGCCACACGGAATGCAAAATGTAAGTGAGATGTAAGTAAGACACGCATGCCTTATGGAGATGCAAAAATGAAGCCAATGAGGTACGCGTGCCTCAAAGGATGTAAAATGATGCAAGTGAAGTACGCGTGCCTCACGGAGATGTAAAATGATGCAAGTGAGGTACGCGTGCCCCACGGAGATGTGAAATGATGCAAGTGAGGCACGCGTGCCTCACGGAGATGTGAAATGATGCAAAGTGTGACACGCATGCCACACGGAGATGTAAAATGATGCAAAGTGTGACACGCATGCCACACGAAATGTAAAATGATGCAAAGTGTGACACGCATGCCACACGAAATGTAAAATGATGCAAAGTGTGACACGCATGCCACACGGAGATGTGAAATGATGCAAGTGAGGTACGCGTGCCTCACGGAGATGTAAAATGATGCAAAGTGTGACACGCATGCCACACGAAATGTAAAACAATGCCAGTGAACTCGAGTGCGCGACAACGCTCGTTCCTTCTTTTTGAAATGCATGATAATGCAAAACAAGGAGATGCACGACAACACGAATGATGTGCGAGGCGATGTATGTATTGAGGTGCATGACAATGCATGACAACGCTTGTAATAAAATGCATGACAATGCATGAGGGATGTTCATGACGGCGCGACGCAACGCACCGTACAATATGATGAATGCATGCAACGCACGCGGGGCAACTTTTGAATCTTGGAAATGGCAAAAGGATACAAAAGGATACAACATTGCATGAATTTGAGTGCCACGCACAGAAGACACGGTCCGAGGCCAAAACGGAGGCCGGTTGAGCGTCGGAGATACACTTTCTTGCACTTTTTTGGGCCATGAAGACCAGCAACCACTCATATTGCCTAAACAAGGCTGTGGGAACACCACCGGCCGGGATAGGAGGCCACCGGCTGTCCACCGGCTGCAAATAAATTCCATCGGCACAATATTCTGCCGGCCGACACAAAATGTTGCCGACCGGCAAAAAGTTGCTGAGTCAGGGAAGATTCGACTTTTCGCCTCGGGTCTTTTAAAATAGGGTTTCTAAACCCTATTTTCTTATTTCATTTCTGCCGAAAACCAACTCTCTCTCTCTCTAGAGCCTTCTTCTCTGCTCTTTTGCTCATTTCTTTGTGTTTTCGCGTCATTTTCGTCGTCTGATTCGCGAAGTTCATCGCGTTTCAGACATTTTCGACCGATTGAAATTTCATTTCGGCCCTCCCTTTGCCATTTCTGCCTTTTTGGGACTTGTTCCCCTCTATTTCCTCTTCATTTCCATACCCTTTTCCATCCCGACCTTTCCGGCCATTTTCCACCCTCCCGAGGGTTGACTTTCGAGTTGACTCTTCGTATTCCGAGCCTATTTTCATTCCTCGATCATTTTCCCATCATTTTTGATCTGGCCGACGACGTTGCACGCGGCGGGACTCCCTCGGATCACGAGATGGATCCCGAGGTCGAGCTCCTCCCGTTGAGCAAGCGCCCTTTCGACCCGGCGACCTACCGGCCGGCGATTCACGTTCTACCACCCGACGGACTACGCCAGTTCAGGAGCTTTGACATGGCGTTGGATCCTGAGCTGCTGCTACGCGAGCCTGTCTCCCACCTATCCTCTGGCGCTTCCGAGGTAACTTTCTTTCTCCGCTTTACTTTCCGCGATGTAGAATGTTTAACTGCCGATTATCAGAACTGGCTGCATTCTTTAATTGCTTAGTTCCGATACACTGATATACTGTATATTGTAGTTGATTACAAATGCGTTTGCAACTGATTATCTGTTTAAGACTCACACGCGCACATACTGCATTAGCCTCGAATCACTCAAACCACGGCACACACCGTATTTCACTGCAAACACCGACACCTGATAACTGTTTGAATCTGAAAATATGCACACATGCTACATTTGCACCGAGCCACTCAAACACACTGACGCATCATATGTTGTAGTTCACTGTAAGCACACCGGTACCCGGTATCTGTCTGAATTTGAAAAATTTGCACGCATGCCAAATTTGCACTAGACCACACAAACACACTGACGCATCATATGTTGTAGTTCACTGTAAACACACCGGCACCCGGTATCTGGTTGAATCTGATAAACTTGCACGCATGCCACATTTGCACTGAACCACTCAAACACGTTAACGTATCACATGTTGTAGTTCACTGTAAACACACCGGTACCCGGTATCTGGTTGAATCTGATAAACTTGCACGCATGCCACATTTGCACTAGATTTTGACTGTTTCTTCAAAACTGTACATTTTATATTGCTTCGCAATTATTTGTTTGAAAACAGGGAGACTCCCATACCATCCGCGGGTATGGGAATACCGTTGCTCGCGAGTGGTACATCGAGCTACCCGACGCAGTTCGCCGCATTGTGGACCAGGCCGGCTTTGGCGCCTTTTGCAGGGGACTCTCCAGGCTCACGACATGCAAACCTCTCCTCGCCGCTCTGGTGGAGAGGTGGTGGGACACCACCGATTCGTTTCATTTGTCGGCGACCGGGGACATGACAGTGACCCCTTATGACTTCTCGATGCTCACCGGCATCGGGGTAGGGGGTGATCCGATCCCCTTCGACACTGACATGGATGAGTGGACCGCAGCTCAAGTCTACTTGCTTGGCGCGGCACCGCCTCTCGCGCGTCCGGGCTTCGTCCGGTATTCCTGGTTCGAGGTGCAGTTCCGGGTCCAGCCCCTCCTCGTTGATGCAGCCCCGATGACTCCCGAGGCCGTGGACAGATACGCACGCGACTTCCATATGTTCCTGTTCGGGACGACTCTCTTCGCCGACCGGGCGAACACAGTGCCTCTCTGCCTTCTCAGCGCACTGGTGGACATCAGAGACATTTTACATTTCGACTGGGGTGGCGCCGCTCTGGCCACCCTTTACGGATGCATGAGCTCCGCCTCCCGTGGCAGCGGACAGTTGCTCGGGGGTTACTGGCGTGCTTGGGAGGTACATTTCTTCTCTACTTTACATTTCTGTTATACATTTTCTGTACTCTGTACACCGCACACACTGTAGCCTGCTTTATACTTGCTGTATACTGTACACACGGCACATACATACTCTGCTTTACACTGACTGTACACTGCTCACACTGTACATTCTGCACAATACACTGCACAAAACATGGCTCTGTTATTTCTGCTTTTATTCTATACCCTGCTTTATTTGATAAATGCACTGGTATTTATCTTGCAGTTGTGGGTTTATGCCTACTTTCCTAGGCTCGCTCCCGTACCCGATGCAGAGACCCCTCTGGTCGTCCCCTTTTCACGTTGCTTTGACGGGAGATGCACCCGGAGGCCGCGGGAGACATTCAGCTTCTTCCGCCGCTACTTCGACACCATCACTCCTGCCGAGGTATGTTTTACTTGCAGTTCATTTAAGCTTCGCCTTTCCATTGCATATTCGCAATATCAGAAGGTAACAAACTGTATTTCAATTTCAGATCACCTGGCAGCCGTGGGCTCCACTGCCAGTGATGATGCGGGATCGGTTTGCCGGTGCCGACGAGACCTCGCGTTACCGGATTCTGCTCGAGGGCCCGGTCTGTCGAGCTTGGTACCTGGGCGAGCGTTTCCTACGCCAGACCCTGGGCTTACCTGAGCAGATAGTGCCGGTGCACCCTCCTGAGCACATGCGGGATAGCGAGAGATTCACCGCCGATCAGATGGCGGACTACACCCTTGGCTGAGAGGCGGACGGCTACAGAGGCGAGGGGGATTACTCGGAGTACGTCCGGGCCTTCATCATGCGACCTCTAAGCGGCGGCCGCCGAGCGGAGAGGGAGAGACCAGCGGCGCCAGCGGCCGGAGCAGGAGCTGGAGGGGGAGCGCCGAGGAGGGCTCGAGTCCGTGGCAGGGGTGGAGTTCAGCCGGGGCGAGGGACCGGTTGGCCTACTTTGCTCGCTTCATTGACTTTCTAAGGGCAGGGTGGGGCGACCTATCAGATCCCCTTCGCCCCTCCGCCGGCTGATCACGAGTTTGTCGGTATCCCCGACTTGCCTCCGGTATGTAATACTGCATTTTCATACAGTCATTTCATTTCAGTTTATTTGATATTCCACAGAATACTGATGCATCTGATACTTTCGCAGGCGTCTTCTGAGTACACCCGGCAGTCATTGGAGATGAATGCCTCCATGATGGGGATGCTACAGCGGACCTTCGACCTCCTGGCCCTCTACAGCATTCCGGTATGTTCTTTCTGACCACAGCCTCAAACCATACACAAACTGCTTTACATAATCTGATACATAACACAACATCTGATAAACTGCTCACGGCATCGGATACACTATACTCACACACTGCACCCTGCACTGATTCACTGCTCACGGCATACATACACTGTATTTATACACTGCATTCTGCACTGATTCACTGCTCACGGCATTCGATACACTGTATTCATACACTGCATTCTGCACTGATTCACTGCTCACGGCATACTGATACATTGTATTCATACACTGCATTCTGCACTGATTCACTGCTCACGGCATTCGATACACTGTATTCATACACTGCATTCTGCACTGATTCACTGCTCACGGCATACTGATGCATTTGCCTCTCATGATTTTTCAGCCTCCCTTCCAGATTCCTCCGGTGGGTGGCGCTCCAGCTGGACCTCCCATTTCTACCCGGGATGGCAGAGTATATCCCCGCACCAGAGGGAGGCGCACTCATGTCGGGAGCAGCTCGCGGGCTCCAGTTCCAGATGACGAGTCTGAGGCAGAGACAGAGGCGGAGGAGACCGGTGATGGCTCGGACTCGAGCTCAGACGGCGATGCCCCTAGTGGTGCCCCTGTTGATGACGCTCCTGGACCTTCATCCAGGAAGAGGACCAGGACAGATTGACGGCCCCAGAGCCATTTTTGACCTTTGCTACAGATTTTTACTGTTTTTCTTTTCTTTTCGCATTTTCCCCTTTTTGCTAGTAGTTAGGGTACTTTTGTACTGCCGCAGGCAGATTTTGTTTCCCAAAACTTATGTACTTGAAAAGATGATATGAAACAAACTTTTTGTCTGAAAAAGTGTTTACATTTGTGTATATTTCATACCTTGCACTGTATTGCATCATATTACACCTCAAATGTAAATGATATTGCTTTGTTGTCTGAAAAGTGAATACTTGTAATTCGAGCACTTGCACTATGATAATCGGACAACCAACCAATTAATCAGCAAACAACTCATACAAACCATTGCTCAAACTGCATAATACAACCCATACTCTACTGGGGATTGATCTGCATACAGCCCATAACACAGCATTCTATTCATTCTGCACACAGCAAACCCTGAACAAACAGCCCCAATCTGACAGGACGGACCACCAAAGCTAAGACGGTTGCAGTTGAAACACACTCGGATGTCCCAAATTTTCCTTTCTTTCTTCTGCTTCGCACGAATGTAGAGAATGGCACAGCATTCTGAGCACAAACGATTTTTTTTTAAAATAAGGAAGGGTTTCCAACCGGGGTGTCGAGCCTACCACAGAACACAGCGAGGCAAACTTAAACAAAGAAACAAAAGGCACATGACCTGAACACAACGAGACACACTCGGAAAAGACTCAAAGCCAAAATTGAGACCGACAAATCAAAAGACACGACTCACGGGCATGTTTACAAAAAGACCTCAAATCTCGAGGAGCCAATTCCTTCGGGTTTTATTCCCCACCCTCTTCTCATTTGTGATTCTCACATCACTCGGCCCTCAAGCTCTGTTTTTCTGAAAAAGCCCTTTTCCTCACTTTTTCTCTTAGCGCACACCTCTCTATTCTTTATTCTCTCATTTTTCATCCCTCCCCAGGGCAGTTGGTGGGTAAACGAGAGGTTGTGGGTTCACGCCCAATACAGCTAGTTCGCGGCTGTTTCTTCTGGTAGATAGAGTGCCCTTCTGGCAAGTATGTTAACGGGGAAAGACAGAAGACCTGACTCAATTGTGCCCCTAGTTCATCACTTTGACCATTTTTTTTGTTTTCTTCCTAAAACAGTTTTGATCAAAACGAGAGTTGGATTAACACACTTATTCGATTTTTGACTTGAAAATCATGCAAATCAGGCTGTGAGCACTGAAAATTTTCCTTTTGGGTCCAAACATGGTCCGATTTTGGAAAACGAGATAGTTTTCGAGAAAATAGTCAACTTTAGTAAAAATTTTCAGAAACTATTTTTGCAAACAATCCACGCTCAATGAGCGCGGAACTTACCCTCGAGATATGCAACCTCGGATCGGAGGTAATGGGAAATTGCCCATTGCTTAAAGGGGGGGGCGCAACGGAAAGTTGCCCCTGGTTTGGACGGCAACTCAGGGCAACTTATGGCAATGCATGGCAACGGAAAGTTGCCCCTTGTTTGGATGATGCCGCGGCATGCTGTAAGCTAGTCCTCGTGGACGACGATCGGACCCTCGGACGCGGAGGAGACAAAGACGGTTTGAATCAATATATGGACATAGTCACCTGGAAGTTGTTGGTGGTTGGATTTCAAGAGGAAGTTAATCCCGTAGTTCCAGGTTGTTGCAATCGAGACATCGGATTCGGAGGAGGCACAAGTGATCAAAACCATGACATGGACTGAGACGCTATGGAAGCGTTGGGGGCTGGACTTCAAGATGAAGTTGCCTACGTATCCCAAACATGGGAATCAAGCCTTACGTAGTTCCGGTTAAGGTACACTCGGGTATTTTAACCTTCACTAATTTTAGGCTCTAACTTTTGCCAAGGCGCCCGATGCGGGTTTTCGACCTTGCGAGCTTCTTTTTCTTTTTCTTTTTCTTTTCTTTTCTTTTCTTGCATTTTTCTTTTGCTCTTTTTCTTCTTCTTCTTTTTTTCGTTGTTTTTTCTCTTTTCTTTATCCCTTTTTTCTTTCTTTTTTTTTTGCATTTTGTATTTTTCCTTTGCTCTAACTTTTGCCTGGGTCACCCTTCCAGGTTTTCGGCCCAGCGAGCCTCTCAAAGGGTAAGAAGTGTAGCAAGCCCATGCCAAATGGTTTTGAGATCGAAGCCTCTCCGTATCCAGGAGAGTGACTGTTGCGTCGATTTGCAGAAAAGTACATCATGGTTGCTTCACGAGCCTTGCCTGGTGGGATCTGATCTCCTTGATCTAACTTCGGTGCCTCTTGTTTGAGGGCTGTTTCAAATCTGGCCACACTGGCTTCTTCTGATAATTGACCGCTGAACGTTCTGAATGGGTTCGAGGTTCGGAAGCAAAAGGGGAATCTCGAGGCTGAGAGCGATCCTAGGCTGCACAATCTCAAGAGCGATTCCACACAGGTCTTCGCAGGACCGCGCAAAACATTTTGTTTTTAAAATTTTTTTAAGAAAGCGACACATCGCTCACGCTGAAGATAGTGTGGGACCGGCCTGGATCAAGCTAGGGTCCTTCTCAGTACTCACGCTGACAAACATGATTTCAATCATTAAAAGTTTAGCATGACTCTCTTTCTCTCAAAAATGATCGAAGTTTCGCAAAACCCGAGGAATTACTTCCTCTTCGTTTTTATCACCACAGTGCTCAAAATGGGTTTTTATGAAAAGCTTAGGTCATTACAACGATGCTTAAGGCACAAGAGAGTAGGCGAAATGTACTGTCATTCCATTCACGTCCTCTGGCACAACTAGCTGAAACAACAACAAGTACGGAAATGTGATAGCCGCGGCTCTTTCATTCAGATTCCCTGATTGTGACTAGCTCCTCGATTGAGACAGACTCAAAAAAGCAAAAACAACTAATTACAAGACAAAACGGTGTTTGAGGCAACAACCCCGAAATCACCTGGCATACTATACAAGAGGGACTGACTCATTACAACAAGACAGACCCTATAAGTAAAAAGACTGACTCAATACAGAGAGACAGACTCAAAACAAAACAAAACAATGACTCGACACCCGAGCCAGAATTTACAAAACTAACATTAACAGATGCCCAAGAATGCGTGCCAAACGCCACATCCAAAAATGCGCCAGGCACTGCCCACAGGCGGTTCACCTTTTGATTACATACTCGCAGTATCTGTGTCCTCAAAATCCAAGAACTCTGTAGTGACTGACTTGGCTGAGGTGGGGGGGAGGATAACCTCGTTGTCAATCAAATCTTGCACCTCATGACGGAGGCGGAAACAGTTGTCGGTAGCATGGCTTGTCTGCTGGTGGTACGCACAGTACAGAGCAGCATCATGAGTAGCAGGGAGATTCTTCGGTAGGGGTCGCAGCTCCAGGCGTGTAAGGTGCCCCTTTTTAGCCAAAATCAAAAGTGCCCTAGACAAAGGCATGTAGAGAGGATGGAAGACCCTGCGCCCTCGGGGCAGGTACTTTGGAGCCTGGGTACTCTTGCCAGATGTACTAGCGAACGGATCGGCGGGTGCGGCCTTGGATTTCTGATCCTTTCCGGATGCAAGGTTGGGAGCGGGAAGAACTGTTTTGGCATGACGGGGCCTATCCCGATTCTCTGATTGACTGGAACTGCCCTCAGGCGGGGTGGGGAAAGCATCCTCCACAGCTTTTGTCATAACTACGGATATCTGTTGCTTGTTCATTCCCCCGGCTTTCAAAGCCTCTACTACCTATAGCAGTTGTTCGATAGGGTCGGCATTTGCCTTCATCTTGCCTTTGTCTCTAGCCTCAGCCTGATCTGGGGTTTGAGTTGGTACGCCATTGCCATAACTGGAGGCCATCTCCGGTTGGCTGAGTTCAATTACGATCCGTCCCAATAGCGGGGGCTCCTGGGATACAAAGCCTCCGGCATATGGTGCGGCTGGTGGCAAGGCAGACATCCCGTAGGCGAGATCTGCCACGGATCTTTGAAGATCACCTATCATTCCCATTAGTTCAAATGTAGTAGGCTCACGAGCCTGATATAGCTGAGGGGCCCAAATTGGGTGTGCGGCAGGCGACCTGGGTGGATGCGACATGTCAACAGTAGTCTCACCCTGCGGGGTGATTCCTTGACCCAACGCGGCCGTCATGACCACGACCTCTTCTGAATTCTGCGCCATGCTAAGTCCTGCCTCAGCAAGAAGAAGACACTAGCTATTCCGGACCAACTTTCTGAATCTCTGAACTGAAACGGAAAACAAGCAGTATTTCAGCAGCAAACAGATCAAACACAGATGTAGCCGATCTACTGTGCTCTACTACTGATCACTGTTCCCCAGAATCACTGTTCAAAACTGAACTGATACCCGCAGACATAACTGATTCTCAGCAACACTGATACTAGTGCCCTCGGGCCTGATGCTCAAACTTTGCAAACTGATGCATGCGTTTCCTGCAGAGATACACTCTAAAAGCACGTAGCAGGCAAAAGAGAGCCAATATACCCCTATGTTGGGGTAGGGTTTCCCTGTCCTATTTTGTCAGGAGCTAGGGTTTCACTACGCACGCAGCGGTTTCAAACAACCTAAATCGGGTAAGCAACCTGTCCTAGTTTGGAATGGTCACTATGGATTTCGATATGCACTAGGTCGAATGGTCAAAGAGGGTGCCCTGGTAAAACCGGGGTTTGTGTTCCCATACTGGCAGAGCCCGTAACCGGTCAGCCTTATGGACATGCCTTGACAAGACAAGCCTCCAGCAAACTGCTCAGGAATAGCAGATGGCCAACACGGTGTCCTAGGCGCACCAATGCACATGCAATGCAAAGAAACACATAAATGAAATCAAAATAGGATATCACGAGTTCGAGTCAAGCTCTCTAAAATCCCCAGCAGAGTCGCCAGAAACTGTAATAGGTCCGCGAGGGAACTCACGGGTTACAGTTCGGACTCAATTTTTTGTTTGTTGCGGTTATTAATCTAAACCAAAGAGTCCAACTCTGGCAAATCGTTTTGAGAAAAACGGATTTTTTTGAAAAGTAGTGCCAAACATGGACTGCTTTGCCAGATACAGAGTCGCCACCTAAATATTTTTAAAATGGGAAATTTAGGAAACCCTGACTCAGTGCCGAAGGCCACGTGTCCGTCATCACCAAAGTTGTCTTGGCTCGGGAGCTTGGGTACGATCGGGGAAGGTCAGCTATGAGCACCCCCTCTCGCCCCGTCCGAAGACCGGCCTCTACTAACCGTGAGATCCGATTTTGAAAACGTTATGTGCTCTTATTCCGGTTATTAGCCTAGAATTACTATGTTATGCGCACAGCAAACAAGTATAGACTAGATCGCCTAATTTGGAAACAAGCATTGCATATCCGTTCGTTTTGAAAGCGTTTCGGAATTTGCTACTCACAAGTAGGCTAAAACACGGATTTCAACGAGTTTTCCAACTCAAGCAATCCAACCTCCACCCACAGGCATTCGAACAGTTTATCTCATATAAGCATTTAGCCGCATGGTAATCATTCACACGCATGCGAGATGCTAAAGCGTAAATACTTACATCGTACTCCGTGCCAAAACAATAAACCAGTTAGCAAACATGCATGTCCTAGTTCATGGCAAGTGGCTAATGCAACACATACAGAGATGCAGTTTAGGATAGGCTCAGCTAACCCTAAAATGGTATGTGAAATGCAATCATTCGGTGCACGTATTCAAGTTAGATTTGAAAATACAATGCGGTTTGTATGATGTACCGAGCCCGATGCATGTCAACAAATGCATGGATGCACGCATGCATTGCATAAGGTATGCTAAAATAAACGTGCCCTAATCTACCATCGTAAGCAGGTAAATAAAAGGGAAGAAAGAAGTGGGGGTTGGAAGACATACACACCACTCACGCACGCATATTACAGATTTGCCCTCGCTCGGAGGGACCAAAAGAATAATACAAATTAATTAACTACGCAAGCTAATTAAATATTACAAATTAATTAAATTAACAAATTAATTAATCTAAAAAAAACAGTAAACCGCCTCGGGGCGAGGGCTCAATGCATGCGCGCCCGGATTCCGCTCGGAATTGCACTGCCATGCCTAGCCTGCCTCTGTTTTCCCTGCTTTGTTCCTCTGAAAATTGCCAAAGTCTCAAGGATGCCTCTCTGGACACTGGAGAATCCCACCGGCTGGAGGAAATGACCACCGGCACTAGGATGTGGCCCATCGGCACAAAACATATCCACCGGCCATTGATTGACTGCCGGTCGGCACTAAATACTGCCGGCCGGCAATGAATCCCTGCAGAACCTGCAACTCACAGCAGCAGAGGGCAGAATCTTGCATGGCAGCTCAATTCAAGCAATGTATGCACCAAACACACTCCCTATCATGTTAATGACTCAAAGGAGGATGTGCCTCGATCCTCGGGCCACCAATCACGCATTTCCATGCATGATGGCCCAAAGAACCAAGTGTGCACTTTCAATTTCAAATGCATGCAAACCATATAAACGAACAAGGATGCCGAACCTCTATCATACTCATCTCAAGAGGCCTAGCATGCATGTCAATGCAATGAAATCCTAAACATGTTATCTAATTATGCAAACATGGGCAATGCAATGTAAGGATGCTAGTATGTAAATTACTCATACAAGACAAGCATGCAAACTAAGCAAAGGGGTGGACTTAGACATGACTTAGGCAGCTCCAAATAGGCCTAAAATCAGTAGCCAAAATGCTGAAATATGAGGGCCAAACACATATACACACATGCACATGCTAAGGTACCAACTTAAGCATCGAACAAACAACCTTTAAGCACACTTAAAAGAAGTTAAACATGGACAATTAGCAAGCAATATGAGCTCTAGAAATCATGTTAGAATATGGTGCCAAACCAACCCAAATAAGACAAGCATAAGCATGCAAGTATGGTCCAAGTGCTCAAGGCTAGTTAAAGGGCATTGAACTACACTTGACAAGACTTAACATGGCAAGAATTAAGCAACTAAAACCGGAGTTTTAGCACACAAAATCAAGCCCAAAGGACCACTTAGATGGTACCTAAATGGTTTGAATTCAAAGGCATGCATAATGGTCAAAACATAAGGCATACAACACATGCTCTCAAAGCAATAAAGAGGCAATTAAGGCAAGCATATGAGCATGCCAAAGGGACTGAAATTACGTGTTGGATGGTTCCGAACCACCAAAATGATGCAAGCAACACATGCTACACATTCACATACTTGAGGTATACAAGCCTAACAAGCTACGAATGCAAAGAAGCTATACTAAGCATGCCAAAATCAATCCAAACAACTATGGACAGACCTAAAGCATGGCAAAATAAGCATAAAACATTCATAAGTCTAAGCCTAAATCATGCTCAAACAAAGGCTAACAACCTAAGGCATGTTAAGGGATCAAGGAGGCATTGCATGGCAACTATACTAAACATGTATGGAGTACCAAAAACAACACACAACATGATTATATTATGGCATAATAAGCATGAAATGCAGCCTAAACATGATCAACACACACTTGAACAAAGGCTTCCTTAAGAGACCAAAAATGGTCCCTTTCAAGGACAACAAGGAGAGGGGGTGGCCCTCCCCTTTTGGAGACTTCAAGGCACCATCTCCACCACTGAAATCCCTCAAGATTTCAGTGGTGAAGAGGTCCAAACACCAAAGTCTCGAAACTTGCACAAAATAGCACCAAAAGAGGCCTTACAAGGCCTAAGAGGGGTCAAACTTCCCCAAAGCACAAAACACTCTTAATAAACTATCAAGAGGGCCTAGAAACAGAACTTTTTTGTATTAAACACTAAGCACAAAAACAGCTCTAAGATAGGTAGAAATAGGATGCAAAAATGGGGTAAAAAGGATTAGTTTCTTACCCTTGTTGACCACCTTCACAAAGGATGCTCTTGTTGCCTCCTTAAGCTCCAATCCAGTCAAAAATATCAAGAACCAGCCCTTAGAACCTCAGTAGCCCAAGGAAGGTGAAGCACTAGGTGCTTGTGTGCAATAGTATGGACTAAAACACACACAAGGGCAATATAGAGATAGGATATGTATGGAACCCTAACCCTAAAACCAGAGCTTCTAGCAATGTTTTCCTCTCTAAAAATGTCTAACTCTTCCAACCTTCTTGCAAGGGAGAGAAGGGCTCCTCTTATAGAGGAGCCAAACTTGTAATACTTACAAGTTAAGCAACAAGAGGGCCATCCCTCCATACGTGTATGGAGGGGAACCAAATGCAAGACAGCTGCCTTAAAATATCTCAAAAAGCAGATGAACAGTAGTCGGCTAGCCAAAAATGTCATTTTGACAAAAATGACTGCCGACCGGCAACAAAGAGTGCCGACCGGCAATATATATTGCCGGTGGCAAGAAAAACCAGCCGGTGGCCTCTAGCTAGTGCCGGTGGTGTGTGGGGATGCCTCACAAGGCATTCCCTGCCCCTCCAAGGCAAAACACAAGTGTTTGGTGCAAACTCAGACACAAAACAGTCGAGTTCAAAGATCCTGAGGCAAGGCGCGTAGCAGAGAACTCTGGGAACTCCAAACAAACACAAACATGGATAATCACCGAGTGTTCAAACGGTGGCGTCCAAGTCTTGAGGACGGTCAAAAATGGGGTGTCTACAATGAGCACATACCAAACCAAGCTCAACAAGGAAAGGTGCAAGCCGTAGATGGAGGGGGTGATGCAGTGAATGCATGCGAGCTACAATGCGATATTTACAAATATGCAATGAAATGGGTGTGGATACAATGGATATGTCGCGCGGGCCAAACCAAATCTTGCCTAGGAAAGGCATGTACGCATATAAGCCGCGGCTAACATAGAACGGTCTACTGAACTATGTTTCGTCGTGAAAAGTATGGGCACATACCAGACCAAGCTCAACATGGAAAGGGGCAAGCCATAGATGGAAGGTGATGCAGTGAATGCATGCAAGCTACAATGCAATATCTACAAATATACAATGAAATGGAATGGATACAATGGATATGGCGCGCGGGCCAAACCAAATCTTGCCTAGGAAAGGCATGTACACATACAAGCTGCGACTAACATAGAACGGTCTACTGAACTATGTTTCGTCATGAAAAGTATGGGCACATACCAGACCAAACTCAACATGGAAAGGCGCAAGCCATAGATGGAAGGTGATGCAGTGAATGCATGCAAGCTGCAATGCAATATCTACAAATATGCAATGAAATGGAATGGATACAATGGATATGTATGATAAATGCATGTTTTTTTTTTGAAATGTAAATGATGCATGACGTTGAAGTGCGCGTCAACGCGCGGCTTGAAATGCATGAAAATGCGCGATGATGCAAGTGTGGGACAACGCGCGGCTTGAAATGCATGAAAATGCGCGATGATGCAAGTGTGTGACAACGCGCGGTTTGAAATGCATGAAAATGCATGATTTCGAATATGCGACCACGCGCGTCGTTGGAGATGCATGACAATGCAACCGAGCGGATTTAAGGTCTCACCAGACCGAGCGTATTTAAGGTCTCGCCAGACCCGTCTGCTAGAATAGTGTGATGCATAAAATAACGCGATTGAATGCATGCCAAATGCAATGAGATGCGCAAAACGGCGCGATGCGATGCACCAAACAGTGCGATGAATGCATGCAACGCACACGGGGCAGCTTTTGAATCTTGTAAAAGACAAAAGGATACAAAAGGATGCATCTTGCATGAATTCGAGTGCCACGCACAGAAGACATGGTCCGGGGTCAAAACGAAGGCCGGTTGAGCTTCGAAAATGCACTGTTCTTGCACTATCTTGAGCAATGAAGGCCCAAAACTACAGATCTGACCCAAACAGGGCTGTGGGAGGCTCACTGGCCGGAAGTGGAAGCCACCGGCCATCCACCAGCCACAGAAAAACATCACCGGCCAAAAGTGCCTGATTCAGGGCAATTTTGACTTTTCGCCTCGGGTGTTTTAAAATAGGGTTCCAAACCCTATTCTTTTCATTCCCTCTAGCCGAAATTCCCTCATCTCTCTTTCTAGAGCATTTTCCCCTTCTTTATTCCTCGATTTTCTTGCGTTTCACGCCCGTTTCGTCGTTGGATTCGCGATTATCTTCGCGTTTCGAACATTTTCATCCGATCGAAACTTCGTTTCGGTGCTTCCTTTGCCATTTTCACCTCTTGGGGTTTGTTTCCCCCAAGTTTTTCTTGACTTCCGTACATGTTCCACTTCCCGGCTTTTCCGGTCATTTTTCGCCCTCCCGGGGGCTGACTTTCTGTTGACCTTTCGCATTCTAGCCTTATTTTCATTTTCCGACCATTTCCCTCGTCACATTTGACATGGCCGACGACATTCCACAGGGTGGGACTCCCCCGGATCACGAGATGGATCCCGGGGCTGAGCTCCTACCTTTGAGCGTCCGTCCCTTCGACCCGGCGACCTACCGGCCGGCGATTCATGTCTTGCCCCCTGATGGACTTCGTCAGTTCAGGAGCTTCGACCGGGGCATGCCACAGGACCTTCTTCTGCGCGAGCCCGCATCTCACGTATCCTTTGGCGCTTCTGAGCTAGCATCTCCCCTCTTTGTTGCTTTCCGCAATGTAGAACATTCAACTGCCATAGTTAATCATTTCTTTAACTGCTTAGCCTGAATACACTGACACTGATGCACTGTACACCGTAGCTGACTGTAATCATACTTGCAACTGATAATCTATTTGAGACTGAACACGCACACGCACACTGCACTTGCCCCGAACCACTCAAACACACTAACACATCAGTCACCGTAGTTCACTACGAGCACACCGATACCCGATATCTGTTTGAATCTGAAAATATGCACACATGCTATATTTGCACTGACCCGCTCAAACACGCTGACGCATCACACGTTGTAGTTCACTGTAAGCACACCGGCACCCGGTATCTGTTTGAATCTGAAAACATGCACACATGCTGTATTTGCACTAAACCACTCAAACATACTGACGCATCACACGTTGTAGTTCACTGTAAGCACACTGGCACCCGGTATCTGTTTGAATCTGGAAAACATGCACACATGTTGTATTTTCCTCAATTCTGCATGCCTTACAAAAACTGGTATATTTATCATTGCTTCGCCACGGTTTGTTTTTGAACAGAGAGATTCCCATACCGTCCGCGGGTATGGGAACATTGCCGCTCGAGACTAGTATATGGAGCTGCCGGACACCGTTCGTCACATTGTGGACCAGGCCGGCTTTGGCGCATTCTGCAGGGGACTTCCCCGTCTTACCACATGCAGACCTCTCCTTGCTGCTCTAGTGGAGAGATGGTGGGACACCACCGACTCGTTCCACCTTTCTGCTGCCGGGGAGATGACGATGACTCCTGTCGACTTCTCGATGCTCACAGGCATCGGGGTAGGGGGTGATCCGATCCTTTTCGATACTGATATGGACGAGTGGACTGCTGCCCAGATTTATCTACTCGGCGAGGTGCCGCCTCTTGCCCGTCCAGGCTTCGTCCGCTATTCCTGGTTTGAGGTGCAGTTCAGGGTCCAGCCCGCGTTGGTGGATGAGGCTCCGATGACCCAGGAGGCTGTGGAGCAGTACGCGCGCGGCTTTCTGATGTTCCTACTGGGGACAACTATTTTCGCCGACCGGGCGAATACCGTGCCCTTATGCTTGCTTAGCGCTTTAGTGGACGTCACCCGGATCTTTGACTATGACTGGGGTGGCGCTGCTCTGGCCACACTCTATGGGTATATGAGCTCGGCTTCCCGTGGCAGCGGACAGTTGCTCGGGGGCTACTGGCGTGCTTGGGAGGTGCGTTTTCTTCCCTACTTTTCATTTCTGCTTTACATTTTCTGTACTCTGTACACTGCACACACTGTGGTCTGCTTCACACTGACTGTATACTGCACACACGGCACACACATACTCTTCTTTACACTGACTGTACACTGTTCACACTGTACACTGCATAACTCACTGTTCTGTTATTTCCACTTTTATTCTGCTTTCTGCTTTATCTGATCAGCATACTGGTATTCATTCTGCAGTTGTGGGTCTACGCCTACTTTCCTAGACTGGCCCCAGTTCCTAACGTAGAGACCCCTCTCATCGTCCCGTTCTTGCGACGCTTCGACGTGAGGTGTGTGCGGAGACCACGGGAGACGTTCATCTTCTTCCGTCGCTACTTTGACACCATCACCGCCGCGGAGGTACGTTCAGTCTGTAGGGTTTGTTTAAGCTTTTCTTTTCACTGTATTGTCAATGATAGTAGATAACAAATTGCATTTCATCATCATTTTTTTTTAGATCACTTGGCGGCCTTGGGCCCCACTGCCGGCTGAGATTTGGGAGCGATTCATGGGCGCGGTTGAGACTGCCCGGTTCAGGATCCTTTTGGAGGGACCAGTCTGTCGGGCCTGGTACCTAGGCGAGCGCTTCTTGCGCCAGACCCTGGGTCTACCAGAGCAGATAGTCCCAGCTCTCCCCCCCCGAGGACATGAGGGAGACCGAGAGGTACACTCTCGAACAGATGACCGAGTACACAGTCGGTTGGGATGCGATACGCCATAGGAGCATAGGTGACTACGCGGAGTTCATTCGGACCTTCCTTATGCGGCCTCTGAGCAGTGGCCGCCGAGCTGAGAGAGAGAGACCTGCGGTGTCGACAGCTAGGGCAGGCGCAGGGGTAGGGACATCGAGGAGGGCTCGGGTCCGTAGCGGGAGTGGAGCTCGGAGAGAGTAGGGGGCTAGTTGGCCTGCATTACCTACCTCGTTGACATACAGAGGGCAGGGCGGGGCCTCCTACCAAATCCCTTTTGCTCCTCCTTCGGCTGATCACGAGTTGGTCGGTGTCCCCGACTTGCCTCCGGTATGTATTACTGCATTCTTGCACCCTACATTGTCATTTCATTTTCAGTTTATTTGATATTCCGCGGAATACTGGTGCATCTGATATCTCTACAGGCTTCCTCCGAGTACACCCGGCAGTCATTGGAGTTGAATGCCTCCATGATGGAGATGTTGCAGCGAACTTTCGACCTTCTGGCCCTCTACAGTATTCCGGTATGTTCTTCTAACCACCGTCTCAAACCATACATAAACTGCTTGGCATAATCTGATACATAATACAACACTTGACATACGGCCCTTACTGGCATCTGATACACTGTACCCATATACTGCATTTTGCACTGATCCACTGCTCGCGGCATACACACTGTACTCATACACTGCATTCTGCACTGATCCACTGCTCACGGCATTCTGATGCATTTGCCTTTTGTACTTTTCAGCCTCCCTTCCAGATCCCCACTGTAGGAGGTGCTCCAGTTGGACCTTCGGTTCCTGTCCGAGGGAGAGATGAGGAGGGCAAATGTAGACACCCCATTTTTGACCGTCCTCGAGGCTTGGACGTCACCGCTTGAACACTCGGTGATCCTCTTTGTTTGTGTTCGTCTTGAGTTCCCGAAGGTCTTGGCCGCGCGCCTTGCCTTAGGATCTCTCGACTCGACTGTTCCGTGTTTGGTTTTGGCACCAAACACTTGTGTTTTGCCTTGAAGGGCAGGGAATGGCTTGTTGGCCATCCCCACATCCCACCGGCCTTCCCCTAACATCACCGGCTGTTTATGGGTGCCACCGGCCATGGTTTCTTAAAACCAATGGCCGGTCGGCACTATATTTGGCCGACCGGCACTTTATTTTGCCGGCGACCTCTTTTGCTGGCCGGTGTGACTCCTTTGCACCCTTGAGGCATGGTGTATGCCAGCTGTGCCAGCTAGAATGCACCATCACTCCTCCCGGTGCAGTTTTTGGCTGGTGTGAATCTTTGAACTCCCTTTCCTTCTAGAAGCTTGAACCCTTTGGCCAAGCTTCTTGGGGAAGCTTGGCCAGCTGTATTAGCTTCTCCAAGAAGCCAAGAACCCTTTGCACCCTTTTTGCCCCTTTCATCTAGCTTCTTGGAGAAGCCTAGAACCTTGGCCTTTGCCTATATAAGCACTCATCCTCTCCCTTTGTGAAGGGTTAGAGCTTTTGAATCAAAAAAACCAGAGCTTCTATATCTATGTATCTGATATATCACCCTCTCTCTCTATATCTCCCTCTCTCTCATCCTTAGGGTGTGTTTGGAAACCTAAAAGTGCATTTTGACTTCACTTTTGCACTAACACACACCATTACACCTTGCTCCGAGATTGAGAGGCATTGAGGGTTGTTTATTGAGGTTTTGGACTGATTTTGATCAGTAGAGGGTGGCTGGATCATCTGTTCGTCAAGGTTTCTTCAAGGGTGAGACATTTGCTTTAGTTTCCCCAATCTTGCACTAGTTTTCTACCTGTCTTGCATGCTGATTTAAGCTTTGTGTATAACATGAAAAAGTCTTGTATTTTCGTGCTTAACATCTTTCATTAAGGGTGTTTTGGCATTGGGGGTCGAACTCCCCCCCCCCCTTAGGCCTCTTTTGGCCTATTTTGGTGGCCTTTTCTTTAAGCTTTGTTTACTTTGTTGTGTTGGTCTTCTCACCACTGAAATCCAGTGGATTTTTAGTAATGATGGAGTGATTTTGAAGTCTTGTGTAGGGGAGGGACACCCCTCTCCCCTTTGTCCTTCTTTTACCTTTGTTTTTGGCTTAAAGGACAACATGCATGCTTGGTTGTTTTGGGTCCCATCTCAGAGGTTTTTGGGTGTCTTTTAGTCATGTTATATCTCTGTCTTTGGTTGGATTTGTAGCCCTTAGCATGCATCTTATACTTGCTTTGTAATTCCTTATCTTGCCTAGGAATGTGCCATGTGTTTTGCCTAGTATATCCTCATGTTTTAGCTTAGCTTATTGAAGCTTTTGGTCATGATTTGTCATGCTTTAGGTCTGTTGGCCACTGATTTTGACATGTTTGGTATGCTTCATATAGTTGCTTTGCATTTTGGCTTGTAAGCCTTGGTTGTGTGGGTCACTAGCATGCTTAGCTTACCTTAGTCTCATGATTTGGCATCATTTTAGATCATACTTCAGTCCATATAATGTGGTCTTACATTGCCCTTTGTGTCTCTTTCAATGCTTTGGAGTGTTGTGATTCCATGCCTTGAAATGTGCATTGTGTATGCCTATGTGTTTGGGTCATTTGGGCTGCCATATCATTGGGTTTTGGGGGCTCATTTCGCATGTTAAAAATCTGTTTTTGGTTGCTTGGTTCATGCCATGAGTGGTCTTGATAGTGGTAGTAAGATGCCCCATTTTGTGCCTTAGTCTTAAGCCCATTGGTTTGTATGCTTGTTGTGCATATTTGTCCACTGTTTTGGGCATTTTTTTGGCCACTGTTTTGGGGTGTGGCTGAGGGTCCTCCATCTTAGTGTAAGTCCGTGGATCATATATTTGCATCTTGTAGTATGCTCATGACATTGCATGTTGGGGTATCCTTATGGTTTGTGCATTGTTGCATGCCCACCTTTTTACATACTTGCCTATCTAGTGCACATTGTAGTGTTGCTTGTAGTGTTGCATGCTAGTGGCATTACCATGTTGTTTGCATGATAGTTTGCATTGCATCACATTTGACATGTTTTGCATCTTAGCTTCTTGTTGCATAACTTGAGCCATATTGCATACATGCATTACATTGTTTGGTTTGGGGTGTCAAACCAAACTTGAGGGGTGAGGGGTGTTTGTACTTCAAGTGACAAAACACATCTCAACCCTCGGTCACCGAGGCCCTTGACTTTGGCATGATAGGGTCTTGGTCCTCATTTGTGTGTTGCATGCATTTTACATTGAATGGCAAGTTTGGTCCCTTAGGCTATCATGCACAATTGATGGCCCAAGGATCAAGGACCATGCTCCCCTGAGTTCAATACATGATAGGGAACATGACCACGCTTACATGTGCTTGAAATTCTATGCCATGCACTACCTGTCCTCTGTTGCTGCCAAAACTGTTTTCTGCAGGAAGTTTTTGCCGACCGGCAACATTTAGTGCCGGCCGGCCACTAGCGAATGGCCGATAACTTCATCAGCAGCCGACGGCATTTTACCATGGCCGGTGGTCATTTCACTTAGCCGATGGTGTTCTGAAGTGTTCATAGAAGACATCCTGGGACTTTGGAAGTTTTCAGAGAAGCAAGGCAGTGAAAACAGAGGCAGTAGTGCTATGACTATGGGTTTCCGGGCAAGATGGATCGAGCATGCATCATTCACACACCCCGAGGCAGGGCTGCGGCCATCTCTATTCTGCATTTAATTTGTTTAAAGTAGAGGGTCTGTAATAATTAATTAGCTAAGATAAGTAATTCATCATTCGGCCTGTATTATTCTTTTAGTCCCTTCGAGCGAGGGCAAATTTGTAATAAGTGTGGGTGCGTGTGTGCATGTCTTCCAACCCCACGTCATTCTTCCCTTTTATTTACCTGCTTATGATGGTAGACTAGGGCATATTTAAATTAGCATAATAGCATAACAGCATGTTTGCATTCATTCAACTGTTTCGCATGCACCGGGTTCGGCACATCATACTAACTGCATCTGTATTTCAATTCCAAATTGAATACGTGTTAGTTGTAGCATTTCACATGTCATTATAGATTAGCCGAGCCTATTCTAGTGACATTCTGTATGTGATGCATTAGCCATTTTTAACATGAACTAGGATCATGCATGATTACTAACTAGTTTCTGTTTTGGCACGGAGTACTAGGTAAGCTTTTATGCTTTAGCATACCGCATGCGTGTGAGTGTTGCCATAATAGGATGATTACCATGAGGCTAGCCGCTTATGTGATATAACTACTTGAATGCCTGTGGATGGAGGTCAAATTACTTAAATTGGAATAATGCATTAAAACTGTGAGTTTTAAGCCCACTAGATAGTGGCAAAACCATCCTTTCCAAAGCCCACTTGAGGGTGGCAAAACCTGCATTTTAGCCTACTTGCGAGTAGCAAACCATTTTTCAAAACAAACATGAAATGTTTTGTTCTAATCTAGGCGATTTGGTCTATACTTGTTTGCTGTGCGCATAACATAGTAATTCTAGGCTAATAACCGGAATAAGAACATATAATGTTTTCAAAACAAGATATCATGGTTAGTAGAGACCGATCTTCGGATCGGGCGAAAGGGGGTGCTCATAGCTGACCTTCCCCGATCGTACCCAAGTTCCCGAGCCGAGGCAACTTTGGTGATGACGGACACGTGGCCTTTGGCACCGAGTCAGGGTTTCCTAAATTCTCCCATTTAAAAATATTTAGGTGGCGACTCTGTATCTGGCAAAGTAGTCCATGTTTGGCACTTCTTTCAAAAAAAATCTATTTTTCAAAACGATTTGCCGGATTTGGACTCTTTGGTTCAGATTAGGAACCATAACACAAAAGGGAGTCCGAACTGTAGCGAGGTCCCCCGCGGACTTGTTACAGCAGAGTATTCCCCCGCACCAAGGCGGGGTGCACTCATGTCGGGAGTAGCTCTCGGGCGCCAGTTCCAGATGATGATGACGAGGAGGAGTCAGAGGCGGAGGCAGAGTCAGAGTCATCGGAGGAGGAGACCGGGGATGGCTCGGGCTCGGGCTCAGATGATAGTGCTGATGAGGCTCCTGGACCTTCATCCAGGAAGAAGACTAGGACAGACCGGTAGCCCCGGAGCCACTCTGGCATTTGATACAGATTTTTTGCTGTTTTTCTTCTTTTTGTACTTTTCCTTTTTGTTGGTAGTTAGGATACTTTGTGCTGCCGCAGGCAGGTTTTTGTTTCCAAAACTATGTACTTGAAAAGATGATGAAATGAAACAAACTTTTTGTTTAAAAAGTGTTACATTTACATATCTCATGTATTGCATCGCATCACATCATGCTACATCTCAATATAAGTGAAATTGATTTGTTGTCTGAAAATTGAGCACTTGCACTGTAATAATCAGATAACCAACCAGCCAATAGCAAAATAATCAAGCAAACCACAGTTTAACCTGAACACACAGCTCATACTCTGTTGGGGATTAGTCTGCATACAGCCCATATCATAGCACTTGGTTCGTCCTGCACACGGCAAACCTTGAACAAACGGCCCAATCTAACAAGACGGACTACAAAGGTTGAAACGGTTGAAGTTGAAACACACTCAGATGTCCCAAATTTTCCCTTTTCTTCTTTTGCTTCGTGTGAATGTAGAGAATGGCACAGCACCCTGATCACAAACAATTTTTGAAATAAGGGTTTTTTTTTCCAACCTGGGTATCGAGCCTACGACTGAATGCAGCGAGAAAGACTCAAACAAAAAGTACACGACCTAAACACAACGAGACACGCTCGGAAAAGACCCAAAACGAAAGTTGGGCTAAACAAAGGAAAAGACACGACACACGGACGTGTTTACAAAAAAAAAAAAAAGGAGAGACCTCAGATCTCAAGGAGCCAATTCCTCTGGGTATGTTTCCCACCCTTTCTTATTTGTGATTCTCACATCACTCAGCCCTCAAGCTCGGTTTTTCTCTCAAAACCCTTTTCCTCACTTTTCTCTCAACTTACACCTCTCTATTCTTCATTCTCTCATTTTCCATCCCTCCCCCAGGGTGATTGATGGGTGAATAGGAAGCTGTGGGTTCACGCCCAATATTATTAGCTCGCGGCTATTTCTTCTAGTGACGTTCAGTCAATGTTCCGGATGGGGAATGGTGTATCTTTATCTGGCGAATATGGTGCCTCTCTGGCAAGTATGTTGACGGCGGGGAAAGACAGAACACCTGACTCAATTGTGCCCCTAGTTCATCATTTGACCATTTTTTGGTTTTCTTTTACTAAAACAGTTTTGACCAAAATGAGAGTCGGATTTAGCATACTGGTTCAATTTTTGATTTGAAAATCATGCAAGTCAGGCTATAAGCACTGAAAATTTTCCTTTTTTGGGTCCAAGAAATGGTCTAGTTTTGGAAAATGAAATAGTTTTCGAGAAAATAGTCAACATTAGTGAAAATTTTCAAAAACTATTTTTGGCGAACAGCCAATGCTAAACGAGCACGGAACCTACCCTCGAGATGCGCAACCTCGGATCGGAGGCAATGGAAAATTGCCCCTTGTTTGAAGGGGGGGTATGGCAACAGAAAGTTGCCCCTGGTTTGGACGGCAACTCAAGGCAACTTATGGCAACGCATGGCAACGGAAAATTGCCCCTTGTTTGGATGATGCCGCAACATGTTGTAAACCAATCTTCATCGGTGATGGTCATCGCAAGCGTACTCTCGGGCACGGAGAAGACGAAGACGGTCAAGACCAATATATGGACACAGTCACTGCAAAAGCGTCGGTGGGTGGACTTCGAGAGGAAGTTGACTTCGTGGTTCCGGTTGTCACAACCGAACTATCGGATGCAGAGGAGGCAAAGGCGATCAAAACCATTTCATGGACTAAGATGCTATGAAAGCGTTGGGGGTTGGACTTCAGGATGAAGTTGCCTACGTATCCCAAACATGGGAATCAAGCCTTACGTAGTTCCGGTTTGTCACAACCGAACTGTCGGATTCAGAGAAGGCAAGGATAATCAAAACCATTACATGGACTGAGATGCTATGAAAGCGTTGGGGGCTGGACTTCAGGATGAAGTTGCCTACGTATCCTAAACATGGGAATCAAGCCTTACGTAGTTCCGGTTAAGGTACACTCGGGTATTTTAACCTCCACTTTTTAGGCTCTAACTTTTGCCAAGGTGCCCGATGCGGGTTTTCGACCTTGCGAGCTTTGTTTTTCTTTTTTTTTTCTTTTTTCCCTTTTTTCTTTTTTTCTTGCTTTCCTTTTTGTATTTTTTGGGTGTTTCTTTTTCTTCTTCTCTTTTTTTGTATATATTTTTCCTTGCTCTAACTTTTGCCTGGGTCGCCCTTCCCGGTTTTTGGCCCAGCGAGCCTCTCGAAGGGTAAAAGTGTAACGAGTCCATGCCAAATGGTTTTGAGATTGAAGCCCTCTGTATCCAGGAGAGTGGCTATTGCATTGATTTGTAGAAGGATCCATCACGGTTGCTTCACGGGCTCTTTGTGGTGAGATCTGACCTCCTTGATCTGATTTTGGTGCCTCTTGTTCGAGGGCTGCTTCAAATCTAGCCACACAGGTCTTACATGGCGGTTGACCGTTGAACAGTCCAAATTGTGGTCAAGGCTTGAAAACAAACGGATTGAATCTTGAGGCTGAGAGCGATCCTAGGTTGCGCAATCTCAAGAGCGATTCCACACAAGTCTTCACAGGACTGCGCAAAACATTTTGTTTTTGAAAGTTTTTAAGAAAGCGACAAATCGCTCGTGCTGAAGATAGTGTGGAACTAGTCTGGATCAAGCCAGGGTCCTTCTCAGTACTCACGCCAACAAGCATGATTTCATTCATTAAAGGCTTAGCATGCCTATCTTTCTCTCAAATTGATCAAAGTTTTGAAAAACCCGAGGAATTCCTTCCTCTTCGTTTTCGTCGCCACAGTGTTCAAAAGGGTTTTTTTTTTTGAAAAACTTAGGTCATTGCAATGATTTTCATGGCACAAGAGAGTAGGTAGAATGTACTGTCGTTCCATTCACATCCTCTGGCACAACTAGCTCAAACTGAAAGCAAGCACGGAAACATGATAGCCGTAGCTGTTTCATTCAGATTTTCTGATGCAACTGGCCCCATAGCAGAGACAGACTCAAAAGGAAAACAAAAGAATACTTACAAAACGGTGTTCGAGGTAACAACCCCGGAATCATCTGACAATCTATACAAAGGGGACTGACTCACTACAACAAGACAGACCCTTAAGCAAAAAGGAACTGACTCAAGACAATGAGACAGACTCAAAACAAAACAAAAGACTGACTCGATGCCCAAGCCAGAATTTACAAGACTAGCATTCGCAGATGCTCAAAAATGCGTGCCAGACGCCACGTCAAAAATACTGGGCGCCGCCCATAAGTGGTCCAACCCTAATCACATACTCGCAGCATCAGCATCCTCAAAATCCAATAACTGGGTAGTAACGGACTTGGCTGAGGTGGGCGGGAGGATAACCTCGTTGTCGATCAAGTCTTGCACCTCATGACGGAGGCGAAAACAATTATCGGTAGCATGTCCTGTTTGCTGGTGGTACACACAGTACAAAGCAGCATCATGTGTAGCAGGGAGATTCTTCGGCAAAGGTCGAGGCTCCAAGGGTTTAAGATGCCCCCTCTCGGCCAGGATCTGAAGTGCCTTGGACAGAGGCATGTAGAGAGCATGAAAGACCCTGCGCCCCCGGGGCAGGTACTTTGAAGTCTGAGTATTCTTGCTAGACGCACTAGCGAAAGGGTCGGCAGGCACTGCCTTGACTTTCTGATCTTTCCCAGGCGCAGGATTGGGAATGGGAGGAACTGTTCTGGCATGACGGGGCCTATCCCGGTTTTCTGACTGACTTGAACTACCCTCAGGAGGGGTAGGGAAAACATCATCCACAACTTTGGTCACAACTGAGGATACTTGCTGTTTACTCATCCCCCCGGCTTTCAAAGCCTCGACTGCCCACAGCAGTTGTTCAATGGGATCGGCATCTGCCTTCATTTTGTCTTTGCCTCTGGCCTCATCCTGATCGAGGGTTTGGGTTAATGTTGATACGTCGTTACCATAGTGTAGACACCCCATTTTTGACCGACCTTAAGACTCAGGCATCACCGATTGAGCGCTTGGTGATGTTGCATATCGTGCTCGCTCAAAAGTTTCAGAGTCTCGGTCGTGAGCCCTGCCTTCGGGTCCGGGCTTTCCTGTGCCTCTGCCTCGATTTGCGAACCAGGCTCAGTTTTCTCTGTTTCTCTTCCTAAGGGGAGGGAGAGGTCTCATAGATCATCTCTCGGTGGCCGTAGGGTACGTTTCGTGGTCGCAGGCCATTTTGCCCATTTCGGAGCCCGGTTCCCGGTTTTCGGAGCCGTCAGGCCGTGTGCCTCGGTTCGGGACCGCCTAACCATCTCCGTTTGCTCCGGTTTTCGGTATGCATCTTATTTACCCCCTTTTTAGGGACACTGAGGTCCGAGAGGCCCACTTCGTGGTTGAACACCACTCCCGGTGCCTAACAGTCAGTTTTCGGGGCCTCGGACTGCGTGTTTCGGCCCCCGAACCTTCATTCTGCATCGGTTTTCGTTCATTTTTGGCAGGGACCTCTGTTTCATCACCAGGAAGGTCGTAGAAGGGTGGGAGGCCAGTAATTGTTTCAGCAACCAGTTATATTCCTTCATCGCCTGCCGACGCCCGTTTTTCTCACTTCCAAGCCAAAGTTGACCACCCTAGGGCCACTTTCTTCAACTCCAAACCACATATTTGTGTTGTAGACACCTGGGAGGACACAAATATCACATGGCCAGCCAGTAATTCCACTTGAACCTTTTGAACCCCTTTGAAAAATGGCCTATTCTCTCTCCTGTTTTACAGTTGCCAGTTTTGAACCACAGGGTTGTGTTGAGGGCACCTGGGAGGACACCAATTTGTGGTGGCCGGCCACTATTTCAACTTGGCCTTTTTGACCCCTGGCCGGCCGGCCATGGGGGGTGGCCGGCCGGCCACCTGCAGCTCCAAAACCTGGCCGGCCTTGCTCCTCAGGGTGAGTACATTACAGCTGTGCATTGTTTTTCCCTCCAAAACCTGTATCCGGAGGGAACTTTTTTGGAGGGAAACTTGATGCAATTTCCCTCCCTTTTTTCCCTCCTTTTCTCCCCCTCTCTTGGCCATATAACCAGCTGCCCAGCTCTGGTTTTAGGGTTACAAAAAATCCCTAAGAGCTTTGCATACACATCTCCCTCTTCCTCTCTTCCAAACCCTCAAAAATCTTCCAAGTTCTACACCCTTTCTTCATCACCACCTAGCACCACCACCACTACTCCATTTCCAGCAGCTTGGGGAGTTTTTCAGAGGCTAGGAGGCAACATTTCTCAAGCCAAAAGGGAGCCAAGGATTGGTCTACAAGGGTAAGTTCATCTCCCCCTCTTTTGAGCTCTTTTTTTGTACCATTGCTTAGCCCTATTTGCTTACTGTTTTGAGCTCCAACCAAAACTTAAAATGTCATTTTTTTGAGCCATATTCCATGTTTCATTAAGGGATCATTGCAGTTTGAAGCTTCTTTTTGGCACTTGCTTCATTATCCTCTTGAATGCCATTATTTTCCATGATATTTTTGGCCTATGTGTGATTTGTTTTGGAGCATGTTATAAACTGAAAATGGGCTTATTTTGAGCCCTTATCCAACATTGAAGAAGGGCTCAACACTGTTTGGGACCTCCACATATCACTTGTCATTGTACCCCTCTTAGGTCCCCTTTTTTGCATGATTTATTAGGCTATTGTGTCTCTGTTTTTGGACCTTGGTCCGAACTGAAAATGGCCCTAAAATGACCCCCTGATCATGTTTTATTAAGGGTCTAGGGCTGTTTGAGATATCCTTGGTATACTTCATGTTATAGCCCTCTTGTGGCCTTAATTTTGCATGGCATTTTGAGCATATTTCTACACTGTTTTGGGCTTTATCATCTACTGTAAAAAGCCATATTTTGGGCCCCTCTTCAACATTGTTGAAGGGCTCTAACCTTTTTGGGGTCAGCATATATCAGTTACTTCTTTGCCCCTTTGTTGGCCCATTTCTTGCATGAGTTTTTTGCCATACTTGTATCTGTTTTTGGGGTCTGTCATAAACTGTGGAAGGTCATATTTTTGGTGCTTCTTCAATGTTTTAGAAGGCCATTTCTCTGTTTGGGGCCAGCATTTGTGGGTTGTCTCATACTCCTCTCTTGGCCCCTTTTTTTGCATGCTAATTTAGCCCCACTTGTGCTCACTGTTTGGCTATGCTTTAAACTGTAAAAATTCTTGTCTCGGGGCTTCCTTTCTTCTGTATTTTCATTTCATGTTCAAATTATGTTTGCATTGTATAGTTATAAGCCATTTCATGCACCAAAATCCATGTTTCGGGACTCGTTCCATGCATCGGGTTTCATTTCACCATGTTTCGGGGCTGTTTTGCATCTCATTTTGCCTCTGAAAATTGCATGATCATATGCCATATTCCATGTTTTGCCATGTCTTGTTAGAGTGGCATTCTGTGCCGTAGGTTCGGTCCTCGGTTTGCGTGCACGCGTGCACGCATTTCGAGTTGTCTCATTTTCATCTCACGGCCTCCTATGTGAGTGTGGCTGAGGTCCACTTGTGTTGGTGTAAGCCCATTATGCATTGTGTATGCCATTCCGTTTCATAGCATTGTGTATGCTAGGTTGTGTGTTAGCGCATTGTGTATGCCATGTTACCTCGTGTATCGTGTATGCCATTTCATAGCATTGCGCATGTTAGGTTGTATCTTAGTTGCATTCATGCATGTCATGCATATTGCATTCTGTTCAGGATAGGCATTAGCCCGAGCACGGGAAACGAGGTACGTTTCGTACTCCGAGTGACGGAACGTGTCTTAATTCCCCAGTCACCGACATTCCGGATTGTCCATGATGGAGTTAGGTCTTAGTTGTATTTTCACATGCATTCATTCTATATTGAATTGTGCAATTCGACTCCTCGGCCATCATGCATCGATATGCGTGATTGGTGGCACGAGGATCGAGGCATGCATATATTTGTGAAAATACATTACTATGTCCCTTTCCTGCTCTCTGTTGCAGCAAAATCAAGAATCAGCAGTCTTCCGAGGCTTGGCACGCATTTCAAGAACAGGTGCAAACAGAGGCTAATTGGGGCATTGTCATGGATTTCCGCGCAAAGGCAACCCGGGCATGAATCATTCAGCATCCGGAATGGAATCAAGGCAGTCCCTGGCTTGCATGCCAGTTTATTATTTTTCTTAGTTAATTTGTTAATTAATTAGGAATTTGTGTATTATTTGGACTGTAATATTCTTTTATTCGGGACTGTATATTTATTCGGACCCTCTGCGCGAGGGCATAATTGTAATAAGTGTGCGTGTGTGTGATATATGTCTTCCAACCCCACGTCTTTCTTCCTTTTTATTTACCTGCTTATGATGGTTAGATTAGGGCATGTTTCAATTAGCATACAGTATGATAGCATGTTTGTATTCATTCATCTGTCTTGCATGCACCGGGCTCGGCGCATCATGCTAACTGCATCTGTATTTCAATTCCAAATTGAATACTCGTTAACTGTTGCGTCTCATATGCCATGTTTAGGATAGCCGAGCCTGCTATAGTTTGCATTTTTGCATGTGTTGCATTAGGCATTCCTGTATATTTAGGATCATGCATGGATTTCTAATGAGTTTCTATTTTGGCTTGGACTACTCGGTGAGTTTTATGCTTTAGCATCCTTGCATGTGTGTGAGTGTTGCCATGAATAGCATGCTTACCATGAGGCTAATTGCTTATGTGATATAACTGCCTTGAATGCCTGTGGGTGGAGGTTGGGTTATTTGGATTGGAACAATTCATCAAATGTTTGTTTTAAGCACACTAGACAGTGGCAAAATCATGTTTTCTAAGCCCACCCGAGGGTGGCAAAATCTGCATTTTAAGCCTACCTGCGGGTAGCAAACCATCTTTCAAAAACAAACGTGAAATGTGTTGTTCCAATTCAGGCGATCCAGTCTATACTTGTATGCTGTGCGCATCACGTAGTAATCTAGGCTAATAACCGGAATAAGAACACACAATGTTTTCAAAAATAGATATCATGGTTAGTAGAGGCCGATCTTTGATCGGGCGAGCGGGGGTGCTCACGAAGTGACCTTCCCCAATCGTACCTAAGTTCCCGAGCCGAGGCAACTTTGGTGATGACGGACACGTGGCCTTTGGCACCGAGTCAGGGTTTCCTAAATTTCCCCATAAAAAATATTTAGGTGGCGACTCTGTATCTGGCAAAGCAGTCCATGTTTGGCACTTCTTTCAAAAATCTGTTTTCTCAAAAACAATTTGCCGGATTTGGACTCTTTGGCTCAGGATTTAGAACCGTGACAATCGAGTCCTTGAACTGTAGTGAGCCCAAATGAACAGAACGGGACTTAACCCTCCCGGGGCGTTCGGGGATGTCTACAGTTTCTGGCGACTCTGCTGGGGAAATTGGAGAACTTGACTCGAACTCATGATATCTTGTTTTGACTACACTTGTGTGTCTCTTTGCATTGCATTTGCATTGGTGCACCTAGGACACCGTGTTTGCCATCTGCTATTCCTGAACGGTTTGCCGGAGGCTTGTCTTGTCAAGGCATGACCATAAGGCTGACCGGTTGTGGGCTCTGCCAGTATGGGAACACAAACCCCGGTTTTACCGGGGCACCCTTTTTGACCATTCGACCTAGTGCATATTCGGATCCATAGTGACCATTCCAAACTAGGACAGGTTGCTTACCCGTTTATAGGTTGTTTGAAACCGCTGCGTGCGTAGTGAAACCCTAGTTCCTGACAAAATAGGACAGGGAAACCCTACCCCAACATAAGGGTGTTTTGGCTCTCACTTATCTGTTATGTGCTTTAGGGTGCGTCTCTACAGGAATGCATGTATCAGTTTATGAGTTTGAGCATCAGGCCTGCGGGCATCAGTCAGTGTTTGAGAATCAGTTATCTGCGGGTATCAGATTCAGTTTTCGGGGACAGTGATTCAGGGATAATGATCAGTGTTTGAGGACAGTGTGTATTCAGCTTATCAGCCGTGTGTTGTTATGCCCAGTCGTGTGTTGTGTATTGAATTTAAGCTGTTATGCTGTCCGTTTATCTGGTTATTTATTTCCTTTTCGCTTTATTTATCTTTTTGCTAGGGGCAGGTTTTTAGCACAATTGCTTCCGAACCAATAGATATTCCCCAAGCACTTTGGACAAGAGGTCGTCGGCTCAATCGATCTGAGGATCTGGTTGACGGACATCCAGTGTTCCACTCCCTACCCCCAGTTGTTAGGAGAAAGCCAAGGAGGCGCAGTGTGTCAGAGCAGGGATTACTGGGGCAGCGGGCTACTTTAGCAGCAAACAGTCAGGTTGGGGTTTCTGTTTCCGCCATAGAGATACACTTACCGATCAGTCAGCTGGACCAACAGAATATGGCCGGGATAGAGGAAATGATGCGTCAAATGCAAGAGAGCATGAGACAGATGTAGGAAGATGCCATCCGCCAAGCGGAATTTTCTAAGCAACAGGCCACAGTCATGGCCCAGGAGGCCGAGCTCATTACTAGGCTGCAACAGCAGAATGCAGCCTCAGCCTCACACTCAGTCCCTCCTCCACCAGGGATCCCACTACCCGAGCAGGCACCGACCGCCCAGAATACCCTGCCAAATCCCCAAAACGCCCTACCAAATATTCAGGAGGACACGGGCCTTCCAACGGGGCCAACTCCGCCCCCACTTCCGCCTCAACTGTCCAAGACCCATACACCCAACCACCCGGACTCTCCCTTCGAGTTCGAGATAGACCATACAGCTCTGAAATTGAGCAAGCTTGAGAAGCTTTTCAAGAAATCCCAGGGGGTGAAGGCTATTCCGGATATCGAGGACGGATATACCGACGTGGCTGTGACATTGCCTGACAGATTCAAGATGCCGCAAATTGACCGCTTCGACGGATCCGGGGACCCCATGGTCCATCTTCGGCTATTTTCAGACATATTGCGGCCAATGGGCCTGACTAGACCACAAAAACTTTCACTATTCGGCCGAACCTTGTCAGGTGTGGCCGCCATCTGGTATGCAAAGCTGGAAGATGATGTCAAAAGAAGCTGGGATGAAATGGCTGAGGCCTTTGTTGCATAATACTCGTACAATACCCAGATCGAGATTACAACTCGTGATCTTGAGACGACGAGGCAAGAGCCCAAAGAGAGCTTCTCAGATTTTGTGACCCGGTGGAGGGCAAAGGCATCGATGATGACTTTGAGGCCTACAGACAAAGACCAAATCAGGATGATTGTGCGCAATCTCCAACCGAAATTGATGCAGAAGATGATTGTACTCCCCTTTCCCACCTTCTCAGACCTACACGAGATGGGGGTACAAATCGAGGATGCAATGAAACAAGGTTTGATCGACCAGGACCGGGAGCAACCCCGGAGGACATTTAACCGCAACAACAACGCAGGCCCGAGTGGCGCTGCAAACACAAGAACTTCGGAGGTCAGTATGGTCACCACCATTCCCCCTCCCCATTCAAGGCCCGCGGCGGCCACACCCTTCTCCGGTGCATCCGGAAGTAATACCCAAACCACAAAATATCCGCCCAGAGGCCAAAGAACCTTCACACCCCTATACATGCCTCTGTCCAAAGCTCTGGGGGTATTAATCAGGAAGAAGCATTTGACGCCCCAAGAGCCGAGGCCACTACCAAATCCACTCCCTCCCTCTCATGACCCGGCAAGATACTGCGCGTATCACCAACAGCATGGTCATGACACCGAACGTTGCTTTAGATTGCGTCATGAGATCCAGGATCTTATCGACAAGCAGGTGATCGCGCCTCCCGAAAAACCCAACGTCACAACAAATCCCCTCCCACCACATAACCAAGCCCCTCCTCCCAACAGAATCAACTTCATCCAAACTGGGGTCGTGTCTTACGATCCCAGTATCTATATCACCCCATCCCACCTACCTAAGCCAGAGGTGATCCTTCATGTCTACACTGACTTGTGCATGATGGACATCTCCACAACCCAATCTGAGCCAAAGGTGGTGACCACCGAAGATGGGACAGGGCAGATTTCAGAGAAAAGTGGGGTTGTTGAGTTTAGGATGGAACAGTCTGGGAATCTCGCTGCAGGAGCCTATGATCCAAGTGAATACATCCAGTCAGTGGGCCAGTCTGAGCCGAGTGTGGGACTGCCACATAAAGATGAACTGTGTGTGATTCAGGGGGACAGACTTGAACAGGGAGCGGATGACCTGACAACGATGGAAGAGGACTTTGCCAACCTCCAGTTCTTCAACGACCAAGAATCAGGCGATGCAACAATCAACTGGTTTGAATATGAGGAGTCGGCAGAAGTTACCGGATGGTTAGATGATCAACCAGACATTGTGGAATATCAACCAGAATAAGGCCCGGCAGGGGCGAGAGTATCAGTGGTGGCCGGAAGGGCCGAGAGTCAGAATACACCGCCGGAGAGCGCCAGCACTAAGAATTTCGCTCAGAATTTGGGGATTGTAAATGCAGGGAATATTGACCAACCAGCTGTACTGACACAGTTGGAACAACAAAGATTTGAGGATTCCGAGAGAATCAAAAAAGCTAAGGCCCACGTGGGGGTCAAGAGTGCTGTGTGCACAGGAACAGGAAATGCTGCGGGCATGAAGACTGAAGGTGCTGCGAGTACGATCATACCGGAGCCGGACAGGTGTCTGTCGGCTGCCGACGGAATGTGGTGGGAAGACGATGACTTATGTCTTGCCCACACAGATGAGGACTGGGGGAGTAGTCAACCAGATGACACCTAGTATCTCGATGAGATCGTTCATATGACAAGAAGTGGGCGGTATTTCAAGCCTCCGCACTTAGACCAACCTGAGGCATTCGAAAAAGACAAGGAAGCTGAGAAACAGAGAGAGAAATAGATTGAACAAGAAGCTGTGCTCAAGCAATTGAAGAAGATACAAGCAGACATCTCCATCTGGGGACTGCTTATGGCGTCGCGAGTACACAGACAGGCTGTCCTATCTGCTATGGACAGGGCCAAACTCTCTATAGACACTACACCAGAGCAGCTGGTTGGGCTGGTTTTTCCGGGAGGAGGTTCCCCGGCATTAACCTTTTCAGATAAGGAATTGCCGTCTGAGGGCGTGAATCATAATAAACCTCTCTACATCTCCGTGGAATGTAGAGACAAGTGGATACCAGTGGTACTTGTTGATACCGGGTCCGCCATCAATGTCTGCCCAGCCAGAACAGCATATGCAATCGGGTTGAAGCCCGCAGACTTTATCCCGACAACTCAGGTGATCAGAGCATACGATAATACTAGCAGAGAAGTGATGGGGACTGTCAAGATTCAGACAAAGGTTGAACCTGGACAACATGAGATAGATTTCCATGTCTTGGAGGTTCCTGCAACTTTCAACCTGCTTTTGGGGCGACCGTGGTTGCACCAGGTGAAGGTCGTCTCGTCCACTCTGCATCAGATGGTGAAATACCCCTATGGAAAGGGAGTAGCCATTGTGTTTGGGAATTCATCGATCCACCCCCCTCCGGAGGTATCTACACCAGTTCTAGAAATCGAGCACGGCATGGAGGACGTGTTTATATCAGGCTTTACTCTGGCCGAGGCCCGGGTTGTGCAAAACATTATGGCTGTGAATGAAAGAGTGTACGTCAGTGCTCAATCCGTCTACCTCATGAACAAGCTACAACACGTCCCCGGGATGGGATTAGGAAGGAGCGGCAGGAAAGGCGTCGCAACATTGGCCGAAGTGCCACACAACCCGCATACCTTTGGACTGGGTTATCTGCCCACCAAAGAGGACTGGGTGAGGAAGGGAAAGGAAATGGCCGGAAGAGCCAGAGCAAAGCAGGCTGGGAAGCATTTTGAATTAATGCATAGGCCCATTCAGGGTACCCTGAACGGACGCTTCATCCTGGAGGGGGAGGACTTTCCATTTTGCGGCTTCCCGGAGCCGTGGATAAACGCGGAGAAGAAGCGCGTGCCAGGCTTCGAGATCTTCTTCGACCTGCAACTATCTGGGGATGATGTTGCCGAAGAGCAGACGGACCCATCAGCTGAGGTTGAGCAGTGTAAGGCAGTGGATCCTGAGGGCACAGAATTTGAAATGGGGGTAGCGCTGGCATGTCTACTCTCTGATCCTCCGATCGACCATAAGTGCTTGGGGAATAACTTCGAGGTTTCCATGATTGGGGATGAAACGGCTGCGAGCCAACCAACAGCTATCTTGGATGCATCTATCGCACCCTCTCTCACTTGGCAATACGAGGAGGGATTTCTGTCCAGCAGCACCGGGTCAGGTAGTGAGCCGGAATCTGATTCCACCGAGTCTTGTGAGTCGGAATCAGATTCCAGCTCGATTGAGTTTGAGTCTGGTACTCCTGGGGATGTTAACCTGGATGCCACAGTCCTGTCTAGGTCGTCTTTTTCCTTTTCATTTGAGTCTGTTGTAAATGAATCGGACGATTTGGATGTGCCTAATGAGAATCAAGCAACTGTGGTTTCTGAGTACTTTTCTGTGCCCTTAATTTATTGCATTAATTCAGACTTTCAAAATTTTGAAAACGACGAGGACGAAGTTCCTCCGATTTTGCAAGGATTAATTGAGCAGGAGCAGGAGAGATTTGTTAAACCCCTAGTGGACGAAATCACTACCATGAACATTGGTACTGAGGAGGACCTGCGGCTGTTCCAGATCGGGTCCACGTTGTCTTCGGAGGAACGCGAGCGCTTAGTCGCTTTATTAAAAGATTTCAAAGATGTTTTCGCGTGGTCCTACGAAGACATGCCTGGAATCGATCCTGAGATTGTACAACATCGGATCCCCCTTGACCCCGAGGCCCGACCTGTCAAGCAGAAACTCAGGAGGATCCGCCCGGATTGGGCTCTCAAGATTAAAGAAGAGGTCACCAAGCAAATCGACGCAGGCTTCCTGCTGGTATCTGAATGTCCGACTTGGTTGGCCAACATTGTTCTGGTGCCGAAGAAAGATGGCAGGATCCGAGTATGCGTAGACTTCAGGGATTTGAACAGAGCTAGTCCGAAGGACGACTTTCCCTTATCGCATATTGATGAGTTGGTGGATTTCACAGCAGTGCACACATTGCTTTCATTTATGGATGGCTTCTCAGGTTACAACCAGATAGTAATGGCACCAGAAGACAGGGAAAAGACTGCATTCACCATCCCGTGGGGGACATACTGCTATAGAGTCATGTCGTTTGGGTTGAAGAATGCTGGAGCTACTTATCAACGAGCCGCGACCACAATATTACATGATATGATCCACAAGGAGGTTGAGGTGTACGTGGACGACATGATTGTCAAGTCCAAAGAAAGAGAGGGCCATTACACCGCCTTGCATAAGTTTTTTCAAAGGATCAGGGAATTCCGATTGCGGCTAAACCCTCAAAAGTGTACATTCGGTGTTACAGCGGGAAAAATACTGGGGTTTCTGATTACACAAAGAGGCATCGAAGTCGACCCTTCCAAAATCAAGGCCATCCTAGAAATGCCCCCACCAAGGATTGAAAAGGAGGTGAGAGGCTTTATGGGTAAAGTGCAATTCATAAGACGGTTTATCTCAAAATTAACCTTGACTTGTGAACCACTTTTTGGTCTCCTGAAGAAAGGCAAGAAATTTCAATGGGACAGCCGATGTCAAGCAGCGTTTGAGCAGATCAAAGAATATCTACAGAACCCGCCCATTTTATCACCACCAGAACCAGAGAAACCGTTGATTTTGTACCTATCAGTGACTGAGGCCACGATGGGCTGTATGCTCGCACAAGAGTCTGAAGACAGGGTGGAGAGAGCCATCTACTATCTGAGCAAGAAGATGCTAGAGTATGAAACTCGTTATACACCGCTGGAGAAGGCTTGCTTAGCTTTGGTATGGGTTACCAGGAAGCTGCGGCACTACCTGTTAGCTCACTCCATAATGTTGGTTTCACGACTCGATCCCATCAAATATCTTTTCGAGAAACCAGCACTTACGGGTAGGCTAGCTCATTGGTTGCTGTTGCTTTCCGAATTTGATTTGAAGTATGTCACACGCAAGTCAGTCAAAGGAAGAGCAGTAGCAGAGTTCTTTGCCGACCATCCGGTTGAGGGGGATGAAGCAGTTGAATACTTGTTCCCAGATGAAGCAATTTTGCATATCGACGACGAAGCCTGGACGATGTACTTTGACGGAGCGTCAAATCAGTACGGGTACGGGATAGGAGTGCTGCTGATAGCACCCGACAATTCCCGTATTCCCCTAGCCTTTAAACTCCGATTCAAAGTCTCGAACAATGAAGCAGAATATGAGGCGTGCATTGCTGGCCTAGAAGCAGCCCTAGAACTAGGGGTAAGACGACTGGACGTCATTGGGGACTCGAACCTTGTTGTGTCTCAAGCAAAAGGAGACTGGAAAGTAAAAGAGGAAAAGATGATGATGTATCACCAAACCTTGGATTTGCTAATTCCTCGGTTCGAGAAGCTAAGTTTTACTCATCTACTAAGAGAAAACAACAGGTTCGCAGATTCTTTAGCAACTCTATCTTCCATGATAGACATCCCATACGGAGTCCGGATGCGTCCAGTCATTATTGACCAGAAGTTTGCGCCAGCCTACGAGTCGATTGCTGCTATAGATGAAGTTCAGGACGAAAACCCCTGGTATCATGACATTTGGAATTTCCTGGAGAAAGAAGCATATCCGCCAGGGGTAAATGCCAAGGATAACAGGGCAATAAGAAGAATGGCCGTTCAGTTCATCATCTGTGGGGGTAAGCTGTATAGAAGAGGTCATCTGGGAATGCATAAACTGTGTGTTGATGCCGAAGAGTCGAAGCGCCTAATGGAAGCCATCCATGGAGGAGAATGTGGAGCACATATGAATGGGGTAATGCTGGCACGAAAGATCCTCAGACAGGGGTACTACTGGTCCACCATGGAGGAGGATTGTATCGGTTTCGTTCGGCGATGCCACAAATGTCAGATCCATGCAAATCGCATGAACATCCCGCCGACAAAGCTGTACAATATGACTTCGCCATGGCCACTTTCAGTCTGGGGAATTGATGTGATCGGGGCTGTCACTCCAAAGGGGTCAAATGGGCATGAGTTCATCCTGGTCGCGATAGATTATTTTACAAAGTGGGTTGAGGCCCAATCTTATGCGGTGTTGAAGGCTTCGCACGTCACGAAGTTTATCAGAAACAACATCATCTGTCGCTACGGGGTCCCAAATGAGATAATTTCAGATAACGGTTCCCACTTCAAGAAGGAAGTGATAGACTTGTTGGAAAAATACAATGTGGCTTTTCATAAGTCATCTACCTACCGGCCGCAGACTAATGGAGCAGTTGAGGCTACCAACAAGAACATCAAGCACATATTGCAGAAGATGGTGGAAACCTACCGGGACTGGCCGGATAAGCTGCCGTTTGCTCTATGGGGCTACCGGACTTCAATCAAAACTTCTACTGGGGCAACTCCGTATTCGTTGGTTTACGGGATGGAGGCCGTTCTACCCATCGAGATTGAGGTTCCATCATTGTGAGTATTGGCTGAGTGTCAAATAGCCGAGGCAGATTGGCAGCAGAGCAGGTTTGAGGAACTCATGCTCTTTGATGAGAGAAGACTGAAAGCACTGTACCACGTTCAAGGCTATCAACGCAGAATTGCCCGGGCTTTCAATAAGAAGGTTAAGTCCAGGAATTTAAAGGAAGGAGATTTGGTACTCAAGGACAACCGAGCTCCCATCCACGACCCTAGGGGCAAGTTCAGACCTAATTGGACTGGTCCTTACATTATTAAGTCTATCTGGTCAGGTGGGGCTGTGGTTCTGATGGATCTGGATGGCTTAGAGTTTTCACAGCCGATCAACATGGACAAGTTAAAGAAATATTACCCTTGAGAGGCTCGCTAGGCCGAAAACCCGAAAGGGCGACCTAGGCAAAACTCAGAGCACAAAAAAATTCGACAATATAAAAACTGAGCTCGCAAGGTTGAAAACCCGCAAAGGGCGGCCTTGGCAAAAGTTAGAGCACAAAAAGAGAGTAAAAATACCCGAGCGAACCTAAGCCTGAACTACGTAAGGCTTGATTCCCATCTTTGGGATACGTAGGCAGCTTCATCCTGAAGTTCAGCCATAAACATTTTCCCCGATCAACTTTGTCCATTTTGATCATCTCAGTCATCCTTGTCCAATCAGCATTCATCGTGATCTCCGGTGCAGTGCTATTCAAACTAGGGGCAACTTTCCGTTGCCATACAGTGCTGCGGTACCTATCAGACTAGGGGCAACTTTCCAGTTGCTAGGGTCCGGGGTTGTGCAGCTCAGTGACAGATCTCAGGCGTGTCCAGTTCTGATCCATATCAAAAATAGTTTTGAAAAGTTTTAATAAAGTTGACTTGGTTCAAATTAATCTTTTTACAACTAAGACCATTTTTGGACCAAAGCGGAAAATTTTCAGTACCACAACCTTCAATTTCATTGATTTCAAAACAGAGTTCTTCGGCTCTTGCATACAATTGAAGTTGCTTTTTATTACACTCATAATGAAAACTTGAAAGTACTAATAAAGCAATAAATCTGGGGCATAGTCAAGTCAGGTGTCCCTGCGCCCCCTCCCAGAGTTAGTCGAAGCCTCTGATGCCAAGCTGGGCCCGGTCTGTGCCTCCTCATTGAGCCAATCCCAGCACTCATCAGACAAAGTGCAGTTGAAAGTAGGGGCGGGGGCCAGGAGTTCTCTAGTCCTCCATGCCGTGGCATATCGGGCAAGCTGTGCGCCTCGGACCGGGAAAGCAGCCGGATACTCAATCCCCTCTGGTGGGCAAGTCTGATCATGACCGAACTGACGCAGGAACCGGAACAGAAAGTAGAATACACAGTGGGTCAGACCAATCAGCTGAATCCCGACCAGTCGGGACATGCTATAGCTCATCGCCGGGAGATTGAGCCAAGGACAACGCCAAGCAATGCGATCTGCAGACAGATTGCACATCCAGTCGAACCACCACCCCTCGTCCAGGGCATCGACTAAGCGTTGGCGAAAGAAGTAGCCGCGAGCTGAATAGGCTGGACAAGAGTCCACAACCTGCAGTTTATCCATCAACCATAGAGGGATGAAAAATGAGAGAATAAATAATAGAGAGATGTACGATGAGAGAAAAGCGAGAAAAGGGTTTTGTGAGAAAAACCGAGCCTGAGGGCCGAGTGATGTGAGCAAATACATATGTGAGGTTGGGTGGGAAACATTACCTCCAACAGCAGTGGACTCCCGGCAAATCTGGTCGTCTCCCAGCGATAGAAAGCGTCCAAGCCCATCAGCGTCGGCCAATGTCATGGCAATACAGCTCTTCCCCTCTCTCAAGCCTTGAGCAACTTCAATTAGAAGAATGCTAGATCCACCAAAGCCTGAAGTGAGCAGAAAATGAGATAGCATACACAAGCAAAGGGCGTGTTGCCGAAAACCTTGCCAATAGTGGTTGCCGCGGTCACCGGTGTTGGAAAAGCGATGAATCAAGCCGAGAATGTCCAGTTCTCCATTGGAGATCAGAGATCGAGCATCGTGCATGGAGAGCCCACACATTTCCCCTAAAGCTTGGGCGTGACCAAAGCAAAATTGAGGCAGAATTTCTTCACAGCGTTCAGATTCCATCAAAACCTGAAAATCTTCGAAAGTTGGACATACCTCTTGCCCGCCGAAGCTGAAAACATGCGTCACTGGGTTCCAAAACCTCGCTACGGCATGCAGAAAGGGGAAGTGCAGCGGAGTGCGGCTCAGCGTGAATAGTGCATTCAAGCCGAAACCCCGAAAATTTAACTTTTCCGAGCCATCTAAAGAAGCCATCCAAATTGTGAGATTTTCGGCAAGAAAGGCTTCCATTTTGGTGAAAAACTAAGATGAAATGAATCAACCACGGGTTTGAGGCTTTTAAAGGGGATGAGACACTATTCGGGGACACGTGTCAAAAATTTGGTGGCTGCTGGGCAAAGTGGCCGGCCGGCCACCTTTTCTAGCAGGCCGGCTACCTTTTCCCCCCTTAGATACAAAAACTGGCCGACCGGCTCCCAAAAGTGGCCGGCCATGCTCCCATGTGTGCCATTGGTCCTGTTTTACCCTCCAAAGGAGAGTTCCAAGCATTTCCAAGCATCGAGTGTATCGAAGGCCTCCATTTCCCTCTGTTTTGGATGCGTTCCGTTGCCCAGATCGTCCGAAGTACGCTTTGTTTTGTTTATCAAGTTGTAATTTTTGCTTATCGAGTTGTCGTTTTGTTTATCGAGTTGTAAGTTTTGTCAAGCTGTCGTATTTTGTGTTTTGAGTTGTTACTCTTTGTTTACGCAATTTTGTTAAGTCTTGTTTATCGAGTCGTTAACATTGTTGTATTTTGTTTATCGAGTTGTAAACTTGCTAAGATTCTGTTATTTCTTAGTGAGTCGAGTTATTTGATTTGTTGCGTCAGTTTATTACCTGACCCGGTAAATACACAGTGCACATTTCCATTCAATCTCATTTTTGTGCAAAATGATGCGATGCGATGCTGAGAGCATAAAAATACAACACTTTTTCAAAAAGCTATTTCACCCCATCATATTTCCTTTTACAAACAAAGGTACAAGTTTTACGGAAAATAAAACTGCCTAACAACATGCAAAGTGCTACAAAACTACTAGCAAAAAGGAAAATAAAGCAAGAAACAGCAGCATCAATACTCTCGGGAACGGGAGTGAGAGGCCCTCCTCATCCTCTTCTGCGAGACAACCTCTGCACCACCATCACCATCCGGGTCGGAGCTATCATCCTCAGGATCCCCCTCAGCCTCGCCTCCACTCCCTGAACCAAGACCGGAATCCCCCTCCTCAGCGGATGTCTCCGACTGATGGCCTGTGACCTCCTCCTCCTCATCCTCATCGGGCTCCGCCTCTATAATATGTACCCTGCGTCTGCGAGACGACCTCCCTCCCCGAGCTCCTCAAAAAGGCCTGGATGGCCCAGCCCCTCGAAAGGGCCCAGATGGCCCAGCACCCCGAAAAGGTCCAGACGATCGACCTCCCTGAGAGGGCCCGGGTGGCCCGGCCCGCAGCAGAGCATATACAGGAGGCATCTGAAAGTGAAGAGTTCAATACATCAGTTCAAATATGAAAATCAGATACAAGTACAGTATGTGAGTGGGGTGTGTGTCAGATGTGCTCTACACAAATAGCCTATCAATGCAGTAGAATGTTCAAAACCAGCGTGTCATCCGAAACATGATAAATGCAAGAAAGATGAACAGCACCTGCACACCCATAATGGCCAGCTGTGCCTCCCTCCGCAGGATCATACCCTCAAATGCGGCCATCACTCCAAGCATCTCATCCACGTACTCAACAGGAGGCTGTAGATACAAGTGCGAAACTATCAGTAAAGGAATGAATGTCTAAGTATCCGACTGATAAATCAAAGCTGTAAAACACACCGGTGGCGAATCAGGATCTCTGACATATCTGTGGTCGGGAATGGGAGGCTCCAGCGAGATCTGATAAGGAGTCCCAAATCGCCAACTCGTCAACTCGGTCGGCATGTCTGGCCACCTAGGATGATGGAGAGTCGGAGGAATCGGGGGAACCGATCCACCCCCACCTCTGGATGTACCGGCCCCGCTGCTGGAAGGAATATCTGTAGCCCGAGCCTGGCTCGAAGATGGCACACCAATAGGCCTCATCGAGGGAGTGCGCACTCCCGTCAAGGGAGGCATCAGATATACATGGCGATAAGTGGCATAGTCCCCCTCCTCAAGATGTAGCAAAGCATCAGTGCCCAGCATAGCACTAACAATATCCCGGGAAGAGAGCCTATCAGCAGTCCACATAGTGACTGGGGGTGCCGCGGGAGGGTCCTGAGAAGTATAGCCCCATACCTGACGCAAGAAGCGTTCCCCCAGAAACCATGCTCTACCAACTGGTCCTTCGAATAGGATCCTGTACTGGGAAGCGCCCGATCCTCCAGCATACTAAAATCGGAGACCATCACCCAAGGGCGCCCAGGGCTGCCATGTAATCTGCAGATAACCAATGCATAAACCAATCAGAAATCAGGAATATACGAGACAGATCAAAGATGAAAACGGAAGGGACTGAGAGTTCTGAAATACCTCCGTCGTCCGCACAGTGTCGAAATACTGCCGCAGATAAAAGAGAGTCTCTCGGGGTCTCGGCCGGTGCTGACCCTCGAATACCAGTGAGTACGGGGTCATGAGGGGCCCTGCCACCACCAACTCTGGGGCTAACGTCGGGAAATATACGTAGACCCATAACTGAGGAAAGCAGTGCAGAATGTAAATACAAAGTGCTGAGGGCAAAATACAGAGTGTAAAGTGCGTTGTGTGTGCAATGTACAAGTAATGAGGAGCAGAAATGTGAATCAAGAGGACAAAAAGTACCTCCCAGGCCCTCCAGTAACCGCCAAGTAAGTCTCCCTGCCCGCGGGAGGTCGCGCTCATGTAGCAGTAAAGGGTAGCCAAGCCGGCACCACCCCAATCATACCGTCTGACCTGTGATACGTCCACTAGAGCGCTCAACAGATACAGCCCCACCGTGTTCCCTCTATCGGCAAACAGCGTAGTCCCGAAGAGAAACATAAGAAAACCACGGGCATACTGCTCTGCCTCCTCAGGAGTCCCGGGCTCCATCCCCTCCCTCCGAAAATGGGAAGAGAACCAGGTGTATCGGACTCTCCCTGAAGCTCTATCGACAGGCGGGCGGGCCCCCAGCAAATGTATCCAAGCGGCCTCCCATTCACCCATGTCCTCGTCGTAAGGAATGGGCCGACCTCCTATGTCTAGGCCAGTCAATACAACAAAATCCAGTGGGGTCATAGTCAAATCCCCAGTGGCGGAAAAATGAAAGGAGTTGGTGGTGTCCCACCATCTCTCCACCAAAGCGGCCATTAGTGTCCTCCTGGCAGGACAACGCGACAACCCAGCGCAGAAGGACCCAAACCCCGCCAGATCAACTAAATCCCGGACGGCCTCCGGGAGCTCAGCGTACCAATCTCTAGCAGCGGTGGAGCCGTATCCCCGCACAGTGCGAGAACCAACCTGCATTCAGAATGAATACATGTGTCAGTACAAAATGAATGAGCTGTGTGCAAATGAAATGAATAAGCTGTGTGCAAACAAAATGAATGAGCTGTGTGTAAATGAAATGAATAAGCTGTGTGCAAATGAAATGAATGAGCTGTGTGCAAATAAAATGAATAAGCTGTGTGCAAATGAAATGAATAAGCTGTGTGCAAATGAAATGAATGAGCTGTGCGCAAATGAAAAGAATGGGCAGTGTGTTCATCTCAAATGATAGGGCTGCGTGTTCTACTCTCAATCAGTGTGTGCTGCGTGTTCACCCTCAATCCGAGCTGTGTGTTCAGAAAATCAGAGTTTGGGCTGCGTGTTCTACTCTCAATCAGTGTGTGCTGCGTGTTCACCCTCAATCTGGGCTGTGTGTTCAGAAAATCAAATGATAGGGCTGTGTGTTCTACTCTAAATCAGTGTGTGCTGCGTGTTCACCATCAATCCGAGCTGTGTGTTCAGAAAATCAAATGATAGGGCTGTGTGTTCTACTCTAAATCAGTGTGTGCTACGTGTTCACCATCAATCCGAGCTGTGTGTTCAGAAAATCAAATGATAGGGTTGTGTGTTCTACTCTAAATCAGTGTGTGTTGCGTGTTCACCTTCAATTTGGGCTGCGTGTTCACCTTCAATTTGGGCTGCGTGTTCAGAAAATCAGAGTTAGGGCTGCGTGTTCTACTCTAAATCAGTGTGTGCTGCGTGTTCACCTTCAATTTGGGCTGCGTGTTCAGAAAATCGGAGTTAGGACTGTGTGTTCTACTCTAAATCAGTGTGTGCTGCGTGTTCACCTTCAATTTGGGCTGTGTGTTCCGAAAATCGGAGTTAGGGCTATGTGTTCTACTCTAAATCAGTGTGTGCTGCGTGTTCACCTTCAATTTGGGCTGTGTGTTCAGAAAATCGGAGTTAGGGCTGCGTGTTCTACTCTAAATCAGTGTGTGCCGTGTGTTCACCATCAATCTGGGCTGTGTGTTCAGAAAATCATAGTTTGGGTTGCGTGTTCTACTTTCAATCAGTGTGTGCCGTGTGTTCACCTTCAATTTGGGCTGTGTGTTCAGAAAATCTGAGTTAGGGCTGCGCGTTCTATTCTCAATCAGTGTGTGCCGTGTGTTCACATCAACGACGAGCTGTGTGTTCGACATCAAAATATGGGCTGCGTGTTCATCTCAAATGTTTGGGCTGTGTGTTCAACTCTCAATCAGTGTGTGCCGTGTGTTCACCTCAACAATGAACTGTGTGTTCGACATCGGAAAATGGGCTGTGTGTTCATCTCAGAATTCAAGTATTGGGCCGTGTGTTCAATTCACTACCGGCCCTACCGGTGTGTACCGTGCGTCCACAATCAATTTATGGGCCCAGTGTTCAGAAATTCAAGTGATTGAACTGTGTGTTCAGAATGCAAACAGGATGCTGTGTCATGAACTAAACATTCTAAGTAAGCTGTGGACCCAAAATGAGCATACAAACATGGCAAAGACACGAAGTGCATGAAAAACACAGAATATGTTGCAGAAAAAGGTAAAAACGAAGTAAATACCTCTCGTGCCTCATACGAAAGGTGATACTCTGGCTCCTGCAGAAGCAGATCTCCGGGTGCTAGCTCATTAAAGTCAGTGAAGTGACGAAAAACGGCCCATGGAAGAATGTGTGCCGGTGGGGCGTACCTCTCGGGAATGAAGGGTCGAACCCTCGGAGGCAGAGTCATGGCATCAAAATCATCCCCGGCACCTGGAGGACCTCCGCCGTGAGGAAAATGACCCGCCATTTCAGAAAATCTGCAAAAAGGAGCAAAAATGAGCAAAAATTGGAAAAAGTCAACAAAAGTCAACTCCCGGGAAATGAAAAAGTCAACAAAAGCCAACTCCCGAGAAAATCTTCCAAATGTTGAGACAAACTCACCTCAAGTGGCGAAAATGAGAAAAGAAGCACTGAAATCAAAATTTAATCGGTTCAAAGTGTTTAAAACTGGAAGTTTTCACGAAAACAACTTGCGTGGGGGGTTGAAAAACGCGTATAGAGTGCAGATCTGAGGGAGAAAATGGTTTGGGAAGCAAGAGGAGAAGATTTCGTGGCTGAGGTTATGAGCTCAAAGTGTTTGGGCAAGTAGATTTAAAGAAAAGAAGGTGAAAAGACCAAATTACCCACGGATTTGGGCAGGTGGCCGGCCGGCCACCTTTTCTGGCTGGCCGGCCATTCTATTTTTGAAACCTAGCCGGTGGCCTCCCCAGGGGAAAGAAACTGGCCGATGGTGTTCCTCACATGCTCACCTAGCTCTCTGCAAATTTTGAGGAAGATTGGAGTTCCCGGGACCTGAAAAAGTTCAAGAAAAGTGCACTTTCTGTCGCGAAATCGCTCCGCCGGCACTTCAGCTTCAACTTCTGATGTGTGCCTCATCATTACTCATCAAAATCAAGGTGTATCCTTCTTGAGCATGTTGTAACTTCTCCGCGAAGTGAATCGGAGGCTGCGATCGAGTCGTCCTCGCCGAAACGCGCATTTCATTGCTCGTTCCTTCGCGACAAACATGTGTCCTGATTTGCGATTGTTCTGCATCATTGTGCATCTAACTTACATTCTCATGAACATACTTGCATTGTCATGCACGTCTGTTTGATATTACCGGGCCTCTGTGCCTAAGCTTGTGTTGTCACGTACGCTCCTTTCTCGCATTGCGATGCACTCACCCACCGGCACCGTTTTTGCCGAACTTTCGATATCACATTTGATATATCTTGCTAAGCATATTGTGCTTGTTGAGTTTCTCTCTTCTGCAGGCACGATATTGTATGTACGGTTCATTTGAAGCTGGTGCGACCAGACGAATCGCGCAGGTATCGTATCTTCTCCGTATGAGACGCGACGAGAATTGAATAATTCTCCGCCTTCCTAACTGCATGAAATGTAGTTGTTGCTTTGCATTCTTGCTTAAAACTGTTGCATCTATTCGCGAATACCTGCTTCATTACAGCTTGCTGCATTTGCATGATCATTGAGTTACATTTGGCTTCCTGCATACCCTTTGCATTTTGCCCCTTTGCCTGCGGGCATGCCTGAGGGCACATCTCTGTTTATCTTGTATGATTGTCTAAGTCTTCGCCCTTATCAAAAATGGGTCGTCTCTAGGCTTTGACATTCACTCCCGTCACTTGTGACTTTCGAGTTCTGTCAAAGAGGGGCAACTGTAGACACCCCATTTTTGACCGACCTTAAGACTCAGGCATCACCGATTGAGCACTTGGTGATGTTGCATATCGTGCTCGCTCAGAAGTTTCAGAGTCTCGGCCGTGAGCCCTGCCTCCGGACTTCCGGGCTTTCCTGTGCCTCGGTTTGCAAACCAGGCTCAGTTTTCTCTGTTTCTCTTCCTGAGGGGAGGGAGAGGTCTCGTAGATCATCTCTCAGTGGCCGTAGGCTACGTTTCGTGGTCGCAGGCCATTTTGCCCATTTCGGAGCCCGGTTCCCGGTTTTCGGAGCCGTCAGGCCGTGTGCCTCGGTTCGGGACCGCCTAACCATCTCCGTTTGCTCCGGTTTTCGGTATGCATCTTATTTACCCCCTTTTTAGGGACACTGAGGTCCGAGAGGCCCACTTCGTGGTCGAACACCACTCCCGGTGCCTAACAGTCAGTTTTCGGGGCCTCGGACTGCGTGTTTCGGCCCCCGAACCTTCATTCTGCATCGGTTTTCGTTCATTTTTGGCAGGGACCTCTGTTTCATCACCAGGAAGGTCATAGAAGGGTGGGAGGCCAGTAATTGTTTCAGCAACCAGTTATATTCCTTCATCGCCTGCCGACGCCCGTTTTTCTCACTTCCAAGCCAAAGTTGACCACCCTAGGGCCACTTTCTTCAACTCCAAACCACATATTTGTGTTGTAGACACCTGGGAGGACACAAATATCACATGGCTGGCCAGTAATTCCACTTGAACCTTTTGAACCCCTTTGAAAAATGGCCTATTCTCTCTCCTGTTTTACAGTTGCCAGTTTTGAACCACAGGGTTGTGTTGAGGGCACCTGGGAGGACACCAATTTGTGGTGGCCGGCCACTATTTCAACTTGGCCTTTTTGACCCCTGGCCGGCCGGCCATGGGGGGTGGCCGGCCGGCCACCTGCAGCTCCAAAACCTGGCCGGCCTTGCTCCTCAGGGTGAGTACATTACAGCTGTGCATTGTTTTTCCCTCCAAAACCTGTATCCGGAGGGAGCTTTTTTGGAGGGAAACTTGATGCAATTTCCCTCCCTTTTTTCCCTCCTTTTCTCCCCCTCTCTTGGCCATATAACCAGCTGCCCAGCTTTGGTTTTAGGGTTACAAAAAATCCCTAAGAGCTTTGCATACACATCTCCCTCTTCCTCTCTTCCAAACCCTCAAAAATCTTCCAAGTTCTACACCCTTTCTTCATCACCACCTAGCACCACCACCACTACTCCATTTCCAGCAGCTTGGGGAGTTTTTTAGAGGCTAGGAGGCAACATTTCTCAAGCCAAAAGGGAGCCAAGGATTGGTCTACAAGGGTAAGTTCATCTCCCCCTCTTTTGAGCTCTTTTTTTGTACCATTGCTTAGCCCTATTTTCTTGCTGTTTTGAGCTCCGACCAAAACTGAAAATGTCATTTTTTTGAGTCATATTCCATGTTTCATTAAGGGCTCATTGCAGTTTGAAGCTTATTTTTGGCACTTGCTTCATTATCCTCTTGAATGCCATTATTTTGCATGATATTTTTGGCCTATGTGTGATCTGTTTTGGAGCATCTTATAAACTGAAAATAGGCTTATTTTGAGCCCTTCTCCAACATTGAAGAAGGGCTCAACACTGTTTGGGACCTCCATATATCACTTGTCATTGTACCCCTCTTAGGTCCCCTTTTTTGCATGATTTATTAGGCTATTGTGTCTCTGTTTTTGGACCTTTGTCTGAACTTAAAATGGCCCTAAAATGACCCCCTCTTCATGTTTCACTGAGGGTCTAGGGCAGTTTGAGACATCCTTGGTATACTTCATGTTATAGCCCTCTTGTGGCCTTAATTTTGCATGGCATTTTGAGCATATTTCTATACTGTTTTGGGCTTTATCATCTACTGTAAAAAGACATATTTTGGGCCCCTCTTCAACATTGTTGAAGGGCCCTAACCTGTTTGGGGTCAGCATATATCAGTTACTTCTTTGCCCCTCTATTGGCCCATTTCTTGCATGAGTTGTTTTCCATACTTGCATCTGTTTCTGGGGTCTGTCATAAACTGTGGAAGGTCATATTTTTGGTCCCTCTTCAATTTTGTAGAAGGCCCTTTCTCTGTTTGGGGCCAGCATTTGTGGGTTGTCTCATACTCCTCTCTTGGCCCCTTTTTTTGCATGCTAATTTAGCCCCACTGTACTCACTGTTTGGCCATGCTTTAAAATGTAAAAATGCTTGTCTCGGGGCTTTCTTGCTTCTTTCTTTTCATTTCATGTTCAAATTATGTTTGCATTGTATAGTTATAAGCCATTTCATGCACCAAAATCCATGTTTCGGGACTCGTTCCATGCATCGGGTTTCATTTCACCATGTTTCAGGGCTGTTTTGCATCTCATTTTGCCTCTGAAAATTGCATGATCATATGCCATATTCCATGTTTTGCCATGTCTTGTTAGAGTGGCATTCCGTGCCGTAGGTTCGGTCCTCGGTTTGCGTGCACGTGTGCACGCATTTCGAGTTGTCTCATTTTCATCTCACGGCCTCCTATGTGAGTGTGGCTAAGGTCCACTTGTGTTGGTGTAAGCCCATTATGCATTGTGTATGCCATTCCGTTTCATAGCATTGTGTATGCTAGGTTGTGTGTTAGCGCATTGTGTATGCCATGTTACCTCGTGCATCGTGTATGCCATTTCATAGCATTGCGCATGTTAGGTTGTATCTTAGTTGCATTCATGCATGTCATGCATACTGCATTGTGTTCGGGATATGTGTTAGCCCGAGCACGGGAAACGAGGTACGTTTCGTACTCCGAGTGACGGAACGTGTCTCAATTCCCCAGTCACCGACATTCCGGATTGTCCATGATGGAGTTAGGTCTTAGTTGTATTTTCACGTGCATTCATTCTATATTGAATTGTGCAATTCGGTTCCTCGGCCATCATGCATCGATATGCGTGATTGGTGGCACGAGGATCGAGGCATGCATATATTTGTGAAAATACATTGCTATGCCCCTTTCCTGCTCTCTGTTGTAGCAAAATCAAGAATCAGCAGTCTTCCGAGGCTTGGCACGCATTTCAAGAACAGGTGCAAACAGAGGCTAATTGGGGCATTGTCATGGATTTCCGCGCAAAGGCGACCCGGGCATGCATCATTCAGCATCCGGAATGGAATCAAGGCAGTCCCTGGCTTGCATGCCAGTTTATTATTTTCCTTAGTTAATTTGTTAATTAATTAGGAATTTGTGTATTATTTGGACTGTAATATTCTTTTATTCGAGACTGTATCTTTATTCGGACCCTCTGCGCGAGGGCATAATTGTAATAAGTGTGCGTGTGTGTGATGTATGTCTTCCAACCCTACGTCTTTCTTCCCTTTTATTTACCTGCTTATGATGGTTAGATTAGGGCATGTTTCAATTAGCATACAGTATGATAGCATGTTTGCATTCATTCATCTGTCTTGCATGCACCGGGCTCGGCGCATCATGCTAACTGCATCTGTATTTCAATTCCAAATTGAATACTCGTTAACTGTTGCATCTCATATGCCATGTTTAGGATAGCCGAGCCTGCTATAGTTTGCATTTTTGCATGTGTTGCATTAGGCATTCCTGTATATTTAGGATCATGCATGGATTTCTAATGAGTTTCTGTTTTGGCTTGGACTACTCGGTGAGTTTTATGCTTTAGCATCCTTGCATGCATGTGAGTGTTGCCATGAATAGCATGCTTACCATGAGGCTAATTGCTTATGTGATATAACTGCCTTGAATGCCTGTGGGTGGAGGTTGGGTTATTTGGATTGGAACAATTCATCAAATGTTTGTTTTAAGCCCACTAGACAGTGGCAAAATCATGTTTTCTAAGCCCACCTGAGGGTGGCAAAATCTGCATTTTAAGCCTACCTGCGGGTAGCAAACCATCTTTCAAAAACAAACATGAAATGTGTTGTTCCAATTCAGGCGATCCAGTCTATACTTGTATGCTGTGCGCATCACGTAGTAATCTAGGCTAATAACCGGAATAAGAACACACAATGTTTTCAAAAATATATATCATGGTTAGTGGAGGCCGATCTTTGATCGGGCGAGCGGGGGTGCTCACGAAGTGACCTTCCCCAATCGTACCTAAGTTCCCGAGCCGAGGCAACTTTGGTGATGACGGACACGTGGCCTTTGGCACCAAGTCAGGGTTTCCTAAATTTCCCCATAAAAAATATTTAGGTGGCGACTCTGTATCTGGCAAAGCAGTCCATGTTTGGCACTTCTTTCAAAAATCTGTTTTCTCAAAAACAATTTGCCGGATTTGGACTCTTTGGTTCAAGATTTAGAACCGTGACAATCGAGTCCTTGAACTGTAGTGAGCCCAAATGAACAGAACGGGACTTAACCCTCCCGGGGCGTTCGGGGACGTCTACACATAGCTGGAGGTTACCTCGGGTTGGCTTAGTTCGATCACAATCCGTCCTAACAGCGAGGGCTCCTGGGGTACAAAACTCCCGACATATGGCGCAGCTGGTGGCGAGGCTGACATTCCGTAGGCGAGATCTGCCACGGACCTCTGGAGATCACCTATCATCCCCATTAGCTCAAATGTAGTAGGCTCGCGAGCCTAATATAACTGGGGGGCCCAGACCGGGTGCACAACAGGCGACCTGGGAGGATGCGGCACATCAACATTGGTCTTACTTTGCATAGTGATTTCCTGATCCAGTGCAGCTGTCATAACCACAATCTCCTCCATATTCTACGTCATTATAGTCCCGCCTCAGCAAGGAGGAACACTAGCTATTCTGGATCAACTCTTTGAACCCCCCCTGAAGGGAAAAACAAACAGCATTTCAGCCCAAAATGGATCAAACACAGGTGTAGCCGAACAACTGTACTCTACTACTGATCACTGTTCCTCAGAATCACTGTCCCAAAACACTGAATTGGATACCCACAGATATAACTGATTCCGTCAAATACTGACACTGGTGCCCTCGGGCCTGATACTCAAACTTTACAAACGGATATGTGCGTTCCTGCAGAGATATACTCTAAAAGCACATAGCAAGTAAAAGAGAGCCAAAGCACCCCTATGTTGGAGTAGGGTTTCCCTGTCCTATTTTTGTCAGGAGCTAGGGTTTCACTACGCACGCAGCAGTTTCAAACAACCTAACATTGGGAAAGCAACCTGTCCTAGTTTGGAATGGTCACTATGGATTCCGAATATGCACTAGGTCGAATAGTCAAAAAGGGTGCCCCGGTGAAACCGGGGTTTGTGTTCCCATACTGGCAGAGCCCCGCAACTGGTCAGCCTTATGGCATGCTTTGACAAAGTCATGCCTCCGGCAAACCGCTCAGGAATAGCAGATGGCCAACACGGTGTCCTAGTGTAGACGTCCCCCGAACGCATCCCGGGGAAAGGGAGTGCGAATCCCCCCCCGTTCTGGTTCGATATTGGGTTACTACAGTTCGAAGGACTCAAATGTCACGGTTCTTAATCTTGAACCAAAGAGTCCAAATCCGGCAAATCGTTTTTGAAAATAGATTTTTGAAAGAAGTGCCAAACATGGACTGCTTTGCCAGATATAGAGTCGCCACCTAAATGTTTTTTTTTTTTATGGGAAATTTAGGAAACCCTGACTCGGTGCCAAAGGCCACGTGTCCGTCATCACCAAAGTTGCCTCGGCTCGGGAACTTGGGTACGATTGGGGAAGGTCACTTCGTGAGCACCCCCGCTCGCCCCGGTCAAAGACCGGCCTCTACTAACCATGATATCTGTTTTTGAAAACATTGTGTGTTCTTATTCCGGTTTATTAGCCTAGGTTACTATGTGATGCGCACAGCATACAAGTATAGACTGAGTCGTCTGAATTGGAACAAAACATTTCATGTTTGTTTTTGAAAGATGGTTTGCTACCCGCAGGTAGGCTTAAAAATGCAGATTTTGCCACCCTCGGGTGGGCTTAGGAAAACATGGTGTTACCACAATCTAGTGGGCTTAAAACAAACAATTAACGCATTATTCCAATTCAGATAACCCAACCTTCACCCACAGGCATTCAGGCAGTTATATCACATAAGCAATTAGTCTTATGGTAAGCATGCTATTCATGGCAACACTCACACGCATGTAAGGATGCTAAAGCATAAAACTTACCGAGTACTCCAAGCCAAAACAAAAGCTGATTAGAAATCATGCATGATCCTAAGTATGCTGAAATGCCTAATGTAACACATGCAAAGATGCAAACTATAGCAGGCTCCGCTATTCTAAACATGGCATATGGAATGCTACAACTAACACGTATTCAATTTGGAATTGAAATACAAATACAGTTTGTATGATGCGCCGAGCCCGGTGCATGCAATACAGATGAATGAATGCAAACATGCTATCATACTGTATGCTAATTGAAATATGCCCTAATCTACCATCATAAGCAGGTAAATAAAAGGGAGAAAGACGTGGGGTTGGAAGACATACATCACACTCACCCACACTTATTACAGATTTGCCCTCGCGCAGAGGGTCCGAATAAATATACAGTCCCGAATAAAAGAATATTACAGTCCGAATAATAATACAAATTTCTAATTAGTTAACAGATTGAACTAGGAAAGCTGTAAAGCTGGCATGCAAGCCAGGGACTGCTTTGCTTCCGATGAATGCCGCCTGTTTGGGCTGCCTTGGCGCGGAAATCCACTGGGATGCCCCAATTAGCCTCTGTTTGCACCTGTTCTCGAAATGCGTGCCAAACTCTGAAAAATTACTGATCCTTCATTTTGTTGCAACAGAGAGCAGGAAAGGGGCATAGCAATGTATTTCACAAATATATGCATGCCTCGATCCTCGTGCCACCAATCACACATCTCGATGCATGATGGCCGAGGAGCCGAATTGCACAGCTCAATATAGGACGAATGCACATGAATGCTACAACAAAAACCTAACTCCATCATGGGTGATCCGGAGTGTCGGTGACTTGGGAATTGAGACACGTTCCGTCACTCGGAGTACGAAACGCACCTCGTTTCCCGTGTAATATGCATGACATGCATGAAATGCAACTAATATACAATCCTAACACACACAGTGCTATGAAAATGAGATGCCTCGAAATGCGTGCACACGGGCACGCAAACCGAGACAATGGCCCTAAGGCATGAAATGGCATACGCAATGCAAATTGGACTTATACTAACATGAGAGAGCCTCAGCCACACTCACATAAGAGGCCGTGAGATGAAAATGAAGTGCCTCGAAATGCGTGCACACGGGCACGCAAACCGAGGCGATGGCATACGCAATGCAATGAGACTAAAATGACATGAACAATACAATATGGACTTACACTAACATGAGAGAGCCTCAGCCACACTCACATAAGAGGTCGTCGGATGAAAATGAAGTGCCTCGAAATGCGTGCACACGGGCACGCAAACCGAGGCAATGGCATACGCAATGCAATGGCATGGAATATGATATGCAAACATGCAAATGGAATTTCAGCACTCACAAATGATGCAAAATAGTCCCCGAAAGGTGGGGAAATGACACCAAATGCACGGAATGGTCCCGAAATGCGATATTAAGCACCCGAAATGGCCTATAGCCATACTAAACATGCATAATTGGTACATGACATGCAAAACAGTAGCAAGGAAGCCCCCAAAATAGCATTTTTACGGTACAAAAGATGGCCAAATAGTAAGCATAGATATGACAACAATGGCATGCAAAAATGGGGGCCAAGAGAGGGGTATTGAAACAAGTGGTACATGCGATGCTCAAACTGAAAAAATTCCCTTCTACAACACTGATGAGGAACCAAAAATATGCACATTTACAGTTTATGACAACCCTCAAATCAGTATGCAAACTTGCTAAAAATGTCATGCAAGAATGAAGCCAACAAAGGCTAGAACATGAGGTATGCCATACATTCATCAAACAGCCTTGGACCCTTAACAAAACATGACAAAAAGGCCAAAATATGGATATTTTCTGTACTGATCATGGCCGAAAACAGAAGCAAAATAGGCCCTAACAAAGCATGCAAAAATGGGGGTCAAAGAGGGATATAATGACAAGTATAACATGGAGACCCCCAACAAGGTTGATCCCTTCTACAATGTTGTAGAGGGACACAAAATAAGCCTACTCACAGTTCATGACATGCTCCAAAACAGACTTCATGTAAGCCAAACAAATCATGCAAATTTACGGTAAATATGAGAGATTATGAAGCAAGTGCATGATAGAGTTACCAAACATGGTTGAGCCCTTCTTCAATGTTGAAGGGGGGCTCAAAATAGGCCTACTCACAATTCATATCAGGCTCAGAAACAGATCACACACGAACTAAAAATAGCATGCAAAATAATGGTATTCAAGATGGTATTGAGGCAAGTACCAAATGGAAAACTCAAACAGGGTTGAGTCCTTAAACAAAGATGAAGAACAGCTCAAAAAAATGATATTTTCTGTTTTGGTCGGAGCTCAAAACCACAAGCAAAGAGGCTAAAAAAATGAGTCAAAAATGAGATTAAAAAGAGGGGAAATGAACTTACCCTTGTAGACCAACCCTTTTGTTGCCTCTTGGACCAAAAATGTTGCCTCCTAAGCTCTGAAAACCACCTCCAAGCCGCTGGAAATGGAGTGGTGATGGTGGTGTTAGGTGATGATGAAGCAAATGGTGAAGAAATGGTGTAGGATTTTTAGGGTTTTGGTACTTGGAATATAGAGAGAGAGAGAGATATATAATGTAGGAGCTCAAAACAGAAATTTTTAACCCTTAAAACAGATCTGGAGGGCTGTATATATAGGCAAAAAGGTGTAGAAAAATGGAGGGAAAAAAAAGGGGGGAAAACTAGTCAAGTTTCCCGCCAAAAAGGCCAAAAGGGAAAGTGGTAGCTACGGGTTTCAAACGGCCGAGAGTCCTTCAACAAAGTTGAAGAGGGGCTCAAAATAAGACACTTTGTAGTTTACGACCAAGTCCAACACAGCCCACAAGTACGCCTAAAATACCGTGCAAAATAGGCCTAAAAAGAGGTAAAGAGGCAAGTGACAGATGGAGATGTCAAACAGTAAAAGGTCCTTAATCAAACATGAAAAGGACCTCAAAATATGACTATCTCAAGTTCGGGTCGGAGCCCAAAAATGCTTGCAAGTAAGGCTCGGGGGCCAAAACGCGCAGTCCGGGGCCTCGAAAACTGACTACTGGGCACCGGGAGTGGTGTTCGACCACGAAGTTGGTCTCTCGGACCCCAGTGTCCCTCAAAAGGGAGTAAATAAGATGCATGCCAAAAATCGGAGCAAACGGAGGTAGTTAGGCGGTCCCGAACCGAGGCACATGGCCTGACGGCTCCGAAAACCGGGAACCGGGCTCCGAAATGGGAAAAATGGCCTGCGACCACGAAATATAGCCTACGGCCATTGAGAGACGATCTACGAGACCTCTCCCTCCCCTCAGGAAGAAAAACAGAGAAAATCGAGCCTGGTTCGCAAGCCGAGGCAGAGTACAGAAAAGCCCGGAAGTCCGGAGGCAAGGCTCGCAGCCGCGACTCTGAAACTTCTGGACGAGCACAACATGCAACATCACCAAGCGCTCAATCGGTGACGTCTGAGTCTTAAGGTCGGTCAAAAAATGGGGTGTCTACAGTTGCCCCTCTTTGACAGAACTCGAAAGTCATAAGAATGACGGGAGTGAATGTCAAAGCCCAGAGACGACCCATTTTTGACAAGGCCGAAGACTTAGACAAAGCAGACAGGATAGACAAAGATGTGCCCTCAGGCATGCCCGCAGGCAGGGGCAAAATGCAAAATGATATGCAGGGAGATTTTGATAATTGGACTTATACGCCACGCGAAGCCGGTTTGAAAATTGGACTTACACGCTAAGCGAAGCCGGTTTGAAGATTGGACTTATACGCTACGCGAAGCTGGTTTGAAAATTGGACTTATACGCTGACGCGAAGCCGGTTTGAAAATTGGACTTATACGCTGACGCGAAGCCGGTTTGACAATTGGACTTATACGCTGACGCGAAGCCGGTTTAAAAATTGGACTTATACGCTGACGCGAAGCCGGTCATCACTCATGATCAAGCAAAGAGAGCTGTAATGAAGCAAATCATGCAACAGTTTTAAGCGAGTGAATACAAATCTAACTACATTTCATGCAGAAAGGATTGCAGAAAGGATGTAAGAAAATTATGCAATTCTCATTGCGTCTCACGCAGAGAAGGCTAAAAGTGACTACCGAGAGTACCCGGAGTCTCACACACAACATCTCTCCGCGTATCACACACCGGAGGAAAGAAGGTAAACCTCTCAGCGTATCACACGCAAGAGAGGAAAGGTAAATTTCTCAGCGTATCACACGCAAGAGAAGAAAGGTATATTTCTCAACGTATCACACGTAAGAGAAGAAAGGTGAACCTCTCAGCGTATCACACGTAAGAGAAAACAGGAAGCATCTCTCAGCGTATCACACGCAAGAGAGGAAAGGTGAATTTCTTAGCGTATCATACGCAAGAGAAAACCTCTCAGCATATCACATGCAAGAGAGGAAAGGAAGCATCTCTCAGCGTATCACACGCAAGAGAGGAAAGGTAAATTTTTCGGCGTATCACACGCAAGAGAAAACCTCTCAGCATATCACATGCAAGAGAGGAAAGGAAGCATCTCTCAGCGTATCACACGCACGAGAGGAAAGGTAGGTTTCTCAGCGTATCACACGCATAAGAAGGAAGGCAGACCTCTCAGCATATCACATGCAAGAGAGGAAAGGTGACTTTCTCAGCGTATCACACGCAAGAGAAAACCTCTCAGCATATCACATGCAAGAGAGGAAATGCAAATTTCTCAGCGTATCACACGCAAGAGAAAATCTCTCAGCATATCACATGCAAGAGAGGAAATGTAAATTTCTTAGCGTATCACACGCAAGAGAAAATAGGAAGCATCTCTCAGCGTATCACACGCAGGAGAGGAAAGGTGAATTTCTCAGCGTATCACACGCAAGAGAAAATCTCTCAGCATATCACATGCAAGAGAGGAAAGGAAGCATCTCAGCGTATCACACGCAGGAGAAGAAAGGTAGAATTTCTCAGCGTATCACACGCAAGAGAGGAAATGTGTGAATGAATACCGGAACTTGTCCGAATGTGCGAAACCGAAGATGTCCTAACGCACCGCATGCGAGAGGAGAAAAGACGACAATTACAAGTGAAAAGGTGCATAACAATGCAGGTGAAGTGTGCATAACAATGCAAGTAATGAGCATAACAATGCTAGACAAATGTGCATAACAATGCAACGAATGAGCAGAACAATGCTAGTGAAGTGGGTGCATAACAATGCTATTTGAAACGTGCATCACGATGCAAGTGAAGAGGTGCATAACAATGCTAGATAGATGTGCATAACAATGCGAGTAATGAGCATAATAATGCTAGACAAATGTGCATAACAACGCAACGAATGAGCATAGTGTGATTGATACACAAAGTGAGCAGAGTATGATAGATATACTAAAGGTGAACACAAAGTGTGATAGATGCACTATGTGAACAAGTGTGATTGATACACTAAAGGTGTGTGATGGATACACAAAAAGTGAATATGTGCGTGATAGATACACAAAATGGATGAAGTGTGATTGATACACTAAAGTGAAGAGAGTGTGAGTGACACACTAAGTGAAAATGTGTGTGATAGATACACAAAATGAATGAAGTGTGATTGATACACTAAAGCAAATGAAGTGTGTTAGATACACTGAGTGAAGCAAATAAAGTGTGATTGATACACTAAATGAATGATCTTAAACGGAAACTTCTTTGAATGAACCGTACATACAATATCGTGCATGACTGAGAAAGAAACTTGACAGGTACAATGCATTACAATGCATGATGCTTAAGGAAAGCAATAAATGGACAAAGCGGCGCTTGAGAAAACACCTCATGAGGTGAGTGGCGGTGAACCGCTCTACTCTGACGGAGATCCCCCTCGTGCTCTTCGAACACTTTACCTTTAACTCGCAGTACAAAGGCTCTGAAATGCTGACAAGTAACAACATCTGTATGTAGGAGCTATGGCTACTGCTTGCCTTCCTGATCATATTCACAACTTTCCCTATTCTCCAATGGGGTGACAGACTAGGTTGGTTCAGTATCCAGAATTGAGGTGCATAGACGCTATCTCAACCTATGGGGCTTCCATACAGATTTCAAGCCGAGGGCACGCCTCTGGGCATTTAAACCAGACTTTAGTCTCGAAAATCCCGAACCTTTGTGTTCTAGGCAACGGCCATTCGAACTCTAGTTTCCACCGTCGCAGTTGGTCTCCTAGGAACTCATTGCAAACGCAGTCAAGATGCATCTGGCAGGGGCTGGTACTTAGAGAGAGCATTTCTGATTGCCATTCTGGCCTGAAGTAGCCTTGATCTTGAGCTTGAGGTAGAGGCACACTCATACTTCGGAACATTGGCAAGACCTGAAGAGGTACACATGGAATACAATCTCGAAGCTTACTAAAGTTGGAACAAACTCAGATGCCCGACATTTTCCTCTTTTGCTTTTGCTTTGCAGTCCGGAACCAATATAGCTTCAGATAGGTCCTAGTTCTACTGTTCTCTCGTGACCTGGGTTGAACCCTGCGGTTTTGTGAAAGAACAAATTCTGTTTTGCACAAATGTGGAGAACGGCACGGCACTCGGAGCACAAAACGATTTTATATTTGAAATTGAGAGATGAATTTTCGACCAGGTATTGAGCCTACGACTGGACACAGCAAAACGACTCAACAAGGAATAAAAGGCACACAACCTAGACACATCGAGTAACACTCGAAACAACCCAAAACAAAAAAAATGAGACAAACAAAAAGACACGACATTCAGACGTGCACAGGGAGCCTGTTTCACCAGGTAGTGTTTCCCACCCTTTCTCATTTGTGATTCTCACATCACTCGGCCCTCAAGCTCTGTTTTTCTGAAAAAGCCCTTTTCTCACTTTTCCTCTCATCGCACATCTCTCTATTCTTCAATCTCTCATTTTTCAATCCCTCCCCTGGGTGGTTGATGGATAAACAGCAAGTTGTGGGCTCGTGCCCCTAGCATTCTGCTAGATTCTCTTTCTTCCACTCACAGCTAGTGAATACCTCCCACAGAGGGGTTGTGCTACAAATAAGTGTGTAGCGAGTCTGCAGCTGACACTGGTTGATGATGCTCTGCTGGGGAGTTTGGACGTGATCAGATCTATCCGGATAAGTGAGTGGAATATTCTGATCCATTCCAGTTCGTGCTTCGCACTTGGCTTGATACCTCGTTGCTTGGAGGATACGAGAGCTTTCTGCCCTTTTGCTGTTAGCTTCAGTTATGCCCTCTTCTGGCAGGTAGAGCGCCCTTCTTGGCAAGTATGGTTCCCTTTCTAACAAATGCATTGGCTATGGGGAAAAGACAGAACACCTGACTCGACTGTGCCCCTAGTTCATCATTTTGACCATTTTTTATTTTTGAGCTTTCTACTAAAACAATTTTGACCAAAATGAGAGTTAGATTAACATGCTTGTTCGATTTTTGATTTGAAATCATGCAAGTCAGGCTATGAGCACTGAAAATTTTCCTTTTTTGGGTCCAAGAAGTGGTCCAATTTTTGGAAAAGATGGAACAATTTTCGAGAAAATTAGTCAACTTCAGTAAAAATTCTCAAAAACTATTTTTGCAAACGGCCACTGCTCAACGAGCATAGAACCCACTCTCGAGATGCACCACCTCAGATCTGAAGGAAAATTGCCCCGTGCTTGAAGAAAGCTGTATGGCAACAGAAAGTTGCCCCTTGTTTGAATGGCACTGCGGCGCATGGAATGGCAACGGAAAGTTGCCCCTTGTTTGAATGGCACCGCAGCGCATTGTAGTCAGTCCTCGGAGCGATGATTACAACCGAACTCTCGGATGCAGAGAAGGTAAAGATGATCAAAACCATTACATGGACACAATCGATTTGGATTGTTTTACGGCTGGACTTCAGAATGAAGTTGCCTACGTATCCCAAAGATGGGAATCAAGCCTTACGTAGTTCGGGGTTAAGGTACACTCGGGTATTAACCTCTCCTTTTTAGGCTCTAACTTTTGCCAAGGCGCCCGTTGCGGGTTTTCGACCTTGCGAGCTTTGTTCTTCTTCTTCTTCTTCTTTTTTTTTTTTTTTTTTTTTTCAATTTTTTGTATCTTTTCATTCTTTTTCTTTCTTTTTTTTTGCATTTTTTTCTTCTTTTTTTTTTGTATTTTTTTTTGCTTTCTTTTTTTGTATTTTTCTCTTACTCTAACTTTTGCCTGGGTCGCCCTTCTGGGTTTTCGGCCCAGCGAGCCTCTCAAAGGGTAAAAGTGTAACAAGTCCATGCCAAATGGTTTTAGGGTTTTGCAACCATCCGTATCCAGGAGAGTGGCTATTGTATTGATTTGCAGAAAGATCCACTTTTGGTTCTTCGAGCATATCTGATATCTTTGCCCCTAGTTCGAGGGGGTGCTTTTGATCTAGCTTTGCAAGCTTCTTCTGATCTTCTGATCTTCTTGATCCGACTTTCCTGGCCCCTTGTTCGAGGGCTGCTTCAAATCTGGCCACACAGGCCTCACATCGTAGTTGACCGTTGAACCTTCTGAATTCAAGTTCAAGGTTTGGAAGCAAAGGGGTTGAGTCTCGAGGCTGAGAGCGATCCTAAGCTGCACAATCTCAAGAGCGATTCCACATAGGTCTTCGCAGGACCGCGCAAAACATTTTTTTGAAAGTTTTTAAAAAAACGACAAATCGCTCGGGCTAAAGACAGTGTGGGACCAATCTGGATCAAAGCTAGGGTCCTTCTCAGTACTCACACTAACAAGCATGATTTCATTCATTAAGGGTTTAGCACACCTCTCTTTCTCTCAATTGGTCAAAGTTTTGCAAATCCCGAGGAATTCCTCCCTCTTTGTTTTCACCGCAGTGTTCAAAAAGGTTTTGAAAAACTCAGGTCATTACAATGACTTCAAGGCACAAGAGAGCAGGTGGAATGCACTGCCATTTCATTCAAATCCCGGCACAACTAGCACACAGCAGAAGCGAAGGCGAGAGCGTGGAAATCACTGCTATTTCATTCAAGATCTGTTGACACAACTGGCTCCCTGGCAGAAACAGACTCAAAACAAAACGAAAAGAAAAACACAAAACAAAATGGTGACGCCCGAGGTAACACCCCCCGGAATCACCCGACTCCTATACAACAGGACTGACTCGGTACAACAAGACAGACCCAAAACAAAAGAGACTGACTCAAAACAAAAGGACAGACTCAAAATAAAACAACAAAACTGACCCAATACCCAAGTCAGAAAGCACAAAAACTGGTATTTGCACATTGTTCAGAACAGTGCGTGCCATTCCCACGTCTGGAGTTAATCGAGCGCCGTCCGCAGGTGGTTCATCCTCCGATCACATAACATTATCCCCCAAATTCACTGATCAAATGCCGATAGACTTTGTAGGACCCGGTGCGGGGATGACTCTATTGTCGATCAGATCTTGTATTTCGTGGCGAAGACGAAAGCACATGTCAGTGTCATGGCCCACTCGCTGATGGAAGGCACAGTAGTCGGCTGGGTTGTGTGAGAGAGGGAGATTCTTTGGTAGTGGCTGCGGCTCCAGGGGCTTCAGATGCCCTTTCTTGATCAAAACCCCCAGAGCTTTGGATAGGGGCATGTATAGTGGAGTAAACACCCTTTGGCCTTGAGGTGGGTTTTTGGCTATTTGCGAGCTAGCTCTGGACGCACCGGTGAATGAGGTGGTTGTTTTTTTGTGTGGTGGTGGTAACCATGCCCACGTCTGAAGCTCTGGCATTTTCAGCACTGCTTACGCCTGTATTTGCGTTGCGGTTGAAGGTCCTCCTGGGTTGCTCCCTGTCACTGTCAATCAAGCCCTGTTTCATAGCATCCTCAATTTGTACCCCCATCTCATGCAAATCAGAAAAGGTAGGGAAGGGGAGCACGATCATCTTTTGCATCAGCTTAGGCTGGAGGTTGCGCACAATCATCCGAATTTGGTCCTTATCAGTAGGCCTTAGAGTCATCATTGAGGCCTTTGCCCTCCACCGCGTCACAAAATTTGAGAAACTCTCCTCGGGCTGTTGCCTTGTTGTCTCAAGATCACAGGTTGTGATCTCGATCTGAGTGTTATAGGAGTATTGCGCGACGAAGGCCTCGGCCATCTCCTCCCAGCTTCGTTTCACTGAATCCTCCAATTTGGCGTACTAGATGGCCGCAATACCCGACAGGGTTCTGCCAAAAAGAGAGAGCTTCTGTAATCTTGTCAAGCCCATCGGGCGCAGAACATCTGAAAACAAACTCAAGTGGACCATGGGGTCTCCTGACCCGTCAAAACGGTCGATATGAGGCATCTTGAACCTGTCCGGCAATGTCACAGCTGCGTCGGTGTACCCATCCTCAATGTCCGGGATGGACTTTACCCCCTGGGATTTCTTAAACATCTTCTCAAGTTTGCTCAATTTCAACGCTGTAGGGTCGACCTCGAACTCGAAGGGAGAGTCCGGCAGATTAGTAGGTGTTTTAGACAGCTGGGGTAAGATTGGGGGCGGAGCCGGCCCTGTCGGAATGTCCGTATCTGCCTGGACATTTGGTGTCTCCCCGGGTATTGGACCTACTGGTGGGGGGGGAGCTTGATGTGAAGCAGATGCTCCGTTTTGCCGTTGCAATCTGGTGATTAGCTCTACCTGTTGGGCCATGACCGCAGCCTGCTGTTTGGCAAATTCAGCTTGGCGAATAGCATCTTGCTGCATGAGTTTCATACTTTCTTGCATCTGGCGCATCATTGCCTCCATCCCTGACGTGTTCTACTGATCCATCTGACTGACTGGTATCTATCCCTGCAGTAGAAACTGAGACCTCAGCCTGACTGTTCACTGGTGGGGTGGATAAGGGCCACTGATCTGGTAACTGCTGAACTGGTGACCTATGCCTGACTGGCCCTTTTACCCTGCCTCTTGGCAAAGGGACACTGATTGCCCTTGAACTAAATCTCTTACCTGACAAAGTCTATCAGCACAAGTTTGATGAACCTCAGGGGATATCGGAGCCTTCTGAAGCTATGGTTCCCAGACTACCCTAGCAAAAGAGAAAACAGACAGCATCTCAGCCTGATTTCATCTGAACAGATACGAGCATAGTTGAATGAGTGTGCCCTCTACTGAATTCTGCCCCAAAATTCTGCCTGTAAACTGCTACCCTCAGGTAAACTGACTCCCAAAATACTGAACTGGCGTCCGCAGGCCTGATGCCCAAAACTTGCAAACTGATACATGCATTCCCTGTAGAGACGCACTCTAACAAGCACATAGCAGATAAGTGAGAGCCAAAACACCCCTATGTTGGGGTAGGGTTTCCCTGTCCTATTTTGTCAGGAGCTAGGGTTTCACTACGCACGCAGCGGCTTCAAACAACCTATAAACGGGTAAGCAACCTGTCCTAGTTAGGAATGGTCACTATGGATCCGAATATGCACTAGGTCGAATGGTCAAAAAGGGTGCCCCAGTAAAACCGGGGTTTGTGTTCCCATGCTGTCAGAGCCCAGAGCCGATCAGCCTTATGGTCATGCCTTGACAAGACAAGCCTCCGACAAATCGTTCGGGAATGGCATATGGCAAACACGGTGTCCTAGGCGCACCAATGCAAATGCAATGCAAAGAAACACACAAGTGTAGTCAAAACCAGATATCATGAGTTCGGGTCAAGTTCTCTAAATCCCCAGCAGAGTCACCAGAAACTGTAGACGTCCCCCGAACGCATCCCGGGGAAAGGGAGTGCGAATCCCCCCCCCCCCCGTTCTGGTTCGATATTGGGTTACTACAGTTCGAAGGACTCAAATGTCACGGTTCTTAATCTTGAACCAAAGAGTCCAAATCCGGCAAATCGTTTTTGAAAGAAGTGCCAAACATGGACTGCTTTGCCAGATACAGAGTCGCCACCTAAATGTTTTTTTTTTTATGGGAAATTTAGGAAACCCTGACTCGGTGCCAAAGGCCACGTGTCCGTCATCACCAAAGTTGCCTTGGCTCGGGAACTTGGGTACGATTGGGGAAGGTCACTTCGTGAGCACCCCCGCTCGCCCGGTCAAAGACCGGCCTCTACTAACCATGATATCTGTTTTTGAAAACATTGTGTGTTCTTATTCCGGTTTATTAGCCTAGGTTACTATGTGATGCGCACAGCATACAAGTATAGACTGAATCGTCTGAATTGGAACAAAACATTTCATGTTTGTTTTTGAAAGATGGTTTGCTACCCGCAGGTAGGCTTAAAAATGCAGATTTTGCCACCCTCGGGTGGGCTTAGGAAAACATGGTGTTGCCACAATCTAGTGGGCTTAAAACAAACAATCAACGCATTATTCCAATTCAGATAACCCAACCTTCACCCACAGGCATTCAGGCAGTTATATCACATAAGCAATTAGTCTCATGGTAAGCATGCTATTCATGGCAACACTCACACGCATGCAAGGATGCTAAAGCATAAAACTTACCGAGTACTCCAAGCCAAAACAAAAGCTGATTAGAAATCATGCATGATCCTAAGTATGCTGAAATGCCTAATGTAACACATGCAAAGATGCAAACTATAGCAGGCTCGGCTATTCTAAACATGGCATATGGAATGCTACAACTAACACGTATTCAATTTGGAATTGAAATACAAATGCAGTTTGTATGATGCGCCGAGCCCGGTGCATGCAATACAGATGAATGAATGCAAACATGCTATCATACTGTATGCTAATTGAAATATGCCCTAATCTACCATCATAAGCAGGTAAATAAAAGGGAGAAAGGCGTGGGGTTGGAAGACATACATCACACTCACCCACACTTATTACAGATTTGCCCTCGCGCAGAGGGTCCGAATAAATATACAGTCCCGAATAAAAGAATATTACAGTCCGAATAATAATACAAATTTCTAATTAATTAACAAATTGAACTAGGAAAGCTGTAAAGCTGGCATACAAGCCAGGGACTGCTTTGCTTCCGATGAATGCCGCCTGTTTGGGCTGCCTTGGCGCGGAAATCCACTGGAATGCCCCAATTAGCCTCTGTTTGCACCTGTTCTCGAAATGCGTGCCAAACTCCGAAAAATTGCTGATCCTTCATTTTGCTGCAACAGAGAGCAGGAAAGAGGCATAGCAATGTATTTCACAAATATATGCATGCCTCGATCCTCGTGCCACCAATCACACATCTCGATGCATGATGGCCGAGGAGCCGAATTGCACAGCTCAATATAGGACGAATGCACATGAATGCTACAACAAAAACCTAACTCCATCATGGGTGATCCGGAGTGTCGGTGACTTGGGAATTGAGACACGTTCCGTCACTCAGAGTACGAAATGCACCTCGTTTCCCGTGCAATATGCATGACATGTATGAAATGCAACTAATATACAATCCTAACACACACAGTGCTATGAAAATGAGATGCCTCGAAATGCGTGCACACGGGCACGCAAACCGAGACAATGGCCCTAAGGCATGAAATGGCATGCGCAATGCAAATTGGACTTATACTAACATGAGAGAGCCTCAGCCACACTCACATAAGAGGCCGTGAGATGAAAATGAAGTGCCTCGAAATGCGTGCACACGGGCACGCAAACCGGGGCGATGGCATACGCAATGCAATGAGACTAAAATGACATGAACAATACAATATGGACTTACACTAACATGAGAGAGCCTCAGCCACACTCACATAAGAGGTCATCGGATGAAAATGAAGTGCCTCGAAATGCGTGCACACGGGCACGCAAACCGAGGCAATGGCATACGCAATGCAATGGCATGGAATATGATATGCAAACATGCAAATGGAATTTCAGCACTCACAAATGATGCAAAATAGTCCCGAAAGGTGGGGAAATGACACCAAATGCACGGAATGGTCCCGAAATGCGATATTAAGCACCCGAAATGGCCTATAGCCATACTAAACATGCATAATTGGTACATGACATGCAAAACAGTAGCAAGGAAGCCCCCAAAATAGCATTTTTACGGTACAAAAGATGGCCAAATAGTAAGCATAGATATGACAACAATGGCATGCAAAAATGGGGGCCAAGAGAGGGGTATTGAAACAAGTGGTACATGCGATGCTCAAACTGAAAAATTCCCTTCTACAACACTGATGAGGAACCAAAAATATGCACATTTACAGTTTATGACAACCCTCAAATCAGTATGAAAACTTGCTAAAAATGTCATGCAAGAATGAAGCCAACAAAGGCTAGAACATGAGGTATGCCATACATTCATCAAACAGCCTTGGACCCTTAACAAAACATGACAAAAAGGCCAAAATATGGATATTTTCTGTACTGATCATGGCCGAAAACAGAAGCAAAATAGGCCTAACAAAGCATGCAAAAATGGGGGTCAAAGAGGGATATAATGACAAGTATAACATGGAGACCCCCAACAAGGTTGATCCCTTCTACAATGTTGTAGAGGGACACAAAATAAGCCTACTCACAGTTCATGACATGCTCCAAAACAGACTTCATGTAAGCCAAACAAATCATGCAAATTTACGGTAAATATGAGAGATTATGAAGCAAGTGCATGATAGAGTTACCAAACATGGTTGAGCCCTTCTTCAATGTTGAAGGGGGGCTCAAAATAGGCCTACTCACAATTCATATCAGGCTCAGAAACAGATCACACACGAACTAAAAATAGCATGCAAAATAATGGTATTCAAGATGGTATTGAGGCAAGTACCAAATGGAAAACTCAAACAGGGTTGAGTCCTTAAACAAAGATGAAGAACAGCTCAAAAAAATGATATTTTCTGTTTTGGTCGGAGCTCAAAACCACAAGCAAAGAGGCTAAAAAAATGAGGCAAAAATGAGATTAAAAAGAGGGGAAATGAACTTACCCTTGTAGACCAACCCTTTTGTTGCCTCTTGGACCAAAAATGTTGCCTCCTAAGCTCTGAAAACCACCTCCAGCCGCTGGAAATGGAGTGGTGATGGTGGTGTTAGGTGATGATGAAGAAATGGTGAAGAAATGGTGTAGGATTTTTAGGGTTTTGGTACTTGGAATATAGAGAGAGAGAGATATAATGTAGGAGCTCAAAACAGAAATTTCTAACCCTTAAAACAGATCTGGAGGGCTGTATATATAGGCAAAAAGGTGTAGAAAAATGGAGGGAAAAAAAAGGGGGGAAAACTAGTCAAGTTTCCCGCCAAAAAGGCCAAAAGGGAAAGTGGTAGCTACGGGTTTCAAACGTCTGAGAGTCCTTCAACAAAGTTGAAGAGAGACTCAAAATAAGACACTTTGTAGTTTACGACCAAGTCCAACACAGCCCACAAGTACGCCTAAAATACCGTGCAAAATAGGCCTAAAAAGAGGTAAAGAGGCAAGTGACAGATGGAGATGTCAAACAGTAAAAGGTCCTTAATCAAACATGAAAAGGACCTCAAAATATGACTATCTCAAGTTTGGGTCGGAGCCCAAAAATGCTTGCAAGTAAGGCTCGGGGGCCAAAACGCGCAGTCTGGGGCCTCGAAAACTGACTGCTGGGCACCGGGAGTGGTGTTCGACCACGAAGTTGGTCTCTCGGACCCCAGTGTCCCTCAAAAGGGAGTAAATAAGATGCATGCCAAAAATCGGAGCAAACGGAGGTAGTTAGGCGGTCCCGAACCGAGGCACATGGCCTGACGGCTCCGAAAACCGGGAACCGGGCTCCGAAATGGGAAAAATGGCCTGCAACCACGAAATATAGCCTACGGCCATTGAGAGACGATCTACGAGACCTCTCCCTCCCCTCAGGAAGAAAAACAGAGAAAACTGAGCCTGGTTCGCAAGCCGAGGCAGAGTACAGAAAAGCCCGGAAGTCCGGAGGCAAGGCTCGCAGCCGCGACTCTGAAACTTCTGGACGAGCACAACATGCAACATCACCAAGCGCTCAATCGGTGACGTCTGAGTCTTAAGGTCGGTCAAAAAATGGGGTGTCTACACCTAGGCGCACCAATGCACATGCAATGCAAAGAGACACATAAATGGAATCAAAACAGGATATCACGAGTTCGAGTCAAGCTCTCTAATCTCCCCAGCAGAGTCGCCAGAAACTGTAACACGTCCCGCGGGGGACCTCGCTACAGTTCAGACTTGATTCGTGTCGGTTCTTAATCTTGAACCAAAGAGTCCAAATCCGGCAAATCGTTTTGAGAAAAAACAGATTTTGAAAGAAGTGCCAAACATGGACTGCTTTGCCAGATACAGAGTCGCCACCTAAATGTTTTTTTATGGGGGAATTTAGGAAACCCTAACTCGGTGCCAAAGGCCACATGTCCGTCATTACCAAAGTTGCCTCGGCTCGGGAGCTTGGGTACGATTGGGGAACATCAGCTATGAGCACCCCCTCTCGCCCGATCCAAAGATCGGCCTCTACTAACCGTGATATCTTGTTTTGAAAACATTATGTGTTCTTATTCCGGTTATTAGCCTAGAATTACTATGTTATGCGCACAGCAAAACAAGTATAGACTAGATTGCCTAATTTGGAACAAAACATTACATATCCGTTTGTTTGGGAAACGCTTTGGAATTTGCTACTCGCAAGTAGGCTAAAATACGGGTTTCAACGAGCTGTTCCAACTCAAACAATCCAACCTTCACCCACAGGCATTCAGGCAGTTATATCACATAAGCATCTAGCCACATGGTAAGCATGCTGTCATCTTAACATTTACACTCGTGCGAGATGCTAAAGCATAAAATACTTACAAAGTACTCCGTGCCAAAAAAAATAAACTAGTTAGCAAACATGCGTGACCCTAGTTCATGTAAAAGTGGCTAATGCAACAATGTCATTAGAGTGGGCTCGGCTAATCTAAGGATGACATATGAAAATGCACAGATAGCACGTATTCAATTTGGAATTGAAATACTTATGCAGTTAGCATGATGCGCCGAGCCCGGTGCATGCAATACTGATGAATGATACACGCATGCATAGCATAAGGATGCTAAAATAAATATGCCCTAATACTAACCATCGAAGCAGGTAAGTAAAAGGGAAGAAAGAAGTGGGGGTTGGAAGACATGCACACACGCATCCACACTTATTACAAATATGCCCTCGCTCGGAGAGGCCGAAAGAATAATACAATTTAACTAACTAACAAGCTAATTAAATAATTACAGACCACCTAATTAATTAAGCAAATTAATTAATCTAATTTAAGCAATAAACAGCCTCGGGAAGAGGGTCTGATGTGATGCGTGCCTGATTCCGCTCGGAAGTCACTGCTCTACTTTGACTGTTCTGCTCCTCTGAAAATTGCACAACTCCCAAGGTACGCTCTCTCGACACTGTGAAACACCACCGGCTGGGAGGGATGGCCACCGGCCATGTATGATGGTCACCGGCCACCAATTCATCCATCGGCCAACAATGTATGGCCGGTCGGCACTTTATATGGCCGGTCGGCCAAAACTCCCTGCAAAACCTGCAGTTGACAGCAGCGGAGGACAAAGCATAACATGGCAATGCATTTCAAGCTATGTATACACCAACCACACCCCTTATCATGTGAATGACTCAAAGGAGGATGGGCCTCGATTCTCAGACCACCAATCACGCATTTCCATGCATAATGGCCCAAAGAATCAAGTGTGCATCTTGATATGGAATGCAATGCACATAAACAAACCAATGGAACTCAACCTCTATCACAAACACTCCAAGAGGCCAAGCATACATGCAAATGGAATGCAACCTAGACATGGAGGCTAACTATGCAAAGTGAGCATGCAAGGCGTGTAACAATCATGTTAGTGACAAACATGCAACAACATGTAAAGTAGACTAAGCATGGGAACAATGCAAAGTAACTTGACCAATGAAATGCATGCCAAATGCATCATGATTTCAAGCAAGTAATAACACGTGATAGGCCAAATATGCAACAATGCACAAGGCAAGCATGCTATAACATGAAAATGATGGTCTTAAACTAATTTAGGCAGCCCTAACTGGGCCCAAAACAGCGGCCAATAACTAAGAAAATGGAGCCAAATACACATACAAGCATGCATAGAAACATGGTTCATCACTTAGACACAAAGAGCAACCCTCAAGCATACTTGAGAGGATGCAAACATGGATGCAAGGCATACATTATAAGCTCTGAAATAACATGGTAAGAGGTTCCAAACCATTGAAATAATGCACATAACGCATGCTCATGGTTCATGCACTTAAAGCTCACAAGCCAAGAATACAAAGGGGCTATACTAAGCATGCCATGGTCGACCAAAACAACCAAAAACAGAACTTGAGCATGCCAAAAAAAACACAAAAACTTTACAAAGCTAGGCCTAAAACATGCTTGAACAAGGGTCAAAGCCTAGGTGCATGTTAAGGCTAAATGATGGCATTACAAGACATGTATGCAAGGCATGCAAGGTGTGTCCAAACCAACTCAACTCAATGCTATTTCATGGCATAATAAGCATAAAAATCAGTTAAGGCATGGCCAACATGAACCTAGACTAAGTGCTCCCTCAAGAGGCAAAAAGTGCCCTTTTCAAGGACAACAAGGAGAGGGGGTGGCCCTCTCCTTCCTAGGACCTCAAGGCGTCATCCTCACCTCTAAAATCCCTCAAGATTTCAGTGGTGAGGAGGCCCAAACACTATGGTCCCGGAGCTCACACAAAATGGCACAAAATGGAGCCTTACAAGGCTTAAGAAGGGTCAAACAACCCCAAAACTTAAAGCAACCTTAACCAACTATTTAGAGCACCAAAAAATGGAAATTTTATATGTTATACACTAAGCTCAAAAATAGTTGCAAGGTAGGTAAAAATATAATGCAAAAATGGGAAATAAAGGGACAAACTTCTTACCATTGAAGATCCTCTTCACCAACAGAGTTCTAGCAGCTTCTTTGGGTTGAAATCAGTCTAAAACCTCCAAAAGCAACCCTCAAAGGCCTCAGCTCCAAGGGATGGTGTGATGGTGGGTGTTTGTGTACAAAACCAAGGCAAAACACACACAAAATACACAAAGAGAGGGAGATATAGAGATAGGATATATGCAAACCCTAACCCTAGAACTCAAACCCTAAAAAAGCTGTCTAAAATGTCTAACCCCTCACAAGAGAGAAGACCCTTTCTTTTTATAGAGCTTTAGTCGTGTAAGCTTACAAGACAAGCTTCTAAAGAGAGAGATCCCTCCATACACGTGTATGGAGGGGAGCCAAGTGCATGCCAGCTGCCCAAAAATATCTGCAAAAGCAGATGCACAGTAGCCGGCCAGCCAAAGATGCAATTGACCAAAAAAAGATAGCCGGCCGGCCATCTATAGTGCCGGCCGGCCAAACATTTGGCCGGTGGCAACAAAACACAGCCGGTGGCCTCAAGCCATGGCCGGTGGAGTGTGGGGATGTCCCAAAAGCCATTCCCTGCCCCTTAAAGGCAAAACACAAGTGTTTGGTGTCAAACCAAATCACAAAACAATCGAGTCGAGAGGTCCTGAGACTAGGCGCGTTGCCAAGGCCTCTGGGAACTCAAGACGAACACAAACATGGATGATCACCAAGTGTTCAAGCGGTGACGTCCAAGTCTTGAGGACGGTCAAAAATGGGGTGTCTACAGTAAGGAAAGGTAAGGAGATGGCTGGGAGAGCCAGAGCGAAGAGGGCCGGGAAGCCTTTTGAGCTGATGCATAGACCCATTTAGGGTACCCTAAACGGACGCTTCGTCCGGGAAGGGGAGGACTTTCTGTTTTGTGGCTTCCCAGAGCCGTGGCTGAATGCGGAGAGGAAGCGCGTGCCAGGTTTCAAGATTTTCTTTGACCTACAATTATCCGGGGATGATGTTGCCGAAGAGTAGATGGACCCATTAACTGAGGCTGAGCAGAGCAAGAAAGTGGAGTCTGAGGATACCGATAGTGAAATGGGGGTAGCACTGGCATGTCTACTTTCAGATCCTCCGATCGAACAGAAGTGCTTGGGGGATAACTTCTCGGTATGCGTGATCGGGAATGAAACGGCTGCAGGCCTACCAGCAAACATTTTGGATGCATCTATCGCACCCTCTCTTATTTGGCAGTATGAAGAGGGATTTTTGTCAAGCAGCACCGGGTCAGGTAGTGAGCCGGAATCTGATTCCACTGAGTCTTCTGAGTCGGAATCAGGTTCCAGCTCGACTGAGTCTGAGTCCGATATTCCTGGGGGTGATAACCCGGATGCCACAGTCCTGTCCAGGTCGTCTTTTTCTTTCTCTTTTGAGTCTGTTGTAACAGAAGAATCGGACGGTTTGGATGTGCTTAATGAGAATGATGTGGATGTGGTTTTTAAGTACTTTTATGTGCCTTTGATTTATTGCTTGAATCAAGACTTTCAAAATTTTGACAAAACGACGAGGAAGAAATTCCTCCGGTTTTGCAACGATTAATTGATCAAGAGCAGAAAAGATTTGTTAAACCTTTAGTTGATGAAATCACTACTGTGAATATTGGTACTGAGGAGGACCCGCGGCTGGTCCAAATCGGGTCCACGTTGTCTTCGGAGGAACGCGAGTGCTTAGTCGCTTTATTAAAAGATTTCAAAGATGTTTTCACGTGGTCCTACGAAGGCATGCCTGGGATCGATCCTGAGATTGTACAGCACCAGATCCCTTTTGACCCCGAGGCCCGACCTGTCAAACAGAAACTTAGAAGGATCCGCCCTGACTGGGCCATCAAGATTAAGGAAGAGGTCACCAAGCAAATCGATGTAGGCTTCCTGCTGGTATCCGAATACCCGACTTGGTTGGCCAACATTGTTCCAGTACCAAAGAAAGATGGCAGGATCCGGGTGTGCGGGATTTCAGGGATTTGAACAGAGCTAGTCCGAAGGACGACTTTCCCTTGCCACATATTGATGAGTTAGTGGATTTCACATCGGGGCATGCTTTGCTTTCATTTATGGATGGCTTCTCAGGATACAATCAAATAGTGATGGCACTTGAGGACCGGGAGAAGACCGCCTTCACCACCCCGTGGGGGACCTACTACTACAGAGTGATGCCATTTGGGCTGAAGAATGCTGGAGCTACATATCAATGGGCCGCGACCACGATATTGCACGACATGATCCACAAAGAGGTTGAGGTGTACGTGGACGACATGATTGTCAAGTCCAAAGAAAGAGAGGGCCACTACACCGCCTTGCAAAAGTTCTTTCAAAGGATCAGAGAATTTTGGTTGCGGGTGAATCCTCAGAAGTGTACGTTCGATGTTACAGCAGGGAAAATGCTGGGGTTTCTGATTACATAGAGAGGTATCGAAGTCGACCCTTCCAAAATCAAGGCCATCTTAGAAATGCCACTACCAAGGACTGAAAAGGAAGTGCGAGGCTTTCTGGGTAAAGTGCAATTCATAAGACGGTTTATCTCAAAATTAACCTTGACCTGTGAACCACTTTTTGGCCTCCTGAAGAAAGGAAAGAAATTCCAATGGGACGGCTGATGCCAAGCTGCTTTTGAACTGATCAAGGAATACTTACAGAACCCGCCCGTGTTGTCACCGCCAGAGCCGGGGAGACCGTTGATTTTGTATCTTTCAGTAACTGAGACTACAATGGGCTGCATGGTCGCACAAGAATCAGAGGACAAAGTGGAGAGAGCCATCTACTACCTGAGCAAGAAGATGCTGGAGTATGAGACTCGCTACACACCGCTAGAGAAGGCCTGCTTAGCCTTGGTATGGGCTACTAGGAAGTTGCGGCACTACCTGTTAGCTCACTCCGTAATGTTGGTTTCACGACTGGATCCCATCAAATATCTTTTCGAGAAACCGGCACTTACGGGTAGGCTAGCTCGTTGGTTGCTGTTGCTTTCCGAATTCGATCTAAAATATATGACACGCAAGTCAGTCAAGGGAAGAGCAGTAGCAGAATTCTTAGCCGATCATCCAGTGGAAGGGGGTGAAGCAGTTGAGTACTTATTCCCAGATGAGGCCATTTTGCACATCGAAGATGAAACTTGGACGATGTACTTTGACGGAGCGTCAAACCAGTACGGATATGGGATAGCAGTGTTGTTGATAGCACCCGACAATTCCCGTATCCCTCTAGCATTCAAACTCCAGTTCAAAGTCTCGAACAATGAAGCAGAATATGAGGCATGCATTGCCGGTCTAGAAGCAGCCCTGGAACTAGGGACAAAACGGTTTGGACGTCATCGGGGACTCGAACCTTGTTGTGTCTCAAACAAAAGGAGACTGGAAAGTCAAAGAAAAAAAGATGATAATGTATCACCAAACCCTGGACTTGTTAATTCCTCGGTTTGAGAAGCTAAACTTTGCTCATCTACTAAGAGAGAACAACAGGTTCACAGATTCACTAGCAACTCTATTTTCCATGATAGACATCCCGTTTGGAGTCCGGATGCGTCTAGTCATCATTGACCAGAAGTTTGCGCCAGCATATGAATCAATTGCTGCTATAGATGAGGTTCAAGATGAGAACCCCTAGTATCGACATTTGGAACTTCTTGGAGAAAGAGGCGTATCCACCAGGGGCAAATGCCAAAGATAAAAGGGCAATCAGAAGAATGGTCGTTCAGTTCATCATCTGCGGGGGTAAACTGTATAAGAGAGGTCATCTGGGAATGCGTAAGCTGTGTGTAGAAGCCGAAGAATCGAAGCGCCTAATGGAGGCCATCCATGGAGGAGAATCTGGTGCACATATGAACGGGGGTAATGTTGGCTCGGAAAATCCTCAGACAATGTTACTATTGGTCCACCATGGAGGAGGATTGTATCGGCTTTGTTCGGCGATGCCACAAATGTCAGATCCATGCAAACCACATGAAGATCCCGCCGTCGAAACTATACAACATGACTTCGCCATGGCCATTTTCAGTTTGGGGAATCGATGTGATCGGGGCTATCACTCCGAAGGGGTCGAATGGGCATGAGTTCATCCTAGTCGCGATAGATTATTTTACAAAGTGGGTCAAGGCCCAATCTTATGCGGTGTTGAAGGCTTCACATGTCGCAAAGTTCATCAGAAACAACATCATCTGTCGTTATGGAGTCCCAAATGAGATCATTTCAGATAACGTTTCCCACTTCAAGAAGGAAGTGATTGACTTGTTAGAGAAATACAATGTGGCTTTGCATAAGTCATCCACATACCGGCCGCAGACCAATGGACCCGTTGAGGCCGCCAACAAGAATATCAAGCACATACTGCAGAAGATGGTGGAAACCTACCGGGATTGGCCAGATAAGCTGCCATTTGCTCTGTGGGGCTACCGGACTTCAATCAGAACGTCTACTGGGGCGACTCCGTATTCATTAGTTTATGGGATGGAGGCCGTTCTACCTATCGAGATTGAGGTTCCGTCTTTGCGAGTGCTAGCTGAGTGTCAGATAGTCGAAGTAGATTGGCAGCAGAGCAGATTTGAAGAACTCATGCTCTTTGACGAGCGCAGACTGAAAGCATTGTATCATGTTCAAGGTTATCAACGCAGAATTGCCAGGGCTTTTAACAAGAAAGTTAAGTCCCGGAATCTAAAAGAAGGAGATTTGGTGCTCAAGGACAACCGAGCTCCCATCCACGACCCAAGGGGCAAATTCAGACCCAATTGGACTGGTCCCTACATCATTAAAGCTATTTGGTCAGGTGGAGCTGTGGTTCTGATGGACCTAGATGGCCTAGAGTTCTCACAGCCGATCAATATGGACAAGTTGAAGAAATATTACCCCTGAGACGCTCGCTAGGCCGAAAACCCGAAAGGGCGACCTAGGCAAAACTCAGAGCATGAAAAATTTGAAATTATAAAAACTGAGCTCGCAAGGTTGAAAACCCGCAAAGGGCGGCCTTGGCAAAAGTTAGAACGCAAAAGGAGAGTGAAAATACTCGAGTGAACCCAAGCCTGAACTACATAAGGCTTGATTCCCATCTTTGGGATACGTAGGCAACTTCATCCTGAAGTTCAGCCATAAACTTTCCCCGATCAACTTTGTCCATTTGATCATCTCGGCCATCTTTGTCTATTCAGCATTTAAGAGTTCGGTTATGATCTCCAGTGCAGTGCTTTTCAGACTAGGGGCAACTTTTCGTTGCTGTGCAGTGCCGCAGTACTATTCAGACTATGGGCAACTTTCCAGTTGCTGGGGATCCGGGGTTGTGTATCTCGGTGATAGATTTCAGGCGTGTCCGGTTCTGATCCATATCGAAAATGGTTTTGAAAAGTTTTAATAAAAGTTGACTCCGGTCAAAATTAATCTTTTTACGACTTAGACCATTTTCGGACCAAAGCGGAAAATTTTCAGTACCAACAACCTTCAATTTCATTGATTTCAATACAGAGTTCTCCTGCTCTTGCATACAAATTGAAGTTGCTTTTTATTACATTCATAAAGAAAACTTGAAAGTACTAATAAAGCAATAAATCCGGGGCATAATTAAGTCAGGTGTCCCTGCGCCCCCTCCCAGAGCTGGTCGAAGCCTCTAATGCCAAGCTAGGCCCAATCTGTGCCTCCTCATTGAGCCAATCTATGCACTCATCAGACAAAGTGCAACTGAAAGTGGGAGCGGGGGTCAGGAGCTCTCTAGTCCTCCATGCTGTGGCATACCGAGCAAGCTGTGCGCCTCGAACTGGGAATGCAGCAGGGTACTCTATCCCCTCTGGCGGGCAAGTCTGATCATGACCAAACTGGCACTGGAACCGGACATGGGAAGTAGAACACGCAGTGAGTCAAGCCAATCAGCTAAATCCCAAGTTGGCGGGTCATGCTATAGCTCATTGCCGGCAGATTGAGCCAAGGGCAGTGCCAAACGATGCGGTCTGTGAACAAACTACACATCCAGTTGTACCACCACCCCTCATCCAGGGCATCGACTAAACGTTGTCGGAAAAATAGCCGCGAGTTGAGTATGCCGGGCAAGAGTCCACAACTCGCAACTTGTCCATCAACCACACCTGGGGAGGGATGAAAAATGAGAGAATAAAGAATAGAGAGATGTACGATGAGAGAAAAGTAAGAAAAGGGTTTTGTGAGAAAAACTGAGCCTGAGGGCCGAGTGATGTGAGCAATACATATGTGAGATTGGGTGGGAAACATTACCTGCAATAGTAATGGACTCCCCGCAAGCCTAGCCGTCTCCCGGCGATGGAAAGCATCCAAGCCCATCAATGTCTCAGCCAATGTCATGGCGATGCAGCTCTTGCCCTCCTTCAAACCTTGGGCAACCTCGATCAACCGGACACTGAATCCACCAGAGCCCGGGGCAAGCAAGAAATGCGATAGCAAGCATAGGCAAAGCGCGTGTCACCGATAGCCCTGCCAATAATGGTCGCCGCGGTCGCCAGCATCAGAAAACCGCAAACCAAGCTTGGCATGTCCAGCTCCCCGTCATGAATCAATGATCGAGCATTATGCAAAGTGAGGCCGCACATTTGTGCTAGGGCTTGGATGTGGCCAAATCAGAGTTGAGGCAAGATTTCCTCGTTACGCTCGGACTCCATCAAAACTTGGAAATCCTCGAAGGTAGGACACCTCTCTTGCCCGCTAAAGCTAAAGACATGTGTTACCGAGTTCCAAAACCTTGCCGCAGCATGGAGGAAAGGAAGATGCAGCGGAATGCGGCCCAGCGTGAATAGTGCATTCAGCCGAAGCCCCGGAAGTTCAACTTTTCCGAGCCATCTAGAGAAGCGATCCAATTTGTGAGGTTTTGGGTAAGGAGTGCTTCCATTTGGTGCAAATTTGAGCTGAAATAAAGAGAATCCCGAAGCTGGAACTCATATAGAAGATAAGGTAGTGAGTGGAGGATAGATGTCGTCGTTTCGGAGAATCTGCCATCGATGGCCGGCAGTGGCTCATCAGTGGCCGGCAGTGGCACACTGATGGCCGGCAGGGCCTCATTGATGGCCGGCAGTGCTCCTCTCTTGCTCATTGGCTCCCTCACTGAAGACCCAGTTGTCCATTGCAGTGGAGTCCTGTCCCTTGTGTCTTTCAAGGTCTTGTTTTGCCCTGTTGGATTTTGTCGTGCCTTGTTTAAGATGTTTTTTTTTTTTTTTTTTTGTGTCAGGTTGTAATTATCTTCCTTTCATTTATCGAGTTGTTGCAATTTGCTTATCGAGTTGTAAACTTGCTAGACTTTGTTTTATTTATCGAGTTGTTTTGTTATCAGTTAGTTCATTGCCTGATTAGTGCAATTTGAGCGTTTGGTTTTCAAAACAAGACTTCGATTTCATTTACATTGTTGTGTAAAGTAATGCGATGCGATGCGATGCATAAAATGTACAAGCGAAACACTTTTTCAACAAAAAGGCTGTTTTCATTCTGTCATAGTTTCTTTTTTACAAAAGAGATTGGTTTCAAAATAAACCTGCTTAACGCAGTACAATGTGCAAAACTACTAGTAAAAAGGAAAATAAAACAAAAGAAGATCAGTATCTGAAGTAGCAAAATGTCTGGATCAGTGCCGGCTGCCTCAAGTGCGGGAATCCGTCCTGGTCCTCTTCCTGGACGAAGGTCCAGAATCTCCACCATCAGCATCTGACTCTGACTCTGACTGCGGACTCATCGCCTCCTCGTCAGACTCATCATCATCAGGGGCAGGCCCCCGTGAACTAGTTCCTCGTTCTGCTCCCTCTGCTGCTCGAGGAGATGTTGAAGGGCCCGCCCCTGCTCCTGCTGGAACACCTGATGGGCCTGGCGGCAAGAAAGGAATCTGAAAAATGGACAATCCACCAAAATGCATTAGTAATCAAAATGTATCAGATGCAGAAAAAATGATATACTGTGAATATTGAATGATTTGCAGTAAATGTATACCGTGAGTGGTGTATGGGAACAATGTATCAGATCAATGTAGTGTGCAAGTTGTACAAATGATGGTGTGTTAAGAAAAGACTTCATGGCACGAAGTACAGTTCGAACTTGCCGGAATACTGTAGATACTGAGTAGGTCCATGCTCGTCTGTAGCATCCCCATCACTGAAGCCGTCATCACCAAAGACTGACAAGTGTACTCAATGGGAGCCTGCAAAAATGATTGAAATCATTAGTACTCTGCAGAATATCAAGTGAAATCAAATGACTATACAAGGGATGACAGTGTAGTATATACCGGAGTCGAGCCATAACCTCCGACAAGCTCGTGACCAGCTGGAGGAGGAGCAAAGGGAACCTGATAAATCTCTCCAGCTCGCCCTCGAAGCGTCATAGTAGTAGGCAGCACTGGCCATCCAGACCCTTGTCTCTCCTCAGGACCTCTCCTCCTACGAGACCTGGTCGCTCCACCTCTACCTCTCGTAGCTGAAGCTCTCGCTCCCTCTCCTCCTCGGACACCGGTCAAAGGAGGCATTAGATGTGTCTGAATGAAGGTCGCATAGTCACCCTCGACACGGAAGTAACTTGTCTCCAGCCCTACCATGAACTGGATCACCTGGTCGGCGGATAACATATGTGTCTCCCTCATCGATGGTGGAGGCGCCATCGGTACAAATGGGGCAGGCAACCCCAAAGTCTGACGCACAAAACACTCACTCAGAAACCAGGCTCGAAAGATCGGCCCCTCGAAGAGGATATGGTACTGAGACATGATCTGGGCAACGCGATACTGATCCCGAAGTCCTGACGGAATCACCTCCCATGGTCGCCATGTAATCTGAGAAAGAGAACCAACGAGATGATCAGTCGCCAAATAACTAAGGCGGGTGCATTGGGTTAATTGAAATAATCTTATTGCAGACTTACCTCACGCGCCGCAACTATGTCAAAATACTGCCGGAAGAACATGAAGCTCTCTCGGGTCCTACGACGGAGCAAACCGTCATATACGTCGGAGAATGGGACCGTCACTACAGTCTCCTCCACCGGATCTGGAGTAAGCACCGGGAAGTATGCATATACCCAAAGCTGTTGAACAGATGTGATCAAGACAGCGTATGAACAAGAATGCAGAAAGCAGAATGCAGAGTGCAGTACAGTACATAATAGATGCAGGCCTAGAAAGGCGGACATTAGATCCTGTGCATGTAGTGTATCACGAGCGGTGTGTAGATCCTGTGTGTGTAGTGTATGGTCTGTAGTGTGCGGCATGTATGGTGTACAGAAAATGCAAAGCAGAAAGCATACAGTGTAAGAGTAAGTAGAGAGAGTACAAGTGTTGAACAAAGCAAAGCGTACAAATGCTAAGCAAAGTAATGAAAAGAGGAACTAGGTTGTGTACCTCCCAAGCTCGCCAGTAGCCTCCAACCACCCTCCCACGCATCTGAGAAGTGGAGCTCATGTATCCATAAAGAGTAGTGAGGCCGGCTGCGCCCCAATTGTAGGAACGGACCCGCGGAAGCACCACCAGGGCGCTCAAGAAGTACAAACCTACGGTGTTCCACATGTTTGAAAACAGGGTGGTACCAAAGAGGAACAGGAGGAAGCCCCTCACGTACTGCTCCACTCCTTCATCGGTCTCAAGATCATCCCCACGGAAATGCTCCTCGAACCAAGAGTATCTAACCATACCCGCTCGAGCGACGTGCTCCAAGCAACACATCCCATGCAGCCACCCACTCTCCCATGTCGGGATCTAGGGGAATCGGATCACCTCCCACGCCCAGACCAGTGATCATAGCAAAATCAAAAGGAGTCATGGTCATCTCCCCTGCTGTGGAAAAATGGAAGGAATTGGTGGTGTCCCACCACCTCTCCACAAGAGCCCCCAAGAGAGGGCGACTCGCTGTAACCCGCGTCAGGCCGCAGCAAAATATACCGAAGCCGGTCTCATTGACAATCCGGCAGACCCCCGTAGGAAGCACATCGTACCAGTCCCGAGCGGTCGTAGCGCCGTAGCCTCGAAAGGAGCGAGATCCCTCCTGTTGAAAATACAGTTTCAAATCAAATCAGTGGTGTATTGAAAACACATGTTCAAATCAAATCAGTAGTGTATTGAAGATGCGGTTCAAATCAAATCAGCACAGTTCAAATCAGATCAGTAGCGTATTGAAAATACAGCTCAAATCAGATTAATGATGTATTGAAAATACAGTTGCATCCAGAGCAGTGATGTGTCAAAGATGCATTCGAATTCAGAGTAGTGACGCATGAGATGCGGTTATGTGCAGTATATACAGGGTAGTAATGTGTAAGGTACATTCAAGGGCAGATCAGCAATGTATGAAATGCAGTCAGATCAAAGCGTGCGATGCAATAAAATTGAAACAGCGCAAGAGTTGCAGGTATTCGAAAGTAATACTACAGAAAAACAGAGGTTGTACCTCCACGGCAATGGCCGACAAGTGAGACATCGGCTCTCTCAATAAGAGGTTGTCTGGTACATCCTCATCAAAATCGGTAAAGGTATGGATGCCTCCTGCCGCTGGAATGATGTGAGTCTCCGGATGGTACACCGCAGGGTCGAAGGGACGTACGTCCAATGGCAACGGCTGAGGCTCAACCTCTGGCTCAGCCGCAAACTCCGCCGCTAACTCTACTGGAGGGAGTGCGGGAAACCCTCGTCATGAGGCACATCGTCAGCCATCTGAGATGGATGCAAGAGAATGATGCGAAAATGAGCAAAAAATGAGCAAAATGATGAAATTTAGAATGAACTCAAACCCTAAGAAAAGGAAAATTCAAGAAAAGTTGAAAAACCCGGGAAAGTGAACTAACCTCGAGAGAAGATCGGGGGAAATGATCCTTGAATGCGGGAAATGATGAAAGAAGCCTCAGATGCAATTTCTGATTGGTTCAAATCGAAGAAAACCAAGAATCCTTAGTGATGCAAGGTTGTATAAGGTGTTAGAAAACACGTAAAATATGCGAATCTAGAGAGAAGGCACACCTAGGAAGGAAGAAAATTGATTTCTATGGAAGGGTTTGTGAGGAAATGGGTTGGTTTTGAGCCAATTTAAAGACCCACGGCTTGAAAGCCCCTTTTGCCCGAATCTGCCACCGATGGCCGGCTGGGGCACATCGGTGGCCGGCAGTATGTCATCGATGGCCGACGGTGGGTACTGATGGCCGGCGGTGGCCGGCGGTTGTCCCTGGTGACCAGCAAGCCTTCTCTAGCTTTCCTGGCCTATTTGATCTTGGTATGTGTTCCCAGGACCCAACAATCCCGAGGAATGCTCAAAACTTGATTCGAAAGGCCTTCGTGGGGACTCGGGAATCACGTCCTCAATATACGATAGTAGACGTCCATCAATGCGCACGAGGTGTATCCTTTCGACGCATCCCTAAACCCTCTGGGAGGTAAACCAGAGGTCTCCTTTTAAGATGTCCTTATTAAGCATCTTTCTCTTCTGTTGGTGTCAATTAACATTCGTCTGTTACAATAAACACCCACCTAGCTTACATGCATTGTTTTGCATATCTCTAAAATGCATTGTCATGCGTTTTCTCTATTATGCATTGTCATGCATTCTCCTTATCACGCATCGTCATGCGCACCTTACATGCATTGTCATGCATTTCCTTCTCCCTATTATGCATTGTCATGCATTATCATGCATTTCCTTGTCACACATCGTTATGCACTTCCTTATCATGAGTTGTCATAATTTCTTGTACACATTGTACACGTTGTTACGTGTGCTTTACTTACATGTGTTCAAATTCTTGCTTTACACATTGCTTGCGTTACTGCATGCTTTACTTACATGTGTTTAGGCATCTTACAGGAGGTTACACATTGCTTGCGTCATTGCATGCTTTACTGACATGTGTTCATTCCTGCTATACACATTGTACACGTTGTTACGTGTGCTTTACTTACATGTGTTCAAATTCTTGCTTTACACATTGCTTGCATTACTGCATGCTTTACTTACATGTGTTTAGGCATCTTACAGGAGGTTACACATTGCTTGCGTCATTGCTTGCTTTACTGACATGTGTTCATTCCTGCTGTACACATTGTACACGTTGTTACGTGTGCTTTACTTACATGTGTTCAAATTCTTGCTTTACACATTGCTTGTGTTACTGCATGCTTTACTTACATGTGTTTAGGCATCTTACAGGAGGTTACACATTGCTTGCGTCATTGCATGCTTTACTGACATGTGTTCATTCCTGCTGTACACATTGTACACGTTGTTACGTGTGCTTTACTTACATGTGTTCAAATTCTTGCTTTACACATTGCTTGTGTTACTGCATGCTTTACTTACATGTGTTTAGGCATCTTACAGGAGGTTACTCATTGCTTGCATTACTGCATGGTTTACTTACATGTGTATAATGTATTTCCAGGCGGTTACACATTGTGCACGTTTCGGCGTGTGCTTTACTGATATGTGTTCATACCTTTGCTTACCTTACTCATTGCCTGCGTTCATCCTGCATACTTTACTTACATGTGTTCAAATTCCTGCTTCACACATTGTATGCGTTGTCACGTATGCTTTACTTACATGTGTTTATGCACACTTCGCATGTGTTGTCACGCACTTTTCAAATGCATTGTTATGCATGTTTGTAACAATATTGTACCTATTAAGTTCATTTCTTTTTCAGGCACGATATTGTATGTACGGTTCATTTGAAGCTGGCATGGTCAGACGAGCCGCACAGGTATTGTATGCACTCCATGTGAAACGTGGTAAGAATTGCATAATTTTCTTGCATCCTTCCTGTCGGAATATGTAGGACTATTGTTCACCTGCTTAAAACTGTCGCATGATTTGCTTCATTACAGCATTCTTGGCATGATTATTAGTCATGCTCTTGCATCTTGCATACCGTTTGCATTTTGCCCCAACCTCCGAGCGCATCTCTGCATGCCTATATTGTTTGATTGTCTGAGTCTTCGGCCTTGTCAAAAATGGGTCGTCTCTGGGCTTTGACACTCACTCCCGTCACTTTGTGACTGTTGAGTTCTGTCAAAGAGGGGCAACTGTAGACACCCCATTTTTTACCGTCCTCAAGACTTGGTTGTGCTTGTAGGTACACCTAACAACTAATTCGATTGCTCGCTGAGTACTCGACTGTCACGGCGAAACGTCACCGGTTCGAGCTTCCCGGACCTTGTATCCTTTCTGCCCTTTTTTGGACCTTGGCTAGGTCCTTTCTTAGTGGACCTTTTAGTGCACTGCTGGCCATGGCATGGCACTGTCGGCCATGTTTTTGTTCCTGCCGGCCATTGGTGATGGCTGGCACCCCCCCTGTCTCAGCTGGTTTTCCTCCAGATCTTTTGAGCCAGCTGGTTTTTTGTTTGCTCCCCTCCATACACGTGTATGGAGGGATGGAACCCTTGTAAAGCTTCTTGAAGAAGCTTTAGCTTTGCATTCCTCTATATAAGGAGAGGGCCTCTCTCCTTAATAGGGGTTCAGCATTTTGACAAGAGATATAGCTCTCTCTCTCTCTATATATATATTTCTTGTTTTCTCTCTCTATATTGTTGATTTTCCTTGCACTTTTGCACTACAACCCTTAGAGGCACACCACCACAATTGGACCAAGGATCTTGGGAGATCTTCTTGAGGTCTGACAGTGAGTTTCTACCCCTTGAAGTTGCTGGTTTCGAAGAGAGTCTTCAAGGGTGAGTATTTTCCCCATTTTAGCACTTTCTTGTACCTTGTTTTAGCCTTTCTTGCATATTGATTTAGGCCTTCCTTATAACTGAAAAAAGTCTAGTATTTAAGTACTTTTTAAGTTTGTTTAAGGTCATTTTGCTGTTAGGAGTGTGTAACTCTCTTGCATGCTTTATTTGGCTTTGTTTTAAGCCATTCCTTGAGGCGTCCGAGCTAGCCTTGGTTTGGCCTTCTTACCACTAAAATACAGTGGATTTTCAGTGGTAAAGGTGTGGTTTTGAGGTCCTTAATCAGAGGGGGTGGCCCCTTCTCTTTTGGTTCCTCTTTGCTTGCATTTTTGGCCTTCCAATGGACCACCCCTCCATGCATTTTTGAGGCTTGGTTCAGGCCTATTTTTGTGACTTTTAGGACCTGCCTTGGCCCTGTCCATGGCTGGTTTGGTCATATTTTGCATGCATTTAGTATGTGTTGTGTAACTCCATTCGTAGCTCATCAAAGTAGCATGTATGCTTGGCTTATATTGAGTCCATTTCAGTGGGTTTTTGGTGATGTTTTACCATGCCATGAATCTGTTTTGGGTTGGTTTTGTCACTCCATGCTTGCATGATGCACTTGTAGTGTAAGTCCCCTAAACTAGCTTCATATGCTCCATGCTTTGCCATGTCATGTTAGCTTGTTTGGTTTACATTTCAGCATGTATTTGGTTATCATTTGGCATGTCATGACCCTATCCATAGTTGGTTTGATCATTCTTTGCATGTTCCATATAGGTGTAGAACAAATCTTGTTTACTAGCCCTTTGTGCATGATGTTTTGGCTCATCATCCTAGCATATTTCGGCTTCACTCTAACATGATTTTATGCTTATTTTGGGCTGCTCTAGGACTGTTTTGGGCTGCCATGGCCATATCACTCATGCTTTGGATAGCTATAGTGTAAATGCTTAGGCTAGTCTTGGGTTTTGAGGGCCCCACCATGCCATACATGTGATGTTTGCATGCCTTGCCCTCATTCCATATGTTATTTTAGTCCCTGAAATGTTGTCATACACTTACATTTGACATGCCTTGAATGCTTTATAGAGCTTGTGTTTTATGCCTCAAGAACTGACTTTTGTACATGCCATTAAGCCTAAGCCTTTGGCTCATCATTTCAGTGCATTTTGGGTCTCATTATACCATGATGTAACTCTGTTTTACGTTGTCCAAGTCTTGTCATGATTGGTTCCAATAGGTGTAGTGCATTGCCTCTTTAAAGCCTTGCATGCTCCATGTTTTTGGCTTTGTATTCTAGCCTATGTTGGCTAGCTTTGAGCTTAGTTTTGGTCTTGTTTGGACCTACCCTAGGACTGTTTTAGGTCCCCTCGGCCCCTTGGGGCTTGCCTTGTATGGCCGTGGCTTAAGTCCCTTGGCTCACTTCGAGCTTTGAGCATCATAATATGCTATGCTTGCATTGTTGATTTGATTTGGCATCACTTTACATGAGATTTCGGAGCTTACCTCATTGTCATACATCCGTGTTTGTCGCTCCTTAAGTGAGCTTAAGAGTTGTCCTCTTTGTGCCTTAATACTTGGGCCATTTGGCATACATGTTTGTCTTGCCATTTCATGCTTTTCATGCCATCAATTTATCACTAATGGCTACTGATTTGGACCTATTTAAGAGCTGTCCATCTTTGGTGTAAGCCCATCTTACCATGTTGTCGCATGCTCGTTTCATCTTGTATGTTGTTGCATACTTGTCCACCTTTACATGCCTTGCATGTTTGCATATCCTTGTTGCATTTTGCCATGTTGTCCAAGGTTGTTGCCTCACATCATGCTTATATGCTTGTTGCATGCTTGAGTTAGTTACATGCTTGCACACTTAAGTCTCATTGCATGTTTGCCATGCTTATGTGTTGCATCGTTGTTTGGATTAAGTGTTAAATCCGAACACGAGAAACGAGGGACGTTTCATACTCCGAGTGATGGAACGTGTCTCAATTCTCGGTCGCCAAAGCTCTTGATGATTCATGATAGAGTTCTAGGCTTTACTTGTTGTATTTGTGCATTCATTTTCATATTAATTTGCACAAGTTGGATCTTTGGCCATCATGCATCGGGATGCGTGATTGATGCTCGTGGATCCGACTAGGCCTCTCCCTTGATGTTTTGAGGCGATATGGGGTGGTATAGTGCATACATGCCCTTGGGAGACCCTCCCTTTTCTCTATTTTGTGCTTTGTTGCAACTTGGTGTCACAACACACCAGTGGCCGGCAGTGCACCATTGATGGCCGGTAGGCACTCATCCTTGGCCAGCAGTGTTTCCTCTCTGGCCGGCAGGTGGCCGGCAGTGCTCCTCTATGGCTGGCAGGCCACTGGTGTATCCCTCCAGCAGTGTTTTGGTAAGTTCCATCAATAAGCACTGGAAGACACCCTACAAACAGAGCCTCTAAAGAGCAACCGGAAGGCGTTTCGAGGCGGAGAACCGAAGCGAGCATGCATCTCCCTCTTCTTCAAACGAAGCTGGAACAGCATCGTTTACTGCTTTCCCTACCTGTTTGTTGTCATTCATTTGATAGATAATTAATTCGTTAATTAATTAAGTTGTGTAATAATTAGTTGTAGCTAGTTATTCATTCGGTTTTGTAATAATTAATTAGCTTATTAGTTAGTTAATTAGGCGACTTGTATTATTTATTCGGACCCTCCGAGCGAGGGCACAATTGTAATAAGTGTGCGTGTGTGTGATGTATGTCTTCCAACCCCACGTCTTTCTCCCTTTTATTTATCAGCTTATGATGGTTAGATTAGGGCATGTTTCAATTAGCATACTGTAGACGTCCCCGAACGCATCCCGGGCGAGGAGTGCGAGTCCCCCCCGTTCTGGTTCGATATTGGGTCACTACAGTTCGAAGGACTCAAAATGTCACAGTTCTAAATCTTGAACCAAAGAGTCCAACTCTGGCAAATCGTTTTGAAGAAAAACTGATTTTTGAAAAGAAGTGCCAAACATGGACTGCTTCGCCAGATTACAGAGTCGCCACCTAAATATTTTTAAAATGGGGGAATTTAGGAAACCCTGACTCGGTGCCGAAGGCCACGTGCCCGTCATCACCAAAGTGACTTGGCTCGGGAGCTCGGGTACGATCGGGGAAGGTCAGCTATGAGCACCCCCTCTCGCCCGGTCCGAAGACCGGCCTCTACTAACCATGATATCCGTTTTTGAAAACTTTATGCATTCTTATTCCGGTTATTAGCCTAGAATTACTATGTGATGCGCACAACACAAAAGTATAGACTAGATTGCCTAACTTGGAAATAAACATTGCATATCCGTTTTGTCTCGAAAAAACGTGTTGGTTTTTGTTACTCGAAAGTAGGCTAAAATACGGATTTCAATGAGTTGTTCCAACTCACGCAATCCAACCTCCACCCACAGGCATTCAAGCAATTTATCACGTAAGCATTTAGCCGCATAGCAAGCATACTGTCATGGCAAACGTTCACACGCATGCGACATGCTAAAGCATAAAAACTTACATCGTACTCCGTGCCAAAAAACAAGAGACTGGTTAGCAAAACATGCATGACCTAGTTCATGTTAAGTGGCTAATGCAACACAGACATAGATGCAATCTAGTGTAGGCTCGGCTAACCCTAAACATGGCATATGAAATGCGCGAGTAGCACGTATTCAATTTGGAAATCGAAAGTACGATGCAGTTTGTATGATGTACCGAGCCTGGTGCATGTAAACAAATGCATGAATGCACGCATGCATTGCATAAGGTATGCTAATTTAAATGTGCCCTAATTTACCATCGTAAGCAGGTAAATAAAAGGGAAGAAAGAAGTGGGGATTGGGAGACATACATCCACTCACACACACTTATTACAGATACGCCCTCACTCGGAGGGACCGAAAGAATATACAATTTAATTAACTACGCAAGCTAATTAATTATTACAAATTAACTAAATTAATCAGATAAATTAATTAATCTAATTAAACAGTAAACCGCCTCGGGATGAGGGCCAAATGCAGCATGCGCTCGGGACTGGCTCGGAACCGCACTGCCATGCACGGATTGCCTCTGTTTCCTCTGCTCTCCTCCTCAGAAAATTGCCAAAGTCCCAGGAGTGCCTCTCAGGGCACTGGGGATCACCACCGGCTGGGGTAGGACACCACCGGCTGAAGGAGGAGGCCACCGGCACAAAAAGAAGTCATCGGCTGTTTGTTGACTGCCGGTCGACACTAAATAGTGCCGGCCGGCACTTAATGCCTGCAGAACCTGCAACTCACAGCAACAGAGGGGAAATCTATGCATGACAATATAATTCAAGCCATTTATACACCAAACACATCCCTTATCATGTTTTTGACTCAAAGGAAGATGTGCCTCGGTTCTCGGACCACCAATCACGCACTTCCATGCATGATGGCCCAAAGAACCAAGAGTGCAATTTTGATTTCAAATGCATGTAATGCAAACAAACAAACAAGGGTGCCAAACCTCCATCATACTTCACTTCAAGAGGCTTAGCATGTATGCCAATATGATGCAATCCTAGACATGTCAACTAGTATGCAATATGGCAATACAATGCGAACATGCAAGTAAGCATACAAGGCAAGCGTGCAAATCAAATGGAGGATGGACTTAGACATGAATTGGGCAACTCTAAAAAGGCTCAAAACAGTGGCCAAAATGCTAAATCATGAGGGCCAAACACACATGCACACATGCACAAGTTAAGGCACCAACACTTAAGCATAACAAACAACCCTTAAGCACACTTAAAGGGGCACAACAATGGACAACTAGCATGCAATTTAGGCTCTGAAAATCATGCTATGAAATGATGCCAAATCATGTTAAGCAAGATAAACAAATGCATGCAACATAGGTTCAACACTTGAGGCAAGTCATGGAAGCATTGAACTACACTTATGCAAAACAAATATGGCATGCATTGAACAACCTAAAACAGAGTTTTAGCATGTTAAAACAAAGCCAAATGGCTACTTAGATGGCATCTAAGAGGCTTAAGCACAAAGGCATGCAACATGACCAATAAATGAAGCATTCAACACATGCTTTCAAAGCATTAAAGAGGCCACTAAGGCAAGCATGCAAGCACACCAAAGGGACTGAAATAGCATGCTAGGTGGTTCCAAACTACCGAAATGATGCAAACAAAGGCATGCTACATATTCATGCTCTTAAGGCCAACAAGCCCAATGCAAAGAGGCTATATTAAACATGCTATGGTTGACTCAAACAACATGAGACAGACCTAAAACATGGAAATATGAGCACAAAAACTTCACAAATGCAAGCCTAAAACATGCTAAAAGCTAAGGTATACAACCTAGGCATGTTAGAGGATCAAAAGGCATTACAAGGCAACTATGCTAAGCATGCATAAGGGACCTAAACCAACTTAGAAACATGTTACATCATGGCAATATAAGCATGAAAAACAAACCAAACATGCTCAACACACACTTAAGCACAAGCTCCCTCAAGAAGCCAAATCTTGCCCTTTTCAAGGACATCAAGGAGGGGGGGTGGCCCTCTCCTTCTTGGAACTTCAAGGCATCATCTTCACCACTGAAATCCCTCAAGACTTCAGTGGTGAAGAGATCCTAACACCAAAGTCTCGGATCCCTCACAAAATAGCACAAAAAGTGGTCTTTTCAAGGTCTAAGGGTGGTCAAACCTACCCAAACCACCAAGCACTCTTGATAAACAATGAAGAGGCTTAAAAAACAGAACTTTTATGTGTTATAGACTAAGCACAAAAACTGTTTTAAACTAGGCAAAAATGGAATGCAAGAATGGGGGAAAAAGGGGTAGTTTCTTACCCTTGATGATCAACTCCAACAATGGTGACCTTGATGCCTCTTTAAGCTTCAAACCAGCCAAGAACACCAAGAACAAGCCCTTAGCACCTCAGTACCAAGAGGAAGGTGAAACACTAGGTGTTGATGAGCAATAGTAAGTCACAAACACCTAGTGTACAAAACAAGAGAGAAAGAGAGAGATAGGATGTGTATCTATCCTAACCCTAAAAACCAGAGCTTGGTCTGTCTAAAATGTCTAAAATTTGTAACCCTAAGCCAAGAAGAGGAGTGGTCCTCTTATAGGCAAGCAAAGCTTGCAAAGCTTACAAGCTAAGCTAACTAAGAGGGTCATCCCTCCATACACGTGTATGGAGGGGAAGCAAAACTATACAGCTGTCTGAAAATATCTCAAAAAGCAACTGCACAGTGTCCGGCGGGCAAAGAGTGCCATTTTGGCAAAACTTAGTGCCGGTCGGCACAAAAGAGTGCCGGTCGGCACAATAAAGTGCCGATGGAAACACCAGCCAGCCGGTGGCCTCTAGCCAGTGCCGGTAGTGTGTGGGGATGCCTCACAAAGCATTCCCTGCCCTTCCAAGGCAAAACACAAGTGTTTGGTGCAAAACCAAACACAAAACGGTCGAGTTCGGAAGTCCTGAGGCAAGGCGCGCGAGCCGAGAACTCCGGGAACTCCAAACGAACACAAGCATAGATAATCACCGAGTGTTCCAACGGTGACGTCCAAGTCTTGAGGACGGTCAAAAATGGGGTGTCTACACATACTTATGCTTGCATGTTTGCATTCATTCATCTGTCTTGCATGCACCGGGCTCGGCACATCATACTAACTGCATTGTGTTTCAATTCCGAGTTGAATACTTGTTAGTTGTAGCATTTCACATGCCATCTTTAGAATAGCCGAGCGTATTATAGTTGCATTTTTGCATGTGTTGCATTAGGCATTTCTGTATAGTTAGGATCATGCATGGATTTCTAACATAGCTTCTGTTTTGGCTTGGAGTACTCGATAAGTGTTTATGCTTTAGCATCCTTGCATGTGTGTAAGTGACTGCCATGATAGCATGCTTACTATGAGGCTACCTGCTTATGTGATATATCTGCCTGAATGCCTGTGGGTGAAGGTTGGATTATCTGAATTGGAACAATTCATCAATTGCGAGTTTTAAGCCCACTTGAGAGTGGCAAACCATCTTTTCTAAGCCCACCCGAGGGTGGCAAATCCACGCCTTAGCCTACTTGCGGGTAGCACCATCAAACCATTTTCAAAATAAACAAATATGAGATGTTTCGTTCCAATTCAGGCGATTCAGTCTATACTTGTATGCTGTGCGCATCACGTAGTAATTCTAGGCTAATAACCGAAATAAGAACGCATAATGTTTTCAAAACTCGATATCATGGTTAGTAGAGGCCGATCTTTGATCGGGTGAGCGGGGGTGCTCACGAAATGACCTTCCCCAATCGTACCCAAGTTCCCGAGCCGAGGCAACTTTGGTGATGACGGACACGTGGCCTTAAGCAACGAGTCAGGGTTTCCTAAATCCAAAATAAAATATTTAGGTGGCGACTCTGTATCTCGCAAAGCAGTCCATGTTTGGCACTTCTTTCAAAAAATCTATTTTCAAAAACGATTTGCCGGATTTGGACTCTTTGATGATTCATTGGTCTTGCATTGCACTCTGCGAGATTAGATACAGGACCGTGACATTGAGTCCTGAACTGCAGTGAGCCCAAATGAACAAAACGGGATTTCCCTCCCGGGACGTTCGAGGACGTCTACAAATGGCCATTCAATTATTGCAATTGCATATTTGTCATTCAGACCAGTTAGATATTCGATCATATCATATCAGTCAATCAGTCTTATCAAAGATCCAAAACGACCTTGGGTCCACTTTATTAGATACACAGACGGCCTTAGGCCCAATTCAAATATATCGAACAATCTCGCTTTATGATTCAGTTGTACAGACAGTATATCATTCAGTCACATGGTAACTCATTCACATGTATAGAATCGTTGATTCAAAAAAACTTACCATATAAGGACAATTAGAAAATAAAGTATAAGTAAAATATCTTTACTAAGATTTTACTCACAGTTGTCAAATGGTTGAATCATCCTTATAGTTGACCCTACCTAATTCGTAACACATTGGGTCATACTATAATTCAATCTGTTCTTAACTTGTTTAATTCTCTTAGGCTTCTTTCGTGTTCTTTAATTCATTTACAATGCTCAATGTATGCCTAAGAATGCTCAGAAATGAAAAAGAACGGAAATTAAAACATAAAATAACTTTCCGAAGTTTCCTGGAACAGGGCACTTCGCTTGAGTGCAACATTGGTCACTCGAGCGGTCAAACAATTTGCAAGGGGTTCGCTCGAGCACACACCTGGTTGCTTGTGCCATCTGTAAAGATTGGAAAAGTACTAGATGCTCGATTTTTACGCTCAAGCCAACTTCTTGGTCAGTCGAGCCAGGACTAAAAATTTAGGGTGGTCGCTCGAGCCAACCTCCAAGGTCCGCAAATGTACTAGATACCTTCAATGTAAGCTCGAGCAGTAACTTCATTGCTCGAGCGATGCGGTCGATTTTTGGGTTTTCTAGGATGTTGTTTGGGTTTCAAAACGTGGTTTTAAATGGTACAACTTGCATGTAATGTACCATATTTGAGCCATACAACTACTAACATGATCATATGAGTCAATTCCACAAGATTGAAGTTCAAATCATCATGAATGCATCATGCAAGCCCTAAATCATGTCAAATTCTTTTCCATAACTCCAAACCCATGAAATCAAATTCCATAACTTCATGAATTGTGCATGCATGTGAAATGTAGTGTATAATTTCATCTCAAATGGTACAAATGACGCTCAAATTCATGTGACTCAACAAAATTTTTTAGGCATGTGTGATTTGGCACCAAATTCTTCATGTTAAGTATATATCTTACATTAATTCACCAATTCTTCTTGAATTCACAAGCTATAAGATCTCAATTCACAATCTAAGGGGTAATTACTCACCTAGAGGCTTCAATGTTCCCAATCCTAGCTAGAGCTTGAATTACTCTTCACTATTTTCCAATGCACCAAGCAAATCCTTCAAGTTGACATCCTTCTCTCTCTAATTCTCACTTCTTTCTCTCTAGAGTGTATATTTCTAGAATTTTGAACTCATAATACAAGCTTAAGCACATTTAGGACATATTTATATGCTGGCCTAATCAAAATTGCTAATTATGGTTTAGTGCTAATTGATTAGGCTTAATTAAATTAATTTAATCTAATTCTTTTGATCCGAATCAATTTGTAATTAAATCTCACCGTAGCTCTAAAAATTATGCTACTCATAATGGTATAGTCAATTTCAATTTTTGTCACCTCTATAGCCCTCAATTACAAGTTATAGCAGAATATTGAACATATTTTCCTATGATGAATAGATATGAATTCAAATGCACATATAATCACATGTTTAGCATCCAAGATCAAATTAAGCACATAATCACAAGTATAATTAAAAAGTAACAGCATATCACAGAACAGGGTTATCATATTCTTCCCCCATTTAGGAAGTTTGGTCCTCCAAACTTATGTTACCTTCCATTGAAAACAAATGTGGATAGCATTGTCGCATCTCATCTTATTTCTCCCACATAGCTTCCCTTCCGTAATGTTCTTTCCATTCCACTTTCACTATTGGAATGGATTTGTTTCTCAGTTGATTTACTTGCCAGTCAATGATTTGTTCTGGCCATTCTTCATATTCCACATTCTCATCAAGGGCTATTCAGTAATAGTTAAGGACATAGAACGGGCCTCAGAGATAATCCCTCAACATTGATACATGGAACACGTTGTGCATTTGCTCTATCCCCGGCGGTAAAGCAGTTGTATAAGCAACCGGCCTAAGTCTTTCCAAAATTTGGAACTACCCAATGTAATGAGGTGATGACTTAGCCTTTTTATTGAATCTTAATTGGCTTTTCATTGGAATTACACGGATGAACACATGATCACTAACCTCATATTCAAGTGGCCTTCTTCTAATATCCGCATAACTCTTTTGCCGACTCTGTGCTGTCTTGAGCCTTTGTTAGATAACTTTAATCTTTTTGGTGGTAGTTTGCACAATTTTAGGCCTAAGCAAAACTTTATCTCTGACTTCTATCCAACAAACTGGTAACCTACATTTTCTTTCATATAAAGCTTCATACGGTGCTTTGCCAATGCTAGAGTGGAAACTGTTATTATATGCAAACTCTGCTAATGGTAAGTGATCTTCCCAACTTCTCTAAGGCACACATTCTGAGCATATCTTCCAAAGTATGTATAGTCAGTTATGATTGCCCATCAATTTATGGATAGAATGCGGTGCTAAGTCTCAATTTCGTCCCCATTGCTCTTTGCAAGCTTCTCCAAAATCTAGACACAAATTTCGGATCTCTATCCGACACAATAGATACCGGAACTCCATGTAAACAAACAATTTCATCAATATAAATTGTAGCCAATCTATATGCATCATAAGTGGTTTGAACAGGAAGAAAATGTGCAGATTTAGTCAGTCTATCAACTATAACCCAGATAGAATTCATACTTCCCGGGGTTCGAGGCAATCCAACAATGAAGTCCATGGCTATGTGCTCCCACTTCCATTCTAGAATAAGGAGAGGTTGAAGTAGACCTGTCGGTTTCTGGTGTTCAACTTTAACTTGCTGACATTGAAGACACTTGGACACATATTTTACAATCTCTCTTTTCATGCTAGGCAACCAGTAATTTTGTTTCAAGTCCTGATACATCTTGTTGTTGCCCAGATGCATTGCAAACATTGATGTGTGGGCTTCATCCATAATTCTCTTCTTTGACGCAAAGATGTTCGCAACATAATCTGTTTTGAAATTTCAACACCCCATGCTCCAAACTAAACCCTAGTCTCGAATTCATTTCAAACTTATCAATTATTTTCTTGAGGAACTCATCCTTCCTTTGTTTCTGCTTGATTTCATCAATAATTGCCAGTTAGGCTACAATGGCGGCTATCAACCCACTTTGCTCATGGAACAATACTTCAATATCGTACCTCTCAAAGTCTTTCATGATTCTCTTCTGTTCAATAAGTAGGCAAGCCAAGTTCCCCGTTGATTTTCTACTCAAGGCATCAACAACTGTATTGGCTTTCACCAGGTGATACTGAATCTGGAGATCATAATCTTTAATCAACTCTCGCCATCTTCACTGTCGCATATTCAGTTCTTTTTAGGTAGATAAGTATTTTAGGCTCTTGTGATCGGTACAAACCTCACATTTTGCCCCATACAAATAATAGCACCAGATTTTTAAAGCAAACACTACTGCGGCAAATTCTAGGTCATGTGTTAGGTAGTTCTTTTCATGCGGTCTCAACTGTCTGGAGGCATAGGCAATTATTCTTCCATTCTGCATTAACACATAACCTAGACCTTTATAAGAAGCATTACTAAATATCACGAAATTTTTCATACTTAAAGGCAATGTCAACACTGGTGCAGTAGTCAATCTCGTTTTCAATTCTTGGAAGGTAGATTCTCTTTCATCACTCCATTCAAATGGTTGTCTTTTGTGTGTGAGTTGGGTAAGAAGTACAGCTATTTTTGAAAAATCTTTCACAAAGCGCTTGTAGTACCCAACTAAACCCATAAAACTACGGACTTCTATTACATTTGTCGATGTAGGCTAGTTCACAATTGCCTCTATCCTCTGTGGGTCTATTGAAATCCTATCTCTGTTGATAACATGGCCTAAAAACACAACCTCATCCAGCCAGAATTCACATTTCTTTAATTTAGCATACAACTTCTTTTCTCTAAGGGTTTGCAATACAGTTATCAAATGTTGTTCATGATCAATTCTACTCTTTGAGTATATCAAGATGTCATCAACAAAGACTACAACAAACTCATCGAGATAAGACTTAAAAATTCAATTCATAAGATCTATGAACGCCGCAAGTGCATTAGTCACTCCAAAGGGCATAACAAGAAATTTGTAGTGACCATACCTTTTCCGAAATGCGGTTTTCTCAACATCTTCTGCTTACACCTTTAATTGGTGATACCCGGATCTCAAATCAATTTTTAAAAACTCTTGTGATCCCTGCAACTGATCAAACAAATCATCAATACGAGGCAAAGGGCATTTATTTTTTATCATTACCTTGTTCAATTCCCAGTAGTCAATACACAAACGTAAAGTTTCGTCTTCATTTTTCACAAATAAAACCGGTGCACCCCATGGCAAGGTACTCAGTCAGATAAACCTTTTATCGAGCAAGTCTTGCACCTGTTCTTTCAATTCTTTCATTTCAACGGTGGACATTTGGTAAGGAGTTTTTGAGATAGGCTAGGTGTCTGGTTCAACATCAATAGTAAAATCTATTTCTCTGTCAACCAATTCTCGTGGCAATTTATTTAGGAATACATCCAAAAATTCTCCAACAATAGGGATACTGTCTAGTTCAACATTCATGATTGTTCAATTATCACACTACACAGATAACCCTGGCACCCTTTCCTAAGTAGTTTACATGCTTTCATTGCTGAAATCAGAGAAAGTGGAGGCACTACACCATTACCCACAAATTCAAACTCATCATGTCCTGGCAGTCTAAACACAACTCGTTTTGTTACACAGTTGATAGTGGCATAGTATTTAGACAACCAATCCATACCCAGAATTACATCAAAGTGTTTAATGTCCAAGGGTAACAAATCCACATGCAAGGTAGCACTGCCAATTCACATATCACAAACACGATACATAGATGTACATAACACAGATTCCCCAGATAGAGCAGATACAAATAACATATATGGCAATGATTTTAGGGGTCTTTTCAATCTAGATGCAAATGTAGTAGACACAAAAGAATGTGTGGATCCAGAATCAACTAACACAAAAGCATCTTGAGTACATATAGAGATAGTACCTGAGACAACGGCATTAGTATTCCATGTGTCACCCGGGATGAGTGCAAAGACTCTTCCTTGCCTCCAAGTGTCTCTAGAAGTAGTAGGTCTCATAGGGTTCCCTAGTACAGGGATAGATCCAGTTGAGCTAGCAAATGGCCTTCTACCTCTTTAGTCATTCTAAGGACAGTCTTTAATCATATGCCTAGTTTTGCCACATTGAAAACACACCCCAGATGTGTGGTGTCAAACCCCCCAGTGTTTCTTACCACAAATGTTACATCTTGGTTCAGAGTTCTTTGAAAATCTAGAACTCGATGAACCCCATATTTTGCTTCTAAAACATCTTCTTCTTTGAAAAGAACCCTTGCCTCTTGCCTATCCATTCAGGCGGTTTATTTTTATTGACTATATTAGTTTTTGACATTAAAGCTCAGTCTAGCACATCAATATAGGTAGGCAATTTCGGCATATTTACCCTTTCCAGGTGTAAACACCTCATTTTTAACAGTCCTTACGACTTGGATGTCCTTGTATGTACACCCGATGATGAGTTTATATGCTCGCCAAGTGCTCGAAGTCCTCAGCGAAATGCCACAACTTTGAGCCTTTCAAACCATGTACCTTTGTTGTCCTAGTTTTGGACCAAGCCTAGCTTTTCCAGCCTGCAGCCTCTGGTGGCCTGCCGACCATCCCTTTTGGGCTGCCGGTCACTAATGTAGCTTGCTGGCCACCAGTGTATTTTACAGATATTTTATGCCAGCTGTGACAGCTGTTTGCACAGATGCATACATCTATCCCCACATGTAGGGTTGGATCTCCTTGAGGGAATTTTATGTTTTCTATATATAGGAGCCCCATCTCTCATGTTTTGAGATTGGAAAATTTTGAGCTCAAAAATTTTTCTCTCTCTCTCTACCAAATCTCTACACTTTTGCCTACAATTCCTTAACCTTTGCCTATACATCCTTAACCAAATCTTCTCACCTTTGAGCTGAGGTATTCTTGAGCTTGGTTTGGGCTCTAGAGGATGTGTTTACTTGGTTTTGTTGCTTGGAATTGCTTCTTCCCTTCAAGAGGTATAAGGCTTTACCTATTTGCTTACTTTCTCTATTATTTTTTCTCCTATTTTTCCACTATTTTGGGTTGTTAAAACTCTATGTTTTTTGAGTTGAACCTTGGGTTTAAGACCATTAAAGGTTGAGGGGTTGATAATCCTTCTTTGTACCTTATTTTGGAGGCCTTTGCCCTTGTGTTTCTCACCCTTTTACTATCTTTTTCCAAGCTTTTAAATACTGATTTTCAGAGTTATTTCAGTGGCCAAAATCATGTTTTGAAGTCCAAATTTGGAGGGGTTAGCCTCCCCTCCTTGTACTAGCCTAGCTTGCGCCATGTTTTAGCTTATTAATCTAGCCTTTTTTAGCTTAATTCCAGCATACTTTAGGACTATTTTTAGACTGTTTTAGGACTATTTTTGGTTAATAGTTGCATTTGAGCTTCGTCTTGCATGCTTGTAGTGTAATTGTCCTCATGAGTTTGGCGTTTTAGGCCTTAGACACCATCTTATTTGAGTTGATAGAATTTATTTATGCTTTTCTCACTTATTTTCAACATTAATAATCTCTACAACCTTCCTCATTTCTTGACCTTTTTTTTGCTTTTGAGAGTTATTTCAAGCCTCTTGTTCTTTTAAGCATGAGATTGAGGTCGTCATGCCTAATGGTTTGATCCCTTTTAGGGGTTCATTACTAATGGTATGACGTCTTTTTCATGCCTAAAACAATGCTTGGTTTGAGCCATCTTTCCATTAGAAGACTTAAACTCACCCTTTGGACTCAATTGCTTAAAGAATTGATTGGTAATCAAAATGAAGTAATTAAAATTGAGGCTAAAATGGTGAAAGATAATAATTGGTTGTGTTCAATTAGACGTTAATTGAACACATAGAAGCTTGAACCATTTCATACTCATTAGGGATGAAATGATTCAAGGCTCCAAGGTCACCATTTCCCTTGATCATCCATGATAGGGAGGTGGTCTTTAGAGTCTCTTTTTGTTGCATTCATTGGAATTGCACACTTTGATTCACAAGCCATCATGCAATGAAATTGCTTAAATTGGTGGTTTGTGGCTTAAGTTCACCACTCATTGGATTTGTTCACGAAAAGGAGGGGTGAGTTGTGCAAACAACCCTTGAAAATACCCTATATATCCTCTGTTTGTCCTCTGTTGCAGCAAGATGAACCTGTGTATCAGTGGCTGGCATACCACTTTCATGGCCGGTAGGTGGCCGGTAACCTTCATCAGTGGCCAGCCGACCACTGATAAAAAATTGAGCAGTGTGTTTCTAAGGTGGAGTAGAGTTATTCTGGAAGTGGGCAACAGTGTTAGTGTTCTAGTGTGCAACAAAGGCTCTTCGAAAGCAAAACAGTTGCTTTTCGGGTAGAAACCGAGCACGTTCATGAACATCCCTCGCATCCCGAGCTTGTTTAACGTTTAAATATTTAGATAAAATATTTTTTGTAATTAATTAGTTGTAGCTAATTAGTTTTGTAAAGTGTTATATTCAATTAGTTAGTTCAACTAGTTATTCAATCTCATTTTGTAATTAGTTAATTAACTAGAATAGTTAGTTGATTCATTTGTTGTAATAATTAGTTAAGTAGTTTAGCTAATTTCATTTGTCTTTGTAATAATTAGCGCAGTTAGCTTAGCTAGTTAGTTAATTTATTCATTCGGACTCTCCTTCGTGAGAGCATAATGTTGTAATAATGTGTATGTCTTCTAACCCCACGTCTTTCTCCCTTTTATTTAACTGCTTATGATGGTTAGTTTAAGGACATCACGTTTCAATTAGCATTCTCCATGGTTGCATCCATTTGTATTGCATGCACTGAGGCTCGGTTCATCATTCTAACTGCATTATTATTTAATACTTCTTTGAATATGTGCTTAGACCGCATGCTATTTAATTATTTCATATGCCATATTAGTAGCTGAGCCTACTAATTGCATATCGCATGTGTTGCATTAGTCATATTGCATAGTTAGGAATCATGCATTTTTCAAACTCATGTTTATTTTTGGCTTGGAGTACTAGGTGAGCCTTTACCCGTTTTAGCATAATTGCATGAGTGTGATTGTTGCCATGTCCAGCATGCTAGCCCTGAGGCTAATTGCTTAAGTGCTATAAATTGCTTGAATGCCTGTGGATGAAGGCTAGTCGCTTGAATTGGAATAATTTGAGTAGTGTTCATATGAGATCACTTTTTTAAGTGGTACATATTTTGAAACAATTTTTAAAAAAAACATGACTCAAAGTGTTCCAATTCTTGCAAGTTAGTCTATACTTGTGTGTGTGCGCATCACATAGTACTGCTAGCCTAATAAACCGGAACAAGAGCATATAATGTTGATAAAAATCATATCATGATTAGTAGAGGCTGATCTTTGATCGGGCAAGCGGGGGTGCTCAAATGTATTCATGACTTTCCCTTTTCGTACCTAAGTTTCCGAGCCGAGACAATCTTGGTGATAACGGACACGTGGCCTTTGGCACGAGTCATGGGTTTCCTAAATTTTCCCAAAAATAAAATAGGGTTAATTACACTAATAGTCCCTATAGTTTAAGACTTGTGTCACTTTGGTCCCTGACTTTTCAATTGTGACACATTTGACCCTGAATTTTGAATCTTGTTTCAAATGAGGACAATTGAAAATATTATTAGATTTTTCAAGGGTAAAATCGTCAATTTGATAAAATATAAACTAATTTGATAAAAATAAATGTCAAAGAAATATTTTTAATTTTTTTAAAATTATTTTTATCCACCAATGATAAAACTATGTAAAATTAATAAAAATTACGTGATTAATTTTTTAAAATTAATTTTATATGATCATCGTCCAAACACATAATAAAAATTAATTTGGTAAAAAAAATAAATAAATGTCTAAAAGATTTATCAATTTTACATAATTTTATTTTTAGTAGGTAGAAATAATTTTTAAAAATTCAAAAATATTTGTTTGACATTTATTTTTGTCAAATTAGTTTATATTTTATCAAATTGACAATTTTACCCTTGAAAAATCTAATTATATATTCAATTGTCCTTATTTGGAACAAGATTCAAAATTCAGGGTCAAATTTGTCACAATTGAAAAGTCAAGGACCAAAGTCACATAAGCCCCAAACTATAGGGACTATTTGTGTAATTTGCCCAATAAAATATTTAGGTGGCGACTCTGTATTTGACAAAGCAGTCCAATTTTTGCATTTTTGATTCAAAATCAATTTTCCAAAAGATTTGTTGGATATGGACTCTTTGGTGAGTATCAGTTTCACATTGCACTTGTGAGATTAGATTCAAAACTGCAGGAGTCCGAACTGTAGGGCTTATTTCGAACTTCCGAAAAGAGGCACGAAAAAGGCGAGCTACAGTTTCTGGCGACTCCACTGGGGAAATTAGAGAACTTGACTCGAAATTCATGATGACATTTTATCTACACTTATATGTTTCTTTGCATTACATTTGCATTGGTGCATTTAAATCACTGTGTTTGCCATCTACTATTCCTGGACGGTTTGCTGGAGGCTTGTCTAAAAGCTTGCCAAAATGCTGAACGGTCGCGGGCTCTGCCACGATGGGAACACAACCTTTGGATCTGGACTACCGCTGTACCGTTTGATCCTCCTTTCACTTCTCGGTGTTAGGTGTGAGAGGTATATTAGGTAATCTTGTTGAGGTACCTTTTTTGACCATTCGGCCTAGTTGCATATCAAAAAGCCATAGAAACTGTTCCAAACTAGGACAAGATGCTTACCTGAATGCAGGATTGAGTGAAAATCGCTTTGTTTGAATAGTAAACCCTAGTTCCTAACGAAACTAGGATAGGGTAACCTTACCCCGTCATAGGGATGTTTTTGCTCTCAGTTAACTGGTATGTGCTTTATAGTGAAATTGTATAGGAATGTGCATATCAGTTACAAGTTGGTATTTTGGGGCAAAATTCAGTGTGTAATACAGTCACTCAGCTGTAATCATATCTGTTCTAGTAAAATCGGCTAAGGAGCTGTCTGTTTTCTCTTTTGCAAGGTAGTTCTGGAACCAAAGCTTCAGAAGGCTTTGATATCCCCCGAGTACTCTGGACTCGTGTCGACAGACTTTGTAAGGTCGGGGACCTAGTTCAGAGGCAGCTAGTGTTTGCTTCATTTTTGCCGATGGCGAGACGAAGGAAGGCCAGATAGGGTTCACCTGTTCCACTATTCTGACATTCACCAGTTAGATTACCTTCGCTCAGTTCATCCCAAGCATCTACCCCTATTTTGGCTTAGCCTCTGACAAATTTGGAGGGATTATTACTCCATCTGCAGCAAACAGTTGACTCCCTCCAACATGACGTGACCTGTCAGGCTGAGGTTATGGCCCGTCAGGCCGAGGTTATAACTAGCCTACAGCAACCGCAGCCAACAGTAGCCTCTACATCACATGTACCCACCGCGACTATCCCTGTGCCCGGTACCACAACTAATGCTGCCACTGCTTATGATTCACAAACCGAGGATGTTCCGGTTCTCCCAGTCCAAGCAGAACCCATCCCAGCACAAACTTCCAGAGCCCCGATGTATCAAACCGAGGCACCGTTCGAATTCGAGGTTGATCCAACTGCGCTCAAAGTCAACAAGCTGGAAAAGCTGTTCAAAAAGGCACAAGGGGTCCACTATATTCCAGACATAGAGGATTAGCACACTGAATTAGTGGTTACCTTACCGGAGTGGTTCAAGATGCCGCATATTGACCGCTTCGATGGCTCTGGAGATTCAATGGTGCATTTGCATTTGTTTTCTGGTATCCTACGACCAATGGATTTGACCCGAGTACAGAAGTTGTCACTATTCAACCGAACCATTTCCTGAATAGTTACCATTTGGTATGCTAAATTAGAGGACACAGTGAAACAGAGCTGGCAGGAGTTGGCCGAATCCTTCATTGCCTAATATTCTTACAACACGCAGATCGAGGTCACAACTCATGATCTTGAGGCAACACGTCAGGAACTGAAGGAGGGCTTTTCAGAGTTTGTTATTTGATGGAGGGCAAAGGCAACTATGATGGCAAGTAGGCCTCTAGAGAAAGAGCAAGTCCGTATCATTATTAGAACTCTACATGAAAGGCTATTACAGAAAAAGATAGTCTTCCCGCTATTCAACTTTAAGGACCTCCATGAAATTGGGGTTCAAATCAAAGATGCCATCAAGCAAAGGATCATTGTGGAGGGTAATGAACCTATGAGGAGGAACGTTGTTCGCAGCTCCAATGGTAGCACAATTGTGAAATGCTCAGAAGTAAACACTGTCACCACTCCCATCAATGGCCAAAAACCCACCACTTCAACTTGGCCCCAAGCCCGAAATTTCTATCCTCTTTACATGAGTCTCTCTCAAGCCTTGAAAATGCTACTAGAAAAAAGGTAACTAGAGCTCCTAGAACCCCGACCCCTCTCAAATCCTCTTCCACCAAGAAATGACCCCGCTAAATACTATGTCTATCATCAACAGCACAGTCATGATACAAACCGTTGCATCCGCTTCCGTCATAAGATTCAGGATCTTATTGATGAAGAGATCATAGTTCCACCAAAAGGACCTCAGGCCACCACTAACCCATCATCTTCACACCTCAACCTAATCCATACACTACCATCCACCTACAACCCCAGCATATACATCATCCCAATCCATTTACCCAAGCCTGAGGTGTTCATTCCAGAAAGCGCAGACTTGTGTATGATGGTTGCACTTGAACCCCAATCATCTCAAACCCATGAACCCACTACTTTTAAGCTAATGAGCATGATTGAAGATCTTCAGAGAACAATGGCAGATTTAGCCTTTGGGATTTTGGCTCCATCATCGACCATATCACATGCCAAAAATTTCATGCCAAAAGGCTCTCCAGTCTTGGGGTGAGCTGCAATTGAAAATGGCCAACCTGACGCTATCTCAAGTCCGGGTGATGGCATGTCAACAACAACTGGGCTCTGCTCCGATATAGCGATCCAATCCCTTGGCAAAGTGGAGACAAAAGGCAAGAACAAGGCCGGGGCAAGCATTGATCCCTATGAACATCTTCAGTGGGCTATTGAGGCTTTGAATAGCAAAGGGCTGAACAAACAGCAAGTGCTTGCAGTTGTTGCAAAAATTGTGGACGACGCTTTTGTCACTCAGGTTAGGAGCATTTTGAATTAAGGGGCAAGCCAGGAAAAGGGCTGCCATACCAGAAACATCCCTTTCAGCTCTAAGCCTACACCCATAAGAGGTCATCAAACCCAGTCAACATCTGTCAACCCCTCTGTCAATCCTATCAGGACTGGCAACCGCACCTTCAATCCCCTTCACATGACCTTGTCCAAAGCTCTCCAAATCCTCATAGGGCAAGGCCGTCTCAAACCCCTTGACCCTCAGCCTCTCCCTAAACCCCTTCCATCCAAGTATAATGCTGCCAAGTACTGTGCTTTCCATTAATAAACCAGCCATGACATTGATGGTTGTTTTCGTTTTCGCCATAAAGTTCAAGATTTGATTGACAATAAGGTCATCACTCCACTGGGTCCTACAAAGTCTATCGGCACTGGATCGATGAACTAGGGGATAATGTGACTATGTGATCAGGGATGAACCACCTGCTAATGGCGCTCATTTTACTCCAGATATGGTGGATGGCACGCACTTTTTAGCACTTTGAAAATGCTGTTTATTTTACTTTCGGACTTGGGTATTGAGTCAGTCTTGTTGTTTTGAGTCAATCTTATTATGTTAGAGTCGGGTGATTTCGGGCGTGTTAACTCAGACATCATTTCCCTGTTTGTTTTGTTTCCTTTTTTTTTTTTTTCACTCTTTCTTTTGAGTCTATTTCTATCATGGAGCTAGTTGAGCCAAAAGTTCTGAATGAAATGACAGTACTTTTCCACTTACTTCTACCGTGCCTTTAAATCATTGCATTGACCAAAAAAAATTTTCAAAACTGTTTCCGAAACTGTGGTGAAAACAAAAATGAAGGAATTCCTCGGGATTTGTAAAAATTTGATCGATTGAGAGGAAAAGAGGCGTGCTAAGCTCTTAATGAATGAGATCATGTTTGTTAATGTGAGTACTAAGAAAGATCCTGGCTTGATCCAGATTGGTTCTACATTGTCTTTAGAAGAGCATGAGCGACTAGTTGCTTTATTAAAAGATTTCAAAAAAATGTTTTGTGTGGTCCCATAAAGACATGCCTGGAATTGATCTTGAGATTATACACCATAGGATCACTCTCGGCCTCGAGACTCGACCCCTTTGCTGTTAAACCTTGAACCTTGATTCAAAATGTTCAACGGTCAACCACAATATGAGGCTTGCATGGCAGAATTTGAAGTAACCCTTGAACTAGGGGCAAGAAGGTTAGATGTGATCAAAGGAAGCTTGCATAGCTGGATGAGAAGTAGCCCTTGAACTAGGGGCAAAAAAATGGCAAATGTGATTGAAGATTCAAAAATGGGTTATCTCAAACCAATGAAGATCGGCAAGAAAGCCAAGTCCCATAATTTGAAATAAGAAAATTATTGCTGGAAGGACAATCGAGTTCCTATCCACAAACACTAGGGGCAAATTCAAACCCAATTGAATGGTCTCCTACATCATCAGCGAACATAAGCCATTCTCATGGATCCAGATGGCTTAGAGATCCTACAATCGATCAACATAGACAAGTTAAACTTTTCTATCCTTGAGAGGCTCACTGGGCCAAAAACCCAGAAGGGCGACCCAGGCAAAAGTTAGAGCAAGACAAAAAAAAAAGAATAAAAAAGAAAAAATGGAAACAAAGAACAAAAAAATATAAAAAAAGAAGAAGAAGGAAAAATGAAAAGGAAAAATAGAGCTCGCAAGGTTGAAAACTTGAAAGGGCGGTCTTGGCAAAAGTTAGAGGGCAAAAAGAGAGTGTTAATACCCGAGTGCACCTTAACCGCTCGGAACTACGTGTGGCCTGATTCCCATCTTTGGGATATGTAGGCAACTTCATCCTGAAGTTCGGCCCCAACCATTTTTTAGCCTGCTTGTCTCATCCATGTTGATTGGCTGATATTCAACTCGGCTATCCTATCCATGTGCAAATTGGCTTATCTTCGTTCAAAATCGGTTGTCCTATTCCATTGGAAGATTCAGCTGCAAGACAATTCAAGTTCAAATCTGGGGTTGTGCATGTCGAGAGTTAATTCCATGTTGGTTGAGCAGTGGCCATTTGCAAAAATAGTTTTTGAGGATTTTTAGTGAGGTTGACTAATTCTCTTGAAAATTATTCCATTTTTCCAAAACTGGACCATTTCTTGGACCCAAAAAGGAAAATTTTCAGTGCTCACAACCTGACATGATTTCAAAGCAGAAAGTTGAACAAGCATGTTAATCTAACTCTTATATTGGTCAAAATTGTTTTAGCAGAAAGCCAAAAACAAAAAATGGTCAAAGTGATGAACCAGGGGCATAGTCGAGTCAGATTTTCTGTCTTTTTCCCATTATCAATACACTCTTCAGAAAAGGGCACAACTGAAGCTAGCAGCAGAGGCCAAAAACTCTCTCATCCTCCGAGTAGTGAGGTATTGAACTAAGTGCAAAGCATGAATGCTGGATATTCGACCCCCCTCATAAGGTCCACAACTTCCAGCTTATCCATCAATCACACCTGGGAAGGGATAAAAAAAAAAAATAAGAGAAAATTAAAGAATAGAGAGATGTACGATGAGAGAAAAAGTAAGGAAAGGGCTTTTCAGAGAAAATAGAGATTGTGTGTCAAAGTGATGTAAGAATCACAAATAAGAAATGATGGAAAACAATACCTAGAGAAGCAGTGGGCTCCCCATGAACTGAGAGGTCTTTCACCGGTGGTAAACATCCGAGTGTTGTGTTTGTTGTTTTTGTTTGTCTCGATTCTTGTTTTGAGTTGTTTTGAGTGTAAACAGATGTGTTTAGATTGTTTTACTTTGCTTTTCCTTTGTTGAGTCGTTTTGACCGTGGTCAATCGTAGGCTCAATACCCAGTTAAGAATTCATTTTTGGTTTCAATTTCAAAAATAAATCGTTTTGTGCTCAGAGTGCTGTGTCATTCCCAATATGATGCACAAAATAGAATTTCTTTCTTTCAGAAACTGCATGGTCCAACCCCAATAAAAAAAAAGAGCAATAGAACAAGGACCTATCTGAAGCTACATAGGTTCCGGACTGCAATGCAAGAGAAAAAAGTGAAAATTGGAGCATCTGAGTTTGCTTCAACTTTAACAATTTCTGAGATTGCATTCTGGATACACCTTTTCAGGCCTTATCATTTCTCCGGAGTATGAGTATACCTTTACCTCAAGCTCAAGCTCAAGCTCAAGCCTCAGCCTCCTTCAAGTCAGCATGGTGATCAAGCTTGCTTCAAGCCAGAATGGCGATCAAAGTGCTCTCTCTGAGTACCATTCCCTGCCATAGGTATCTTAGTTGTGTTTGCAATAAGTTCCTAAGAGACCAACTGTGACGGTGGAAACTAGAGTTCGAATAGGGAGGCATAGAACGCAAAGGTTTGGAATTTCTGAGACTAAAGTCTGGTTTAAATACCCAGGGGATGTATCCTCAGCTTGAAATCTGTATGGTAGCCCCATAGATTGAGATAGCATGTGTGCACCTCAATTCTAGATATTAAACCAACCTAGTCTGTCACCCCATTGGAGAATAAGGAAAGTTGTGAATATGATCAGGAAGAAAAGCGGCATCCGTGGCTTCTACATACAAAGGTTACCCCTTGTCAGCATTTGAGGGCCTTTGAGCTGTGAGTTAAAGGTAAGAGTTCGAAGAACATATGGGGGAGATCCCCATCAAAGTAGAGTGGTTCATCACCACTCACCCCATGAGGTATTTTCTAAAGTGCCGATTTGTTTGTTTACTGCATTTCCTGTACATCTATCGCGCAATCTCATCATACTCTTTGCATCCAACGCATCATCTCAGGACCTCTTCTCATGGTTTTGGCGTGGTTTGAGTGTTCTTTTCCTCACACGATTTCGGTGTGTTTGGAATTTTTCTCAAGACACGTGGAACGCGACCTTGAGCAGTTTTCTTTGGACCTCTTCTCACAATTTCAGCGTGGTTTGAGTGTTCTTTTCCTCATACGATTTCAGCGTGTTTGGAATTTTTCTTAGGACGTGTGGAACGCGACCTTAAGCAGTTTTCTTTTGACCTCTTCTCACGATTTCAGCGTGGTTTGAGTGTTCTTTTCCTTACACGATTTCATCATGTTTGGAATTTATCTCAGGACGCGTGGAATGTGATCCTGGGTGGTTTTCTCAGGACCTCTTCTCACGATTTCAGCGTGGTTGGAGTGTTCCTTTCCTCACACGATTTCAGCATGTTTAGAATTTATCTCAGCCTGAGTGGTTTTCTTAGGACCTCTTCTCACGATTTCAGCGTAGTTTGAGTGTTCCTTTCCTCACACGATTTTAGCGTATTTGGAATTTATCTCAGGACGCGTGGAACGTGACCCTGGGCGATTTTCTTAGGACCTCTTCTTACGATTTTAGCATGATTTGAGTGTCCCCTTTTCTCACACGATTTCAGCGTGTTTGGGATTTGTTTTTCCTCCTCTCACGATTTTAGCATGGTTGGAGTATGTCACCCATATTCATCTACTACACTATCCATTACATCTATTACATCATTATTTATTTTATCGCCTGCATCCTTTCCATGTTAAGCTTAGTTTGGCATGTGCTCATACCTTTCTCTCCTTGAAACATGGTTCTGTCATGTGTAAGTACCTATGTTGCGTTGAGGCCGGTATTGAGGGTATCAACACCTTTTCTATGTTAGACATGGTTTGTTTTGTTTCCATACCTTTTCTAGGTCAAATGTGTTTCAACCTGCACCTTTTATCCATTGCATCCACTGCATTCATTGCATCATACTTTGTTTTGTTGCATTCAGCATTTAGGATCATTATCTTTCCCCAGCAGATCATTCCTCACTTATATCATACCACCCAATTACTTGCACTCTTTCTCTTTCTATGAAAAACATAGTTTTGCATGTGCTCGCACCCCTTTCACATTGAAACATGGTTCTGTTATGTGTAAGCATCCATGCTATGCTGAGGCCAGTATTGAGGATGTAGGCACTTAGCCTGTGTTAAGCGTCGTTTGGCTGAGCCTACTTCTTTTCTATATAAAACATAGTTCGATTTTGCATCTCCATCCCTTTATGATATTTGTGTGTTATGCACTGCTTGTGGTTTGCATGATCTTGTTACATTATATATCATTTGCATGATTTCGCTACATTGTATATCATTACATTGTTTTGTTACATTGCATATCATTTGCATTTTGCCCCAAAACTACACTGGTTTGATTCCTTGCAAAGCAATACGTAGGCAGCCTGTGGGCGCGAACATTTGTTTTTGTCTTGATTGTTTGTCCAAGTATTACGGCCTTGTCAAAATGGGTCATCTTCAAGCTTTGACATTCACTCACGTCATTTCATGACTCCGAGTTCTGTCAAAGAGGTGCAGCTGTAGACACCCCATTTTTAATGGCCCTTACGACTTGGACGTCCTTGCATGTACACCCGATAATGAGTTTATATGCTCGCCAAGTGCTCGAAGTCCTCAGCGGAATGCCACAACTTTGAGCCTTTCAAAGCCTGTACCTTTGTTCTCCCAGTTTTGGACCAAGCCTAGCTTTTCCAGCCTGCAGCCTCTGGTGGCCTACCGGCCACCCCTTTTTGGTTGCCGGCCACCAGTGTATTTTGCAGATATTTTATGCCAGCTATTTGCACAGATGTATGTATCTATCCGCATGTGTAGGGCTGGATCTCCTTGAGGGAATTTCATATTTTCTATATATAAGAGCCCCCTCACTCATGTTTTGAGGTTAGAAAATTTTGAACTCAAAAATTTTCCTCTCTCTACAATTCTCTCTCTCTCTCTCTCTCTACCAAATCTCTACACTTTTGCCTACAATTCTTTGACCTTTGCCTACACACCCTTAACCAAATCTTCTCACCTTTGAGCTGAGGTATTCTTGAGCTTGGTGTGAGCTCTAGAGGGTGCATTTACTTGGTCTTGTTTCTTGGAATTGCTTCTTCTCTTCAAGAGTATAAGGCATTACCTATTTGCTTGCTTTCTCTATTATTTTTCCTTCTGTTTTTCCATTGTTTTAGGCTATCAAAACTCTGTGTTTTTTGGGCAGAAGCTTGGGTTTAAGGCCATTAAAGGTTGAGGGGTTGATAGCCTTTCTTTTTACCTTGTTTTGGAGGCCTTTGCCCTTGTGTTTCTCACCCTTTTACCATCTTTTTCCAAGCTTTTAAACACTAATTTTTAGAGTTATTTCAGTGGCCAAAATCATGTTTTGAAGTCCAAATTTGGAGGGATTAGCCTCCCCTCCTTGTGTCTTGTTTACTAGCCTAGCTTGTGCCATGTTTTAACTTATTAATCTAGCTTTTTTTTTTGCTTAATTTCAACATGTTTTAGGACTGCTTTTAGACTATTTTAGGACTATTTTTCATTGATAGTTGCATTTGAGCTTTGTCTTGTATGCTTGTAGTGTAATTGTCCTCATGAGTTTGGTGATTTAGGCCTTAGACACCTTCTTATTTGAGTTGATAGAATTTATTTATGCTTTCCTCACTTATTTTCAACATTAATAATCTCTGCAACCTTCCTCCTTTCTTGACCTTTGTTTTTCTTTGAGAGTTGTTCCAAGCCCCTTGTTCTTTTAATCATAAGATTGAGGTCGTCATGCCTAATGGTTTAATCCATTTTAGGGGTTCATTACCAATAGTATGATGTCTCTTTCATGCCTAAAACAACTCTTGGTTTAAGCCATCTTTCCATTAGAGGACTTAAACTCACCCTTTGGACTTAATTAATTAAAGAATTGATTAGTAAATAAAATGAAATAATTAAAATTGAGGCTAAAGTGGTGAAAGATAATAATTGGTTATGTTCAATCGGATGTTAATTGAACACATGAAAGCTTGAACCATTTCATACTCATTAGTGATAAAATGATTCAAGGCTCCAAGGTCGCCATTTCCCTTGATCATCCATGATAGGGAAGTGGTCTTTAGAGTCTCTTTTTGTTGCATTCATTGGAATTGCACACTTTGATTCACAAGCCATCATGCAATGAAATTGCTTGAATTGGTGGTTTATGGCTTAAGTTCACCACTCCTTGGATTTGTTCATGAAAATGAGGGGTGAGTTATGCAGACAACCCTTGAAAATACCCTGTATATGCTCTGTTTGTCCTCTGTTGTAGTAAGATGAACTTGTGCATCAGTGGCCGGCAGGCCACTTTCATGGCCGGCAGGTGGCCAGCAACCTTCATCACTGGCCGGTCGGCCACTAATGAAAAATCGAGCAGTGTGTTCTAAGGTGGAGCAAAGTTATTCTGGGAGTGGGCAACAGTGTTGGTGTTCTATTGTGCAACAAAGGCCCTCTGGAAGCAAAACAGTGGCTTTTCAGATAGAAACCGAGCACGTGCATGAACATCCCTCACATCCTGAGCTTCTTTAAAGTTTAAATATTTAAATAAAATATTTGTTGTAATTAATTAGTTGTAACTAATTAGATTTGTAAAGTGTTATATTCAATTAGTTAGTTCAACTAGTTATTCAATTTCATTTTGTAATTAGTTAATTAACTAGAATAGTTAGTTGATTCATTTGTTGTAATAATTAGTTAAGTAATTTAGCTAATTTCATTTGTCTTTGTAGTAATTAACTTAGTTAGCTTAGCTAGTTAGTTAGTTTATTCATTCGGACTCTCCTTCGTGAGAGCGTAATGTTATAATAATGTGTATGTCTTCTAATCCCACGTCTTTCTCCCTTTTATTTAACTGCTTATGATGGTTAGTTTAAGGACATCACGTTTCAATTAACATTCTCCATGTTTACATCCATTTGTATTGCATACACCGAGGCTCGGTTCATCATTCTAACTACATGGTTGTTCAATACTTCTTTGAATACGTGCTTAGACCGCATGCTATTTAATTATTTCATATGCCGTATTAGTAGTCGAGCCTAGTACTTGCATATCGCATGTGTTGCATTAGTTATATTGTATAATTAGGAATCATGCATTTTTCTAACTCATGTTTATTTTTAGCTTGGAGTACTAGGAGAGCCTTTACCCGCTGTAGCATAATTGCATGAGTGTGATTGTTGCCATGTCCAGCATGCTTGCCATGAGGCTAATTGCTTAAGTGCTATAAATTGCTTGAATGCCTGTGGATGAAGGCTAGTTGCTTGAATTGGAATAATTTGAGTAGTGTTCATATGCGATCACTTTTTCAAGTGGTAGATATTTTGAAACAATTTTCAAAACAAACATGACTCAAAGTGTTCCAATTCTTGCAAGTTAGTCTATACTTGTGTGTGTGCGCATCACATAGTAATGCTATTCTAATAAACCAAAACAAGAGCATATAATGTTGACAAAAATCATATCATGATTAGTAGAAGCCAATCTTTGATCGGGCGAGTGGGGGTGCTCAAATGTATTCATGACCTTCCCCCCTCGTACCTAAGTTCCTGAGCCGGGACAATCTTGGTGATGACGGACACATGGCCTTTGGCACGAGTCATGGGTTTTCTAAATTTTTCCAAAAATAAAATATTTAGATGGCGACTCGGTATCTGGCAAAGCAATCCAATTTTGGCACTTTTTATTCAGAAGATTTGTCGGATTTGGACTCTTTGGTGATTATCAATTCACATTGCACTTGTGAGATTAGATTCAGAACTGCAGGAGTCCGAACTATAGGGTTTATTTTGAACTTTCGAAAGGGGGCGCGAAAAAGTCGAGCTACACCAGGACATTGTTACAAAGACCGCCCTCAAATTTTCTCACCTTTTTATAGTCAGTGTCGACAATATGTTGTCCAAACCTAGCCAATTCAGTAAACTTGGCCTCATACTCAGCCACAGTCATATTGCCTTGCTTCAATCCCTCAAATTCGGACACCTTTCTATCATGGACACACTGTGAAAAATATTTATCATAAAAGAGTACAAGAAATCGTGCCTAGTCTATGCCCTTGTTATCATCTCGAATTAGCATCCACCACCTTCTTGTCTCATCCTCCAATGTAAAGGTGGCCAATTGTACTTTTTGTGCTTCAAGGCATGGGAATACTTCAAAAAACTTTTCAATGCAAAGGACCCAAGCTTTGGCCTTCAATGGGTCCATACCCCCGTGAAACAGTGGTGGCTTTATTTTCTTAAACTCTTTGGTGAGAACTATTGTTCGGTCATCATTGTGTAAGTCATGCGCAGGTTGTGCCAGAGGTGGGGGTGGCAATTTTTGCCACTGTTGTTGCCATTGTTGTTGTTGCCTCAATGTTTTTGCCATGTCTTGAATCAACCTTTTCCATTCTATCCAATCTAACAGTAGAGGATTCCTCTATCGCCTCGGCTCTTGTTCTTACCATTGTCTGATTAGACTTGCATTATATTGCATACAAAAACCATGTACAAAATATCCCTAGACAGAAAGAGCACGCATATACAAATAGGAAATAGTTCATATAATTCAGAACACTTAAACATATTCTTAATGCATTCAAGCATCTATTTATCACATGAATGCAACTTAAGCCTTTTCTAGACACTTTAGTGCTCATTTGGACAAGTGTGTGAGTTATTAACTCGTGCTCTGATACCACTTTATCATGACTCGAACCCGCCCCTAGAAATTAAGATCATAACCGGCCAGTAATCGTGAGATTACCTACGGAAGCAGAATTAGAATGAGCTATGCATATATGGCATTACAAAACTTTTCACGTATATTATTTATAACTTACACCATACAGTCAACAAAGATATACGTATCCAAGATCATTCAAAAACAGTCTTAACAGAAACTAAGTTATTTACTTAGATACAGACTTGGTTCTACGGGACCACAAAAGGAAAATTATAAACAAGGCCTCGCACGTGAGGTGTCCATAGTAGACTCCACAATATCTGATATCCTTAACGGCTTCACTAGGGCTGAGATTTAACATCCTACTGCTCACCTACATACATATAAATAAAGAGTGAACTAACGCCTAGTGAATAATACCAAAGTAAAGGGGTTGACTAACTGAGCCCCTTTTAACAGATAAGCATATCTAATCAATCAGTAGGCATTTTACATTAGAACGACCTCTGGTCCAATATGCAACAGAATGACCTTAGGTCCAATAGATAGCAGAATATACATACGAGTTCAATTATTACTCAATAGAACAGAATGGCCACAGGCCCAACAGTATACAGAATGACCTCAAGTCCAACAGTTGACAGACTCAACAATCGGATTTAGTTCCTCAAGTCCAACAGTTGACAGACTCAACAATCGGATTTAGTTATCTCTTATCAGAACGAACTTGGGTCCAGTCATTTATAGTAGTTGTAGCTCGGCTTTCCGCGCTTCCTTTCGGAAGAATGAAATAGCCCCTACAGTTCAGACTCCACTTGTGTTGGTTCTGAATCTGATTTCACAAGTGCAATGTGAAACAGTGGAAACACGAAAAGAGTCCAAATCCGACAATTACTTTTGAAAAATCGATGTTTTGAATTAAATAACAAAAATGGACTGCTTTGCCAGATATCAGAGTCGCCACCTAAATATTTATTTTGGAAAATTTAGGAAACCCATGACTCATGCCAAAAGTCATCAGTCCTTCATTACCAAAGTGACTTGGTTCGGGAACTTAGGTATGAGGGGAAGGTCAATAATGAGCACCCCACTCACCCGATCAAAAATCGGCCTCTACTAATTATGATGTGATTCTTATGTACAGTATATGTTCTTATTTTATTTTTAACATACAAGTATAGACTAATTTCACTAGAAGTTGGAACATTTGATTTCATGTTTGTTTTGAAAAAGTGTTTTGAATATGTACCACTTGAAAAAGTGATCTCATATATATACATTTAATCAAAGTATCCCAATTTCAGTGAATAGCCTTCATCCACAGGCATTCAAGCAGTTTAACAATTAAGCATTTAGCCTCATGGTAGTATGTTTGATACAACAGCAATCACACTTATGCAATATGCTAAAGCATAAAAACTTACCTCGTACTCCAAGCCAAAAAAGGAACTAGTTAAAAAAATGCATGATCCAACTATGTAATATGGCTAATGCAACACATACAATATGCAATTAATAAGCTCGGCTACTAGAATGGCATGCGAGTCAATTCAAGGCATGTGATAGCGCACGTATTCAAGTAAAGAGTTTGAATTTGACATTTGAATAATATGATGAGCCAAACTTTTATGCATGCAATACAAATGGATGCAAACATGAGTATGCTAAATTAAACATGATGTCCTTAAACTAACCATCATAAGCTGGTAAATAAAAGGGAGAAAGACGTGGGGTTGGAAGACATACACATTATTACATATTTGTCCTCGCTAAGGAGGGTCCGAATGTCCAAGTGTCCGAATAAATAAATATTACAAATCCGAATGAATAATAATGAAAAGGGGCTGTCTAATTTATTACAACAAATAATATGTAATGATCGCGCGATGCTCCTCAGGAATTACTCTGTCTGCCTTGTTGAGATTTGTTCTCTTTCACCTTATCATTGCTTTCGACCAAAAGTGTATATTTATTGGAGCCTTGCCGACTCAAAACAAGACTTAGTCGAGCCCCAAATAAATCCAAGCATACCTTGTTTTCTTTGCAGAAATCTTTTTTTTTTTTTTTTTTTGTGCCTGAGGTGAAACAGTGCAAACATGCAGACATGGTATTCCTGGCCAGATTTGTCTCTTCTACTCTTCTCTATCATGGAAAATACTCAAGAGATGAGCGAACTCGATTCCCAAACCATCTATGGTTGCAAGTTGGTTTGCAAGACGATTTTGGACACGATAGGACAAAGATTAATAAATGTAATGCATAATGACCACCCCTCCCTCCTATCATGAAGCAAATTCAAGAAGGGAAATAGAGACGCTTCAAGATTCATCAAAACATTATGGACTAATGTAAGACAAGCCTTGACACAATAAACTCGGTATAACGTCCGACCGAATTCAATTAGTCATATTGGTTCTTTATGTTGGTTGATTCATTTTAAGCTCAATTTTATTAGCCTCTTTTATATTACCTTTCCTTCTCTTTAATCCATAAGTCCACGGTGATATTTACATCCACTAAGTCCGAAATGCAATAAAGGAAAATAAGTGTCGACTTAACCCGAGGAAATAAACCTTATTTTATTCGAGGAAATTACAAAAGAAAAGTCAAACTCATTTACAAGCGATAAGGGATTTCAAGTCAAACTCAAGATGCCCAACAAAGACTAGCAAAACTCAAAAGAGTGATAATGACTTAGAAAAACCCACCGTGAGTGATAATGACTTGAAATCCAAACTTGATAATAAGTGATAATGACACTTTCCTTGGTGATTTCCAAGGGTCAATTAATCCCTTAAAAGTAAACACACTGATGATAAATTCTTCGAGGGAAATTACAAAAGAAGAGTCAAACTCATTTACAAGCGATAAAGGGTTTCAAGTCAAACTCACGATGCGCAACAAGGACTAGTCAAACTCAAAAGAGTAATAATGACTTAGAAAAACCCACAGTGAGTGATAATGACTTGAAATCCAAAATTGATAATAAGTGATAATGACACTTTCCTTAGTGATTTCCAAGGGTCAATTAATCCCTTAAAAGTAAACACACTGATGATAAAGAGAACTGAAAAATAAATGATTGTGCTTTAGTATAAGAAAGTTTTTATGCTTTTGATAGTGAACCTCCGAAGAGATTAAACCATTAAGCATGAGAAAAATTTCTTTCTTGCACTTGAACCACAATCTTAATTTTCCACAACTCTTTAATCAAAATAATCAAAGAATGGAGGGAGGTTGCAGAGATGGTTATGCAGAATTGATTAATTGGTTAATATAACACAACATAATATTTAAAACAAAATTATTAAAATAAATTAAACAACCCCCCTAAATAGCATAAAATAGTGCTGAAATTAAGCTAACAAAAGTGAACAACTATGAATAGATTAAAGCTAGTGAACAAGTTTAAGGAAGGGTGGCTAACCCCTCCACTTTTGGGACTTCTAAACCATATTTTAGCCTCTGAAAATAGTCTAAAAACAGCCCCAAAACAGTGTATAAAACAAGAAAAAGAGAGGACAAGAGTAAGAGAAAATTGTACCTTTGAAAGAGAGGCAAGTTCTTAATTAACAAACTTGATTCCAACACCCTCAAGCTTCTTCGAAGGAAATGATGAACTCCTTAGTTTACAAACTCCCTCTTGATCACCCTCAAGTGTAGGAAGTGTGTTCTCAAATTCTCAGTAGCTATGGAAGTTTGGAAGTATTTTGGCTCAAAATTGAAATGTAAACAAAATTAATCTCCTTTCTCTCTAAGTCACTTGAATCCTCTCTTATCATCCAAAAAAAAAACACCTCTCTTATAATCAAAAAAGCTCCTCCTGGTGATTACCACCTTCCCCTCTTTATATAGCCAAAAATATAGAATATAATAATATATAATAGAATATAATAATATATGCTTAATATATAATACTATTATAATATATAATAATATATCTTATATAATATATATATATATAATAACATATATAATCCTGAGGTTTGATGTCGGCAGCGGAGGGCTGACCAACATCAAACAATTTTTTTATTATTTTATTTTATAATATATATAATATAATATAATATATATAAAATATAAAATTGATACCAATTTATATAAAAACACCAAAAAAAATATATGAACAAACACATAAAATTATGCAAAATTTCAAAATACTAAACTAAAGAAATATTTAGTAGTTTAAAACAATTCTGCCATAATGGTAAAGGTTGGGATTCAAGTTCAAATTTTATCTCTTATTGAGGATTCTGTGAGAAACACATTCTAATTGTCATCATTGGGTAATCAAAAAAAAAGCACCCAAGTCTTAGGGCCGGTCAAAATGGAGTGTATACAGTTGCCCCTCTTTGACAGAACTCAGAGTCATAAAATGACGTAAGTGAATGTCAAAGCCCGAAGCCGACCCATTTGACGAGGTCGTCAAACTTGGGCAAACAAACAAATGTGCAAACAATTGGTTGAACCTAAGGGTTGCCTACGTATCCTTTTATAAGGAATCAAACCTGCGTAGTTCAGGGGCAGAATGCAAGTGATATGCACTTGAAAGTTAGACACACACGCTTCGCAAAGCCGGCTATTTGAAAACTTATGATCCTGTAATGGAGATGTAAAGTAATAACAGATGCAACATATGAATGAGCAACTTCAAGCTTAAAATCAATACATCTAAAACATATTCTAACCACCCCAAAACGCAGAACGAGGAAAGAAAACACTGCTTAGGATTGCGTTTCACGTATCCAAAGAAATCAAGAAATGAAAACCACTTGAGGTTGCGCTCACGCGTACCGAGATAGAGGCAAAACACGCTCAGGCTTGCGGTTCACACGTCCTAAGATATTCTAATCACACTGAAATCGTAAGAAGAGGAGAAAAACTGCTCGAGCTCGCACTTCATGCGTCCCGAGATAAAATACGCCCAGGCTCACGGTTCACGCGTCCTGAGATACCCTAATCACTCTAAAATCGTGAGAAGAGAAGAAAAACTGCTCGGGCTCGCGCTTCACGCATCCCGAGATGAAATATGCCCAGGCTCGCGATTCACGCGTCCTGAGAGACAAGAAAAACCACTCGGGCTCGTGTTTCACACGTCCCGAGATACAACCCGCCCAGGGTCACGCTTCACGCGTCCTGGGATATAAGAAAAATCGCTCGGGCTCGTGTTTCACACATCCCGAGATACAACCCGCCCAGGGCCGCGCTTTACGCGTCTTGAGATACAATAAAAACCACTCGGGCTCGTGTTTCACACGTCCCGAGATACAACATGTCCAGGGCCGTGCTTCACGCGTCCTGAGATACAAGAAAAATCGCTTGAGCTTGTGTTTCACACGTCCTGAGATACAACCCGCCCAGGGTCATACTTCATGCATCCTGAGATACAAGAAAAACTGCTCGGGCTCGTGTTTCACACGTCCCGAAATACAACCCGCCCAGGGTCGTGCTTCACGCGTCCTGATATACAAGAAAAACTGCTCGGGCTCGTGTTTCACACGTCCCAAGATACAACCCGCCCAGGGCCGCGCTTCACGTGTCCTGAGATACAAGAAAAACCGCTCGGGCTCGTGTTTCACACGTCCCGAGCTTCACGCATCCTGAGATACAAGAAAAACCGCTTGGGCTCGTGTTTCACACGTCCCGAGATGCAACCCGCCCAGGGCCGCACTTCACATGTCCTGAGATACAAGAAAAACTGCTCGGGCTCGTGTTTCACACGTCTCGAGATACAACCCGCCCAGGGTCGCGCTTTATGCGTCCTAAGATACAAGAAAAACTACTCGGGCTCGTGTTTCACACGTCCCGAGATACAACCCGCCCAAAGTCACGCTTCACGCATCCTGAGATACAAGAAAAACTGCTCGGGCTCGTGTTTCACACGTCCCAAGATACAACCCGCCCAGGGCCGCGCTTCACACGTCCTGAGATACAAGAAAAATCGCTTGGGCTCGTGTTTCACACATCCCGAGATACAACCCGCCCAGGGCCATGCTTCACGTGTCCTGAGATACAAGAAAAATCGCTCGGGCTCGTGTTTCACACATCCCGAAATACAACCCGCCCAGGGCCACGCTTCACGCGTCCTGAGATACAAGAGAAAGGTACGAGACTGTACCACAATTGTAATGAAAGTGTGCGCTAGATGCACAAAGTGAATGAGTGCGATAGATGCACAAAATGAATGAGGAAAGATGGTGTGAACACCAGGCGCACCTGATGTTTTTTAAACCGAGTGAATCAACAACCTAACATGTCGCACACGAAAGGAGAAAAGATGGGGTGATGTGAACAACAGGCGCATCTACTGTTTTTAACCGAGGAAACAATCCTAACATGTCTCATTCAATAGGAGAAAATGTGAACTTGAGATCCAAATGCGTCTCACGCGAGAGGAGGAATAGTAAACTAGAGGTCCAAACGCGTCTCACGCGAGAGGAGGAATAGTGAACGAATCCAAACGCGTCTCACGCGAGAGGAGGAATAGTGAATAAATCCAAACGCGTCTCACGCGAGAGGAGAAATAGTAGTGTAACCAACATACGTGCCCAACCGCATCTCATGCGGAAGGGAGGGTTGTAACCGGGGTAAATGTTACATCCTAACACGTTTCACGTGAAAGGAGCAAAGGTGGATTCGAAGTCCAAACGCGTCTCACGCGAGTGGAAGAAGGTATGGTAGAATGATTTTTTTGCTGACAATGGGTAATCTCTACATGTAGAAGCCACTGATGCTACTTTTCTTCCTGATTATATTCACAACTTTCCCTATTCTCCAATGGGGTGACAGACTAGGTTAGTTCAGTATCCAGAATTGAGGCGCATACACCTCAACCTATGGGACTGCCATACAGATTTCAAGCCGAGGATACACCTCTAGGTATTTAAACCAGACTTTAATCTCGAAAATTCCAAACCTTTGCGTTCTAGGCATCGCCATTCGAACTCTAGTTTCCATCGTCACAATTGGTCTCCTAGGAACTCATTACGAACATAGCCAGGGTAATACACACAAATATTTACATATAAATACGTACAGATATGTACATATGGTATACACATATGCATATACAGACAAAATACAGACAGATATACACGGATATATACACAGACATATACAGTATATATAGAGGTATATACGACACAGACATATATGGACCTATACAAAAACATATACGGACAGATGGAGAATATTCCGCTACCGGCCATCAGCAGGAAGATGCCGTTACAAAGAAGGCATATTCTGTTTGCTGACGTCAGCACATGTACGCAAAAAAAAAAAAAAAAAAAAAAAAAGGAAAAACACAAAATGCATGGATGTGGGGATACGAGGTTTCGACCCTCTGATCTCAAACTTGGCCTCCGAGTCCTCAACCACTGAGCCACGCCACTCTTGTGACAAGATATGCAAACGAATATATATATATATACTTATACGAGACATATATACACAAAATCAAAACAAAACAAAGAAACACTCGATGTGGGGTTCGAACCCCTGGCCTCAGGCTCAGCCTCTCACTCTTTAACCACTGGGCCTAACCACTGAACCCAAGCCACTCTCGTGACAGAAACAATTTAAACAAATATATATATAGGTATACAAGACATAGATACATAAAACCAAAACAAAAACAAAACAAATATATAGGTATACAAGACATAGATACATAAAACCAAAACAAAAACAAAACAAAGAAACACTCGATGTGGGGTTCGAACCCCTGACCTCAGGCTCAGCCTTTCAATCCTTAACCACTGAGCCAAACCACTGAACCCAAGCCACTCCTGTGACCCAAATGTTCAAACAAATATATATATTACATAGCTATACAATATATATACATATATGCGTACACATATATTCCCGTGTCTCTCCCTCTCTTTTTTTTCTTCTTTTTTTTTTGTAGTTTAAACACTAGCTTCAGATAGACTCATGATCGGGGTTGGACCCATCAATCTATGAAAATTTTTTTTTTTTTTTTTTGGATGATGTCCTCGCATAATGTGTGATAAATAGCATGTGATGAATAATAGCATCAGACAGGACTTCAAACTGTGAATACCTACTCTTGCATTCGTTCTTGAATCGAATAACGACCCACAACCAAACAAATATGTAAATTACAACTCGATAACAAGAAAACGAAATGAAAACAACTCGAAAATACTGAACGACACTTGGTACAAACGAAACAGTACTTAAAACATAACCGCGATATGCTAGAACAAAGGGCCAGCCTTTGCTACATCTGCACTGGTCTGGGCCACCACCTAGACCCGGACGGGCCTCAAAAAGAGGTCGGTCAGTGCTGTTTAACTGTCATGCACTGCTCCTTCTAAAACTCAATAAATGGTGTTCCTATGCTGTTTATATTTTGCTCTCAAGATGGAGATGTCGCTCATCAATAGGCTCTGAGATTGGATAGCTATTTTGGATGGCTCGAAAAAGATGAATTTTCGCAATTTCGGCCTCAACGTCCTTTTTCCTTTGAGCCGTACTTCATTTTGCTTTCCATTCCTCCATGCCACAGTTCGATATTGGAACCTGGTCACACATGTATTTCACTTTGAATCACAAGAGATATGTCCAACACTCAAAGAAGTTCAAGCACTGATGGAATCCCGGTGTGGGAAAGTAATCATGCCTCAACCCCGTTTTGGCAATGCCCAAGATTTGGGACGAAAGTGCAGATTATCAGTGCAGGAGGCTCGGTCTTTGGCATATGATGGGGAGCTAGACATCTCAAGTTTAGTTCATCGGTTTTCCGCTATTGGAGATAAGAGTGACCTCCTTTGGCGCAGTTACTGACAACATGCTCTCTGTTTATGCCTACTTGCGCAATTCCCAATTACCCCTAGTTATGGCGGAGCCAGTATCCGGTTGATCGAAGTGGCCCAATGCCTGAAAGAAGGTAAGAGTTGTATTGGTTTGGCATTGGCCAAAACCTTGATGGGCCTGCATGCTATTCATCGGTGAGAAACCACCAGGTTTGCAGGGAGTCTGCTACTTCTCCATGTATGATTTCCTACCCTTCTGATTTATGATTCTAAAATCACTCAACACTTAAACTCTGTTTTTCTCTCAAAACCCCCTCTTTACTTTTCTCTTAACGTACATCTCTCTATTCTTTAATCTCTCTTAATTTTTATCCTATCCCAGGTATGGATAATGGACAAACTGAAAATAGTAGACCCTTGCCTTGAGTACTCGGCTCGAGCTTACTCCTTTCGCCAATAGCTAGTGGATTTCCCGAACGAGGGATGGTGGTACCATTGGATGTGCCACAGGTCTGCTATTGACATTGCTTGGCGTTGCCCCTGGTTTGATTTGCCCGAGGTGAGCTACAGCATGACTCGGCAACCTGGTATTCGGCTGATTGGATTGACACACTATGTGTTCTACTTTCCGTTCCGATTTAGGCGTCAGTTTGGACATGACCAGACTTGCCCAAAAGAGGGGGCAGAGTACCTAGTTTCATTCCCAATCCGAGGTTCACAATTGGCTAGATATCCCACTGCATGGAGAACGAGAGAACTTCTGGCTGCTGCCCCTAGTTTCATCTGTGCCCTTTTCTGGCGAGTGCCTGACTTGGCTCGAAGATGAGGCACAAACAGGGCCCACTTTAGCATCAGAGGCTTCCATAAGCATAAGCAGGGGATACAGGAACACCTGACTCATCTATGCCCCTAGTTTATTTGCTTTGATCTTTACTGTTCAAGTTTTCTTTTGCATGTAATAAAAGCAACTTTGATTTGTATCGAGAGTTTGAGAACTTTGTATTGAAATCACTGAAATTAGAGTTGTGAACACTGAAAATTTTTCTTTTGGTCCAAAAATGGTCTAAGTTGTAAAAAGATTAATTTGAACGTAATGAACTTTTATCAAAACTTTTCAAAACCATTTTCGATAAGGATCAAAACTTGAAACATATGGAATCTATCTTTGAGATGTACAACCCCGAATCCAAAGATGGAAAATTGCCCCTTGATTGAATAACTCTGCTAAGCACTATAACCAGTTCTTCTCTCAGAGTAAGGATCACAACCGAACTTTTAGATAAAGAATAGACGAAGATGACCTGATCAACATATGGATAGGACAGTTGAGTTGGAGTTGTTTATAGCCGGACTTCAAGATGAAGTTGCCTACGTATCCCGAAAATGGGAATCAAACCTTACGTAGTTCGGTTCGGGTTCACTCGAGTATTGACTCTCTCCTTTTACGCTCTAACTTTTGCCAAAGTTGCCTTTTAGGGTTTTCAACCTTGCGAGCTCAATTTTTCGTGATCTCTAATTTTTTTCATGCTCTAACTTTTGCCTAGGTCGCCCTTTCGAGTTTTCAGCCTAGCGAGCCTCTCAAGGGTAATATTTCTTCAACGTGTCCATGTTGATTGGTTGTGAAAATTTCAGGCCATCTAGATCCATGAGAATGACTGCTCCTCCTGACTAGATAGACTTGATGATGTAGGGACCAGTCCAATTGGGTCTGTACTTGCCCCTAGGGTCATGGATGGGAGCTCGGTTGTCTTTGAGCACCAGATCTCCTTCCTTGAGATTCCTAGACTTAACCTTCTTGTTAAAAGCCTTAGCAATTCTGCATTGGTAGCCCTGGACATGATACAATGCCTTCAGCTTTCTCTCATCAAACAACATTAACTCCTCAAATCTACTCTGTTGCCAGTCGGCCTCTGCTATCTGACACTCAGCCATAACCCGCAGTGATGGTACTTCAATTTCAATTAGCAGAACAGCTTCCATGCCATAAACAAGAGAATAAGAAGTTGCCCCTGTAGACGTCCAGATTGAAGTTCTATAGCCCTAGAGTGCGAATGGCAATTTATCTGGCCGGTCCCTATAGGTTTCTACCATCTTCTGCAAAATTTTCTTGATGTTCTTGTTCGCAGCCTCAACAGCTCCATTAGTCTGCGGCCTGTAAGTTGATGACTTGTGAAAAACTACGTTATACTTTTCGAGCAGATCTATCACCTCTTTCTTGAAATGTGAGCCGTTATCCGATATGATCTCATTCGGAACCCCGTACCGGCAAATGATATTATTTCTGATGAACTTAGCCACATGCGATGCTTTCAATATTGCATAGGACTGGGCTTCCACCCACTTTGTAAAGTAGTCGATCGCTACCAGAATGTATTCATGCCCATTCGACCCTTTTGGTGTGACTGCGCCGATAACATTAATTCCCCAAACCGAGAAAAGCCATGGCGAAGTCATGTTGTACAGTTTTGACAGCAGGATATTCAAGCGATTAGCGTGAATTTGGCATTTGTGGCATCGCTAAACAAAACCAATACAATCCTCCTCCATAGTGGACCAGTGGTGACCTTGCCTGAGAATCTTTCGGGCTAACATCACCCCGTTCATGTGCGTTCCACACTCTCCTCCATGGATGGCCTCCATCAGGCGCTTTGATTCCTCTTCTGCGACACACAACTTGTGCATTCCCAAATGACCTCTTTTATACAGCTTACCTCCACAGATGATAAATTGGATGGCTATTTTCCATATTCCTCTTTTATCCTTGACATTTGCCCTTGGTGGATAAACCTCCTTTTCCAAGAAGTTCCAGATATCGTAGTACCAAAGGTTCTTGTCTTGCACTTCATCTATCACGGCGATAGTTTCATAGGCCGGCGTATACTTCTGCTCAATGATAATCGGACGCATCTGGACTCCAAATGGAATAACTACCATAGAAGATAGAGTTGCTAAAGCATCAACTAACCTGTTGTTCTCTCTTAGAAGATGCGTGAAAGTCAGTTTTTTAAACTTAGGAATTAGAACGTCGAGGGTCTAATGATAAACCTTCATCTTTTCTTCTTTGACTTTCCAGCCTCCATTTGCTTGAGACACAACTAGGTTCGAGTCCCCAATAACATCCAACCTTTTTGCCCCTAGTTCTAGGGCAGCTTCTAAACCAGCGATACACGCTTCATATTCTGCTTCATTATTAGACACCTTGAATCGGAGTTTGAAGGCTAAAGGTATATGGGCGTCGTCAGGTGCTATCAGTAACACACCTATCCCATAACCATATTGATTGGACGCTCCGTCAAAGTACATCGTCCAAGTCCCCTCTTCAACATGCAGAATGGCCTCATCCGGGAACAAGTATTCTACTGCATCATCTTCTTCTACCGAGTGGTCAGCTAGGAATTCCGCTACAGCTCTCTCTTTGACCGACTTGCGGGTGACATGTTTGAGATCAAATTCGGAGAGAAGAAGCAACCAACGGGCTAGCTTACCCGTAAGCGCCGGTTTCTCAAAGAGATATTTGATGGGATCTAATCTTGAAACCAGGATTACAGAGTGAGCTAACAAGTAGTGTCTCAACTTGCGGGTAGCCCATACCAAGGCTAAACAAGCTTTTTCCAATGGAGTATAGTGGTCTCATACTCCAGCATCTTCTTACTCAAGTAGTAGATGGCCTTCTCCACCCTATCTTCAGATTCCTGAGTAAGCGTGCATCCCATAGTTGTGTCTGTTACTAACAGATACAAAATCAAAGGCTTTCCTAGCTCTGGCGGCGATAGCACAGGCGGATTCTGGAGGTACTGCTTGACCTGCTCAAAGGCAAATTGACATCTATCGTCCCATCGAAATTTCTTTCCTTTCTTCAGGAGACCAAATAGTGGTTCACAAGTCAAGGTTAATGTAGAGATAAATCGTCTTATGAATTGCACTTTACCCAGAAAGCCTCGTACCTCCTTTTCAGTCCTCGGTGGTGGCATTTCCAAGATGGCCTTGATCTTGGATGGATCAACTTTGATTCCTCTCTGTGTGATTAGAAAGCCCAGCATTTTTCCCGTCGTTACGTCGAAGGTGCATTTCTGTGGGTTTAACCTCAATCTGTATTCCCTGATCCGGTGAAAGAATTTTTCTAGAGCGGTGTAGTGGCCCTTTCGGTCTTTGGACTTGACTATCATGTCGTCCACATACACTTTGACCTCTTTGTGGATCATATCATGCAGAATGGTGGTTGCAACCCTTTGATAGGTAGCCCCAGCATTTTTCAATCCAAACAACATCACCTTGTAGCAGTAGGTTCCCCACAGTGTAGTAAATGCAGTTTTCTCTCTATCCTCGGGAGCCATCAGAATCTGGTTATACCCGGAAAACCCATCCATGAAGGAAAGCAATGCATGGCCCGCGGTGAAGTCTACCAACTCATCAATATGCGGTAGAGGAAAGTCATCCTTCGGACTGGCTTTGTTTAAGTCCTAGAAGTCTACACACACCCGGATTCTACCATCCTTTTTCGGCACTGGGACGATGTTGGCCAACCAAGTCGGATACTCAGATACTAGCAAGAACCCTGCATCAATCTGCTTGGTGACCTCTTCCTTAATCTTCAAAGCCCAATCCGGACGGATTCTACGCAACTTCTGCTTGACGGGTCAGGCCTTGGGGTCAAGAGGGATCCGATGCTGTACAATCTCAGAATCGATTCCAGGCATGTCTTTATAGGACCACGCAAAAACATCTTTGAAATCTTTTAATAAAGCGACTAAGCGCTCGCGTTCCTCTGAAGACAACGTGGACCCGATCTGGACCATGCGTGGATCCTTCTCAGTACCCACATTAATGGCAATGATTTCATCAATACAGGGTTTAATATACCTCTCCTCCTCTTGATTAATCAAGTTTTTCAATGCCAGAGGAATTTCTTCCTCTTTATTTTCATTAAAAGTTTGAAAGTCTTGGTCAATGCAATAAACAAGTGGCACGGAGAAATACGGAGAAACGACAGAGTTCTTGTTCATAAGGTCCAACTCTTCAGTTACAACAGACTCAAAAGCAAAAGAAAAGGAAGACCTAGACAGGACTTTGGCATTCGGGTTACCACCCCCGGGAATGCCAGATTCAGATTTCTCAAACTGACTGGAATCTGATCCCGACCCCACAGACTCTGTGGAATCAGATTCTAGCCCATCATCCGATTCATAAATGGAAAAGTAGCATTTCTCCAGTTGCCAGGTAAGAGTTGGTACCCTTGATGCATCCAATATGCCACTGGTTGGGTTTATGCCTGGCTTTTCCCCGATCACGGAGACAGTAAGGTCATCCCTCAAGTTTTCTAGGTCGATCATAGGATCTGTTAGGAGACATGCCAGTGCTGCCCCTATTCCATGCTCGCTGTTGTTCGAGTCACTTTCCATGCTTTTGTCAGCTTCAGTACTTGGTTCAGTATTTTCCTCTGCACCACTGTCTTGCAATTACAGGTCAAAGAAGATTTCGAAATCGGGAACACGTTGATTAGTGGAATTCACCCAGGGCTCGGGAAAGCCGCAAAAAGGGAAATCTTCTCCCTCCCGAACAAAATGGCCATTCAGTGTCCCCTGAATCGACTTGTGGACAAGATCATAGTGTTTCCCGGCCTGCTTGGCCCTGGCTCTACCTCTGACTTCTTCTCTTTTCCTGATCCAGTCCTCTTTGGTGAGCACATAGCCCAAACCAAAGGCATGTGGATTATGCGGCACATCGGCCAATGCTGCAACGCCCTTCCAGCCACTTCTTCCAAGTCTCATTCCTGGCACATACGGGAGTTTATTCATGACATAGATTGATTGGGCACTGACATACATGCCCTCGTCAGCAGCCAAGATATTCTGCACTACCTGGGCCTCAGCCAAAGTGAACCCCGAGAGGAATAGATCCTCCTCGCCATGAGTGATCTCTAGCACTGGTGTAGTTATTTCTGGCGGGGGATGGATAGACGAATTCCTGAAGACAATCGCCAACCCTTTCCCCTGAGGGTATTTCAGCATTTGATGGAGGGTAGAAGAGACTGCTTTTACCAGGTGCAACCAGGGTCTTCCTAGCAGTAAATTGAAAGTGGCCGGGACGTCCAGAACATGGAACTCGACATCCTGTTGAGCTGGGCCCACTTGAACTCTGATTTGTACCGTGCCCATAACTTTCCTGCTTGTATTGTCGTATGCCCAAATTACGTGGGCAGTAGGCGTAAAGTTGGCCGGTTTAAGACCGATAGCATAAGCTGTACGGGAAGGACAGACATTAATCGCTGAGCCGGTGTCTATCAACACCACTGGCACCCATTTCCTTCTACACTCAACAGATATGTACAAGGGTTTATTGTGTGCTGAGCCTTCTGGTGGTAGTCCCTTGTCAGAAAAGGTTAAGGTTGGGCCAGCACCACCTGGGAAAACCAATCCCACAAGCTGTTCAGGGGAAGTGTCAATGGACAACTTGGCCTTGTCCATTGCTCATAGTACTGCCAGTTGATGCACTCGGAAGGCCATAAGCAAACCCCAAATCGAAATATTGGCTTGCATCTTCTTCAACTGCTTCAACACAGCCTCTTCTTCCAATTGCTTCTCTTTTTGCTTCTCAATCTCTTTATCCTTCCCAGATGCCTCAGCCTGATCTAAGTGCGGCAGCTTGAAATACCGCCCGCTCCTTGTCATGTGGTCGATCTCTTCCACGTACCAGGTATTGTCGAGAAAGTCCTTACCTCAATCTTCATTGGTGTGAGCCAAATGTAAGTCATCGTCATCCCACCAGACTCCCTCGGTAATGGACAAACAGTTGTCCGGCTCCGTTCGGATTACCCTTACATCACTAACATCCCTCATGGGGTTTTGAGTCATTACAGTTTTTAGGTTGTCTTCATTTCCTTCTTGTGCAAACTGCTTCAATGTGGCTTCCTGTTCTATGTCCACAATACTTACAATGCCCAGTTCTGAAGTTTCCACACTGGTGTTTGCCGGTAATTTCCCCTCTTCATTGACTATTCCGGCCACCACGGTAGTTCTTGCTTCCTTTTCCTTTGGTTTTGTTTTGGTTTCCTCTTCCTTGTCTAGCTCACTAAGCCATCCAGAATTGTCCATTAATCCATGCAAATCAAACCAGGCAATCCGCACATCTTTTTTATCTTGTTCATCAAAGAACTGCAGGTTGTCTAAATCCTCCTCTAACTCTGCCAAATCATCAAAATCTTGGTTTGGGCCATCCGCTCTAACCACATTTACCTCCACTGCCATTGGCAATACTAATTCTGGTTTGATTTGAACAATCAGCACGATATAGCAGCTTGGATCATACATTCCCCCGGACAAGTCCTCAGAACTCTCCGGTAGCAAACTCGTACCTTCTTCCAAGGTCGACTTCCTGTCTACTGTAAGTGTCACCACAGGTTTAGGTTGGTGGTTGGATGGATGGTTGGACGTGTCCATCATGCACAGATCTATGCTTTCTGGAATGAACAACGTTGGTTTTGGTAGATAGGAAGAGGTAATATATACGCTGGGGTCATATGGGACGGCCAGTGTATGGATCAAATTTAGGTTTCAAGGTGAAGGGACTTGATTATGAGTTGGCAGTGGGTTGGTAATTGTATTTGGTTTCTCAGGTGGTGCGATCACCTTGTTGTCAATAAGGTCTTGAATCTCATGATGCAGTCGAAAACATTGGTCAGTATCATGACCATGTTGTTGGTGAAATGCACAATATTTGGCTGGGTTATGTTTGGGTGGAAGAGGATCAGGCAGTGGGAGAGACTCTAATGGTTTAAGGTGCCCCTTTTTGATCAGCACCTTCATGGCTTGAGATAGGGTCATGTAGAGTTAGGTGAATGTCCTGTAGGATCGGACAGGGTTGGCTGACGGTTGTGGAATTGTATTAGCAAAGGGATCGGCGGTATTAGTCATGGTGACAACACTTACATCTGGTCTTGCAGCTGTGCCACCACTGGCAGCATTGGAACTGCGAACAAAAGGCCTTTTGACCTACTCTCTCTCATCTATAAGCAACCCCTCTTTCATAGCATCTTCAATTTGAACCCCTATTTCATGGAGTTCTGAAAATGTAGATATCGGGATGACAATCATCTTTTGTAACAGCTTGCCTTGGAGATTACGGACTACCATCCTTATCTAGTCTTTCTCTGAAGGCCTTGTGGTCATCATTGAAGCCTTAGCCCTCCACCTCGTCACAAAGTCTGAGAAGCCTTCTTTTGGCTCCTGGCGCATTGCCTCAAGGTCACGAGTTGTGATCTCGATTTGTGTGTTGTATGAGTATTGTACGATGAAGGCTTCGACCATTTCCTCTCAATTCTGTTTAACAGAATCCTCCAACTTTGCATACCAGATGGCTGCTATTCCCGATAAGGTCCGGCCAAAGAGAGATAACTTTTGAAGCTTGGTCAGGCCCATTGGCCTCAAGATGTCTGAGAATAGACACAAATGAACCATGGGATCTCCGGAGCCATTGAATCGATCAATATGTGGCATCTTGAACCGATTTGGCAAGGTTGCTGCTGAGGCGGTATACCCATCTTCGATGTCAGGGATTGAGGTAACACCCTGCGCTTTCTTGAAAAGCTTTTCTAGCTTGTTGATTTTAAGCATAGTCAAGTCAACTTCAAATTCAAACGGAGCCTCGGTTTGGTACATAGGTGCCTTGGAGGCTTGTGGTGGGATTGGGTCTACTGGAATGCCCTGATTCTTAGCCTGGACATTAGCAGTATGGACTGGGGCTGCAGGTATTGGGATGCCCGCAAGAGATGCATGAGATGCAGAAGCCGCTGCTAGCTGTGTTTGTTATTGTTGCAGCTGGTTTATCACTTCAGCTTGGTGGGTTGCAACTTCAGCTTGGCGGGCAGCATCTTGCTGCATGGTTTCAATTGTTTGTTGGAGATGACGGATCATGTCCTCCATACTGACTGTAGAGTACTGAGTCATCTGAATAGATGGGTGATTTCTTGCTGGCCTAGATGTAGAAGATTGTCCCTGACTGGATACAGGTGAGATAAGGGATGACTGCTGAACAAACCGAACCGGTGAACTCTACTTGACTCTTCTTTGTCTTGTAACCGGTGGGAGTGAAACAAACACTGGTTGTCCCCTAACAAGATCTCTGGCTCTGTAAAGCCTTCTGACACAGGTCCAGAATACTTGAGAGATATCTGAACTTTCTGAAGTTATGGTGTTAAACTACCTAGCAAAAGGAATAAAGCAAAAAAAAAAAAAAAAGAAAGAAAGCAGTAATCAGAAACCGCACAGTACCTCAGCTCAGATGTTATCAACACAAATATAATCAAAGCTGTAGGACTGTACTCAACACTGAATTCTGCCACCCAAAACAGAGACCAAACTTGCAACTGATATGCACATTCCTGTATAGTTTCACTATAAAGCACATACCAGTTAAGTGAGAGCCAAAACACCCCTATGAGGGTATAGGGTTACCCTATCCTAATTTCGTCAGAAACTAGGTTTCACTATTTCAAACAAAGCGGTTTCATTCAATCCTAAATTTTGGGTGAGCATCCTGTCCTAGTTTGGAAAAGTCACTATAGCTTCACTATATGCAACTAGGTCGAATGGTCAAAAAAGGTACCTCAGCAAGACTACCTAATATACCTCTCACACCTAACACCGAGAAGTGAAAGGAGGATCAAACGATACAGCGGTAGTCCAAATCCAAGGGTTGTGTTCCCAACTTGACAGAGCCCATGACCGGTCAGCCTTTTGGCAAGCTTTGTAGGCAAGCCTCCGGCAAACCATCCAGGAATAACAGATGGCAAACACAAGGACTTAGGCGCACCAATGCAAATGCAATGCAAAGAACATATAAATGTAGATAAAAATTCACATCATAAATTTCAAGTCAAGTTCTCTAAATCCCAAGCAGAGTCGCCAGAAACTATAGCTCGGCTTTCCGCACTCCCTTTCGAAAGAATGAAATAGCCCCTACAGTTCGGACTCCACTTGTGTTGGTTCTGAATCTGATTTCACAAGTGCAATGTGAAACAGTGGAAACACGAAAAGAGTCCAAATCCGACAATTGCTTTTGGAAAATCGATGTTTTGAATCAAATGCCAAAAATGGGCTGCTTTGCCAGATATCAGAGTCGCCACCTAAATATTTATTTTGGGAAATTTAGGAAACCCATGACTCGTGCCAAAGGTCATCAGTCCTTCATTACCAAAGTGACTTGGTTCGGGGACTTAGGTATAAGAGGGGAAGGTCAATAATGAGCACCCCACTCACCCAATCAAAAATCGGCCTCTACTAATTATGATGTGATTCTTATGTGCAGTATATGTTCTTATTTTATTTTTAACATACAAGTATAGACTAATTTCACTAGAAGTTGGAACGTTTGATTTCATGTTTGTTTTGAAAAAGTGTTTTGAATATGTACCACTTGAAAAAGTGATCTCATATATATACATTTAATCAAAGTATCCCAATTTCAGAGAGTAGCCTTTATCCATAGGCATTCAAGCAGTTTAACAATTAAGCATTTAGCCTCATGGTAGTATGTTTGATACGACAGCAATCACACTTATGCAATATGCTAAAGTATAAAAACTTACCTCGTACTCCAAGCCAAAAAAGGAACTAGTTAGAAAAATGCATGATCCAACTATGTAATATGGCTAATGCAACATATACAATATGCAATTAATAAGCTCGGCTACTAGAATGGCATGTGAGTCAATTCAAGGCATGTGATAGCGCACGTATTCAAGTAAAGAGTTTGAATTTGACATTTGAATAATGTGATGAGCCGAAATTTTATGCATGCAATACAAATGGATGCAAACATGAGTATGCTAAATTAAACATGATGTCCTTAAACTAACCATCATAAGTTGGTAAATAAAAGGGAGAAAGACGTGGGGTTAGAAGACATACACATTATTACATATTTGTCCTCACGAAGGAGGGTCCGAATGTCCAAGTGTCCGAATAAATAAATATTACAAATCCGAATGAATAATAATGAAAAGGGGCTGTCTAATTTATTACAACAAATAATATGTAATGATCGCGCGATGCTCCTCAGGAATTACTCTGTCTGCCTTGTTGAGATTTGTTCTGCTTCACCTTATTATTACTTTCAACCAAAAGTGTATATTTATTGGAGCCTTGCCGACTCAAAACAAGACTTAGTCGAGCCCCAAATAAATCCAAGCATACCTTGTTTTCTTTGCAGAAATCTTTTTTTTTTTTTTTTGTGCCTGAGGTGAAACAATGCAAACATGCAGACAGGGTATTCCTGGCCACATTTGTCTCTTCTACTCTTCTCTATCATGGAAAATACTCAAGAGAGGAGCGAACTTGGTTCCCAAACCATCTATGGTTGCAAGTTGGTTTGCAAGATGATTTTGGACACGATAGGACAAAGATCAATAAATGTAATGCATAATGACCACCCCTCCCTCCTATCATGAAGCAAATTCAAGAAGGGAAGTAGAGACGCTTTAAGATTCATCAAAACATTATGGACTAATGTAAGACAAGCCTTGACACAATAAACTCGGTATAACGTCCGACCGAATTCAATCAATCATATTGGTTCTTTATGTTGGTTGATTCATTTTAAGCTCAATTTTATTAGCCTTTTTTACATTACCTTTTCTTTTCTTTAATCCATAAGTCCACGGTGATATTTACATCCACTAAGTCCGAAATGCAATAAAGGAAAATAAGTGTCGACTTAACCCGAGGAAATAAACCTTATTTTATTCGGAAAAATTACAAAGGAAGAGTCAAACTCATTTACAAGCGATAAGGGATTTCAAGTCAAACTCAAGATGCGCAACAAGGACTAGCCAAACTCAAAAGAGTAATAATGACTTAGAAAAACCCACCGTGAGTGATAATGACTTGAAATCCAAACTTGATAATAAGTGATAATGACACTTTCCTTGGTGATTTCCAAGGGTCAATTAATCCCTTAAAAGTAAACACATTGATGATAAATTCTTCGGGAGAAATTACAAAAGAAGAGTCAAACTCATTTACAAGCGATAAGGGGTTTCAAGTCAAACTCACGATGCGCAACAAGGACTAGTCAAACTCAAAAGAGTAATAATGACTTAGAAAAACCCACAGTGAGTGATAATGACTTGAAATCCAAAATTGATAATAAGTGATAATGACACTTTCCTTAGTGATTTCCAAGGGTCAATTAATCCCTTAAAAGAAAACACACTGATGATAAAGAGAACTGAAAAATAAATGATTGTGCTTTAGTATAAGAAAGTTTTTATGCCTTTGATAGTGAACCTCCGAAGAGATTAAACCATTAAGCATGAGAAAAATTTCTTTCTTGCACTTGAACCACAATCTTAATTTTTCACAACTCTTTAATCAAAATAATCAAAGAATGGAGGGAGGTTGCAGAGATGATTATACAGAATTGATTAATTGGTTAATATAACACAACATAATATTTAAAACAAAATTATTGAAATAAATTAAACAACCCCCCTAAATAGCATAAAATAGTGCTGAAATTAAGCTAACAAAAGTGAACAACTATGAATAGATTAAAGCTAGTGAACAAGTTTAAGGAATGGTGGCTAACCCCTCCACTTTTGGGACTTCTAAACCATATTTTAGCCTCTGAAAATAGTCCAAAAACAGCCCCAAAACAATGTATAAAACAAGAAAAAAAGAGGACAAGAGTAAGAGAAAATTGTACCTTTGAAAGAGAGGCAAGTTCTTAATTAACAAACTTGATTCCAACACCCTCAAGCTTCTTCGAAGGAAATGATGAACTCCTTAGTTTACAAACTCCCTCTTGATCACCCTCAAGTGTAGGAAGTGTGTTCTCAAATTCTCAGTAGCTATGGAAGTTTGGAAGTATTTTGGCTCAAAATTGAAATGTAAACAAAATTAATCTCTTAATATATAATACTATTATAATATATCTTATATAATATATATATAATAACATATATAATCCTGAGGTTTGATGTCGGCAGTGGAGGGTTGACCGACGTCAAACAATTTTTTTATTATTTTATTTTATAATATATATAATATAATATATATAAAATATAAAATTGATACCAATTTATATAAAAACACCAAAAAATATATGAACAAACACATAAAATTATGCAAAATTTCAAAATACTAAACTAAAGAAATATTTAGTAGTTTAAAACAATTTGGCCATAATGGTAAAGATTGGGATTCAAGTTCAAATTTTATCTCTCTTACTGAGGATTCTTGAGAAACACATTCTAATTGTCATCATTGGGTAATCAAAAAAAAACACCCAAGTCTTAGGGCCAGTTAAAATGGGGTGTCTACAGTAGTAGAATGGCCATTCAATTATTGCAATTGTATATAAGTCATTCAGACTAGTCAGAGATTCAATTATATCATATTAGTCAATCAATCTTATCAGAGATCCAGAACGACCTTGGGTCCACTTTATTAGATACAAAGACGGCCTTAGGCCCAATTCAGGTATATCGAGCAATCTCGCTCTATGATGCAGTTATACAGACAGTATATCGTTCAGTCGTTTGGTAACTCATTCGCATGTATAGAATCGTTGATTCAAAATAACTTACCATATAAAGACAATCAGAAAATAAAGTATAAGTAAAATATATTTACTAAGATATTACTCACAGTGGTCAGATGGTTGAATCATCCCTGTTGTTGACCCCACATAATTCGCAGCACATTGGGTAATAATACAATTCAATCTGTTCTTAACTTGTTTAATTCTCTTAGGCTTCTTTCGTGTTCTTTAATTCATTTAGAATGCTCAATGCATGCCTAAGAATGCTCAGAAATCAAAAAGAACGAAAATTGAAACATAAAATAACTTTCCAAAGTTTCCTGGAATAGGACACTTCGCTCTAGTGCAATATTGGTCGCTCGAGTGGTTAAACAATTTGCAAGGAGTTCGCTCGAGCGCACAATTGGTCACTTGTGTCGTCTGTAAAAACTGCAAAAGTATTGGATGCTTGATTTTTACGCTCAAAACAACTTCTTGGTCGCTCGAGCCAAGATTGAAAACTAAGGTTGGTCACTCGAGTGGTCTTTTGGTCGCTCGAGCCAACCTCCAATGTCTACAAAAGTACTGGATGCCTTCAATTTATGCTCATGCAGTAACTTCACCGCTCGAGCAATGCGGTTAATTTTTGGGTTTTCTAGAATGTTGTTTGGTTTTCAAAACATGGTTTTAAATGGTACAACTTGCATGTTATGTCCTATATTTGAGCCATACAACTACTAACATGATCATATAAGTCAATTCTACAATATTAAAGTTCAAATCATCATGAATGCATCATGCAAGCCCTAAATCATGCCAAATTCTTTTCCATAACTCCAAACCCATGAAATCAAATTCCATAACTTCATGAATTGTGCATGCATGTGAAATGTAACGTCTAATTTCATCTCAAATGGTACAAATGATGCTCAAATTCATGAGACTCAACAAAAATTTTCATGCATGTGTGATTTGGCACCTAATTCTTTATGTTAAGTTTATATCTTACATTAATTCACCAATTCTTCTTGAATTCACAAGCTATAAACCTCAATTCACAATCTAAGGTGTAATTGCTCACCTAGAGGCTTCAATTCTCCCAATCCTAGCTAGAACTTGAATTACTCTTCACTATCTTCCAATGCACCAAGCAAATCCTTCAAGTTGAGCTCATTCTCTCTCTAACTCTCACGTCTTTCTCTTTAGTGTATATTTCCAGAATTTTGAGCACATAATATGAGCTTAAGCACATTTAGGACATATTTATATGTTGGCCTAATCAAAATTGCTAATTATGGTTTTGTGCTAATTGATTAAACTTAATTACATTAATTTAATCTAATTATTTTGATCCGAATCAATTTTTAATTTAATCTCATCATAGGCTCTAAAAATTATGCTAGTCATAATGGTGTAGTGAATTTCGATTTCTGTCACCTCTACGGCCCTCAATTACAGATTATAGCAGAATACTGAACAGATTTTCCTATGATGAATAGATATGAATTCAAAGGCACATATAATCACATGGTGTAGTGAATTTCGATTTCTGTCACCTCTACGGCCCTCAATTACAGATTATAGCAGAATACTGAACAGATTTTCCTATGATGAATAGATATGAATTCAAAGGCACATATAATCACATGTTTAGTATCCAAGATCAAACTAAGCACATAATCACAAGTACAATTAAAGAGTAATAGCATATCACAAAACGGGGTTATCACAGTGCTTCAATTGTGGAAGCGATGGGCATCGGATGGTTGATTGCCTCAAGAAGAAAAAACCCTACAAAAAGAACCCTCCACAAAACAAAAGTCGGGCTCACATGGCTAAGATGGAGGATTTTTCTCAAGATGTGGACGACATACATCTGTTAGTTGTCATCTCAGAAGTGAACATGTTGGGTCTAACCTGAAGAAATAGTGGGTGGACACTGGGGCGACTCGTCACATCTGTGCTGAGAAGAAGATGTTCATAACTTTTGAACCAGTTTCAAACGGAGAGAAGTTGTTCATGGGGAATTCTGCGACCTCAACTGTTGAAGGAAAAGGCAAAGTGGTCTTGAAGATGACTTCAGGAAAAGAGCTGACTCTGAACAATGTCCTATTTGTGCATAACATTCGTAAGAACCTTCTCTTGGGGTCGTTCTTAAGTAAGCATGGCTTCCACATGGTGTTTGAGGCTGATAAGGTCGTGTTGACCAAGAGCGCAGTTTATGTGGGGAAAGGGTATATGTCAGGCAGTTTGTTTAAGCTCAATGTAATGACTCTTATCCCTAAAATTAATAAGAAAACTTCTCCTTCTTCTGCTTATATGCTTGAGTCCCCTAATTTATGGCATGGTAAACTGTGTCATGTAAATTTTGACTCTTTATGTAAATTAATCAAATTTGATCACATACCATCTTTCAAGATTAATCCAAATCACAACTATGAAACTTGTGTAAAAGCAAAATTGACAAGGACTTCGTTTCATTCTATTGAAAGAAGTACCAAGCCTTTAGATTTAGTGCATAGTGATGTGTGTGACTTGAAAATCATACAATCACGTGGTGGCAACAAGTACTTTATCACTTTTGTTGATGATTGCACTAAATACTATTATGTATATTTGCTTAAAAGTAAAGATGAGGCGATTGATAAATTTATTCTTTTCAAGAATGAAGTTGAGAGTTAACTAAGCCGAAAGATTAAGGCTTTAAGAAGTAATCGTGGTAGTGAGTATGAATACCTGTTTGCTGAACTTTGTGCTCAATTTGGGATTATTCACCAAACCACAGTGCCTTACTCCCTTCAGTCAAATGGTGTTGCTGAGCGGAAGAATAGAACATTAAAGGAAATGATGAATGCGATATTAATAAGTTATGGGTTACCACAGAACTTGTGAGGGGAAGTAATTCTCTCGGCAAATTACATTCTTAATAGAATACCTCGGAAGAATGTAAACAAGACTCTATATGAGTTATGGAAAGGCCACAAGCCTTCATATAAGTACCTACGAATGTGGGGGTGTCTTGCGAAAGTGGTGGTGTCTACACCCAAGCAGGTTTAGATAAGCCCGAAGTCAGTGGATTGTATATTCATTGGTAATGTACATAGTAGCAGTGCATATCGATTTCTTGTGTATAGGTTTGCTATTCCAAATATACACAAGAATACTATCATAGAATCAAGAAATGCATCTTTCTTTGAAGATATATTTGCTTGTTGTCTCCAAGAAGGAGTTGCGAGTTCCGTGGAAGAAGTTGAAGATGACAATGATCACATACATGATCACGCAGATGATCACATAAATGATCAAGTTAATGATCAAGCTGAGGAAGTAGATGAGCCAAGAAGAAGTAAAAGGGCTAGGACCGCAAAGTCCTTTGGTCCGGACTTCTTGACTTATATGTTAGAGGGAGAACCTCGAACTTTCCATGAAACTATGACTTCACCTAAAAGTCCTTTGTGAAAAGAAGCAATTAAGAGTGAGATTGACTCTATCTTACAGAACCGTACTTGGGAGTTGGTTGATCTACCCCTAGACATTAAGGCCTTGAGGAGTAAGTGGATCTTTAGAAGAAAGATGAAAGCGGATGGCTCAATTGATAAGTATAAAACTAGGCTAGTTATCAAGTGATACAGGTAACAAGAAGGCCTGGATTACTTTGATACATATTCACCTGTGACAAGGATGACCTCTATTCACATGGTGATTGCGATAACAACTTTACGTTGTCTAGAGACGCATCAGATGGATGTAAAGACAACTATTTTAAATATAGATTTAGATGAAGAAATCTACATGGAGCAACTCGAGGGATTTCAACTCCAGGACAAAATAATAAAGTATGTAAGCTTGTCAAATCATTGTAGGGTTTGAAGCAAGCTCCTAAACAATGGTATGAGAAGATTGACAACGCTATGTTGTCAAATGGGTTCAAAATCAATAAGTGTGATAAATGCGTATATGTCAAAAGCACTGACAGAGGTTATGTCATTTTGTGTCTATACGTTGATGACATACTCATTATTGGTAGTAGTGATGAGATGATTAGATACAAAGAGATTGTTAAACTCTAAGTTTGACATGAAAAATATGGGCCTTGTAGATGTAATTCTAGGCGTTACGATTACTAGAACATCTGATTGGATTGTACTTTCTCAATCTCACTATGTTGAGAAAATACTTGAGAAATTTGGTAAATCAGATACAAGTGTGTCTAGGACACTGGTAGACTTGAGTCTACACTTGACCAAGAATAATGGTGAGAGTGTCTCTTAACTAGAATATTCTCGGGTTATTGGAAGTTTGATGTATTTGATGAGTTGTGCAAGGCCAGATATAGCCTACTCTGTTAGCAGGCTTAGCAGATACACGAGCAATCTTGATGCCACTCACTAGAAGGGCATCATTTGGGTGTTGAGGTAACTCCGTTTCACCTGGGATTATGGGCTACATTACACCAGATATCCAATAGTAATAGAAGGCTATAGCAATGCAAATTAGATATCTGATGTTAGGGATTCAAACTGCACTAGTGGTTATGTATTCACCCTTGGAGAGGCAGCCGTGTCTTGGAATCTTCAAAGCAGACATATATCTTATGATCAACGATGGAATCGGAGTTTATAGAGTTGGATAAATCAACAGAAGAGGCAAAATGGCTTCGCATATTCGTTGAAGATATTCTACGTTGGTCAAAATTTGTGCCCACCATTTGTATTTATTGTGACAACCAATTGGCTATTGGACAAGCACAGAGTAATATGTATAATGGAAAGTCTAGACATATTCGTCATAGACATAATTCTATACGACAACTACTCTCTAATGGAGTAGTCACTTTAGACTATGTGAAGTGCAAAGACAACATTGCGGATCCGCTAACCAAATGGTTAAATCGATTGTTAGGAAAAAAAGTCGTCAGGAGGAATGGGTTTAAAGCCTTTAGTGTAAGGTGTTACCGAAATAGAAACCCAACCTAGCTGACTGGAAATCCCAAGATCCAAGTTCAATGGAAGAATCTAATTGCGTGTAATGGTGGTATGTCACTAAGAAGGTTAAACCTTCATCCATTCCTTTTATCAGTGATATCTACAAGTATAGAGGTTAAGCTGAGCTTTTAATGACTCTAGTGTGTTGAGCTGAGTATAGCAGGATACTCAAGTAGAGTCACATATGTGAGTGTGAAGTGGGGCCGCTTCCATAAGAATTGATAAGGCTGAATTCTTTAAACCACTCACTGAACCAGGCTAGTGTACTAGGGCCAAACCGGACACAACAGTGAGAACAGAACGATGGTTGGAGTAATTCCTATGTGAGGTATGTTGTCTTGGTTTACATAAACAGCAGAACAGTTCAAGACTTCGTGTACACTAGGCAACCAGTAAATCCGATAGACTTCACTAAGAGGGGTTCAAAGCCAAAAGTTACCCTTTCCAATGCAGGGGTTATCTCGTTGCACTCTCTCTCTAAGTCTTTGTTGTTAAACATTGTCCGTTTGTTCTTATTTGGACAATTTTTATTCATGTGGGGGATTGTTGGAGAATAATGATTTTTTGGTGACTTTAATGCAATGTTAAAGTGGGTGCCAATCATCAATTGAGATGGATTAAAGTGGGTTAGATTTTTTGTAATGAAATCTTTACACCACAAAAAGAATGACCAAAAATCATTAAGATTTAAATGAGAAATTGACTCATTAAGTAGGCATCATGAAAGAGGTGTTGGAAAGGTATAAAACCTTCTATCCAACATTGATTGTAGAGGAGAGCATTAATGGGTATTTAAATCTCATTTTTTGTCTGAGGGTGTGAGCCCTTTGGGGCATCCAAATTTTTCGAAGGAAGAGAGTTATAGATGCTTCAAGGATGGACTGGGGCCAAGACTATGGACCAAGTTGGTTATGCAAAAATTACCACACGGGTCACCCAAACTGGGCAGGGTCTGGGTCCACAGTTCGTGGTCCGTGGGTCGTGGATCGTGAATCTTGGATCTAGGGATTGAAGGTTGAGGCTTGCTGGACTGGATTGAGTATGGGGTTGGGCTTGGCCCACCCATCTTAATCTTTTTGGGCCAAGCTAGATTTGTGGGCTGTAGAATTATACACATTACACATATGTATAAAAATGTGTATAACTTCTCTATAATGATGATGGATTAATCCATCAATTTTGTAGATTAATTCACAAAATTAAATTCTGCATTTGATGATAGGAGCCTCCTCTTCTCTCCTCCATGTGTATAAAAGGAGGCCTTCTCCTTCAGTTCCAATGCCAGAAAATTTGTGCTCTAGAATTTTTCCTTCTAGTTTTTTTATTCTCCAAGTGAGAGAGTACTGCATGAGTTTTGTTCGCCAAAGCTACACCGTAGGTGATTGGCTGTAGCTGGTCTAACCATCGTATTCTAGGAGACAGACGTCGAAGAATCTCCAACACCCAACCGGTGAGACGGCAAATCTGTTTTAAGGGCACTATTTAGTGCAGGCTTTGGTTTGTGTTCTTTTCTTGTGTATCTCTGCAATTTCCAACATGTTTATTAAGTCTGAAATCAAAATTGTTAATCATGAATTGATTTGTGTGTTACATATGAATCTATTCGTGTTATTTAGTTACACCATTTGTACAACAATTTCCGCCACTAGCACCCTACCGCCTCAGACTCCTATACACCATGAACATCTCTACTTTCTCTGCATGTATGCCTCAAATGCCGCGCTTCGTTGTAGATCTGAAATCATCTCTCTCACTCTCCCGATCTCCTCCACCACCCGACGGAGAAGTCGTCGCCTATCGTAGAGGCTTCCGATCATGGTTCGTTGGAGATCTGCTCATATATATATATATATATATATGTTTGGTTTGTATAGGAACAAATGATTGTGTGTTGTTGTGGTTCATCGTTGATGACGTTGTTGATGATGAAACAGATTATAAAAGAAAAAAAAATGACAAATAAATCATATTTGTTCAAAATTTGAACAGATAGAATAGATTTATTTTAACTAGATATCTCTGTTGAAAATCACACAGATCACACACAAATCTCTGTTGATTTAGACAGATCACACAAATCTCTTTTGAAAATCTGAAGTTGAACAGATATGTGTGAATTTTATTTGTTTTTAAAATGTAACAGATAAGAAAAATAATTTTCTAATTAATATGAATGTTTAGGTTTTGGTTGGGGTTGGTGGATAGTTTAACTTTTATTTCATAAATTGATTTCTTTTAGCACTGAAATGATTGAGAAACACAAAACACTACTTGATTCTTCTTCTAAATGGTGTATTTGAACAAATCTGTTGAATAGTTGATTTTCAACGGATAAAATCGCAAATCTGTTCAAAAAAATGAACATATAGGTCAAATAATTCAATAGAAAAAATATGGAATCAAAAGTTAAACAGATAATTGAAAATTTTTAATTGATAGTTAAAAATTTTGAATATATAGTCAAATTTAGCAAATAGAAAAAATTAAGAAGATAGATATAAATTTGAACAGATAGGGAAAAAAAATTGAACATATAAGAAAATATTTGAACATATAGTCAACAAAAGTCAACAGATAAAAAAAAGTCAACAGAAAATTTAAGGGGTAAAATTGGAAGCAAAATGCACTTTAAAACAAACAAAATAACTTCTCACCAAACTATTTCACGAATGGGTGCATCTATCTCTAACAAAAAATATCCGCTAAATCTATACACTCCTCTTAGCTTGGACTTTTCAATAATTTTCTCTTTAGTTTTTGGGCAAAATCTATTTTATTCCTCGTGGTATAACTCAATGACATTTTACCTCATTGTCTTTTAAAAATAGGCACATACCTCTCATGTAGTTTTGGACTAAAGTGCCACAGTTGCATTTTATATCCAAACCAACAAAGAGTGTCTCACATGCCTATTGAGAGTGGTAAAAGAAAAAAGAAAAATAATAATAATAAAAAGGGCTTGTCTTGTCTTGTCTCAAGTTGACATCTCAACTTGAGAGAGTATTTAGATTTGGTAGGTTCATTTTGGAAACTAATTTCAGTGATCTGAACCGTCCACTTTGTAGGACTCATTAAGTAGAATATATATGCAAAAAATTAAAATGATTGAATATCGATAACTATATGTTTGAATCATATTTGTTTTAAAAAAAATAAACGATAAATATAATTGTAAGAATAGTCATCCATTTTTTGTAATACAAATTTAATTCAAACATATGGTTATCGATATCCAATCATCTTTATTTTTCGCACAAATATTCTTCGCAACAAGTCTTAAAATGTGCACGGTTTGGATCACCAAAAACAGTCATAAAATGACCCTACTAAGCCCAAATGCTCTCCCCAGTTGAGATGATCAATTTAAGAGAAACCAAACCCAAAGAAATTAGTCAAAATTAAATTTCCATATAAGAAAAAGAAATTAGCCTTGTTTTATCCTTTTATCTTCAACCAAACCCAATTAAAATTAGGAAAATTTAACCAAAATCCCTCCATTGGACCATTGTTTGATGAAAAGAATAACCCGATTTATTTTGCTTCATAAACCCCCTAAAGAGGAAACACATATTGAGTGAGGAAAAAGTAAAATTTCTTTTTATTTCTTGGACAATATTGCCTATGCATATATATATATATATATATATCTCACAGAATTCTTTTGGCAATGAACACTTTTATTTTATTATATGCAAGTTTTAAATTGTTGTATATGTGTATTTTTGGTTGGTTCATATAGTATGTATTTTGTTTTTTATAACAGTAAAATGTTATTAAAAATCATATTAACATGTTACTGTTTACGTCAATTTTGATGGTTATTTTTTTATTTTTTAAGAATTCCATAGTCAATATGAATTTTGTCTTTTCCCAAGCGTTCATTTTCTCCTTGTCTTCTACGTCTAGCCATTTTAAATGTGGTCCCACCAGGCGTGCCAAAAATATATGTTGGCTTTTTGGCTTTCGAAGGTTATTGTTGTAATTGCGAGCGTACCAGCAAGAATCAATTAGTCCTTACAGAAAATTAATTGCCAACCAATTATCAAACGATTGTGTTTTAGTTCTTTCAGCCTCAATGAAGAGAACTTTTACTGGTGGCTTGGCTTAGGAGAATTAAACAAATAATAATGAATTGAAGAACAGTCGAAGTATTTCATCAAGATGAAAAGACTTACAATGATCCAACCTCAGCCTCGTAGAGGCTTACAGCAAATCTACTTGGAACTACTCCTATGAAATGAATTGCAATGCAGGAATCTTAAAGTACAGTAATGTAAAGAACTGTAAATGTAAAGCTGGAAAGGAAAATAAGTATAAAGGACTGGTTTTTTGGATCTGAGTCTGGGGGGTTTTTCTGGGGCCTTCTCTACTATTTATACTGCTCAAGGATGACCATCGAATTGCATTTCCAACCGTCGAACTGCTCATCCATGATCGTCAATCATGTTGCCCCAATATTAGCTCCATTATGCCATTACTTGCAGTTAGGCTTCCCTCCTAAATTTGAATATGAAATGTGAGTAACCATTGAAGCCACGTCACTTTGTATCTCTTTGTTGATCCGCTGCTACTCAAATCTCGTAATAATCAATACTAGCTGCCACGTGTATGATCAGGATTGAGGACCTAAATAGTCTTTCTATATTACCCTTATTTCGCCACGCGTCGGATTGTAATTGGCTTGTACAAAATATGTAGCCAACATTACCCCCCGCACTAATATACCCAATACTTGGTGATATTAGTGTATCAAAGTCTTTTCCCACATCTTAGAACGTGCATGGTTTCCAAAAATGCAACTGTCATTCATCATCTGCATTAAACTCCCCTTCAATCTTTTGAACACTTCCACCACCTTAGTATTCGAACGGACTGGTACACCTTTTATGGCCGAATCAATTATCCCCTTCATTGATCGAGCACATGAAGAGTCATATGATGATGTTGTTCTTCCTCGAAAGAACCTCCATGCATTAATTAGCCATCTTTACCCATCATTCTATATTCAGGTCATGGATGCCTTTGCAGATTATCGACCCTTGGACTTCGAACACATTGCCCTTAATCCCTCGATTCAGAAACTTACAAATATGGACATGGGAAGGTCTTCCTCTGACTCATCCTCAGACTACGAACAAACTGCTCTCAATCCTTTGATCCAAAAAGTTGCAAATATGGACATGGAAAGTTTTCCTTCACAACCCTCTGTATGGGATAAGGCTACAACTTCTTCCTCTTCTGGGGCTTCTGACTAGACCAACTGGTCAAAACCTGAGGACTGTGATTTAAGGGAGCGAATCAACCATCACTTTGTCGAGTTTACTGACCCTTTAGAATTCCCTTCCTATGCGCGAAGCTCGGTGGTCTATCTTTACGTGCCCATTGACCACCGACACAGTTTGGAAGAGAATCTGCTTGTGGCACGGTATACATCTTCCATGCCTACAAAGACAGTGCATGTCGCCCGACGTCTAGAAGAGGCACAAGGGTACAATCCATCATTCTTAACCCAGAAGGCGAAGATTTGTTCCTCTGACTGGCTCGATTATATCAATGCCCTTGTTCCTTCTGCCCTTGCTCCACCTCCTAAGATAGAAGCATCCACACCTTTTCTTCCGCCAAATCCTTGCTGGACAGAGAAACTAAGGCTTGCCCTCTCCGCGGATAAGGTCTTTCCACCTTACAAACCTCCACCTTCCCCTACTCCGGCCGAGCGGAAACAAGCTCAACTTCTGCTCGCGGCTTTTTCCCACTTGCCCTTCAATGTTCTTGAGGACGAAGTCCCTCTTAAGAACCTTCGATGGGCTTGTGATATTTTGACTCGGGGTCACGTCCTCAACCGCCTTGCCCAAGCGGAGCTTCACATGTTTTTGGACCAACTTCCATTGCTTCTCCACTGGCATCGGACCTCTATGACCACCACACAATCTTTAGACCAACTTTCGTCCCTTCGAATTCATGCCCAGTACGAAGCAGAGAACTTTATTGAAGAATTCGATGATTTCAAGAATAAAGATTCTGCGTACTGGGATGACTTGGATATAGACAAATTGGAACAAGGATTGAGAGAAACAGCTTTCGAAATAAAGGCTGAAGAGCTCTTTTACGAAGTGAGAGCACATCAACTCATGCAGCCAATGTTAGAAGAAATAGAGGACAGAATAAAGAAAGAACAGAAATTCATTGATCATAGTTGGACCAAATTTCATGATCTTGTTATATATTCCATTCCTTATTTTTATGAGTTTGAGTTTGTACCCAAATAGGACCATTCCATGTAACTGCTTTTGCTTTTAACACCACTAAGACTTTTCTTTGTTTGATATGGTTTGATCTTGTCTCCATTTGTCTTTAAAAGCAATTTCAGAGCTTTGAACTGAACAATCTTTTCCTTCGAACCTAGATTCAATCGTTTTAAATGAATATTAACAAAAACAATCATGAACTTTTCCAATTTATGGAATGCAGTTGATAGTTTTGATGTTTTTCATTCAGGATCCATACTTCGAATTTAACAACCTTACTCTTCAAAACTTGTTTCAATAATAACCAACATATGGTCAATGACTTAGTACGATCAATCAGTTTTACATTGATCTTTTTGTCTTGAACAACAGTCCATACTTTCAAAAATATAGAAGCTCCTTTTGAGGGCTGCACTGTTTTTGGCTTGAAAAGACAACTTTTTCTGAATATATATATAAACCAATTATTGGTTTTGATGTTTCGAATGCCAATTTCCATTCTTAAGGGATTTCTAGTTTTGCTTCGAAGAACATCACTTTCATTGAGAAACCTAAAATAGGTTTTTAATCCCTTTGAAGTAAACGAACACTTGAACATTCTTGCATCCATTGGGTACGGAATATGCTTCGAAGCTGGCTTCTTGGTTTCGAAGCCGTTGTTATTGGACTTTTGGCGCCAAAATCTGGTGTGTTATGTTTTGAATACCAATTCCCATCCTCACAGGGTCTCAAGTTTCACTTCGAGGACATTACTTTCATTAAGAAACCTAAAACATTCGAAGTAAATGAATACTTGAGTATTCTTACATCTCTAAGCATGGAATGTGCTTCGAAGCTGGCTTCTTAGTTTCGAAGCCGTTTGTTATTTGACTTTTGGCGTCAAAATCTAGCTTCGAAGCCAAATATTCTACTTCGAAGCTGGTATCAACATTTGGGATGTGTTTTCCCTCCAAGAGTATCAATATTGAAGGAAACTCTTCGTATTCATACTTTTAGTACTTAACGAATTTACGTGATGTATCTTTCAGATATAAAGGCTTTTGAAACCCTTTTATTTCCTATTCTGAAATCTATTGCTCGCTCAACATACAAACCCTTTATCTCTATTCATCTTCTACTTCTTTCTACTCCATTTCCCAGCTTCGCCCTTTGAGAAAGCGTTCTATCAATGGCTTCCTCTTCATTGAAAGTCCCAGTTGTAGAGCGTGTGAGCCCATCTGTAGCCCTGAAAAGGCTCATTGATGCAGAATGTGAAAAGTACAAGGCTGGGGAGAAAAGTGCCATCGACGGACGCATCTTTATCCCTTGTCGTCATGTGCAACAAGACTATGTGCTTGGCCCCATATTCAAGGAGATTCCTATTGAGCTTCCAGCTCTATATCCTCGTCTGGAAGACCATTATCTGCTTTATGAAGGTGGCCTTGACTGGAGGAACTGGAAAACGAACCACCCCCACCGATGCTGGCCCACAGTGAGACCAGAGTGGCAAGAATGGTATGATCGAGTTGTCCCTAGTAGGACCCTGGACCTCCAAGAACTCTGCCTCCTCGACGCCCTCCGACTATCCAGGTTAACCATCTCAGAAGACCTCTTCTTAATTCCTGCTGCTCTGTGCTTTTGGAATTCTGTTTTTAATTTCTTCCAATTTAGATGTGGGATGATGACCCCTACTGTTCTTGACATTTGCCATCTCTTAGGATTATCTCCCATTGGAACTCCCATTTGACCAAATTATCCTGACCTAGCAGTCCCTTTTTCCCTTCCCTCTCTTATCTCTTCCTATAGTGATTTTGTCAAGGCTGAGAATAGAAGGGAGGGTCCTGTGACCGATAGGGAATTCTTCTATTTCTTATTATATGGGCTTTGCAAGTTCCTTTTCTGCACCTCCTCTCAAAGAATTATGCCTGAATTTGCCCCTCTCGCTAAAGCCCTTGTTTTACAGAAGAGGGTAGCTTTAGCCCCATACGTTCTAGGCCACGTATATAGAGCCTGCTCTCTTTTCTGTGAGAAACCCTTGGATGTCAATCAATGGGGGCCGATTTGGATTCTTCAGCTTTGGCTTTTTGCTTATTTTCCTGAGTTGCAATCCAAATGCCTTAAATTTTTCGTACCAGACCCTCCTACTCATGGCATGAGGCTAGCCAATGCTTCACTTTATCCTTCTACTTTTGCTTTTTACTTCTCTTTCTTCCACCAACTTCCAGCTTCTCCTCCTTCCTACTGCTTCCGTCCCTTCGAACCCCCTACTATTGGCCCACTTTGGTTGAAGAATTTCCTAAATGATGGGCTCTGTGCCTCACCTGCTCACAAAGATATATGGGCTTCTATTTTAATCCCCAGAGAATTGTTCATTGGGGCCATGAACCCCAGAGCTTACAAATGCATTGCTAAGCCCTATTGTCCTGCACAATTTGCTAGACAATTTGGCTTCTCTCAGGGGGTCCCAATACCCCTTTGTAGTAATACCAATCTAAGTCTTACCACAAGGGATGTGAAAGTTCGAAAGTCCAGATTGGAAGAGGCAACTTCCAAATTTATACAGGACTTAATCGATTTTGAGTATACCCCCTTCCTTTCTCAAGGTAACATTTTGAAGAGATATCAAAACTGGTGGGTGACCAATATGGAAGTATACTTGGCCATTTCCCGACAAGACCTACTGACAGTGTTGGATGTGCCCAAGCCCAAAGGAGCTAGAGTTGCTACTTCTTCCACTATTCTGACCACTTCAGTTCCTATGCCTGCCTCTACACAGTCTGCTCCTGCTGCTTCAACTCTTCCTAGAGTTACTCAGGCCACCTTGAAGAAAGGTATATTCCTTCCTCTCTTCTTTTTTTACCTTATTTATAATGCTTTTAGTCTTATCTTTAATTCTTCTTTTGTGAAGGTGGTGCAGGTGCCTCACAGGGAGACTCTCCTCAAAAGACTCAGGCTCTAAATCTTCTCAAAAGTAAACGACAACAAAAGAAAAGGAGACTTTTACTTGAGCCTGAAAAGGAAGTTTTTGAGGTGCAAGCAGAAGAAGAAGAAGAAGAAGAATTAACTCAAGAGCAAGAGTCTCCCCTAAAAAGAAGGAAAAGAGTGACCGTCCCTTCTTCTGACTTAGTCCAAGACCCCACACATGAGACAACTGTCAGAGTAGAGGAACTCACTTCTGAAGAATCTGAATCCCAAATTAGAGAGAAAGAAATTGAGGAAGAACATTCAATGCCAGTACAAAGAAAAAAGAGAAGGAAGATAACTGTCTCTCCTTCTGATTTTGTCGAGGACCCTATACATGAGGCAGCTGCTAAGGTAGTGGAACAAGGGCACTCCAAGGCCATTATTGTCTTTGAGAGAGCTGAGAAGAGACGGCAGCAGCAATTCCTAAGAGATGAAGCTGCTGCTGCTGATGCAATTCAAAGGGATGCTGCAAGAAGGCAACACATTGCTGAGCACTACTCTCTTCGAAGCTCTCCTATTGCTGCTGTCACTTCTGAAACAAGTAACTTCTTTAAAACCTCTACTGTTTTCCCTTGTTGAATTTTTGGGTATTGAGCCTTGACATCACTTTGTCCTTCTCTTCTTTTGCAGCAACAACTTCTGAGTTTATTCTTCCCATGAGGACTCCCTCAGTTTCAATTGAGGTTGATCAGATGCAAAATGTGAAGGCCATTCAGATAATACTCCCACTTCCTAGGCCTACATTCCATGTACCCCCTTTGAGGCCAAACATTCCTGCACCTTTTCCCTTTGGACTAAATTCATATCTTCCTTTCTTATCTTTTGATCTACCTCTATTCAATTCTTTTCTGAGCCTTGCTCTTTCCCCTCCCCCTAAGGAAGTTCCAACTGTTGCTCCATCTTTGATGATAGCTGATTTCCCTAAAGAGGGTGCTGGTAGCTCTCCAACCCATGGTTTATTACCTTTACCTACTTCCAACCCTTCTTCCCTTGACGTATTGGTGGCTAGAACCATAGAGACTGCTGAGGATGCTCCATCCATTTCTCCTATCCCTATGCAGTCCTCTGTGTCTCCCACCACCACTCTTTCTGCACCCCTCATGTCCATGGACGAAGTAGATGTCTTCAAAGCAAGACTAGCCAATCTCTTCGACATACCCTCTACCTCTCCAATAACTAATGATGAGGCCGAGCCGTTAGTTTTGGCTGACTCTTTGTTGGAAATTCTTGAGAGCTCCTCTTCCTCCAGTAAGAAGCCTTCTGCACCTCTGATGGATTTAGACAGTTGTCTGGAATTACTGATATCTTTTTCAAGGATTCCTTTCGAGGCTTTACAAAGGCCTATAATAAGAAATGGCTTCCTGTAGTGCTGCAAAGTTGTTGAGTAATCCAGTATAATTGTCTCAAGTCATCTATCTCAAGCAGTAGCTACTATCGACTTCTACATCAACATTTGTCATACTGCCAAGGCTGCAGAGGAGGAATTAGCGAGAGATCAGAGCTTTGTTTCCACAGTACATTCTGAAGTCTCAGTGCTAAAGGAACAACATTCCTCTGCTTCCCACTTCCGAACACAACTACTGGAGAGGAAAGCTCAACTTGAGGAGGAGCTGTATGCAGTAAATCAAGCCTTAATTCGAACTGACACCAAACTGTAGATCACCAACCAAGAATTGGCCGATCGAAAGCAAGAAATGACCACAGCCATTCAGTTGGTTCCCTCATTTAAGAATAGGAAGTCTGTTGTAAAAGAACAATTAAGGCATTGTAATGATTTTTGGGCCAATTTATGGCAAAATGTATTTAACTCTTTATGAAGAAAAACAAATTCTGATTTATCATTTGAGTGCTCTTGTGTTCTTTTGCTTGACATTTATTCTACTCCTTGTGTTTCCCAAATAGTTAGGAAATAAGGCTTCAAATATCTACCATTGATCTTTTTGGGATGTATGTATCCATTCAAATTCCTCAAATGGTATGCCCCAAAAGGCAGGACTCTATGAATTTGATATGGTCCTTCCTAGTTAGGTGACCATTTACCAAACTTATGACTTTTAATTCTTATTGGGAGTATTGTCTTCCATACCAAATCACGTTCATCAAAACCAATGTATTTGACTTTTTTATTGTAATTTTTGGCTGCTTTCTTCTTTTGAAAGAGAATACTATTTAATGCCAGAATTCTGGTTTTATCGATGCCTTCTAATTCCAAGCACATACTCTGATGGTATTGCTCAGGATTTAGCTGGTCTTGGCATCTTACCCTCAACGATTTAACATTAATTTCCACAGGTAACACTGCATCATGCCCATACACCAAGGCATAAGGAGTAACTCCTGTGCTTGACCTTGGGGAAGTTCTATAAGCCCACAATACATCCAATAATAAGTTATGCCAATCCCTAGGATTGTCTTCCACGACCTTTTGTATTCCTTTCTTCAAGGACTTATTGGATGATTCAGCTTGACCATTGGCTTGTGCATAATAGGGGGTAGAATTAACAAGGCTAATTCCAAACTCTACCACAAAGGACTTCACCATTTTCCCATCGAACACAGTCCCATTATCAACAGTTGTAGTTTGTGGGATGCCAAATCTATGGATTAAATCCTTGATGAATCCAATGACCTCAATCTGGTCTACAGCCTTGTATGGCTTAGCTTCAACCCACTTAGTGAAATAATCAGTGGCTACTAAAATGAAACAATGATGCTTCGAAGAGGGTGGGTGTATTTTCCCCATCATATCCATAGCCCATCCTCTGAATGGCCAAGGTTTTACCACTGCATGCAGGTCAGTTATGGGCACATGCCTTATTGTGCCATGCTTTTGACATGCCTGGCAACCTTTTGCATACTCTATGCAATCTTTAAGGATAGTTGGCCAATAGTAGGAATGCCTTCGAAGCAACCACCTCATTTTCACACCAGGCTGGTGAGCACCACAGATGCCTTCATGAACCTCAGCCATAGCTGTTAATGCTTCTTTTGGGCCCAAACATTCCAACAATAAACCATCTCCCCCCCTTTTGTAGAGAGCATTGCCGTATATGATGTATTGCATGGATTACAATTTAATTTTCCTGCTGGCCTTCGAGGATGGACCAGCCAAGTACTGTATTATTGGATGCCTCCAATCTTGTTCCTGTAAATCATTGTGATTGACTTCCAGGACAACATTCCTTTTTATTTAAGGGTGGTAAAGATTTCTGGTATGTTGCTTGGTTTATGTCCCTTTGAGTATTATCCCTCCTCTTGAAATTCGAAGCTTTCTGAGCCACATCATTAGCTTTATTATTCAAGAATCTTGGGACATAAGTTACATTTTCTATTTGAAATTGAGAAAGCAAATGTAATGCAACAACATAGTATGGCAACATGCTTATACTCTGACATTTGAAAATTCCTTTCACTTGGTTAACCACCAATTGAGAATCTCCAAATATGTCAACTATATGAACTCATAGTCCAATCAGAATTTCCAATCCCACTATTAAGGCTTCATATTCGGCTTGATTATTAGAACAAGTACTTTCATCCACTCTGAAACCATGTGTGGTTTCTATTCCTTGTGGTGACTTAATCACTATACCAATTCCAGTTAGGTCATTGGCTTTCGATCCATCGAACCACATTTGCCATGGCTCAATACTAGCCATACCAAGTTCCATTATCTCTTGGCTTTCTGTTTGAGATAGATGGTCTGCCAAAAAATTGGCTAAAACTTGTCCTTTCACTGCTCTTTAGAGAACATATTCTAAATGAAATTCTGATAAGGCTAATATCCATTTGCCAATTCTTCCCCTTAACATAGGTCTAGATAACATATACTTAACCAAATCTGTGGTTGCAATTACCAAGACAGTTGTAGGCAAAAGATAGTATCTTAATTTCATTGCAGCAAAATACAATGCAAGGCACAGCTTTTCTATAGCTGAATAGCCTGTGCAGCTATAGCCTGTCTCCCCATTTCCCAAGGCCATCATTATTTTCTGATGCAAAGAGGAAGGCACACATTTGTTAGTGTGGATCCAATCTCTACCAAGTAAAGCATTGTACTTAGCATTGCTGTCGATGACGAAGAATGTTGTCATACAATCTCTGGTTCCCACACTCAGGTTGATGGGCAGAATTCCCTGAGCCATCTGCTTGTCTCCAGCGAAACCAGCAATGGTTATGCTGGTTGGGATTAACCTGGGATTCCTTTTCCCTAGTTTCTTCAAGGAAGATTTCGGTATTAGGTTCACCGCTGCCCCATTATCTATCAAGACTTGGTTTAATTGTATCCCATCAAAGAAAGCCTTGATATACAAAGGCTTAACATGCTGTGTCATAGAGTTTGAGGGATACTCAAAAGGATATGAAAGGTTAATGCTCACTTCTTCTTCACTCTCATATTCAGTTTCCATTGGAGTAGCCATTCCGGAATCATCTTGCACCATACTCACTTGTGAGTCTTCACTAGAGACTGGAATTGGGTCAATTTCTTGCCCTTCTTGGTTCTCATCTCCAGCTTGGAATTCATGCGGTAGTATGTGTACCATATTTACTGATACTGGAGGGAACGAGCCAAATTGAATGGCTGGTTGTGTCTGTTTCTCCTCTTGGCTACCTTGTTCAGCCACTTCAGAAGCATCCTTCATGCTGTATTCTGGCACTTCATTCCTAACAGATTCTTTCAAATAGTCTTTTCCAACTGGCTTTTCAACCACAAATGTTTGTTCAGCCATGAAGGCTTCGAACATTTCTTTCTTTTGGCCTAAGCCAACTTCTTTCTCTGCCTCGTTATCACTTTCCATCAATGCCTTTTCCAATCCTGCTAGACTGGATTTCTCTCTGGCTTTTAGTTCAGAGTGAACTTTGGCCAACTGTTCTCTACTACAACCCATTTTGCTTTGTGGAATTGGTTTTGGAATATGGTCTGACTTTGGATTCTTCTTTCCTTCTGTTTGGACCAATGAAGAGCTCTCTCCACTCTCTTTCAAGTCTTGCCGGTACTAAGTGTACCTGCGCTGAATTTTCCTCCTTTGTGATCTAGAAATTACAGGGACCATGTCTGGTTCCTTTGTTTTTGGGTGCTTAAGCAACACCCAATTGTTGGGAGCCACCAAAGGAGGTTTGACCATCCTGCCTTGGTTTCCAATTACATCTCTTTGAGTAAACACTTCCCTAGGTTTGTTTTGCATTACAAACCAATCTAGGACCCCAGGTACCCACGAACTTACTGACCCAACTGTTGAACTGCTTCTTTCCTCCTTCGAAACTACCTTCGAAGCTGTTTGTGAAGGCCACTGCTTGGCCTTGACTTCATGCTTTGGGCCTAACTCAGGCCTTCGATGAAGGTGTCCACTTTCTGTCCCGTGTGAAATTGATCTATGGGGCCAATCTCTAGCTTTGATCCCATAAACTGAACCCTTCTCCAGTCTCCTTTCAGAATGGCTGCTTTCCATCTTGTGATAATTAGGTGATCTGGATTCATACAAAGGCCTCTTGCCTTTAAAATGCATTCTATCGGCTGTTGGTTCAACCATCAATGGCTGCTGCCTAACACCAGACGGATATGGCCTTTTATTGTAAGCATTGGTTGGTTTAGGACGTCTTTGCACATCCTTGTAGTACTGCTTCCTGTCAATTTGAAGCCCCTTCAACCACTTGTAACTTAGTCTGCACCTGGGACACATCCTTTGCATTACAGCTGCTTCTAAAGAATCATCATCCAGTGTTTCCTCATCAGAATCTTCCCCCTGGTGTGAGAAATCTTGTCCAATAGCTGGTAGATTTCCAGTGTCTTTCTTGGTAGTTGTCTGGTTGGCCACATGCATCTGCACATTGACTTCTTCCAATTCTTTCAAAGATAGGTTCTGAAAGTCTGGCACAATGACATTGGCTGCTGCCTCTCCAATTTCTGGGAATGGATTACTGTCGATTCCCATGGCCTTTTCTGTTTTGGCTGGGAATTTCAAACTTCCCTTCCGAATTTGCTCTTGGATCCTGTCTCGAAAAACAATACAGTTCTTAGTCGAGTGAGACCAAGAATTATGCCATTTACAATATACTTTTCCTTTAAGTTCATCAGGAGATGGAATTTTGACTCCTTTTGGTAACTTAAGGAAGTTGGCTGCAAGCAAATGATCAAAAATGTCATCTGCCTTAGTTAAATCGAAAGAGTATTTCCTGTGAAGGTCTTTCTTTTTAAACTGTTGGTCAATTGTTGTATCTTTATGAATTAATGCTTCACAGATTACAGGTTCTTTTCCCACAATCTCTGCTGCATCGATCTCATAATTAGAATCTCTATAATATGTCTTATACGATGCATTATTTCGTTATTGTTCTTCCTCTAATAATGCTTCGTATCTAGACACCTTATAGGTGAGTTCTACCAAGTCTCTGAACTCAGTCGAGTCAAACTTCTTTCGAAGCCTAAACTCTAAACCATTTTGAGCCAATCTCATGAATTCTGGCTCTGGTAAGATGACTCTACATTTATTTCGAACCCTTTTAAATCTGGTAATGAACTGAGTAGCCTTCTCATCAGGCCTTTGACTTAATCTTGCCAAATCTGCCATGGAAACCTCTGGCTCTGATTGGAAGAATTGGGCATGAAATGCCTCTTCCATTTGTTGTCAAGTCTGGATAGAGTCAGGTGTAAGGTTAATATACCATATAAATGCTCCCCCAGTTAGGGAATTTGGGAATAACCTTAATTTCATATAATCATTATTAGTAAATTCGCCGCATTAAGCAGCAAACCTAGCAATATGCTCTACTGTTGATTGGTTTCCATTTCCATAAAAAAGGGCAAAGTCTGGTATCCTGAAACCTCTTGGATATTCATGTACCCTGTCTACCCATTCTGGATACGGTTTCCTGTACACTGGAGTCTGGACCCCCTGAGCCATTGGTCCACACATCTCTCTAACAATGTCAGCAATTTGGTCCCTAGGGACCATATTTTGTGCCTGCTGAACCACTACTGGAGAGGCAAATACAGGATTTGGTGGGCAAACTTGTGCCTGTGGTCCTCTTGGTCCATAAGGTGGTACATTTGGGATTGGTTGTCCCTGTGGTGCAGGTTGCTGTTGGGGGTGTGGGTAACCCCTTTGAGCCTGTCCTGCGAAAGGACCTGCGAAAGGTGCTGGAACTGGTGTTGTATCCCTTCCATTTGTAGGAAAACCTTCCAACCCCCTAGGTATGAATTCGAATAAAGGATTAGTGAACCCCCTTGTGCTAGGTATGGCTTCGAACATAGGATTTGGAACCATTCTTATGCCATTTTCTTGTACTGGGCCAAATCCACCAAATTGCATGGCTTCACTGTTAAGTACTGAGGCATTTTGACCTGCTATAGGCCTCGAAATAGGTTCGTACCAAGACTAAGGTGATGGTCTTTCATAGTTCTGATTACTAGTTTGACTATTAGAATGTCCATTAACTTGCATAGGCTGTTTATCTCTAGCCAATCTTTGCTGAGGGACATTCGAAATTTCCTCGATGTGTCTTGCACTTGTTAGTTGGTGGTTATTCATTCGATCCAAAAAGGATGTTGCCCACCTTTCCATCGTGTTCATTAATTACTGTTCCATAGCATCTACTAGGCCACCCCACGGATTTACTGGCTGAGTAGATGGAACAGTGGATGGTCCAATTCCTTGGTCTCATCCAATATTATGAGCATATGGTACTTGTTCTGAAGTGCTGGTCTATTCGACCATAAGTTCTGATAAAATAGGAGTTTCCACAGGACATGTTATCACATTATCCTCTGGATTAGGTATCTCTACCTCTCCTTCCACACCTTCTCCCAAGCGTTCATTTTCTCCTTGTCTTCTACGTCTAGCCATTTTAAATGTGGTCCCACCGGGCGTGCCAAAAATATATGTTGACTTTTTGGCTTTCAAAGGTTATTGTTGTAATTGCGAGCGTGCTAGCAAGGATCAATTAGTCCTTACAGAAAATTAATTGCCAACCAATTATCAGACGATTGTGTTTTAGTTCTTTCAGCCTCAATGAAGAGGACTTTTACTAGTGGCTTGACTTAGGAGAATTAAACAGATAATAATGAATTGAAGAACAGTTGAAGTATTTCATCAAGATGAAAAGACTTACAATGATCCAACCTCAGCCTCATAGAGGTTTACAGCAAATCTACTTGGAACTACTCCTATGAAACGAATTGCAATGCAGGAATCTTAAAGTACAGCAATGTAAAGAACTGTAAAAAATGTAAAAATTGTAAATGTAAAGCTGGAAAGGAAAATAAGTATAAAGGATTGGTTTTTTGGATCTGAGTCTGGGGGGTTTTTCTGAGGCCTTCTCTACTATTTATACTGCTCAAGGATGACAATCGAATTGCATTTCCAACCGTCGAACTGTTCCTCCATGATCGTCGATCATGTTGCCCCAATATTAGCTCTATTATGCCATTACTTGCAGTTAGGCTTCCCTCCTAAATTTGAATTTGAAATGCGAGTAACCGTTGAAGCCACGTCACTTTGTATCTCTTTGTTGATCCGCTGCTACTCAGATCTCGTAATAATCAATACTAGCTGCCACGCGTATGATCAGGATTGAGGACCTGAATAGTCTTCCTATATTACCCTTATTTCGCCATGCGTTGGATTGTAATTGGCTTATACAAAATATGTAGCTAACAAATACATAGCTATTTTTATCAAGCCATACTACAGGAAATTAAAATGAATGTTGTCCCTAGTTTTTATATTTTTTGGAGTAGGGTTTTGCCATATCATATGATTGGCTTTTGGTACATGTGTCAACTTAAATTAGAATATGCTCTCTTAAATATCGATGTTGTTTTGTCTTTTTTTTTTTTTCTTTTTTTTGGATGTAATCTATCTTTATTATTTGTACTTTGAATTACATCAATAAATTTCCTTTGACAATCAATGTATACATGTATTGCCCATAACTAGGATTCAATTAAAACATGGATTAATGGCTTGAAAGCCATTGTAGGGCAAGTAATAATGCTAGAGAGCAATAATATATACACAAATCATGAAAAGTAAGCTGTGATCAAAAGTCGTTATATATAATTTGGATATCAAACCACACTTTTTTTGTTATATTTTTCTTTGCATGGATTTTCGGTCTCTAGCATTATTGATAGGGCAAGTCGAGACAATTGCCCCCAACAAGTTTTGAACTTTTGAATTTATATACTTTATTTTATTTTATTTTTCAAACTTTCCCCCTTATAATTCTAAAAAATATATAATTACCACAAATTGTTTTAAAATTATTTTCCACTTACCCCTCTAGAATTTCTGTAATGCTAATTTGTGAATTTTTTTCATTTAAAATTGTCAAATAAAATAAAAAAACTTGTTCATAATTTTGACTTCATTAAACAAAAATCCTACTCTACCTCTACATGACAGGCTCTATCAAGGCAACTCCTTTACACTGCCTTTGCACTATTGAGAGAAGTCTAACTAGAGTATTATAAAATTCAACTTTGATTGGTAGCTCGAATTTCCCTCCCCCGAATCCCCCTAATTTCCATTTTAAGTAAACTGTTTTTTTTTTTTTTTTTTTCACATGCCTTGCTTTTTTTTTTTTTACCCAAAAAGGCATTTTTGGGGGATTCGGGGGCACCCCCCTCGAGCTCCCCCGCTTTTCCCTATAAAATTAGGAGTTTCTTATTTTTTGTACTTTTATATGATGCCACAAGAAGTGACCATTTGAAACTTGTGATAGTAAGATCAAATTATCGAAATGGTCCTTGAAAGTAAGGCATAAATATTACTATTTGTGTGACCTAGAAGTTCCTACGTAGAAGAGTCAGCATGTTAATGTTGATTTAGCACCCTTAATTTGAAGTTGAATGACTTCTCATTTGGCAATTGACTTTTTAGTTGGCTCTTTGGTTTTTTGATTATTTTACCTTGAGACTAAAAGTTTGTTGGGTTTGATTTTTTTGACTTTTTTGACTTTTGTGAGAGAAAAAATGAAATGATGATTTAGATGTGTCATTTTGTCTTATTGACTTATTTAGCCTATTTTATCTTTCGGTACTTTTTTAGCCAAAAAGTTCTAACCAAACAAAGAGTAGCCCAGATCCGAATTTTTCAAGCTAGTCAGGCCAATAGTATTTCCACGTGAAAAAAAAAAAAGAAAAAAAAGTTGATAAAGAAAAAAAATAGCAAAAAGGGGTGGCATAGAGGCTAGAATTGTATTTAAATTATGCTGAGAATTAATATATATATATATAACACATGGAGTGAATGTTGCAGCAAATATGAAATTATTTCTAATAAATAAAATCTAAAGTAAATTATACTCGTAGTCTTGTAATTTGCTTTTTATGTTCATTTGGTCCTTATAGTTCCAATTGTATTAGTTTTGTCATTAATGTGTAAATTCAGTCTAATTAATATATAACATTAGTTAAGAAATTAGACAAAGCTTAAGAACAAGATGGTCCATTTCAAATCGAATGTCAATCCCTCAATTACTTTGAGAATAATGAATAGAATATTTTGCTTTTTGATTTAAGTTCAATTTTTAAAAGATCTTTATCAATTGAACTAAATTAGCATAGTGTGAAAAATTCTACGATAAAATTTATAAAATTAGAATGACAAAGACCAAATTGGCATAAGAGACAAATTATAAGGACTACATACTGCTTTAAAATCTACTATAGTCTTATATGAAATGAAATTCCATTTTCTTTCGAATAAATTACACTTACCTCTCTGGATATTTTGTGAAAATATATTAACTTTCACAAGTTTGACATAATTACATATTGGGCTCCCTTAAAGTTTTAATTCACTTAACATTTTTTTTTTTTTTTTTGATCGACAAAATAAATCTTTATTGATGGAAACAAACAAAATGATAGGTTACATCAATAAAAAAGAGCTCAGAGCTAGGACAAGCTCAAAGCTCCAGTTGGTGAGAAACCAACAAGAAGAGAAAACAAAAAAACAGAAACAAACAACCAAATAAAACCTGAACCAGCCCAACAAATTCGCAGATCATATGTAATTTAATCCCTCATTTTTATCAGTAATTTACTAGTCATATGTATAGAATCTTGTTTACCCTTGTGTTTTTACACAATTTATATTAGCTTGGGTTGCTTTAATTTTACTTGAGGGGAAGTCAGGATACTTATGTAAAATTTGTGAGATCTAATGTATTCTTTAAAACATTAAGAGTGGTAAACACTTCTTGTTGTAGCAAATTAAAGAACATTAATTTTGCTAAGAACCCCACCCTAGGGGTTCAAATTTCGCTGAGAACCCCATCCTAGGGTCCAAATTTTGAGGAGGGACTTAGACTTGATCAGCCAGTGATACCCTTGCCAATGCAACCACTGGACCAGGTTTGGTCTTGGCAATGCTTGAACATCTTGATTCATGTCTTAAATGAAAAAATAAATTAAATTAAAATTAAAAAAATAGAAAAAGGACACAAAGAAACAATTCTATCTCTGTATTTTTAGGGCTTATTAGGAAGTACAAAAGCATGGATCTGTAGCTGAACTCCTAATTCAGTAGGGTAGGGTCAGGTGCCATTCATATAAATTTATTGGACCAGGCTATCATTGGAGGTATGGTGTCTCAAATCTTATAAGGATAACTTATATATAGGTCTTAAGAGCTAAATTTATTATTTAATAAGTGTGATCATAATTTATGACTTTTTTTTATATTATTTTAAAAATTTGAAGAGTTTATATGTTTTTTACTTTTTCTGTATTTCAAAAATATCTTCCCAAACTTAGGCTAAGTTTGGCTAAATTAAAAAAGTGCACTTATTTCATCTTTTTATCTTTTTTGGGTCACATCAATCAATATCTCCTCTCTACTTTTTCTACACATAATACAAGAAAAGTCAAAAAGTGCACTTATTTAGTCTTTCCAAACTTGGCCTAATAAACATCACACAACAACACGTATCTACCGAATAACCAAACACCTTCCGAAATTCAAACACCTTCATATATGATTATTTTTTTAATATAATTTCACTATTGCGGCTTATTAATATTTGTCTCTTCCACTACCTTCTCATAAATGGTAAGTGAGAGACATTTTGTGAAATTCAAATCAATAATAAATATTTTTGCAATTGATTTACTTTGAATGAGTGGTGATGATCCAAAAAATTATAAGAATTTGACCATAAACGTCTTCAAATAGTTTTTTGATGGGAAAAGAATAAACTTAAGACAAGGACAATAATATACAAATATAAATTTTATAATAAAAAAAATTATACACAAAGTTGTGACCCTTTTATCTTCATTTAATTTTCAATTAAAACATTCTTTTATGATGATTTATAATTTTAAGATTGGCAGTTACATTAATATTGGTTGAGATTTTTTTGGTTATATATATATAATTATCAATCAAAGATGCATTCTATAACAGTGAGTGAATCAATTGATTTTACTCTGAAATACATTTCTAATGTTGCTTTTTTCTTCACATTGGTTTGCCTCTAAGGGATGCGCCACTCCTAACACAACATTTTTTCGTCCTTTTTTTTTATCAACAAAAAAAGAATCTTTATTGATACATCATCAAAGGAATTACAACAGCAATACAGCAATAAAAGAAAGACTAAGTGTAAAGAGTATCATAGCGAAACATACCTATCCCAACTATATTGGTACTAATATGAACATCTAATCATGCGCTAGCACATAGCCGAGTTTGGTGAGAAACCAAACAAAAGACATAGACAAGACCAACATGACCACCTAATAACAAAGAATACAACCAAGACAATCTAACATAACAACACACCAAAATCAGTCCAACACCAAAGAGCAAATCAATCCAATATTTTTCCGTCTTGGATGTAACAACAGCACTGCTTGCCCCTCTCTCTCTCTCTCTCTCTCTTCAGCATTTCTCTCAAAATTTATCTATGTAGTCAAACTTGGATTTTACAAGTCCGTTTCAGATTTTTTTTTTTTTTTAAATTTTTGAAGAACACTATAGTATAGATTGAAAAAAGAATCTTGCATTTATTTATTTATTTTGATAACTTGGTATCCGACAAATCCACCAAAAATAAAAAATAAAAAAATAAAAACTATAATTTAATAAATTGTCAACCTACCCCCTGCTATGGACTCCGAAAGTAGACAACTCTTGTTATGTTTGCATATTAGTCTATGGTTTAATTTTAACCATGTACTTCATAACAAATCATTTTGAACATGAGTTAAGAATACATTGGTACATCTAAGATGTTTGAAAATTTATGTATGCCAATTTAAATTTAACAATTTAATGCAATTTTTTTTATTCATAATTTGTATTTTTAATTGTCTTTCAAGTAAAAGATATTTCTGCAATTTTTAATTTGTATCCATGATTCTTTTGGTAATATATATGATTTATTTGTTTACTTGCTATCTATTTATATAATAGTTACTACTAACTATATATTACTGGAAGCACATCAAAACACCATAGCCTCGTAAATAAATAATAAAAAAATGTCTGACATATGAGGATAGTACAAAAACTAAGTGTGTAAAAAAGTTTAACATTTTTTTTTTTTTTTTGATGGCCGGGTGTCTGAGCAGCTTACGTGCACATCGACTAATTTTGAAACTCACGCAAAGCGCCCCCTTCAAGTGAATAAGGCAAATTTCAGACAAAATTGTAAAAATTATGTAGACAGCTTTTACAAACCACGTATGGAAAATAAAACCACAATATCAATAAGTATATATATAAAAAGAAAAGATGATAGAGAATATAGCAACCATTATGATTATATCCCTAACCTTCTCATTTATATAATAAACAAAATGTAAAAAGACCTGAGGCAATTGCCCAAATAGTCATGGAGAGAGTACTAAGTGTCAAGATGAGTGAAGTTTCAAGTTTGAGTCTATGAAATAACATAGGCCTGCATTATAATCTAACATACTAACCACTATTTTGTGCGCAAAAAAAAAAAAATTAAAAGAAATTTTAAATCATTGAAATAAAATGTAATTACCTCTAACTTTAATGAAGAACATGTATTACTATTTAATTTAAATTTAAATTCCAATGGAAAAAAAATAGATGAATGAAATTTAAAATTTATAACTTCAATGAAGAACATGTACTACTATTTAATTTTAATTCAAATTTAAATTCAAATTAAAAAGAAACTTAAAATCATTGCAATGTAATTATCTTTAACTTTAGTGGAGAATATGTATCTCAAATTTTAATTCAAATTCAAATGGCTGGAAGACAACATCACGTGCACTGCACGTGCTCATTTAGTAGTATTATTAAAAAAAAAGTCACTAATTGTTAATTTTCAGTGACAGTTTAAAAAATTTATCACAAAAAATTTCACTAATTATATGTTTTAGCGACAGTTTAAAAAAAATTGTCACAAAAAAATATCACTAATTTTTTACTTTCAGCAACAGTTTGAAAAATTCATCACAAAAAATGTCATTAATTGTAAGTTTAGTGACAATTTATAAAAATTGTGACAAAAAAAAAAAGTCACTAATTGTTAATTTTAGTGACATGCAAAAAATCGTCACAAAAATTATTTTTAGCGACGATTTTACTAGAACTTATTTTCAATTAGGCTTAATAGGAATTAAGTTCAACTATTATGACCTATTGGTAGTTTACTCATCTGGTAATCATATATTTCAAAATTACATTTATCGTTTATTTTTTTTAAATAAATATAATTAAATTAAGAAAAATTATATATAAGTCCACCTTCTAGATCCAATGATGTGTAAGTAATATCATTGGCTGATGATTAGATGAGATAGAAGAGAGAGTGTTCTATTAAATATCTTAATTGATTGTCACATCATTAAATTTTAAAAGTGAGTATAATTTTTGATCTTGAATAACAATACTTTTAAATTAAATAATTATAATTATGATATTAACTTTAAATTTTTTATTATTTTTTTTAATCAACGAAAAAGGAACAAACTTTATTGATCAAGTTGGTAAATGCAAGATTTGAAATTACATCAATAAAGGAGGGAGGAATTCCCGTGACCAGCCATGCTTCTTTCAAACTGGAGAGAAACTACCCAAGCAAGACACCACAATCTTGAGCAATTGAAGCCATGTCCCATAAGGTCTTTTGGAAGCGATAGAATTTAGACTAAGGCCTCGTTTGGGGACTGATTATTTTAGCTAAAAAGTTAAAAAGTCAACTAAAACTAGTCACATCACCTCTCTACTTTTCTGCACATCTTTTCGTAAAAAGTCAAAAAGTTACTAAAATAGTCTGTTCCCAAACGAGAGCGGTCCAGTTGGTGAGCTGTGGGCTTACTTTGCATTTATTTTGGTGATTTGACTTGTTTACTGTATACATCACATGGAGAAGATTATTCATTTAAAAAAATTAGATTAATAAGGTGTCAATAATCATGTGATCAAAAAGTATTTGTATTTAAAAAATTAAACAAGTATAATTTTTAAAATAAATCATTAATTTCTAAAACAAATATGACCCGAGGGTATAGTTATTATGTCTAATAAACTTAATTTTTTCTATAACCACCAACTGAATATTTTCCAAAATTGGACTAGAGAAAAGCTCCGTCCTTTTGGAGCTCCTTCACAATCCTTTCTACAATCTTAAAAGCAAGCTATTAGTGATAGATAATAGTGAAAATCACATCTATTAGGATTGAAATACTCTCCATTACATAATCTTTGTGTGAGAAACTCCCTATAGTATCAACAATACGATAATGATACATGGAAGTATCATAATGTTCTTATTAATTTTCCCCAATCTCGTAGATTAAGAAAATGTAATTTATTTTTTGTCAATTGATTCTCTATAGTTATAAACAGATTGATCTCTTTTTTTTTAATTTTTAATTTTATGTCGATTTAGTTTAATCTAATCTTTTTAATCCGATATCCGAATAAACGCCGACTTATTTAAAAATTAGACAAGATCATGCAGATCTCACATGGTCCATTTTTTTTTTTTTTAAAATGATAAATTAACCACAACAATCATCTCCCCTTCTCCAACCAACTTGTCGCTCGGCCACCACTTCCACCAACCACTACCTCCAACAAAACCGCCCACCACCCCACCTCCGTCAAACCACTTCACCCCCAAACCACCCCTTCCTTAATTACTATCCCATCACTGGCAAACCAATCAACCCCATCCCTAGCACACCTCTATCACCTCCTCCCTCCTCCCCAACCCAATTAACCCAACTCAAGTTAACTAATTGAGTTTGAAGGGTATACGAGGGATTTTACAATTTTGTCTCTAAAATGACGCTACATGTGCACAATGTCCATGAAAAAATTTATAACAAATGTAATTGATAGGACTAAATTGAAAAACTAAAAAATTTGACTGAAAAAAAAAAAAAAAAAAAAAAAAAAACCAAACAAACAAATTAATGCAAATAACATATTACAAAACCAACGGTTTAGCTTGCCTAAAGAAAATCAAACACACATATCATATACCCCAAAAACAACCTATAGAAAATAAAATTATTGAACCAAACCATTTTGAACCACACCACTAATTTTCATGCACTATAATTCTATGGAGCCATCTTAACCTAATCTACCACCGCCACCAACCTACCACCTCTCTTCACATACTTTTTTTCATTATGCATGCCAATTTCATTAACCACACCACCACCACCACCATCATCATCATTCAGAATAAATCAAACCCTTTGCCCTGTGAAAACAATAAGATAAGAACTGTGTAGAAAGCTGGTTCAAAGTTAACCCAAAAACAATAAAGGAAGACAAAGAAAAAGGAAAGAAAAAAATGCAGGAGATCTAACAGTGACCAATGGAAATATGTCAAGGACGAAAACGACTCATCATTTGAACAGAATCAATGTGGGTCCAAAAGTAGAGAGAGAGAGAGTCATCTATGTAGCTTATGTATGTTATCATCATCAGCAGCAGGTTCTCTTTATTGGTTTTTGTTCACTTGTTTGCCCTTAGTTCTCCTCCTAACAAACGACACATCTTTGTCACAAATTAACATATTGAAAATGCTAGAGAGATAATGAAACAGTGTATCGCAAAAATATCTCGAAGTTGTCACGAGACGATCAGAGAAGTTTAGGATTGGCTGGCCAGTCAACCTGAAAAGTATTTACGATGATTTTGGTGAAAAGAATTTCATGGCCTGTAGTACAGTGCAAATTTTGCTATGCCAACTTCTCTATTTTACACTTTTTTTTTAAACTAGAAAAAAGAAGAAAATGCTTTGTGGTGTCGTCATCGCATCTGTGGACTATGGTCTTAGGGTAACCGATTGCCGGCCAAATTTAACCTAACCCATATGAAGGGATCCGTTACAAAAGAGCTCGTCATCACATCCGTGGACCGTGGTTATGGGGTAGCCGATTGCCGGCCAGATTTAACCTAACCCATAGAAAGGGATCCGCTACAGAAGAGCTCAGCATAAATTAGAATACAGTGTGAGATCTCAAATAGAGCTAGCTAAAAATCCAATCATTTTTCGCACCCTCAAGGATTCGAACCTAGGTCACTCCTATGGAGGGAACTGTTGTTGAATCCACACCATGTGAAGTTGTTTTTGGAAGTCAAGAATGGAGGCTACAGATCTGGTGTAGACGTCCCCGAACGCATCCCGGGGCGAGGAGTGCGAATCCCCCCCCCCGGTTCTGGTTCGATATTAGGTCTACTACAGTTCGAAGGACTCAAATGTCACGGTTCTAAATCTTGAACCAAAGAGTCCAAATCCGGCAAATCGTTTTGAAAACAGATTTTTTGAAAGAAGTGCCAAACATGGACTGCTTTGCCAGATACAGAGTCGCCACCTAAATATTTTATTTTTGGGAAATTTAGGAAACCCTGACTCGGTGCCAAAGGCCACGTGTCCGTCATCACCAAAGTTGCCTCGGCTCGGGAACTTGGGTACGATTGGGGAAGGTCACTTCGTGAGCACCCCCGCTCACCCGGTCAAAGACCGGCCTCTACTAACCATGATATCCTATTTTGAAAACATTGTATGTTCTTATTCCGGTTATTAGCCTAGGTTGCTATGTGATGCGCACAGCATACAAGTATAGACTGAGTCGCCTGAATTGGAACAAAACATTTCATGTCTGTTTGAAAGATAGTTTGCTACCCGCAGGTAGGCTTAAAATGCAGATTTTTCCACCCTCGGGTGGGCTTAGAAAACATGGTGTTGCCACTATCTAGTGGGCTTAAAACAAACAATCAATGCATTATTCCAATTCAGATAACCCAACCTTCACCCACAGGCATTCAAGGCAGTTATATCACATAAGCAAATAGCATCATGGCAAGCATGCTATCATGGCAGTCACTCACACGCATGTAAGGATGCTAAAGCATAAAACTCACCGAGTACTCCAAGCCAAAACAAAAGCTGATTAGAAATCATGCATGATCCTAAATATGCTGAAATGCCTAATGCAACACATGCAAAAATGCAAACTATAGCAGGCTCGGCTATCTTAAACATGGCATATGAGATGCTATAACTAACACGTATTCAATTTGGAATTGAAATACAAATGCAGTTTGTATGATGCGCCGAGCCCGGTGCATGCAAAACAGATGAATGATGCAAACATGCTGTCATACTGTATGCTAATTAAAATATGCCCTATATCTAACCATCATAAGCGGGTAAATAAAATGGAAGAAAGACGTGGGGTTGGAAGACATACATCACACTCACCCACACTTATTACAATTATGCCCTCGCGCAGAGGGTCCGAATAAATATACAGTCCCAAATGAAAGAATAATACAGTCCAAATATTACAGTCCGAATAATATACAAATCCCTAATTAATTGACAAATTAACTAAGAAAAACTGTAAACTGGCATGCAAGCCAAGGACTGCCTTGCTTCTGATGAACGATGTATGTTTGAGCTGCCTTGCGCGGAAATCCACTGGAATGCCCCCAATTAGCCTCTGTTTCGCAATGTTTCTCGAAAAGCGCGCCAAGCTTCGGAAGACCGCTGATTCTTGATATGCCTTGAAGACCAAAGCTTTGGCTGCTCCTTAGACCAAATTTGCTGCCTCTAAGCCTCTGGAAAACCTCTCCTTGCTGCTGGAATGGAGTGGTGGTGGTGGTGCTTGGTAGTGATGAAGAAATGTGGTTGGAACTTAGGGATTTTTGAGAGAAATGAGATAGATATGTGTATATGAGCTCAAGGCAATTTTTCCAACCTTTCTCTTTGAGTTGGGAGGCCAGCTATATAGGCAAGAATGGGGGAGAAAAGTGGAGGCAAAAGTGGAGGGAAATGGCATCAAGTTTTCCTCCAAAACTTTCCTCCGGATTGAGATATTTTTGGGGAAAAAAAGCAATACAGCTGTGATGTACACATTGAGGGGATCATGGCCGGCCAGGTACTTTTGTTGCAGGTGGCCGGCCGGCCACCCCCTATGGCCGGCCGGCTAGGGGTCAAAAGGGTCAAGTTGGATTAGTGGCCGGCCACCAGATATTGGTGTCCTCCCTGGTCCCCTCAACACAACCATGTGGTTCAAAATTGGCAACTCTAAAACAGAAGAGAGAATAGGCTACTTTTAGGAGGGGTTCAAAATGTTCAAGTTGAGTTACTAGCCGGCCATGTGATATTAGGGTCCTCCCATGTGTGTACAACACAAATATGTGGTTTGGGGTTGAAGAAGGTGGCCCTAGGGTGGTCAACATTGGCTCGGAAGTGAGAAAAACGGGCGTCGGAGGGCGCCGGAGGAGCATAACTGGTTGCTGAGACAATTTATGGCCTCCCACCCTTCAGTGACCTTCCTGGTGATAAAACAGAGGTACCTGCCAAAAAAGAACAAAAACCGATGCAAAACGAATGCTCGGGGGCCAAAACACGCAGTTCGGGGTCCCGAAAATAGGCCGTTAAGCACCAAAAGTGGCATTCAACCACGAAGTGGGTCTCTCAGGCCCCAGTGTCCCTTGAAAGGGAGTAAATGAGATGCATGCCAGAAACCGGAGCAGTCGGAGATGGCTAGGCGGTCCCGAACCGAGGCACACGGCCTGACGGCTCCGAAAATCGGGAACCGGGCTCCGAAATGGGCAAAATGGCCTACGGCCACGAAATGTAGCCCACGGCCACTGAGAGATGGTCTACTGGACCTCTCCCTCCCCTCAGGAAGAAAAACAGAGAAAACCGAGCTTGGTTCGCAAACTGAGACAAGGTACAAAAGAGGGTTCAGAAGTCCGGAGGCAGGGCTCACGGCCGCGACTCTGAGACTTCTGAACGAGCACAAAATGCAACATCACCGAGCGCTCAAACGGTGACGTCTGAGTCTTAAGGTCGGTCAAAAATGGGGTGTCTACATCTGGGCTACAGATTTGTTGAAGATTTTCAAACCTAGGGTGATTGTGTTAATGGCTCTCTATTTATTTTTTGGTAGTTGGTTGTTGGCAAGCAGCTCTTCCGTTTGTGTATAAATGGGAAGAGCTGTGAGCTAAGTTTATCATCAGTGGAAAAAAAAAAAAAAAAGAGTTGTGAAAAGTGTATCTGTGAGTTGAGTTGAAAGAGTGAGTTCCTCCTCCTCTGTTTTGTATTTGTTTTGGTTTATAGTGAAACTTTCCCTCTTTCTTCCGTGGACGTAGGCATTGAGCCGAACTACGTAAATATTTGTGTCTCAGTTTTGTGTGATTGCTTGTTAATTATTTTATGGGTGTCTTTAATCTCAACAAGTGGTATCAGAGCATGGTTATGTGTTTTTTGGAAAAACAGAGTGCGTTTGCCCAGAAATCAAAGTGGTCGAAATCCACTTTTGATCACACTAGATTAAAGCTCTCGATGAGACGAGCAAACAAAAAAAAAATCGCGTCGAAAAAGGACGCCGAAGGAGGCCGCATACGCCGCACGCGCCCCCTGATGCCGTTCCCACACACTGGTGACCTGCCCCACGTGCTTCACGCGCGAAACCAGTGAAGAAGAAAATCTAACATCAACAGCTGACGTCATTAGGCTGACCCGCTCCGACCCGCGACCCGAACCGCTGACTAGCCGCTACCCAAAGCCGTTGACCTGAGCCGAGCCTCGTTGACCGAGCCGCTGACGTCAACTGACACCAGCCGAACCTGAGAAATGATCCGGTGCTTCTCAGCCGCTCCAGATTCTGCCGATCTGAACCGTTCAACCTGTTTTAGTTTGAACTAAGCCATTCTGAGTCCGTTTTTTACGATCCAATAGTGTTTTCCAACTATTTGGAATATTCTAGACACATGCGGGTGGTCAAATTTTGCAAATCAGATTTCAAAATTTTGTAATTTTTATTTTACCAATCCAAGGTTCTTTTCCGACAAATTTGACCAGTCCGGACACAACGACAAAGTCTAATTGTTCAGACATAGTTCATTTTCTGTAGAGACAATTATTGATAGAGGAATCAATATCAACTTTGGGATCCATGATCAAGCTGAATGCTTCCAACTATGCAATTTGGAAGCCCAGAATGGAGGATGTCCTGTACTGCCGAAATTTGTTTAACTCCATTGAGTTTAATGGAGTTAAACCAGCTGCGAAGAAAGATGAAGACTGGAAATGGAAGAACCGAAAGACCATCAGTCAGATTAGACAATGGATCGATCATAGTGTCTTCCACCATGTCGCCCAAGAGACTGATGCCTATGCTCTTTGGACAAAATTAGAAGGTATGTACCAGTTGAAGACTGTTCAGAATAAAGCCCTCCTAATGAGAAGGTTTGTAAATTTGAAGCTGAAAGGCGATGTCTCTATTGCAGAACACACTAGTGAGTTCCAAAATCTGGTGAACCAACTAGCAACTGTCAAAATGGAGTTGGATGATAAGATACAGGCCCTATTGCTGCTCAGCTCCTTACCAGATAGTTGGGATGGTGTCCCTCAGCAACTCTGCACCTAAAAGAAGACTGACCACGAACATGGTCACTGATGCTTTATTAAGTGAAAAGTTAAGAAAGAAAGATATGGATGGAGATCAGTCTCATGCCCTTATCACAGAAAATAAAGGTAGAGGCACAGGCACAGGCAGAGGCACAGGCAGGGGAAGAAGCAAAAGCAAAGGACGCAACAGAAGAAGATCTCAAGACAGAGGGAAGTCTAGAGAAAGTACAAGCCAGCTAAGGTTCATGTGTTACCATTGTAGCCAAGAGGGTCACATAAAGAAATATTGCTATGCCTTGAAAGGAGAACAAAAACAAGGCAATAGGCAGCCAAAGACCGAAGATGGGAACACTACAGTTACTGTCTCAGAGAATATTGCATTATTCTCTGTTGAATAAGAAGATTGCCTCCATATGTTAGACAACGACACCAAGTGGGTGGTAGATACAGTAGCTTCCTACCTCACCACACCCCGAAAGGAGTTCTTCAGTACGTACCAAGCTGGAGATTTTGGTACAGTGAAGATGGGTAACTCCAGTTTTTCAAAGATTGTGGGAATCAGTGATGTTCGCATCCAAACCAAAATTGGGTGCACGATGGTGTTGAAAGATATCATGCATATTCTCGATTTACGCATAAATCTTATTTCAAGGATAGCCTTAGATCGACAAGGCTATGAGAACTACTTCGGCAAAGGCATATGGAAATTGAAGAAGGGATCTCTGGTGATAGCCAAAGAACAAGCAACTGGTACGTTGTGCAAGAATCATGTGAATATGATTTCAGATAGCCTCAACGCAGCAGAAAATGAGGCATCACCAAATTTGTGGCACAAAAGGTTAGGTCACATGAGTGAGAAAGGGTTGCAGATTCTGGCAAAGAAGTCCCTTATTCCCTTTGCCAAAGATGGGAAATTGAATCCTTATGGCAACTGCTTGTTTGGGAAGCATCATATAGTCGTTTTCCACTCATTATCCAGAAGACAATCAGAGTTGTTAAGTACAGTATACTCTGATGTATGCGGTCCCATAGAAGTGAAATCTTTGGATGGCAGAAAATAATTCTTGACGTTTATTGATGACGTATCATGAAAGGTATGGGTTTATGTCCTAAAGACCAAAGCTGAGGTGTTCCAGCATTTTCAGACATTCCATTTTATGGTGGAAAGAGACACCGGAAAGAAGCTGAAGTGTCTCCGAACAGACAATGAAAGCGAATACACGTCAAAGGAGTTTGAAGCCTACTGTGCTACTCGCGGCATCCTACATAAGAAAACTGTTCCTGGAACCCCACAACACAATGGTGTAGCCGAGAGAATAAACCAGACCATTGTGGAGAAGGTCAAATGTATACTCAAAATGGCAAAGCTGCCAAAGCCATTTTGGGGAGAAGTTGTTCGTGTTGCTTGCTATATGATAAATAGATCACCATTAGTTCCACTGAATTTTGAGATTCCAGAAAAGGTATGGTCTGGAAGGGAGATTTCTTACTCTCACTTAAGAGTGTTCGGGTGTAAAGTATTTGCACATGTATCCAAGGAGCATAGGCAGAAGTTGGATGATAAAGTTACTCCATGCATTTTTATTGGCTATGGAGATGAAGAATTTGGATACAAATTGTGGGATTCGAAAAACAAAAAGGTCATTCGAAGCCGAGATGTGGTGTTTCAAGAAGGCTAGACCTTATAAGACTTTCGGCAACCAATCAAACCCAAAGTTGAAGATGTTTCAAAAATTGTTCCGAATCCTACACCATTACAGCATGCCACTGATGAAGAAGAGCTACCGCAGCATGCAGCCAAGGATGTAGAGTTGCAGAATGGATTTCCAGAAAAAGATGGTGTTGAGCAGTGGGAGCCACAACCTCCTCTGTCTGAGACTGTTGGTCCACAATTACGAAGATCAACAAGAGAGCCTAAGCTGTCATCAAAATACCCTGCTTCTGAGTATATTTTCCTTATTAATGAGGGGGAGCCAGAAATTTTTCAAGAAGCTCAGCATCATAAGGAGAAGAATAACTGGCAGCAAGCTATGCAAGAAAAGATACAGTTCTTGCAAAAAAATCAAACTTATGATTTGGTAAAACTTCCCCAAGGTTGAAAAACACTGAAGAACAAATGGGTCTAAAGAAAGATAGCTGCAGAAAGCTAGTCAAGTATAAGGCTCGATTGGTTGTCAAAGATTTTGGGCAGAAGAAAGGTATTTATTTTGATGAAATCTTCTCGCCAGTTGTGAAAATGACATCCGTTCGAGTAGTTTTGGGACTAACGGCCAGTTTGAATTTGGAACTTGAACAAATGGATGTGAAGACGGCATTTCTCCATGGTAATTTGGAGGAAAAAAATTACATGGAGCAACCAGAAGGTTTTGAAGTAAAAAGGAAAGAAAACTTAGTTTGCAGATTAAAGAACAGTCTCTACGGCCTCAAACTAGCACCGAGACAGTGGTATAAGAAGTTTGACTCGTTCATGGTGGGTTATGAGTATAAGAGAACTACTGTAGACCAGTGTGTGTATGTCAGGAAATTTTCCGGTGGAAACTTCATCATACTCCTGCTCTATATTGATGACATACTGATTATTGGACAAGATGCCACAGCAATCAGATCACTGAAGAAGAAGTTATCATAGTCCTTTGACATGAAAGACCTAGGCCCTGCACAACAAATTTTGGCATGAAAATTATGCGTGACAGGAAAACCAAGAAGTTGTGGTTGTCATAGGAGAAGTATATTGACAGGTGCTTGAAAAGTTCAACATGAAATATGGCAAGCTAGTCAGTACTCCACTGGCTAATCATTTCAAGCTGAGCAAGAGTTCTTGTCTCTCTTCTACAAAAGAAAGAGAAAAGATGGAGGCAACTCCTTACTCATCTGTCATAGGGAGTTTGATGTATGCAATGGTGTCCACCCGACCAGATATTGCTCATGTTGTTAGCGTTGTATGCAGATTTCTTTCTAATCTAGGAAAAGAGCATTGGGAAGCAGTCAAGTGGATTCTGAAGTACCTTAAGGGTACATCTAAAATGTGTTTGTGCTTTGGAGAAGCAAAACCAATCTTGGAAGGTTATACAAATTCAGATATGGCAGGTGATCTTGATAGAAGAAAATCTACATCAAGATTTTTGTTTACTTTTGCAGGGGAAGTTGTGTCTTGGTAATTCAAGCTGCAAAAGTGTGTTGCTTTATCCACAACAGAGGCAGAGTATATTGCCGCAGCAAAAGCTGGAAAAGAAATGTTACGGTTAAAGCGGTTTCTCGAAGAACTGGACCTAAAGCAAGAGAAGTTCACGATACATTGTGACAGCCAGAGTGCCATAGACCTAAGCAAGAATTCTATGTACCATTCTCACATGAAGCACATTAATGTTCGGTATCATTGGATACGCAAAGTGATGGAGAAGCAGTTATTGGAACTTTTCAAGATCCACACAGATAAGAATCCAGCCGACATGCTTACAAAGGTGGTCTCGAGAGACAAACTCGAAGTATGCAAGGACATTGTTGGGATCGACTTCCAGTAAGGATCCTACTCCACATGGGTGTGGAGGGGGAGAATTATTGAATCCACACCATGTGAAGTTGTTTTTGGAAGTCAAGAATGGAGGCTGTAGATCTAGGCTACAGATTTATTGAAGATTTTCAAACCTAGAGTGGTTGTGTTAATGGCTCTCTATTTATTTTTTGGTTGTTGGTTGTTGGCAAGCAGCTCTCCCGTTTGTGTATAAATAGGAAAAGCTATGAGCTAAGTTTATCATCAGTGAAGAAAAAGAGACTTGTAAAGAGTGTATCTACAAGTTGAGTTGAGAGAGTGAGCTCCTCCTCCTCTGTTTTGTATTTGTTTTGGTTTATACTGAAGTTTTCTCTCTTTCTCCCGTGGACGTAGGCATTGGGCCGAACCACGTAAATATTTGTGTCTTAGTTGTGTGTGATTGCTTGTTAATAATTTTCTGGGTGTCTTTAATATCCACAATTGCTTTCTCCACTAGGCCATCATCTCCGGTGGTCTCTCTATTTTACACTTGATTTCATTTTTCAAGTCAAGTAGTAATCGAGTCACACAACATCATCTAAAAAATGATGGATGGAGTATAGATTTTTTTTTTTTTTTATCAATAAAAGGAAACTGATTGAAGAAAATCAAAATACAAGACAAATGGTAAATATCAATAATAAAGGTAAGTGTAAAAAGCATCACAACAAAACAGAATGATCCTAACTAGACTAAAATTGCAAAGCAAACCCAATTATATGCTTGCACAACCATCAAGTTGTCGAGAAACCAAGATGGATAGAGTAAGGATTAAAGTAAAATTTTGATAAAAATATAGAAGTGCTAAGGATTAAAGTAAAATTTTAATAAAAATGCATGGATGCTAAATGTAATTAAAGTAATTAATACTATGACATGATTATTCTCCATTCATATTCGCAATGCTATTAGAGGCTGTGTTATGGTCTGAGATTGTAAGCTGGTGGGATCTTGAGTGGGCAATACCAGGTTCAGTGGAGGGATTATTTCAATGGTGGGCAAATGGAAAGTATAAAAATTGGGTTCATGAACTGTGGAAGATTATCCCAGAGGCTGTGTTATGGTCTGTTTGGAAGTTGAGGAATTAAGGCATATTCAAAGGGGCACAACCAGATTTTTGCCAATTTGAGTGAGAGGGTAAAGGTTCAGATTGCTATATGGGTAAAGTTACACATGGAAGGGATTGATTACTCAATGCATGATTTAGTATCCAATCTGAAACAAATCAGGTGTGCATTATAGTTCAGTGGTGCTTTGGCTTTTTGGGATGGCGTTGCTCTCTGTTTGATTTTGCTGTTGTTGTTATTATTTCTGCTGGTGGTGCTTTGGCTTTTTGAGATGGTATTGCTCTCTATTTGATTTTGATGTTGCTCTATGTTTGATTTTGTTGTTGTTGTTATTGTTTTGGCTGTTGCTGTCTTGTTGGTAGCTCACCAACTTGTAAGGATTAGTGCTTGCAAATGATAGGGTTTGCTTCCTGGTGCCAACCTAGTTAGGATAGGGTTGCTTTACTGTGATGCTTATGCACTTTCCCTCCCCCCTTTATTGATGTATCTCATTACTTTGTAATTGTGTTTTCATCAATAAAGTCTCTCTTTTACCTGATCAAAAAAAAAATATTCAAAATGCTAGTTTACAATGAGTCCAATTCTAATTTGATTTGAAATTTGGGAGTTAATTGAGATAAATAAAAAGATAAAGAACAAAAAGAGATTAGATGTAAAATACAATTTGTAAAGTAAAATTTACCCAATATATTGAATAATTTTAGGTATTATGAAAGAAATATATATATATATGGAAAATGTTTGGTGGCCCGAATTTTTGTTACTCAAATGGCTCGAATGTATCAAAACGATGTCGTTTTACACTCAAAACGACGTCGTTTTGGGTGTTTCGAGCCATTATTTTTTTGGCCACCTAGCATTGTTGTATATATATATATATTATATATATATGTACAACCATAAGAGTTACACCAACAAATATGAGGAAGTGCAAAGAGCATCACAATAGAAACACTACGAAATGCTTTTTGAAAATTTTATATTAGTTGATTAGTGTGTAGTGTTTTATTATATGTGTAATTCAATAGTATAGAATTTTCATAAAACTTTTCATAATATTTTTTTCATGATACCTGTCATTACTCATTTATTTATATGAAGTGTACAATCCATTTGGGATGAATGTTGTCACACTTTTTCTTTTCTTTTTTTTTCTTTTTTTTTAATTGCCCTTTGCTTTCAATAAGTTTCACCTTCAATAATTGCTAATTTTTATTTTTTTTTTCATCCATCAAACTATGCACAACTAGTAATTGATTTTTATCATTTAAAAATTGCTAAACAATTTTTTTGATTTATCAAACTATTTAAAAATTAAAATGTATAATTGTAAACGCATCACGTTTACATCCACTACTAATATATATATATATGGTTGTGTTTAAATCATAAATTTAGGTAGATATTTAAAAAGGAAAAAATAAATATAATCACATTTTATCTTCTTTTTTTTCTTTATTTTTCTCAAATTACTATTCGAATCCATGATCCAAATGCAATCTAAATGTGCACGGCTTGTTTCTTACATAACTATTTGCTTAAGTTTCATGTTATTTATTTACTTATTTGTATATATTTTTTAAAGTGTGTATTATAGAATTTAGGGAATGGCTTCCCTCCAGTCTAATCACGAACTGAAGGGTACAATTGGGCCTACGAGGGTCGTCACGGGTCCTATGCCGATAATACAAACCGTTCAATTTGTAGAACTAGTCAAGTACTATATGCCTATAAAAAATCACGTTGATCGGATATCAATAGCTATTTGATCAAATCAATTTTATATGAAAAAAATTGGACGGTGAAAAATAAATGGCTTATTTGTTTATTTAGATTCTCTCAATTATATAATGGGATATAGTTTAGGTGTGATAGCCAATAATGGTGTGCCTCTTCATACCATGTGGGAGCATGCAAGTCATGTTTTCAATAAGGTAAAAGTCATACTGCAATTTTATTTTATTTTTTTTTAAGGATCGGGTGTTCGGATCAGTTTATGCGCAGTTCGACTAATTTAGAGACCCATGCAAAGCGCCCCCTCCATGTGAATCAGGCAAATCTCAGGCAGAGCTCACGGGTATGGCCTCAAGGAGTTGATAACACCTAGTGGATACTGAACCTAAGACCTAGAGAAAGCATACTCCCAGGCCCCAAGTTACACCCATTAAGCCAACCTTTTGGGGTTTAGGCTGCAATTCATCATAGCAAAAAATGAAAAACTATATTGGACCAAAAAAAAAAAAGAGAAAGGATAAATTACGACGGTAATCCTTGTACTTTGGTCCTTGTATTATTTTAGTTCTTGTAATTTCAATTGGCACGATTTTGACCCTGAATTTATGAATTTGTCTCAATTTTGTCCAATTAATTACAATTCTTAGCATTTTTTATTATGCACAAAGTGTCATGTGTGGTGGGAGGCAAAGATGAGCTACAAAAAGGCAGGATCAAAATGTTTGACCCAGAACGATGAAGCGGCAAGTCCAAGGGAACTATAATTCCAAGACCAGGGTCCAGGTATATGCAAGAATAGGAATGGAAAACCAGAATGCGCGCCCATAGGGGGCAGACCGAGTCAAAGGCGTGTTCTTAAAGGAATGTATAGCACTTGTGTCCTTTTAACCATTTGAAAGTATTTAAATTCCTTTATTTTCGTTATTGGAGTCTTTAGAGTTGTTGTATCTTAGTTTTGGAGGAGTACAATTCAATTTAGACTTGTAAGGATTGTTGATTCGTGCTTGGTTTCATCGAAAAGTTCATCAGGAACTTAGAATTTCTGTTCTAGTGTCAACACTAGGCTTCTAGAGGGTCGGCACCTGCTGTTCTCCCTTTCTTTCTTTGTGGTTCTACTTTCTAGTGTCGACACCACTCCTTTTGGGCATCGACATTGCCTTGTCTATTTGTTCTTGGTATTGCTACTGATTTTTGGGGTCAACACCAAGGCTTTTGGGTGTCGACACTGCTACACATGTTAGTGTTTCACCGTTGTTTCTTGGGGTCAACACCTATGAGAAAATTATGATATTTCTCTACCACATTTGGTCCTACTTTTTGGGAGTTTTTGATTCTTTTGGGTTGACTTTGGAACTTTATTTCACTTTGACCTAGTATTATAACTAAGATCCTCGCTTACTCTCTTTCCTCACTTATCTTCTCTTCTCTCTCTCTCTCTCTCTCTCTCTCTCTCTCTCTCTTATGAATCACCATAGTTCTTTTTGAACTCAAGTTTTTTCACTCAAAGTTGCCGATCTATTCACCTCGGGTCATCTTCTCATCTTGTTCCTGTGAGATACAGTATAACGCTCGTCGAGGGCTTCATTCTAATCGAAGCAAATCACTGTTTCACTACCGTCGACTTTTGGATATTTTTTTTCTTCATTCTTCTTCTTTTGCTTTGAGGTAGAGATTTTATTGATATCTTGTATGCTATTTGACTTTGATATATGTTAAGTTGTAAAGTAAATGATTTTGGAAAGGTAAGGTTTGATTTAAGTTGTGTATTAAAGCATAAAAGGAGGGTTTTCTCTTAGGTTTTGCTTATTGGTGAATAAATATTCTTTTGGTTAACTTGTGACTTAGTTTTGGAAGAAAATGATATTTTGAAAAAGAAATGCCAATTTTTCTATGAAAACCTAGTTTGATTTTGAAGATTTTGGAAAGAGGTTTGGTTGGAAAGATTTGTGAAATATTTGGAAACGATGGGTATTGATTACTCTTTTTAAAATATTAAGCTTGTTGGGAAAATTATATTACTTTTTGGAAATTGGTTTTGAAATGTTGAGATTCATGAGACTCTTAAAGAGTGTGAATGTTGTTTATTGGGAATTGTTGAGATTTTGAAAAAGTCATAGAGATTCTGAATTTTGATATCATGTTGGATTAATTCATTGTTGTCATTCTTTAAATTTTGAAATTTAAAGATAGTTGTTTTGGCTATCGGTGGAGGACAGCATTGCCGTGTGCTATAAATTGCATGTGGTTTATGCAATTAAATTGTTTGTGAATCATGTATATCATGGAATCATATCATGAATTTGTGAACTACATACGTTATGTTTTGGAAATGATTTTTTTTTTAGAAAGGGATAAATAAAATAGTGAATCCGTATAGGAAGTGTGGTTGTAGTTAGTTACCCGCATAGTTAGGTGCCTTCCTTCCAATTAGGAGCTACTAAAGTGGTATTTTTGGTAGTGCTTGAGCTACTTACAGACACTAACCCTGGGGATTTACGGTATTGTATTTACTATCATGTTTTCTGATTCAACAGAAGTGTTTGGGATGTGGTTTTGGAACTCTTGCATGGCATTGTTTCAAAAGGATAAAAACGCATGTTTTTGGCAATAGCATTTTATGCGCATTCACCATATGGCATTATTAACTATCATACATGTCATTAAGTTATCTCTATTGGGCTTTATGCTCACCCTAGGTGAAAACAACTTTCAACTGTTAATGGTATGTCTCCGCCAAGGTGATAGCTTGGGAAGACCTTGCACCTAAATGTTCATTTTGTTATTTGGTTTTTCTGTATAGCCTTGGACTTTTGTGTATTGGACTTATATTCCACTTTTGTTGTAACCAAGTAAGGCCTTAGAATTTGCAACCTTTAAGGCATTAATTTGTATTGATTTAGATATTATTTTCTTTTCATTTACACGCATTGGAACTTATGTTTATGATTATTTAAGCTTCTGCACGTTTAATGAGAATAATAAAGAGTAGTTCAGCAATCTGTATTTTTTCGAGGCATTACAAAATGACTCAACTAACTCCTAGGAAATCGCGCCTAAGTAGTACGTGATCCCTAAATAAAATGGGTTGACTTGAGGAGTGGAAGGAGGCATAACCGCCTATAATGACTAGTGAGAGCAGAGTATCAATAAGGGTAGCATCCAAAGCTAAGGTACACACATTACCATTTCTACCTGAACTTTCACTTATACATTGTGCTCATTTGTCTACTCGTTCACAAACTTAAGTATCAGAAAGTCCCCAGGTTGCCCCCCAACCGGACTCTTCACTTTTTGTGAGTATTTTCAAGTTCATTAGAGTCCAACAGTCGCCGAAACGCCGTTGCAGCTTGGTGATTCAATTTTTGCTCACTACATGTGTCATACTTTTATGGGTAAAATTACAAAATTACTCAACTTAGTGAGTTAACCTTAACCAAATTAGTAATAATTTGCCTTAAAAATACTAACAATATTATCAATGGGATCAAATTAACACAAAATTTAAAATAAATGATTAAAATTGAGCCAATTGAAAATGGAAGGATCAAAATGACATAAGAAATAAAATACAGGGACCACTAGTGTAATTTGTTCAAAAAAATTGAAAAACTATAATTATTTAATAAAAAATGATTTTTAAAATAATAAGACCAACGACTATATTATATCATTCTGAATAAGTATTCATCATAATTTTTTAATTTATATAACACTGTTCTTATTTAATATACCACACTATTTCATTTATATTTATGGAAAGTGTTTGAATGTGCAAAGTGCATACCTTATATACTTGCGTAAATTTTTATAAATATATATAAGTTACCTTACAAAATAACGTAAGCTTTCACAAATATACGTAAATTATAATTTATCAAATTTTTATAAGTTAACTTACGTATATTTATGAAAATTTACACGATTTTGTGAGGTAATATACGTATATTTTGTGCACTTAAAAATTATCTATTATTTTCAATGCCTTAGAACATATTTAATGATGTGTCATATTTCATGCCAAAATCAAAATTTAATATTGGAGCACAAAATAGTCACTTCAACGATATGCCAAAAATCGACAACTTTGGCCGGTTTACTTTTAGAAATTTATCGAACTTCTATTTTTTTTAATTTCAAATTAAAATTAGATTTACATAATCACATTATACGGTAAAATGGAATCATGTGATGGTTGTGCTAAAAAATAACATTTACACAATTAAAGCAGGATTAAAAATAAAATTCTAACATTACAAAATATCAAAATTTGGCTTTTTTTTAATTTGTGAAAGTCAGTTGTTAATTGTTAAATTAGTATTAAGAGTTAGTGTCTCCACCATTGCAAAGTACTAAATGTTTGCCTCATAATTCAACTCTTTCTTAGAGAAAGTTAAACCTATGACCACCTTAGAACTAAACTCTGAAGAGAGTTATGCTGACCAACTATGTTACGTTTAGTTGCTTATAGCAAAATTTGACCTTGATAATTCAATTTTTGACAATGAGCATGAAAAATGCTCTTAGTAACCAACAAAATTATAAGGATTGAAAGTTTGTGCACTTTCTATCAATAATACTAGAGACTAAACTCTAACACTGGAAAGTATTAAGAAAATTAATATATAATTCAAATTCATTTTAAGCATAAATCCTACTAAACATGAATTGAATCTATATCATATACATATGTATTTTTTGAAATAATTTTTTTATCTAAATTCTCAATCTCATCTTCATAATTGTATCCCTATCTTTGCTCACATTATTCTGAATACTGAGTCACTGACTGCTCTGATTTGGGTTTCTCTCTCAATTGGTTAGAACTTTGAATGGCTAGAGGATATGATATGCTAGCTATTCTAGTACATAATAGTGGTTTTGGGAAAGTTTTTCACATTTTAAGATGAGAAGTTGGACTGTTGCAACTTCCACAAAGCCTCACATCTCTTGGCTTTTTCTATTTATTTAGGTTTGTTTATGAGTTGTCAACTAATCATAGGAACCCTATTCGTTGAGACATGTTTGATTGCAGAATTCTTTTTTATAAAATTGAGTGTTAATGAGATTATTGAGAGAATTGTATGAATAGTTATATCATAGGATTAAAATTTTATTTAGAGTTTTTATATCTTGCTAAATAAATACCGGATTAAGGAATAAGTGAGACTAAATGTTTTCTCATCCATAATTTCCCTTTATTCTGTAACCAAACGTGGAATTAGAAACCTAAATGAGAGCCACTTAAAGCATCCTTATCAAACTAATTATTTTTATTGCTTAGTTAAAATAATGAGTAAATTATTTTGGAAACATGGTTAGAAGCATTTTTTTTTACCTTTTTTTTTATCACATCTCCTCTCTATTTTTTTGTACTTCTTTTTAAAAAGGTCAAAAAATAAAAAATAAAAAACCAATGTTTAACCTACTTTCCAAAATAAGCCTAGATTTCACTTTCATCAAACTAGTTATCAAGTTAGGAGTGTTTTGGGAACTTTCAAAAAAGTTAACTTTTTGGCTTTTTAACTTTTTTACACAAAAAAGTCACAAAAAAAGTCAATTTCGTTTAACACAAAAAAGTCAAAAAGCTATAAAAAAAAATTAAAAAGTTAACTTTTTACCAACTTCTCAAAACACCACCTAGTCATTTTAGTTTTGGTAATTTTGACTCAACAAATGTAATTAATGGTTTTACCTAGTCAAACATTAAAAAATATTACTTTTTCCTATTTTAAAATTAGTTGTGTTAAGGTTATAAAAAATAATTATAATTAAAATGAATAAAAGTAATATTTAAATAATACAAAAAAAATAATAGAGAGTTGGTTGAATAATATATTTAAAAAGTTGTATAGCCAAATAGAAAAAATAACTTTCAATTTAAAACATAACAAAATTTTAACTAGTTTGATGGAGAAACTCTCTCATATAATGGCCCCGTTTGGTGTAGTTATTAAAATAGATTATAGATTATAACTTAACAGATTATGGATTATGACTTTAATCAGAAGCTGTTAATCTGTTTGGTATAGCTGTTGAATTATAAATTTAAGTTGCTAAGTAGTGTTTGTTAAATAAGTTATGAAGTAGTTTTTCAATTAACTTTTATTTTTTGTTATTCACTACTTATCTACATTTCTCATGAAAAATAATAATAATATTTTATAGTCCATTTGGGTCTTTTTTCTATTTTTAAAAAAATAAAAAATAAAAAAATCTTAGAGTATAACCGTAAATTAACATGTCCACAGCAAAAACTGATAATCAGAAGTAATGGGTGAGCAGCTTCTCATAATCAACTTTTTTGACTTAAAATAAGTTGTTAGAATCAGAAACTATTTGAAATAAATTTAATCAAACAGCCCAAAATAATTTTTCAAAAGTCAAAAATCATAGTTAGCTCAAAAAAATCCAAACAAACAATCTCAATACCGAATGAATAATCACTTTCCATAAGCCACCAAAGAGATTAAAAAGGAAAGAAAATTCGTTCAACTCCTTGGCATGACTATTCTATGATATACTCAATCCCTAAGATCACACAAGTTGATTCTTTCAACTCATTAGATGTTTTTTTTTTTTTTCGGTAAGTGCGCGCGCGCGCGCGCGCGCCCGTGTGAGAGAAGTTTTGGATTGTTTTGTTTGTATTGTATCTGTGATTTTAGTGTGTCAATCTAGTGAAGATGTCCCTTTAGTGATGATACTCTTTTTAGCCTGCTTTTTATTATTGATGTATTCTGCAGTTACTCTTTGTACTTTATTTTACACTAATAATTTTTTTTTTACAAAAAATAAAACTAAAAAGGATAAATTATACTCTGTCTCCTTAAAATTTCACTTATTTCTCACTTTGACCTTTTAACTTTAATTTTTTTCCACTTTAATTCTTCATGTTTACAATCATTCCCACTTTAACCTTTTAAGTTTGATTTTTCTCATTTTGGTCGTTCATGTTCGCAATCCTTCTCACTTTGGCCTTCATGTTTACAATCATTCCTATTTTACTTCTAGACTAACTTTCATCCAAAAAATTAACAAAATCTGTCACATCACCAACACATCAACTCCATGTGTAATGTAAAAAAAATCACTAAAGATGCAAAAAAAATTAAAATTAAAATAAAAAATTAAAATTTTGAATTTTGAATTTTGAATTTTTTTTTTTTCTTCTAAATTTACTCATAAACATTATTATATTATAGATGCATCTAGATTAGATGCACCTAAAAAAATAAAAACAAATTTAACTAAAAAAAGAAAAAAGTTTACTAAAGATGAAAAAAATGAAAATATACTAACTCAAACGTCTGTATTGTCAATTCTGAAATGAAAAGTTTACTTTATTTTTTTTTCGTCTTTAGTGAACTTTTTCCTTTTTTAGTTAAATTTATTTTTATTATTTTAGGTGCATCTAATCTAGATACATCTATATGTAATAATGTTTATGAATAAATTTGAGAAAAAAATAAATAAATAAATAAATCACTAAAGACAAAAGGGAAAGACCAATTTTTTTTGTTTTCTATTTTTTATTTTTTGCATCTTTAGAAAAAATTTTACATCACACATAGAGCTGATGGGTTGGTGGTGATGTGGCAAATTCTATTAGTTTTTTGGATGGAAGTTAGTCTAGGAGTAAAATGGGAAGGATTACAAATATAAAGAGCCAATGTAGAAAGGATTGCAAACATGAAGAGCCAAAGTGAAAAAAATCAAACTTAAAAGGCCAAAGTGGGAAAGATTTTTTGGTAGATAAAAGTGGGAAGGATTACAAACATAAAGGGCCAAAGTTGAAAGAATTACAAACATGAAGGGTCAAAGTGAGAAAAACTAAATTTAAAGAGCCAAAATAGAAAATGCATGAAACTTCAAAGAGGCAAAGTGTAAATTACCCAAGTAAAAAGTAAAAACTAAGCGGAAATCATGGTTGAAGCACCATGGTTCACAGAAGCTTGTACTTCAATCACAAAACTTTTTAATGGTCCATAGGAGAGAAGACAAGTTTAATGGTCCTTAGGTTTTGTTGATGTTTTATTTTTATTTTTATTTTTTTTTGTTTTGTTGATATGTTGTACTTCCTTTTTCTTATTATTAATGAAGTTCTTACTTAAAACAACCCTCAATATTTTTCTTCAGCAGCTTCAAGTTTTCATGACAATACTTTCATGTTTTCTAACCCTCTCTCTATTTTTTCCCTAAATAATCTCAGTGTCCCAACACTCATAGGAATCACATGATCATGTAAAATCAACTCCTAAATGCAGGGTGCCCGTGTAATTGTGTAGCTCCTAGAGGCATTGAGGCAATGCCCAAACGTAACAGAATAATTTTATCAACGATCTCATGGGCTTGCTAGTAAATTTTGAGGGAATCAAGAGATGCAATACAAGCCCAAATCTTTAAAGAGACTCAGGACCTCACTAATGAAAACTATTTGGTGCTCTAAGGACACCGCATGACCATGCCATTAATCAATTACCAATTGTCATGGTTCCTTCTTGTTCTCCCAATAACCAATTTAAATCGCTGGGTCGAATCCTCTCCACCAATCACAGTCAATTTGACTCCCCAACGAAAGCCAAAATTTCCCTGGTGATAGGTCAACTCTTGACTTGTTGATCTGTAACTCTCCAACTTACGTATCCAAAAGGAACATTAGCTGCAATAAATTAAAATGTGTAGTAAATACTAGGGTGTTCACAGAATGGATTAGTCCGGTTTTGGACTAAATCAGGCACTAAATCGCTCCTATGATTACAAGAATGTTGGAACCGTAACCACACTGTTCAGCCTATGAAACCAAACCAAACCAAACCATAGAAATGGATTTAGTTCGGTTTGATCCTACAGTTTCTGAATATTATCTAACAGGAGATATAGCATACATTTTATTTTTTGATAAATAAGCAACTTTATTGAGATAGCATCAAGGCAATGCAATACAAACTAACAAGAAGCAATATAATTGAGTTGGCAAAAATTATTCAATTCCAGTGTCAAAGATAGGTGTTTGAATCTTGCTAGCCACTTCTACATTTTCGTTTACATATACCAAAAATATTTAAAAAAATAATAAACAAAAAGATCACAGTTCGGTTTGGTTCATAATCATAACTAAACCTTAACACTGCAAACCGAACCGATTTTTCCACAATTTTCAAAACTGTGACCAGAACCGAAGCTAATAAAATCTGGACCAAACCGGGACCAGATTGGATTGGTTTATCAGGTATATGACTCGATACTATTATGCCCTAGATAATATAGAATAGTCAGAATCCATGGGAAGGATGCCAATAATCAACACCACATTGTCATGACAGACAAGATCAAGCTTTCTAATATTACACACAACTTTCTTCGTTTTTGGTGGTCATCTTTTGGTTCAGAGTACAAAGTATTACGCAGCCATAAAGACCTGTTGAGGAATAATTCCCCAATGCACAAATTCTTCAGACTAGTAAAAACAAAAAACAAAAAACAAAAACAAAAAAGAAAAATACTGTATATGAAATTCATATGGTAGTGTCACATATCTGTTAAAGTGAGTTCAACCAAAAGAAAGTAGACCAGTACTACATTTCGTAAAAGGTTGGCTGTGAGATTTACATATATACTGTTTTGCAGGAAAGGACTTTTCAAATGCTTAACTGCACAATAAAAAAGATAAAACGGCACTGGAACTACATAATAACCACACATATTACTAATTCACACCGGGATATACACTTCCTATTAACCAAGAGAGTCGAGAATGTATTACCTTTATTGTCGTATATTTTCTTCTTTCTCATACGACCTTCATTAAAGCAAAATCATTTTTTTATTGAGCACTTGGTAGTTCTAACTCTTTGGTTCTTCTAGTTTGTGCGTGCTAAATTTAACATTCACCAATTGAGCAGCTGCACGGGCAGCGGCTGTTGCACGCTCTGCAGCAGCAATAGCAGTGTGAGCTCTCTCCAATGCATCAGACGATTGTCGTCTCATCTCCGTTTTTAATTCATTAACTTGTGTTGCATTATCGTTCATTGATGACTTAGTTGCATCGTGACTTAACAGGGGCTTCTTGTTGTCAGGGCTTGGAGATTGATGGGATTCGAGCCCTACTTTCTTTGGTGCTGACATGATAGAATGTGCTTCGTTAGAAGGTGAATGTTCATGTAGGCCTTCTCTAGAGGGAGCTTGAGAAAGTGGTGTGCCACCATATACTTGCTTTGGTCCATTCTACAAATAACATAAAAAATTCATGATTAAATATATAATGTGGAAGAAAAATGTCAATGTTGACAAGGACAGTGACTTCATTCCATTTTTATTTTACACAACTAGAATTTAACATACTTTCAAAAAAAATTTCTTTTCAATTGTTAGATATCTAATAAAATATAGTATTATTCTTTTTTTTAATTTATCATGGAAAAACACATAGTATACACGAGAGCATTATGTAACCTCTCTTTTCTTTTCTTTTTAACATTTAACACAAAATTTTAGTTCATTATATTTGATTTTTTCCTTCCAAGAAAATCTATGGGGAATAAATCAGAGACAAATTTGGGTTAGCTTTGGATCGTTAAATTTGCTGTTTCGAGAAATTGTACCATATTTTGGAACATACATTCCAAAACATAAATCGCTAGGGTATTAATATTTCTAGTAACACTGCCCTAAACCATGTCGATCTCGCTACAAGTAGTCAGTAATGAATCAAATAACAATATGGAGGGGGTAAAAAAAGTATCCATTTAAAGAAATGAGGGGAACAAATGCAAAAAAGCCAGTACCAGCAGATCCTCGGGTGTTTTACTAAATTCAGCTTCAGTTTTGGAGGAATCCCACTCCACATTGTACTCTTGTGCAATATCCTTCAATACCTTGAGCTTTATTTCTGCAGATGGAGCACTGACTGAAAGTTTCTCAACTATCTGTAGAAATAATAGAAAAGATTCAAAAAGATGAAATCGATATGTCCAATTCACAGTAGTGCAAAAGATACAAGAGCCAATTAACTGTACGGTTGACACTGGTATCAGGCCGAAGCTCAGACGCAGCTGATATGAACTCCTTCCCATATTTTGCAGCAAATAAATTCCTCACATGCAACAAATCAGGCACATCTGAACATCTGGGACCCGCAAAGATTATGCTTGCAACAGCCTCACGCAATTCTGAAGGGCATTCCCTGTAATGTAGAAAGAGATATGATCATCAAATTGTGTCACAAACACATATCTTACTAGAATAAGTGCATTCACTACAGGGTTGTCATTTCAGGCCCACAAGAATTGATGTACATGGGTATCAAAATGATGAAGACTGTAAATATAGCAATGACTATTGTCCAAAGTTCAAGAATCAAATTTCGCCTTACACATGAGAATTTCATCCCAGTCCATCCAAATAATAAAATGTAGATTCTAGAATGCAGCCTGTTAAATTTCCATTCTTTTCATTCTTAACAACCCCAACCAAAATGAAAGAAAGAAAAACTTCTCCAGATGTTATGCAGCAATGGCTAAAAGAAACTCTGTTGTCGATGTACAAAACAAACTTCTTTTAGCGGGAGATGTGCCATCTGAACTTGCCAACAAACTTCTTGTTGGGTTGAAGTTTGAAATAAGGTCAATGATAATATGGTGCAATTAGCTTGTGACTAAGACAGAATGACTCAAGACAACTCCAACCTTTCCATGAGGTGGTTATTTGAACCTAGATTTTGATCTTCAGATATCCACAAGAGAATATTTTTTGCTAGGACCTTCCTTCTTGAAAGCTTTGACGGCCTCCAATTGGAACGTCAAGAGAACTTCCAAAAGTGTGTGAATCTTCGTACATATAAAAAATAAATAAATAATAATAACAACAATAACAATATCTACTACTATTATAAAAGTGTGAAGAGCCTGCCATGTTGTCCACTTTTTTAAAATCTCAATTTTACCCTCTCAAATCTGTTATATTTTCTACAAGTCATAAAGAGTCCTATATAAACCAACTATAAACCAACTCTCTTTATTTTTAGAATTGAACACTCAAAAACGATATATATGTTTCTAAGAGTCTTATATAAATATAAACATAACGTCTCCCTTCTTATATAAAAATAATAATAAATAAAAAAAATAAAAATAAAAAAAGAAGAAGCCATCTCCATTTTTTTTACATTGATGATGATTGAAGAATAAAAAACAATTACTATATCTTATTTTCTGTGTCTGCTTCTATACTGATATACATAATATTTACAATTGTCCATCATGGAACTATCTCTTTATTTTTAGAGTTAAACACTCAAAAACAATATATATGCTTCCAAGAGTCCTATATAAATCAAGGCTATCAAGATTGCTATCCGGCTTGTAGGATCGTACGAACCTACAATCCAATATACACCATTCGATCCCACTCGTGCTTTGGATTGACCCCAGGTCAACATCGTGGCTGGATCGTTAGGATCATTGGGATCGTATCAGGATCGCGACTCTATGCGATCCTGATTTATAGGGTTTTTTTGGCAACTTAAAAGCAAACAAACCTTTATCAGGAGCAAAAAAGAAGAAAAGTTAGACCCTCTGAGCTGCGATTAGGGCAATACAAATTGGGGAAAGAGAAATTGGACATCAAATTTCAAATTTTGAGTTAACTGAGCCAGGTACGCTTCTTCTTCTTCAAATCTTCCATCTCTGTATTTTTTTTTTTTTTTTTTTTTTCTGTCTTCTTCTTCGTTTCTTCTTCTTCGTTACTGCTGCTCTTCTTTTTCTCTTTCTTCGCTACTCTTCTTCCTTTCTCTTCGCTGCTCTTCTTTGAATCTTCTCTGTAGTTCAAATCACTATTTTTTCTTCTCCGACTTCTTTTTTCCTCCTTTTCTCTCATCACCATTTTTTCTTCACTGTCTTATTTTTTCTGTTTCTATATATTTTTATATACATAGTCCGAATCACCTTTTTTTTTTTTTTTTGCTCTTAGTTTTTCTGTTTCTGTATATTATATATATATATATATTATATTATATATATTTGTATGAATGATTTTGTTGTTCTATTTCTTCATTTTCCTTCTTTTATTCTTCTTCATTTTTCTTGGTTCTTCTTTGCTGCTATGCTACTGCTATTCTTCTTTGTTGCTTTTTCCCTAAACTTTGCTGAAAAATTTTCTTTTAATTTTAACAATATGCAACACACAACTAGCATAGTAACACAATGTCAGCCTCTATTTAAGGAAGAGGGAGAAGAGGAAAAATGCTACTGGTCACAGATATGATCCTGGTTGGGAACATGGCATTGAAGTAGATGCTGTGAGCAAAAAAGTAAAATGCAAGTATTGTAATGTTACTCGTTCTGGAGGAATATTTAGATTAAAACACCAATTGGCATGCACTCATCAAAATGTCGAACCATGTCCCCAAGTTTCGGAAGATGTTAGAGAAAAATTTATGAGTCTTTTAAGAACTCAAACATTAGAGTCTCAAAATAAGCAAAGGAGGATGCTTGATATTGGTGATGATGATTCTGATGAAGAAGTGGAATTATTGCATGCTGGCCATCAAAACAAACAAAAACATTATGAGCATATGGATAAATTTGTGGTGAATGAGTCTCAACACCAAAATCAAAAAACTATCAATCAAAAGTTTAAGAAAGAAAGAGAGACGATATTTGTCAAATAATTACCCGATTTTTTTACACTAGTGCAATTCCTTTCAATTGTGCCAACAACCCTATATTTCCACTCATGGTTAAAAAAATTGGAGATTATGGAAAAGGCCTTATGCCACCATCTTAACATGAAATTAGGGTGACATTTTTAAAAAAAGAAGCGCGTGAGACATTGCAAATACTTGATGAGTTTAAGGAACAATGGAAAAACACCGCGTGTACAATTATGTCTGATGAATGGTCGGATAAAAAGAGAAGGTCAATTTGTAATTTTCTTGTCAATAACCCTAAACTATCTTTCTATCATCATCGGATACATCCAACATTTCAAAAACCGGTGAAAAGGGTTTTGAGATGTTGGATGAGGTTGTTGAGAAGGTTGGAGTGGAACATATCATACAAGTGGTGACACACAATGCTTTCTACCTTGAATTGCTATATTTCTTTTTTTGGGGGGGTCATTCTATATATATTTTGATAGTATTACTTAGTCATATAAAAATTATTGCGTTTTTTATCATTTTAGTAGGATCTTACGATCCTCAATCAGATCCTACGATCCGATCCGATCCGACAGACCCCCAAAACGATCCTGTGTAGAATCTCAATCTTAACAATCTTGATATAAATATAAACAAACCGTATCCCTTCTTATCAAAAAAATAATAAAATAAATCATCTGCATATTTTTTACATTGATGATGATTAAAAAATAAAAAATAATTATTGTCTTATTTCCTGTGTCTGTTTCTATATTGATATACATAATATTTACAATTGTCCATCATAGATCAAATCACTGTGAATAATTTTGGTTGAATCTTAAAATTGTATACATTCATTCGAATCTAGACAGAGGAAAATACATACGTTTTTAAAACAGAGATTTGTATTACATCTCAAAAATTCGCAAATTATCTTCATACACTTTCTTTTTGCTTAAATTATATTTTATGAACAAAAAGAAACCTTGCTATCTTTACAATTTGACTAAAATATAATTCGTTCTTTCTTTTACCCCAGCTCATTGAGCATTAAGTTTTGACTAAACTATCTTCAACGCAAATTATATTTTATCTTCATACACTTTCTTTGACTAATTTCCTTACAATGAAACCTTGTTATCCTTTCCATTACTTTCAAGAATTCGTTCTTTCCTTTACCCCAGCTCATTGAGCATTAAGTTTTGCAAAACAAGATTGGATTTCAACATTGAAAAGATGATTTTAAGGCAGGCGTCATAGGTCCCATTCATGATGTATGTCTTTCATGATGAACTCGTAGAAACCAAGAGTAATAAGACACTACTTAGAAGGCATGCTGAAGTAGTAGCTACAGACAAATCAATTGGCACTAGAAGATAACACTTAAACATCAATGAAGGACCTAAGGGAGAAAGACTACTTTCAAATATTGAGCTTCAGTTATCTAATACAGAACAATTTGCATAACCACCAACTTAGGTGTGCATTCTCTTGCTAGAACATTAGGAGTTAGCTACAAAAATATTAGAATTTTGGTGGCATCTAACTGAAAACCAATCTGTTCTCTTATAGAGGTGAAGTAGTACACATCTAACACTCCCCTGCACAAGCAACCAAGTCTCACATGGTGGTGAGAAAGAGAAGAATGAATTGAGAGAAACACACCCCGAGCGAAGACTTGGCCCACGAGATCACCCAAGGCTTAGTTATGATACTATTGGAAATTTTGGAGGCATCCAACCCAACATTAATTGGATGTAGGTGGAGAGGCCTCTAAACTATGTGGACCCAAATTGGGTGGTTTACAGAGGTGATGTGAGACAAGTTTCTAACAAGAAGTATCCAAGTTGATAAATCATCTATATTGCTAAGTTTACCGTGCTTCCTAAGATAGAATTTTCAAAATGACTGAAATGGAGAAAATATAACTGATACTTGTTGCCATGAACCTCAAGGGTCATGCCAAGTATATCACAAACAGAAAACCATGAGGAGCCTGGGACCAAAACAAAGGTGACAATGAATGATGAGTTGTCACCTGTGACTACTCTTAAATTTCAGTATCTCAAGTAACATAATATGCTTAAATAGCAAGATCAACTCAAAATCCGACGTACCAAAGAATAATACAAGTATTTGAGTTGAGCAAAATAAAATAAACCAATGATCAATTGGTGACAACTTTACTTGAAATTGAAAGGCTCAGAAAGCTACCAATCAATCATCAATTTTGCTTCCCTCACCTTAATTCTCTTCACACTCCCACAAAATAACTCTTATGCACAAAATAAGTCATAGATAGAAGTACTTCTATTAAAGTTAATGTTTTTTGTACCTAATTTTGGTAAATTAATGGGCTAGAACTTCCAGTGGAAAGTAGGAATTACACACTTTACCAAATGCTTAATTTCACATTATACCAGATAACTTATTGAACTGGTAGTCTCATCACTTTAAAACATCTTCAAGTGACCAAAATGGGGGTTGCTTCCTAAAGGATAGGCTATGTTCAAGTATAGACACTCACTTGTGTTTGAGATTTTTAAACTTTAAGTATTTTGCACATGCGTTGTTGCAGAATAAACCCCACACACACACAAACAACAGCAAAAAGATCAATCACAAACAACAAAACACAACACACAAATTTGCGCGGTTTGGCAAGATTGCGTACATCCATGGTTCATATTAGTTCCGCTATACTAAAAGAAGAGAAGAGTACAATATGGTTGCTATGAAGACAACAATATGTATGATAAGATTTACACCAACAAATTACTGTAATGCCAATAATACACTTCATGTCCGCATGGTGAAGTCTACAGTACTAACCAGGCTCCACAAACCCAGAATGCATGTGTGTGAAAATGGTTTTCATTTTAGTCAAAATGGTTGTATGTATGTCTTTATGTTTTGAACAAAACAGCACAAAAGAGAATTCATAAAAGTTAATGACTTAATCCCATGTCAAAAAATTGAAAGAACTTGAACAGTTAAAAAAAGACAAGAGGAGGTGAGACTAAATACACTCATATTTACACGTACACACACACACTTACATTATGTATAATACATATATGTTGTGCACGCATCATGATGTAATCTTTATTTTTTTAAAGATATGATAAAAGTCGATAATCATGATAAATAAATAAAACTTTTTTTTTATTAAAAAAAAGCCATGACCAATGCATAAAGCTCCTGTTTACAACAAGTTTGGGAGAGGTAGTAGGTAATTAGCCTTACCCCACTTTTTTGTGGAGAGAATAATTCTAGTTACTCCAACCTATATGACAAGATTGGGGCTTGGGAGGAGATGACATTCACTATTGCGCTAGGTCATGAGCATCATGATCAAGAAAATAACATGGTCTGAATCAACAATCAAAAACAAATGGTAAAAGGGGGCTTTGAAAATGCAGTGGTTGTTCTTATTTTACCATAAAGTTTTAAATTAGCCCCTCCTAATGCAATCAAGATTCATGATTAATGTTTTAAAAGGCGCGCTTAGGCGCATGCCTAAGCTCAAGGTGAGGCGAGGCGAGGCGAGGCGAGGCGCAAGGATGCACTTCAAACTGGTCGAGGCGAGGCAACGTACGCGAGGCACAAGTGAGGCGACGAGGCGATCGCTTTTTGGCGAGGCGCAAGGTGATGGGCTTCTGTGCTTCACCTGTTTTTCTACTCCAATGGTTGATTATATGGTTTTCTATGTGCATACCGATAGGGAATCAAATCTCTTCATTATAAAAAGACCAAAACATGGTCAAAAAGAGCAGAAATTGATTAAAAATACCCTAGTGGTTGGAGAAGATCAGAAAGTCAAGAGACGACACACGACAAGCTTCTTCAGCTTCGGCTTTGGCCTTTCAGGTTCTTCTCCTCTTCTCCTCTTCTTCTCTGGTTCTTCGATGATTCGATGGTTCTCTATTTTCTCTCCGTGGTTCTCTTACTCTCTTTTCCTCTTCTTCTCTTCTTCTTTTCTTATTTGGTTCTCTTCTTCTTTTCTTCTTTACTTCTTCTCTTCTACCTCTGTTTTTTATTTTCCTTTTTTTTTTCTTCGTTCTTTCTTCTTCTTCTTTTTTCTTCTTTTTTTTTGTGGTTCTCTGCCTCTGTTTTTTTTCATGGCACTTTAAATCTTTTGTTGGATATTATGATTTTAGTTTTTAGAAACAAAAATGTTTTGTTTAAAGATTATTTGAAATGGTAAAGCTTGCTTTATAATTTTTGGAATTCTATATATATTTGTTATGTTGAAAAGTTTGCCTACTTTATAATTTTGTTTTCTTTCTACTACGTGCATCTCGCTTTGATGAGGTGCGCGCCTCGCGCTTAGGCTATAGAAGACCTTATCGCCTCAGTGCGCCTAGAGCCTTTTAAAACACTTCAGACAGTACAATCTGAACAGTTAATCTCATAAAACAAAATAACTGAACAATCAATGTACCATGCAATGTAAAAATTAGCACATCTTATTATTAACAGTAATACTAGAATGACCATATCTTTGTACTATATTTTCATATAATTTGAGGTGGTATACTAATACGCACAAACACATCAGCAGCGAGGTCTCACAAAAAAAAATACCCTATGCCTTTCCCTATTCCCCTTCCGTCTTCCAACGTCTTCTCTCCCACTCATCACCACCGCCACCAAGCACCACTACTCACTGCAACCATCACCAAACACCTCCGCCATGTACCCCTTCCTATACCACCACCAGCCCCTCCCCCTCTCTATCCGTCCACCACCACCACCACCAGTGGCAGGAAAAAGGGGAAGAGATACCAACAAAAGGCCTACCGCCAAACAGCACCACTCATCAGCACAATGGAACGCCCACCGCCAGATCCCCCATTGCCTTAAATTTAACAAACAAAAGCATAAAATAATTGTTGTCCAAGCTTTTTATTGTGTCATTTCTGAAAATTTAGCAACTTGCAGCTTTTGGAAATCAGCCCTCGAAGCCTTCTTCCACCTTTTAGAACCCTAATCCTAGAATTCATTCCTACCCTAAATCCACTCATAGGCACTCATAGGTAGCTTTAGGCCCTAGTTTCCTAATCTACCTTGCATCAATTTGATATTGGAGAAAAAAATCCTTCCTCTTTTATTGAGACCATAAATTTTCTTTATTCACATGATTAACATGTTGATAAAGCTAATAAGGAGGACACTGAATTATTGAAGCATGAAATGAGTATTATTATTACACAACACAAAAGGAGTTGAAGACCACTATCTATAGATCGGCTGCTACCATCCCAGATGAGGCTAATGTTAAGGAACAGAAAAAGTGAAGAGAGGCACGCGGATATTAAAAAAATGAAATCCAAAATTGATGTTGTAACCGAAGAAAGAATAAAGGATATTTTAAAAAGTGGTCAAAACCGTTACATTAACGGTGGCATATTGAATCCAATACAAACCGCTTTAGCGAGTAGAATAAAAATCACAAGTGCAACACGCCATTATGATACTACTAAGGCCATTACACTTCCACTACTTGTGTTGCACCCCATTGACAATCTGCTTTAGAACATCCTGGTTTTATTCACAATTTTTCCATTTGTTTTGATCTGACCAAAATGTCTCTGGAACTCCAAAACCATCAAAACTCCTTAACCCTACTACTTTCAAGCATGAATTTACAAGATTTGTGCCGTCGGGGTCTCTTGGTCTTCAACCCAAAAGTTTTGATTTTGTGCGAAGAATTACTAAAATAAAGAGAAGATACATCCAATAAATGGGAAATCTCCATAAGTAGCATTTTGCTTCTGTGAAATCTATAATTTTGCAACACAACACAACACTATAACCATTAATAAAAATATAAATAAAACAAAGTGGTGCAAGTATGCAACATAACAACACTTGATGGATTACATATCTTTAATTATTTTTTGAGCCTTAAATAGATTATGAAACATGAAATTGCCAATTATTGAAAGAAAATATGCAAAACTCTCATGACAATGAAATATCATATTAAATCATATTATTCATTTAAAATTCTACTGGCCTACATTGAGGTTAGCCATTATTCTTAAATTATAGATGGGGTGGTTGAAATTCAAAACTTTATGCACTGGACCATGAGTGCAAACACTGCTGGGTTAGGAAATAGCATAAACTTTATATTAGACTGCAAGTTTCTGTTTTTATGACCAGAAAATTTGCTTATTTCCATTTCAAATTGTTCTTTGGACTTTTTATCAAATATGAGGTGATTGTAACACAATATATAACACTCGCAATTCAAGCAATCCAATTTTCTTTGTGTAAGGCGAAAACCCCAAAAAAGGTTTTCCCAAATCTATAATCTTTCTAAAGTAAGTTACTTCAAAAGAAAACAATTTGAAACATCAAAATCAGTGCATTGTACACTAACACATAATAAAGCCAATTAAGCTACCAATGAAGCAAAAAATCTTCAAAATGCAACCACCTACTTGATACCAAAACTGAGTAAGAACCATTTTACAAGCTCAGACTAATATCTTTGAGGCAAGATGGCAACCTAAGCAACATATAAATTTTAAACCCCAAATAAAAGGCAAGGCATGGCATGAGCACAGATTTGGAACACGGTGACTCTTTCGTAAAAGGATTATAAGCAAGCATAAACTGAACTTTAAAGGTTGTGTTGTATGTAACAAATATGCTAAACTATACCAGCATTGATGAAGCGCTTCAAACAAAGTCTTCGACATATGAGTTAATTGTATCAATTAAATGATATACCTCTGGCTATCAAGAATAGGGACACGAGCAAGAACGAATTCACAGAACATCTCTAAGATTTCGTATGCCGCCCATATGTTTTGTTCTCTTATAACATGCTCCACCTAACCAAACATATATACACACAGTATATAAGATTGCAATTATACAATTAAACCAGTGGCAGTGATAATAACAAATAAGATAAAAGAGTAAATTTGAAGGTGCACCCGTATCCGAGCTATGGCTTCCTGGCCAGCTTGCAGAAACTGGGCTATCTCCCTGCGCATAAGCTTGAGCTGCCGATCTCTCTTGTTTTGCAACAATTTGAATCGCGAGATTGCCAAATTCAAGCATGTTTTACTACAAAACAAGTCACCAAAATCAACATTTTCCATTGAAAATAACAAAATATGGTGTAAACATTCGTCATCCCATTTTGAAACAGACCAATACAAATTTAACAAGGATTGAGAATTGGGTATAAGAATTTCAATCTTCTTAGCTTAAAATTCAACAATCCATTCATGGGAATCACATGAGCTATTGAATGTTAAATGACATTAAAAAACAGAAAAATAAACAAAACCAAAATCAGAGATCTTCACTACTCTGAATTGCAAATGAGATGTGAAGTGAAAAAGGGATAAGACTAAACTGACCATTTTGGGCCAAGGACGCCTCTGTTGAAGAGTTGATTGAGAAGCGACATTGACGCCAAAACTGAGACGAGTGGATCTGAATGTAACAAACCCAAAATCTCGCTCTGTGTGATTGTTTTGATTGCAGATGAGATTGATCAATCATACAAATGAATAATAATTTGTTTGATTTTTCGAATCGAATGTATTGAAAGAACACGGAAACAACTATTTCGGCGTTGAATTCACAATGTCGACCTTATGTTGATATAGCCATCAAAACGAAATATGGATAACAAATCAGAGTGGCGCAGCGGAAGCGTGGTGGGCCCATAACCCACAGGTCCCAGGATCGAAACCTGGCTCTGATAACTAAAGTTCGAGTAGCTTATTAGTTTTTGTTTTCAAATTTTTTACTAAATTCTAATAAACATTATAATGTATATATTTGTTTAATGTCTATTTTTGTTTTCCAAAAAAATTTAATAATCATATAAAAATGGAGGTGTAAGATTCAAGTTAAATTCTAATAAACATTATAATATATACATATATATATTTGTTTAATGTCTATTTTTATTTTTCAAAAAATTTTAATAATCATATAAAGATAATTCTCTTTGCTTCTGCTTCATCAGCCTAGCTGGGGTGGAGGGAGGAATGGCATTAAGATCCTCTAGAGTGTATCCTCTAAAGTGATCTCCTAGAGTGATCCATCCAAGGGTTGAGATTCAGTCTCATCAAAACGACATCATTTTGGTGAGTAATTTTTTTTTTTTTTTTTAAATCAAATTTCAGTCATGTACTGTTCGTATGAACCATTAGAGAAAGAGAAAGAGAGAAGGGCTGAGAGATAGAAGGAGAGAAGAGGAGGAGGCCGCCACATCGCCGCCCAGTCCTGCCCCTTCCCACCCCCGACGCGTTGCCGCCGTCGCTTCCACGCTGTCAAAGTTCCTCTGACGCCGCAAGTGGTGGCGATGAAGAGAACCACCATGTCTATGCTAAACAGGGCTTGTAAAATGGAGTAGTCTTCACCTCTGTTCGGTGGATTGAACACATTTCTCAAACATGAATTGGGTTTTAAAGAATCACCATTAATGGTTGTTTTTGGTTGTGGGTTTTCAATAACTACTTGGATTTGAGAAGAATTGTTCATTTCTTCGCCTCTCTTCGCCTCTTTGTTTCTTTCTTTCTTTTCTTGCTAAGTTGTTTGAGAATTTTGTGATTGTGATTGGTGATGATGGATGGTGGGTATTGGCTGACCTAGTTTCTTTCTCTCTTTTTTTTGGTCAAATTATATAGCAGCTGCGAGGGAGTTGGCCGGCGGTAGGACGGCGACGGCGGCGGCGGAGGGGCTTCCGGAGGCAACATCGTCTCCTTCTGCTTCTCTCTCTCTATTTTTCTCTCTCTGTATTTGCTGCGTAGGAATTTTGAAATCTGATTTTTTTTATTTTTTTTTTTTTAAATTACTTACCAAAACGACGTCGTTTTTGTGACAACCCTCACCACTGTTTACTGATAAGACCACTGCTTACTGCTAAACTGTGACTGAACTGGATAAGTAAAGGATTAGACTGAAATTCCGAATTAATTGCAAGAATGTATTGTGTTAATTGCATTTCTATCTGTTGACTGTTAAATGCATCTGTTCATGTTTCATGCTTTAAACTGCAAATTGAAGGCCTTATCGGCGGCCGAATCTGAAATTGATTAGTGCTTTGTGTTAATTAGAATTAATGTGATTTTATGGTATATTTATTTGAAATGTGATGTGGCATGATTAAATTAGATTAAATAAAGCTAAATTATAAGAGTTAGCCTTATTTACCATCTTACCATGCTAGTGGGCCACTATGTTAACACACTTGAAGCCTTATCACACTTAGACATAATTTCTTCAGCTATTTCTTGAGAGCAAACCGTAGGAGGGAGTGAGAGGGGAGAAACCTTAGCTCCATTTGAGATTTGGTTTGGAACTAGAAGAATTGAAGGATAATTGTGCCACTTGAGCTTGTATATCTTGCATTCTAGACTTAAGGTTGGTGTTTCATCCTCTCATTTGTGTATTTGAGTTGTATCTTGCATAGTCCATGGCTAATTAGTGGTCTAAGTCAAGAATTTGCTTAAAATGTTGAATTGTAGCATAAATCATGCATGCATGTTGCCATCCTTGAGTTTTGAAGAGTATTGTTCATGAGATTCCACATGCATGTTCATATTTTTGCATTGGACCATAAATTCATCTTGTTTATGGAGAAATTGGCTCATTTGAGCATATATTTGAAGCTTGAGTTGTTTAAAATCCATGCATGTTATGTTTTACATCATGTTCATGAGATTGGTTTGAAATTGTGTTTAATTGAACTACCTTTGGGCTTTGATTTTACAAATTGAGCTTTGAAACATGTTATATTATGAGGTTTGAAGTGTTTTCCAGAAAATTGGCCTTAAAGGATCGAATTTGATGCATTAAAACTTGGTTTTGAGCTTGTGGTTCAAATCTGGAATTTCCAGAATTTGGACTCACGCTCGAGTGGGGAAATTGGCACTCGAGCGTGAAATACGTGCTCCCAGCACTTTGCATTGTTTTACAGTCCGCTCGAGCGGGGAAATGCACGCTCGAGCGGGGACTTGTGTCACACGCTCGAGCGGGTGTCGAGCGCCCATTGAGCGTGATTTTCACACATCCAGTACTTTTGCCATGTTTTGCAGTCCGCTCGAGCGTGGGAAGTGACGCTCGAGCGGGGAACCTTTGCCTGCATGTCCACTCGAGCGTAGAAAGCCACGCTCAAGCGTGACCCCTGTTTTTTGAAAATTTTGTAAAGTGTTTAAAAGTGCATCCTTGCATCCTCATTTCATCATAGGCATTCTTAGGCCTAGTTTAAGGCATCTTAATGAGGATATTGATATAGAACCACACCGAGGCAAATTAGGGATTAAGTTACTATTTTCCCAATTGTGTGGCTTAGTGTGTGTTCACTCTGTAACTGTGTAGGGTTAGCATCCGGAGACGCATACTAGCTTATCTGTAACCCCGAACTCTGTGAGTAACAATGTTGTAAAGATATGTTCAATAATGATTATCTTTTGAACAACTGAACTGTACTGTTTTATGAAATGATACTATTACTGAATGAATGATGTCCTATTTGTGAACTGTATTCGTGGCATCCATAGCAACCTGCTGTTACTGTACTGTACTGGCCCTGTTTGGTACAACTTAATTTCAGCTTGTTTCAGCTTTCAGCTTAATTTAAGCTATTTTGAGGTGTTTGGTTTAGCTTAATAATACAGCTGATAGCTTTTTGTAAGTCAGAAATCAACTTATTCTTTGAGTGGGGCAGTGTAACAAGCCCGCGAGGGACCTCGCTACAGTTCGGACTCGATTTTGTTGCGGTTCTAAATCTGAACCAAAGAGTCCAACTCTGGCAAATCGTTTTGAAGAAAAACAGATTTTTTTGAAAGAAATGCCAAACATGGACTGCTTTGCCAGATAACAGAGTCGCCACCTAAATATTTTTAAAATGGGAAATTTAGGAAACCCTGACTCGGTGCCAAAGGCCACGTGTCCGTCATCACCAAAGTTGCCTCGGCTCGGGAACTTGGGTACGATTGGGGAAGGTCACATTATGAGCACCCCCGCTCGCCCGGTCAAAGACCGGCCTCTACTAACCATGATATCTGTTTTTGAAAACATTGTGAGTTCTTATTCCGGTTATTAGCCTAGATTACTATGTGATGCTCGCAGCAAACAAGTATAGACTGGGCCGTCTGAATTGGAACAAAACATTTCATGTTTGTTTGTTTGAAAATGGTGTGAAGGTGCTACCCGCAGGTAGGCTAAAATGCGGATTTGCCACCCTCGGGTGGGCTTAGAAAACATGATTTTGCCACTATCTAGTGGGCTTAAAACAAACAGTCAATGTATTGTTCCAATTCAGACAACCCAACCTCCACCCACAGGCATTCAAGGCAGTTATATCACATAAGCATGTAGCATCATGGTAAGCATGCTACCATGGCAACACTCACACGCATGCAAGGATGCTAAAGCATAAAACTCACCGAGTACTCCAAGCCAAAACAAAAAACTGATTAGGAATCATGTATGATCCTAAATACACAGAATTGCCTAATGCAACACATGCAAAGATGCAAACTATAGCAGGCTCGGCTATTCTAAATATGGCATATGAGATGCAACAGCTATCAAGTACTCAACTTGGAATTGAAATACAGATGCAGTTTGTATGATGCGCCGAGCCCGGTGCGTGCAAAACAGATGAATGATGCAAACATGCTGTCATGCTGTATGCTAATTGAAATATGGCCTATATCTAATCATTGTAAGCGGATAAATAAAAGGGAGAAAGAAATGGGGGTTGGAAGACATACATCACACTCACACACCCTTATTACAGTTGTGCCCTCGCGCAGAGGGTCCGAATAAATAATACAGTCCGAATAAAAGAATATTACAGTCCGAAATATACAGTCTGAAATAATATACAAATTCCTAATTAATTGACAAATTAAACAAGAAAACTGTAAAATGGCGTGCAAGCCAGGGACTGCCTCGCTGTTGATGAATGATGTATGCCGGGCTACTTCGGCGCGGAAATCCACTGGGATGCCCCAATTAGCCTCTGTTTGCACTGTGTCTCGAAATGCGTGCCAGACTCTGGAAATTTGCTGATTCTTCATTTTGCTGCAACAGAGAGCAGGAAAAGGGCATAGCAATGTATTTCACAAATATATGCATGCCTCGATCCTCGTGCCACCAATCATGCAAATCGATGCATGATGGCCGAGGAGCCGAATTGCACAACTCAATATAGGATGAATGCATGTGAATGCTACAACAAAACCTAACTCCATAATGGGTAATCCGGAGTGTCGGTGACTTGGGAATTGAGACCCGTTCCGTTACTCGGAGTACAAAACGCGCCTCGTTTCCCGTGCAATATGCATGATATGCATGAAATGCAACTAATATACAACCTAGCATGCGCAATGCTATGAAAATGAGATGTCTCGAAATGCGTGCCCACAGGCACGCAAACCGAGGAATGCGGAATGACATGCGAAATGCAATGATGGGCTTATACCAACATGAGGGAGCCTCAGCCACACTCACATAGGATGCCGGAATGATAAAAATGAGGTGCCTCGAAATGCGTGCCCGTGGGCACGCATACCGAGAAACACGGAATGACATGCGAAATGCAATGATGGGCTTATACCAACATGAGGGAGCCTCAGCCACACTCACATAGGATGCCGGCGGATAAAAATGAGATGCCTTGAAATGCGTGCCCGCGGACACGCAAACCGAGGAATGCATAAAATGGCATACGGAATGCAATGATGGGCTTACGCCAACATGAGAGGGCCTCAGCCACACTCACATAAGCTGCCAAGAGACGAAAGTGAAGTGTCTCGAAATGCGTGCATACGGGCACGCAAACCGAGGCATGGCCCTAAGGCGCAAAAATGACATGCGGAATGCGAATTGGGCTTACGCTAACATGAGAGGGCCTCAGCCGCACTCACATAAGCTGCCGAGAGACGAAAGTGAGCTGCCTCGAAATGCGTGCACACGGGCACGCAAACCGAGGCATGGCCCTAAGGCGCAAAAATGACATGCGGAATGCGAATTGGGCTTACGCTAACATGAGAGGGCCTCAGCCGCACTCACATAAGCTGCCGAGAGACGAAAGTGAGCTGCCTCGAAATGCGTGCACACGGGCACGCAAACCGAGGCATGGCCCAAAGGCGCAAAAATGACATGCAAATGAGATGTGGCATATGGCACATTGACAATGCAAATTTCAGCAGCTAAAATGATGCACAAATAGCCCCCGAATTATGACAAAATTACACCCGATACCCGAAATGCAATGCAAAGCACCCGAAATGGCTTACAGCCCTACTAAACATGCACAATATGGACATGACATGTAAAACAGTAGCAAGGCAGCCCCTAAACTAGCATTTTTTTAGTGCAAAGTATGGCCAAACAATGATCACAAGTATGGCAAAAATAGCATGCAAAAATGGGGGAAAAGAGGAGAATTACAAAGCAAGTGGTATATACAATGCTCAAACTGAAAAAACACAGTTCTACAACATTAAAGAGGGGTCAAAAATATGCACATTTACAAGAGATGATATCCCCCAATTCAGTATGTAGATAGGCTAAACATAGCATGCAAAATAATGAGCCAACAAAGGCTATAACATGAGGTACCAAAAGCATGCACCAATCAACCTTGGACCCTTAACAAAACATGAATAATGGGCCAAAATAAGACACTTTATAAGCCTGATGAAGGCTGAAAACAGAAGTTAAGCAAGCCTAACAAAGCATGCAAAATAATGAACCAAATAGGGAGTACAACATGAAGTATCAAAAGCATGCACCAAATGGCCTAAGACCCTTAACAAAACATGATGAGAAGGCCAAAAAAAGGCTCTTTCCAGGCCTGATGAAGACTCAAAACAGAAGCCAAGCAAGCCTAACAAAGCATGCAATTTTACGGAATCAAAGATGGTATTACATGAAGTACCAAAATCATGCACCAAATGGCTTAAGACCCTTAACAAGACATGAAGAATGGGCCAAAATAAGACACTTTCTAGGCCTGATGAAGACTCAAAACAGAAGCCAAGCAAGCCTAACAAAGCATGCAAAATAGGGGTAGAACATGAATTCAAAGCAAGTGGTATGCAGAGCATGAAAACCAGGTTGAGCCCTTCTTCAATGTTGAAGAGGGGCTCAAAATAAGCACAATATTAGTTCATGAGATGCTCCAAACCAGATCACAAATAGGCCAAATAAATCATGCAATTTTACGAAAAATATGGAGGATTACAAAGAAAGTGCATGATAGAGAGGCCAAAAATGATAGAGCCCTTCTTCAATGTTGAAGAGAGGCTCAAAATAGGCCCACTAACAGTTTATATCAGGCTCGAAATCAGATCACTCATAAGCCAAATAAATCATGCAATATAATGGCATAAAGAGTGATATTGAAAGAGGTGTGTCATGGGGCTCTCAAACAAGGTTGAGCCCTTCTTCAATGTTGAAGAGGGGCTCAAAATGAGCCTAAAACCAGTAGGGGTCGGAGCCCAAAACCTCAAGCAAATAGGGTAGAAAAATGATACAAAAAAGTGCTAGAAAAGAGGGAAAAGGGACTCACCCTTGAAGACCACTTCTTTTGTTGCTTCTTGGACCAAATTTGTTGCTTCTTAGCCTCTGAAAAACCTTCCTAGCTGCTGGAAATAGAATGGTGATGGTGATGCTAGGTGTTGATGAACAAATGGTGCCAAGACTTGGATGTTTGAAGCTTTTTGGAAGAGAGGAATGGAGGAGATGTATATGCAAGGCTCAAAGGATTTTTCTAACCCTTAAACCAGCTGGTGGCCCCTGTTTTTTATGGCCAAGAAAGGGGTCAAAAAGGAGGGCAAAAGGGAGTGGAAAATACACCCAAGTATTCCCTCTAAATATCTTTTCAAATCTAGATATTTTGATCTAAAGATCTTTTCACAAATCTAGATATTTTGAGGGCAACTAATGCATAGCTGGAATACACTCAAAGAGAGGAATAGGGCCGGCCAACTCATAGGGGCAAAATCGTCATTTCACAAAAGGGGTGGCTGGCCAGCTAGATAAAAAAACAAAAAAACTGCCGAGAAGACCACTGGTTGGTGGGTGCTAGGGAAGTCCAAAAATGTCCATTCAAGTGTCCAAATTGAAGCCCCGGAAGTTAGCTTTCCAATGCCGCAAACCTTGCATCAAAATTCCTCCTGTAGAAAAAGTTATGCCAGTTTCCGTAAAGCCGCGCAGATTCAGTCCAACCGGACTTCAACCAACCATATCTCCTCCCCCCGGATTTGGACTTAGGAGATTCTTGAATGAAAAATGAAGCCCCGGAAGTAAGCTTGCCAATGGTGGTGGCCTAATATTTTAATTCCTCTTGTGCAAAGAGTTACGCTTGTTTCGGTGAAGCCGCGCAGACTTTTCTCCTTCCCGGATTCATGCTGAGCCACTTTTGACCAAGCAGATAACTGGTTGCTGAGACAATTGCTAGCCTCCCACCCTCCAGTGATCTTCCTGGTGCTAAAACAGAGGTACCTGCCAAAATTGAACAAAAACTAATGCAAAACGAAAGCTCGGGGACCAAAACCGCGTGGTTCGGGGTCAGGCACCGAAAGTGGCGTTCGGCCACGAAGTGGGTATCTGAGGCCCCAGTGTTCCTTGGAATGATAAAACAGAGGCACTTGCCAAAAACCGGAGAAATCGGAGATGGTTGGGCGGTCCCGAACCGAGGCACACGGCCTGACGGTCCCGAAAACCGGGAACCGGGCTCCGAAATGGGCAAAATGGCCTACGGCCACGAAAAGTAGCCCACGGCCACTGAGAGATAGTCTACGGGACCACTCCCTTCCCTCAGGAAAGAAAACAGAGAAAACCGAGTCTGGTTCGCAAACCGAGACAAGGCACAGAAGAGGGTTCGGGGGTCCGGAGGCAGGGCGCACGGCCGTGACTCTGAGACTTCTGAACGAGCACAGTATGCAACATCACCGAGCACTCAATCGGTGACGTCTGAATCTTAAGGTCGGTCAAAAATGGGGTGTCTACAGGCAGGAGAAGCTTAATTTATAAGTCAGAAATCAGCTTATGTTCATAGTTATAAGCTATAAGCTGTTAAGGTATGAACTATAAGCACTTTCCTACAGCTCTACCAAACAGGGCCACTGCTACTGACACAGAGATCTCTGTTGGTTCCCATGTTGGAACCACTACTGTTTACTGATATGATGGCCATCAACTGACTATTCGGTCTGTTTAGACCTACTGTGCTGCTTTGCTATTGGATGTACCACATATGACTGCTATGACTGAATAACTGTTCTGAATGACTGAAATACTGTTTAAATGACTGTTTTTAATACTGAAAGGACATTCATTCTTAACCTCTTTACGCATATGTTATTCACTGGGTTTTAGCTCATTGCTCATATATGTATGTAGGTGTACAGGCACCGGACCGTTGCTAGGAGCATCAGGGTAAACTCCAGTTTTGTCAAGCCAACCTTTGTGCCTCACTGCGAGGTTCCAGAACTGTTCAAGCCAAGGCTATTTAGGGGTGTTTTAGATTTCCCCCCTTTTGCCTCTATTTTGTAATAATGTACAGACTGAATGATCTTTGTACTGTACTGTGATGGTAGGGGTTTGATCCCTAACCTGAATGCTTGTATATATTGTGCATACTGTTTTGGTACTGAATGTAAATTTGATATGAAAAGTCTTTTTGCATACAGACTGTCACAGCTCATTGAACATCTTTTAATTACTGTTTTGGCTTCCGCCAGCCCCTGTACTTTGTATTACTGTCCACTGTTAAGCAGGCCTTCGGTAATCTCGGATTACTGGCCGGTTACGGTACTAAACCCATAGGGGCGGGTTTGGGTCGTGACAATTTTGGTGAGGCTGAATCTCGGCCTTTGGATGGATTACTCTAGGAGATCACTCTAGAGAATACACTCTAGAGGATCTTAACTGGGAGGAAGGGGGTTATAAGTCGGGCAAATATGGTTGGGTTGGAAGGTTATCTAAGTTCAATTCAAGTTATGTTGACACAGATGCTTCCGATGCTTATTATTTTTTGTTTTCAATTTTTTTACTAAATTCTAATAAACATTATAATATATATATACATATTTATTTGTTTAATGTCTATTTTTGTTTTTCAAATTTTTTTAATAATCATATAAAAATAATTCTCTTTGCTTCTACTTCATCTGCCTAGCTAGGGGTAGAGGGAGGAATTGGGATGTAAGTCAGGCAGTTATGATTGGGTTGGAAGGTTATCTAAGTTCAATTTAAGTTATGCTGAGAAAGACCTGTCCACGCTTGTCTAAGCCTAAATTTTAACCTAAGGTTGTCTGTCTAAGTTCAACCTGACTTAAACTCAAATTGTACATGAATTTTAATTAATTTATTAAAATTAGACTCTATTTATATATATATATATATATTTTTAAAAAAATCATTAATAACATCAAACAAATAATTTATTTAATATAAGAGATATGCCGTTATAGTAGTCTTTACAATTTGTGAGTAAGAATAAAAAGGTTTTGTATTACTTGTGTATATAATATATATTCAATATAATTTAATAATCTAAATTATTTTAATATCATGTAATGACTAATAATTTATACGAATATTTAATATTTTTATATATATCTATATATGTATAATTCAGGTTTTGGGTTATTTAATGTTTTTGCTTAAGTCTTTCCAAATTTAATTTTGATTTATAAATTTTTTTTTAAACTCATACCAAATTTAAAAATATATTGTCCAAGCTTTAAAAAAATTTAGACTAAACTCAGGTTGAACTTGCCCAATTGTAGCCCTGGGAGGAGGGTCCGGATCCTACCCCTCTAATGGTTTGGCATAGACCCTATTTGGCTAGAGGCTATTTAGTAAAAATAGTTAATAAAGGCAAAATATGTTAAAATAGTTAATAAGATAAAATGTCACATTTAACTCATAATCATTTTACTTTTTCTCTTACAACAATCAAATCAATTACAAAAAAATAAAATAATTATCATCTCCAATATAACTTTTTTAATTAAGCTAAAATAGTTAAAAAATTAATAAATCAACTAAAATAGTCTATTTCTAAACGAGTTCATATACATTTAAATTTTCAAAAATTTATATATTTTATGTAATGCCCCATCTAAACTCAATGCAATACTACAAAATTTTTTTTTGGAAATCCCAGTTTATTTTAAATTCTCTTTCAAAATGTCTCATATTAGAGCTGCCCCATCTAATGTTAGCATCACCCAATTTTAACTGCAAGAGTGAGTTCCGACCAGTGTGGCAGAAGCTGATATGGTTTTTGTCATCATCTTTTGCATGTCAATTTTGACATACTTTCGTTTCATAACTTTTTGTTTTTGTTTTTTTTTTTAAATAAAAAAGTTTTCATATAAAATAAATGAGTTCAAAAATAATAGAATAATAGATTTGATATATCGAGTAAAGAGCTTCAATGTCAAATTGACATATTTAAATTTGTCACTCAAGTTAAAAAAAAATAAAAAATTGGCATACTAAATTTTAAAGATTTGGGTAAAAACACTCTTAAATTGTGAATAAGCTTAAGTGGTTTTTTTTTTAATATTGATCTACGAATAAGTTGCGAGCATCCTCTTAATTTTTTTTTGGTGTTTATGAAAATAAAATAGGAATTACCACTAATTATCTTTCACTTTCATGAAAAAAATGTATTTATAATTTTGAAAACTACAGAGACAATTCGTATTTTAAGTAAACTTAATAAAATGTATTTGTAATTTATCTAATTTTGAAACCAAACTAAAACAACAATGTTACATGCCTAGAGAAAGTACCAGTAAAATTACTCATAATTTAAATTTTGTAAACCAAATCAACACTGCTGCGTAACTTGAATTTGAACGTAGCCTGAATGGCTCGAAATTCATCTTGCTAGTCGTTCGGCGAGAAGACTGACAATTGCGGTCGATAAGGTGACAATCGTAGTAAACAAGTATTTCACCCTGTTGTCCGGCCGATCGTCCGGTAAACACCAGTACGGGTTATTCGATCCCCTCCCTTTTCAAGTTACAAGACATTTTTCAAAGCTAATTCATTCTGACTTATAACATGTCAAATTTCAATCTACATTGCACTTTTATGATAAAAATTATGAATTTTTATATATTTTTTTATGATCCAAAAAAAAAATTTCTGCTATTTTAGGTTGGTTTGAAAATTGACATTTTTGAAAACTTTTGATTTTTGTGCCCAAAAAAAAAAATGAAATAAAATAAAGATTATAATTTAACAAATTATAATGACATTTTAAGTAAATTGATTGGTTCCAAACATGGTATAAAAACAGTGTTAATTTGCAAAGGCCATAATCAATCAGCTAAACCACACCACACCGACAACGCAACACAGCACACCAAACCGATTCAAATGCTCATTCAACAGTTCAATCTTCGAACATGGTAAGATTACCTGTAGTAACTACTCCGCTGAAGAAAACTTCCTGCTAAAAAAATAGCGAAAATTGCTCTATATTTGGCCCCCAAGTCCCCACAAAGACTTCTTGAAGAGAAATTCATCTCATTTTTGCAATCATGTAAGAACCCAAAACATCTCCAACAGATTCAAGCACAGATAATCACTCATGGCTTTACACACAATGAATATATCGCGCCAAGATTTGTTTTGGCGTGCGCAGAATTGAAGAGAATGGATCATGCACGCCGAGTGTTTGATGGAATTCCCAATCCAGATACAGCGCCATGGAATGCTATGTTCAAAGGGTATGTCCAGAACGAGCTCTACAGAGAAGTTGTAGTCTTGTTCAATCAAATGAAGAGCCTGGATATAAGACCCAATTGCTTTACATTCCCCATGGTGTTAAAATCTTGTGCAAAGTTACTAGCTTTGCGGGAAGGGGAAAGAGTGCATTGTTTTGTATTGAAGATTGGTTTCAAATCAAACCCGTTTATTGGAACCACTTTGATTGATTTGTATGCGAGTGGCAGTGCAATTGGCTGTGCTTATAAAGTGTTCTGTGAAATGTTTGTGAGGAATGTTGTTGCGTGGACTTCGATGATTAATGGGTATATTTTGTTTGGAGATGTAGTTTCTGCACGGAGCCTTTTCGACTTGGCACCAGAGCGTGATATTGTATTGTGGAACACTATGATTTCTGGCTATATTGAATGCAAGGATATGGTGGCAGCTAGGAAGCTTTTTGATGGGATGCCAAACCCAGATTTGATGTCTTGGAATACTTTGTTGAATGGTTATGCCAACAATGCGGATGTTGAGGGGTGTGAAAAGTTGTTTGAGGAGATGCCCGAGAGAAATATTTTTTCTTGGAATGGACTGATTGGAGGATATGCTCGTAATGGCCGTTTGTTTGAAGTTCTCAATGCCTTTAAAAGGATGCTAAGGGAGTCTGATGTGAGTCCTAATGATGCCACGCTTGTGACTGTGTTGTCTTCCTGTGCGAGATTGGGAGCTCTTGACTTGGGTAATTGGGTGCATGTATATGCAGAGAGCAATGGGTATCAAGATAACATTTTTGTTAGGAATGCTTTAGTCGACATGTACGCAAAATGTGGGAGTATAGATAGTGCAATTGATGTGTTTAACAGCATGCATACAAAGGATTTAATATCTTGGAACACCATAATAAATGGTTTAGCAGTGCATGGACATGGGGCTGATGCTTTAAGCTTGTTTTCTCAAATGAAGAACACTGCAGAAAAGCCAGATGGTATTACTTTCATAGGCATTTTATGTGCTTGTTCTCATATGGGTTTGGTAGAAGATGGATTTTCCTATTTTTATTCAATGATTGATGAATACTCAATCATGCCCCAGATTGAACATTATGGTTGTATGGTAGATATGTTGGCTCGAGCTGGTCTTTTAGACCAGGCAGTGGATTTTGTGAAGAAGATGCCCATTGAAGCAGATGGTATTATTTGGACTGCCTTACTTGGGGCATGTAGGAGTTATAAAAATATCAAATTGGCTGAACTGGCTCTCCAACGGCTTATTGAGCTTGAACCAAAAAACCCAGCAAATTATGTTATGCTTTCTAATATTTATGGGGATGTCCGGAGATGGGAAGATGTGGCACGATTAAAAGTTGCAATGAGGGATACAGGTTTTAAAAAACTGCCAGGTTGTAGCTTGATTGAGGTTGATGATGGTGTGGTTGAGTTCTATTCCTTGGATGAGAGGCATCCAAAGAATGAGGAGATATATACAGCCTTGAGAGGGTTGACGAAGCTGTTAAGGTTATCTGGGTATGTTCCAGACCTTATGGAGCTTGGGCATGGAACTTAAGGAAAGAAAGAAAGAGATTAATCACGGATAAAAACGACATTACCCAGAATTGGTCCCTGTTAATTGAGGGTGGGGGGAGGGGTAAACCAGGAGGCAGATCTAAGCTTTGGCAGTCATTATTTGCACAAAGTGGCTTTTCTTAGACTTGACTCTGGATCCTCATGCTTGGCAGGTCAAGCTCTTACCATTATATCAAGTAATGATCCTAAACAACTCATTCAGTTAAGATTAGTCATATATGATATTTCACATATAAAACACATTCAGTTACTTCTCTCAAGGAAGCCTCGTGCTCCTGATCAATGTTGATGATTCTTGTAGAATTAATTTGTTCCTTCTATGTTAATGTCAATAGGACATTCTCTTGATCTGGTCTACCATGAGAGTTGATGTGCTCAGTGTAAAACTCCTCTTTTCAAATGACACGTCGTTCCCCAATAATATTCGTAACTTGATAAGATCATCACCTTTCTGACTTTTGATCCAATACAAATCTCTTTGAAAATGTAGTTATGTTAAAAAGACACTTATATAGAAGAGAAATTTTTTTAATAAGCAACCACAATAATTGTGCCGGTGTCCTTGTACCTGTTTGAGTGCTGTTATATTGAGCCACTGAGTGTATATGTCCTCCTTACATGCGGAGACTCCCTTTTTATAATTCTTTTTCTGGGGCTTTGATTTTGGAGACTCCTCTTTGCTGGAGAGCATATGTCTTGTCTGAATTTCTGATTCAGCATTAATGGGGGTTCTCGATTGATTATTCTTAAGAGAAATTATTGCTTCCTCTTCTTGGTTATTTATTTATTTTTATTTTTTGATAAATCCCTCTTCTTGGTCATTTGTGGCCTTTTTTATTTTTTTTTATTTTATTATTTCTAATTTCATTCTCAAAGGAAGCTGTGAATCCTGTACAAGGGTGATTAGGTGACCTTGATATGGCAGAGAGAATCAAGCACGTAGATCATTGTTTTCTCAGGTGCTATTGTGACCTTGTTTCTTGCTCAAAATTTAAGACCATGTGACCATCCCTCTTGGATGACGCAGTTTTAGAGGATCTTTTGATCATGCAGAAAATTTTGTTGAACGAGTCCCTTTCTTTTAATAGGCATTTCAGTGACCTTTCTTCAACAGTTGTTTCATAGGAGGTCTTATTGGGTAATGGAAACACAAATTTGATGCAAAATATGTCGAGAGTAGTATGATCTGATATTTTTGAGCCTGTTTACCAACTGATCCACCCAAAACACTAAATGTATAGTGAGCATACAATGAAGCAGTATGGAAATCCGAGCCTTATTAAAACTCCTCCAATTAAAAGATCGTCATTATAGAAGTTGCATTTACATAACAGACGGACCCTTTTTTTAGAAGTTTCATTCCATCGTTTTTCCTTTAAAATGTTTCCTTAAATTTCACTTGATTCCCTGTTGAATGCACTTCATTTTCTATCATTTGTGAAAAATTCATGATTTGTGCATACAACAATGTAGAGTTCTGCATTCTGGCTTAATCTGATCAGGACATTGAGATGAGTTCTATGCATGAAATATGTCCAGAAAACTGGTGGAATAACGATTTGAAGGTCATTAGGTTAGCATTTCTCATTTTATGTGTGAAGCTATTATTTTAGGGTGCTAAATGTTGGCCAACTTATGGTTACTTTCTAGTTCATTTCTGTATAATTTGTTAAGTTGGTATTGGTGTCATTCTTAGACTTGTATGGACATGGTTGATTGTTCTTGGTAGGACAAGAGACTGTCTCTCTCTTCATCTACACTCCATATTAGCCAAGTTTGGCTTATTGAAGCCATTATTTTATTTTTTTTGTTTTGTATTGTTTTTGTTTTTTTTAATGGTTTTGGATAACAACACCTATGACGGATAATTGAGATTATTGTTTTGGGTAAAAAGGATGGTTTCACTTTCACCCAAGTCTAGCTTTGTGAATAAATGAGGCTCGTTCCAGTTGTTGCAGCTGTGTTGATGCTTTTCCTGGATGCCTTCGAAACATAGAAGCAGGTTCATTAACTTAAAGTGAGCACATAACAGGTTCCTTCACATATCGTTTATTGTATGCTGTTAATTTGTGCCTAATCTTTGGGATATTATCATATTTTTACTTGCTGATTTTATGATCTTTGATCTCATAAATGTTTGGCCTATAAAGCGTAATTTTTTTGATGATAAAGGTTAGGACAGAATATTTGATAGCTGTTTTTAGAAAACCTCGGCAATTGATCATAGTTTGAGATTAGCATTTTACCTCTTAGGAGTGCATTAAACCTTCTTTATCTTATTATGGATGTTGTCTGGACATCATTTATGTATCCTTTCCACATGATTAATTTGTTCTTGATGTAACTTGGCTGTTGATGCTCATATGATTGGCAAAATGCATTATTAATTAGTTATAATTGTTTTTTCTCCTAGGCAAAAGCAGTATTAATTTTAATCATTGATGTGATCAACAAGTGGGAAATAAGTTTCCAATATTCTTTTGATCACCTTGATCTGTTGGATCAGAAGTGCATTGAACCTGTTTCATAGGAAGCTACGACTACTAAATAAGTATTTGCACAATGAAGATTCCCCATTATTTTTATTATAGAATTTTTTATGTAGAACTTATGAATGGTTTTCATTCTTGTTCTTTATTTATTTTTCATTTTTTATTTGTTCCTGGTGTGGTTGATGAATGAGTTATTAGCAGCCAAGGTAGAACATATACTTGCACTGGACTGCCAAAGCCTAGATTGCTGGTGCTCTTCCACGGGTACAGTTAGTTCCCCGTTTAATATGAACACACACTACAAGAAAATGTGTCTATTGTAGCATTTTCAGCAGCAATCAGCAACAAATGCTGCTATAAATAATAATAGCCGCATTTTTCGACCGCGGGTATGTTAGTAAAAATCAGGTATTATACCTGCGGTTTTAAGTGAAACCGCTGGTGTATTATTTATTTCCCTGTCGGTTTGTCTAAAAGTGCTGCAATAAACCTATGATTGGTTGTAAATAATCAAATCAACTGGAGTTATTTGTGGAATTGTATTGTCTATATAAATATACCCTACGGTTGATAGTGTAGGAAAATAATGGTTTTCGGCAATTATAATTCGAAATTAAAGTGGGACTCAACCGTCGATTGAGGTGAGTCTGAGTGAGGTTGTATTCTCTTAAGTGAGAAGATTATAATATAAAAATAATATTGAGTTGTGAATGATAATTGTCTCATAAAGTGGACATCAATTAAAGTTGGGCTTGTGCATGAACATGTGTTGGGTATGGACTTAGCTTTGGACCTAGTCTTGAGCTTGGGCTTTGTGTTGAGATTAGCTTGTGCATGTGTTTAAGATTAGGTCTGGATCGGGTTGTGACCCAACACCCATATCTGTTTTGCGACCCATTAGGTTTAAATAACATTATATACATATTTAATTATATATGTTATGCACATGGGAGTTTTTCTTCTTTGTAACTCTAGCCCTAATGGCTAGAGTTGATGGCCATTGATGTTAGGTTTTAATGTAGCCTTCATGGCTAAGACCCCTTATCTATAAATATGAAAAGGGTCTTTCCCCTCCAACCTAAAAATATGACATAGAGATGATTTTTGTGATGGAAAATTTGTGATTTTCTTTAGATAAAGTTAGCTATGTTTGCAACAGGAAAAATTTAGAGTTTTTTAAAATTCCTGTCTTCTTTTTACTAGTCCCTTCTTTGATTCTTGTTAGAGAGAGAGTGTTGCACTTAGTTAGTTCACCAAAGCTATCCACGAGGTGCTCCTGTAGTAGCTAGTCACAACCGTCGTATTCTGAGAGACAGATGCCGATTTTCCTCCAGCACCCTTTAGCGAGGTAGCGAATATGTTTTAAGGAAACTGTGTAAACCACAGGCTTTGGTTTGCTTCTCTTATCATTTGTTCTTTATTTTTCAAAGCTAAATTTACTTCAACGAGTTCTAATATTTATTTATCTATGTTACTAATTTGTCCTATTAATGATTTTGTTTGTAGGAATCCATTATTTAACCTATTCATATTGTTGTAGTTTATTCTGTATTTAATTCTTCAATAAAAAGACCAAGATTATTTTGTCATTTCTATTTAATTTTATTTTTCTATTATTATTACGATGTAGAACAAGTAGCCGAAGACTTCTTGGAACAATTGGACTGACAAAAGGTAAGAAAGATGTAGAACAAAATTCTATAATTTTTATATTTCTTAATTTTATTATTTTAGAATTAGATTTTGACTAGGATTTTATGTAGTTTAGAATTTTAGTCTCTTAGGTTTCCTAATTTGTGTGGATTTAAGTTTCCTAATTTATTTTAGAATTACTTTTCCTACAAGTATTAGGTTTAGTCTATTATAAATAAGCTTACAAGCATATGTGATTCATTCAATCAATAATATTTTAAAGAGTTTTTTTTCTATCTTCCTTATGGATTCAAGGATGTTCTTGTGGATTTAAGAATTCTCGTCTACTAGAACGATATCTAGTCTTGTGTGATTTATTCTGCTGCATCAAGTGGTATCAAAGTAAGGAGTCACCTGGCTCAATGGCACAAGACAGAGTAGATCATGCAAACTCTACTGGCAAAGATCATAGGGTCGAGGCCCTGTGGGTAGCATATGAGAAACAACAAGAGCAGTTGAACGAAATTCGTGATCTACTTATTGGCTTGAATCTCAATGCCAACAACAGGCCACCAGTGGTTGATAGGATCCATGCTGAGGGAGTTACCCAAGGCCAACTTGTTAACCAAAATAGAGTGCACACCAAAGGATTCGCCCAAGGTCAACCTGTTCAGAATGCTCCTAGACGTCCCCTTCGTTGTCCATCTGAGAGTGAGGAGGAGTCTGAACAAGAGTTTGAACCACTTCTAGCCAACTATCAGCCTAGAAGGCAACAACAACAAGGGTTCGATGAGTACCGAATGAAGATAGATCTTCCCCAGTTCAATGGAAATCTGCATATTGAGGATTTTCTTGACTGGCTTTCAGAGGTGGAGCGATTTTTTGGGATGATGGATGTTCCAGAATCAAAGATGGTGAAATTGGTGGCGTACAAACTAAAAGGAGGTGCTGCGGTATGATGGGATCAATTGTAGAAAAATAGGCATCGACAAGGAAAGGAATCTGTACGGACTTGGCGTTAGATGAAACAACTCCTTCAAGACAGATTTTTACCACCAGATTATGATCAATACTTGTTTCAGTTGTACCAAAATTGCACCCAAGGAAGCCGATCTGTATTTGATTATACAACTGAATTTTGCCGACTTTTAGATCGCAATAATCTAAATGAGACCAAAGGACAGCGTGTAGCCCGGTATCTTAATGGGTTAAAATTAACCATTCGAGAGAAGATGGGGTTATCAGTAGTGTGGACTGTGGATGAAGCACATAATATGGCTCTCAAAGCCGAGCTAATGAAGCGCAAGACAACCTATTCTGGATATCGTCGGAACCTTTCTGATTCTTCGTTTCCTTCTAGGGAAAAAGGAAAAGGGGCTACCCAACCAACAGTTCCAGTAAATCAGCAGAGGAGTACCGCTGGTGGAGGAGGAAACCAAATGACTCGATCAAGTAGTAAAGAGGCACCTCGAAACACAAATCCTTATGCCAAACCAACAACGGATAAGTGTTATAGATGTAGTTTGCCTGACCATCGCTCTAATGTGTGCCCAGAAAGAAGGACTGCTAATTTAGTTGAAGAAGAAGATGAAATTGGGGATGATGGAGATGCAGAATATGAGGGTGATCAGTATGAAGGTACTGAACTCGCCAGAGAAGAAGGGTTCTATTTACACCAAAAACTGAGGACCTCAGTTAACGTCACAGTATTTTTTGCTCTTGCTGTACCGTAAATCAAAAGGTGTGTGACCTTATTGTGGACAGTGGAAGTTGTGAAAATTTTGTGGCTAGACGATTGGTAGCACACCTGAAGTTGTCTCCTGAACCACACCCTCTCCCTACAGTATTGGCTGGATCACAAAAGGACCTGCTGTCAAGATAACCAAAGCATGTAAGGTACCTATTTCTATTGGCAAACATTATAAATCCAATGTATTATGTGATGTGGTTGATATGGATGCTAGTCATGTATTACTTGGAAGACCTTGGCAATTTGATGTGGATATTACATTTAGAGGGTGAGACAACACTTATGTGTTCAATTGGGGGTCTCATAAAATTGCTATGAGTCCCTTAAAGCAACACACAGTGCCTCCGAAAGTCAAAGCGAAGTCTTTCCTCACTATAACCAATTTAGAGGCCGAGTTTATAGTAGATGCGAAAACTTCACAAGAGGTATTCCAAGAGCTTACTGCTGATGAGTTGCCAGATGAACTTCCACCCATGAGGGACATTCAGCATCAAATTGATTTCATACTAGGAGCAAGTCTGCCAAACCTACCACACTACAAAATGAGTCCAAAAGAGAGTGAGATCTTCCGAGAGAAAGTTGAAAAATTGCTGCGAAAGGGACTTATTCGTGAAACCCTAAGTCTATGTACTGTTCTGGCATTATTAACGCCAAAAAAAGATGGAAGTTGGCGAATGTGTGTAGACAGCCGAGCCATTAACAAGATTACCATCAAGTACAGATTTCCCATTCCCCGACTAGATGATATGTTGGACATGCTGGAAGGATCAAAGTGGTTTTCAAAGATCGATCTGCGAAGTGGGTACCATCAAATACAAATCCGTCCTGGGGATGAATGGAAAAAAGCATTCAAGACTAAGGATAGTTTGTATGAATAGTTGGTTATGCCATTTGGCCTTTCTAATGCTCCCAACACCTTTATGCGAGTTATGCATCAGGTATTACGACCTTTGACTGGGAAATTTGTCGTGGTTTATTTTGATGACAACTTAATCTACAATAAATCATAGGAGGACCACATGGCCCATTTACGAGAAGTGTTGACAGCACTGGAGGTAAGCAGATTGTACGTTAACCTTAAGAAGTGCAGTTTCCTCACAAGTAGCTTGCTGTTCTTGGGTTATGTGGTTACTAAGAAGCACGGACACCTCCCCGGGGGCTACGTATCAGTGTCAGACACGCGTCGGACACGGACACGCGGCGGACACGCGGTTGACACGTGTCTGACACGTCTGCAGAGGTGTCCCCTTTTTTTTTTTTTTTTTGTTTTCCGGACACGCACCGGACACGTCCAGACACGCGACGGACACGCGCGGGGTTGAAAACATAATTTTTGAAACTTAAAACAGGGTCAAAGTGCAAAATTAACAAAAAGAAAAGGAAAAGAAAAGGAAAAGAAAAGGAAGACGATCGAAGGGGAGAAGAAAGAGTCGAACCTGATCGAGGGGAGAAACCCTAACCTGATCGATCGGCTTCGTCTCTGAGGGCTTCGATCTTCGTCACTCTCTCGATCGTCTTTGTCTCTGCTTCTCTCCCTCTTCATCTCTGTTCGTCGTTCTCTGCTTCGTCTCTGTTCTCTCCCTCTTCGTCTCTGCTTCGTCTCTGTTCTCTTCACTCTCTCTCTTCGTCGTTCTCTTCACCCTCTCTCTTCGTCTCTGTTTAACTATGTTTGATCATATATATTATATAAATAACATATAATATATATAATTTATCATATATTATATATGTAATAAAATTTATAAATTATAATTTTTACCATATATAATAAAATATTTAATTATTATTTCTTAAAATATCATATATAATAATAATTTTTGTAAAATATTATTTCTTAACTTTTTTAATTTTACATATAATAAATAATAAAATAAATAAAATTAGTATATATTTTTTAATTTTGCATATAATAAATAAAATAAATAAATAAAAATAAATACAAATAGTATATATTTTTTAATTTTACATATAATATATAAATAAAATTATATATATTAAACGTGTCCCCAGCGTGTCGTGTCCCCAATTTTTTGAAAAATTACGTGTCCGCGTGTCTGTGTCGTGTCCGTGTCGTGTCTCGTATCCGTGTCCGTGCTACTTAGTGTGGTTAGTTCAGATGGCATTCATATAGATCAAGAGAAGGTTCGAGCCATCCAAGAGTGGCCAACACCCAAGACTGTTAGTGATGTTCGGAGTTTCCATGGGTTGGCTACGTTTTATAGGCGTTTCATTCGAAGTTTCAGCACTATTGTGGCACCAATCACAGAGTGCATGAAGAAAGGAAAATTCATGTGGAGTGATGATGCGGAAAAGAGCTTCTTGTTGATCAAAGAGAAGTTATGCACTGCACCAGTGCTAGCTTTGCCCAGTTTTGAGAAGATTTTTGAGGTAGTGTGTGATGTTAGTGGTATGGGCATCGGGGCTGTCCTATCTCAAGAACATAAACTAGTGGCCTTTTTCAGCGAAAAATTAAGTGAAGCTCGACAAAAGTGGAGCACTTATGACCAAGAATTTTATGCAGTGGTTCGAGCTTTGAAGCATTGGGAACATTACCTGATACAGAGAGAGTTTGTGTTGTATACTGATCATCAAGCCTTAAAGTTTATCAACAGCCAGAAGCCCCTGGATAACATGCATGTAAGATGGTCTACTTTCCTTCAGAAATTTCCTTTTACTATTCGCCACAAATCAGGGACTCTGAATCGAGTCGCGGATGCCTTGAGTCGACGGGCTAGTTTGTTAGTCACGTTGACACGTGAGATTGTGGGGTTTGAGTTCCTGAAAGACCTTTATCCAGATGATGATGACTTCAAGGAGATATGGGCAAAGTGTATTCAAAGGCAACCAGTCAGTGATTTCCACATCACTGATGCCTATCTATTTCGAGAAAATTGCTTGTGCATTCCCCGTACCACTTCGCGAGAGAAACTAATTCGAGATCTCCATGGTAGTGGCTTAAGTGGACATTTGGGCAGGGACAAGACTATTGCAAGTATGGAAGAACGATATTTCTGGCCTCAGTTGAAGCGAGATGTTGGCAATTTTGTGAGGAAGTGCTATATTTGTCAGGTATCCAAAAGGCAGTCTCAGAATACTGGCCTTTATATGCCTCTACCTGTTCCTAACAGCATTTGGGAAGACTTGTCGATGGACTTTGTGTTGGGACTCCCTCGCACCCAACATGGAGTTGATTCTGTGTTCGTAGTGGTTGACAGGTTTTCAAAGATGGCACATTTTATTCCTTGTCGAAAGACTTCAGATGCCTCTCATGTGGCTCGATTATTCTTTCGAGAAGTAGTTCGTTTGCATGGAGTCCCTCAATCCATTACCTCAGATTGTGATGTCAAGTTCCTTAGCCACTTCTTGGTGACTTCGTGGAAGATATTTAACACAGCCTTGAATCGTAGTTCAACCGCGCATCCTCAAACAGATGGTCAAACAGAGGTGACTAATAAGACTTTGGGCAATTTGGTTCACAACATTTGTGGAGACAAACCAAAGCAATGGGATCTTGCTTTGCCTCAAGCAGAACTCGCATATAATAGCGCAGTTCACAGTGCCACAGGAAAATCACCATTCTCTCTAGTGTATGTCACACCTCCAAAACATACAGTTGATTTGCTCTGTTTGCCTCGGGGTCCAGGAGTGAGTATTACCGCCAAAACCATGGCCAAACAAGCCCAAGCAGTACAAGAAGAAGTACGACAGAAGCTGGAGGAAACAAATACCAAATATAAGGCAGCCGTAGACAACCATCGACGCTCCAAACTGTTCAAGGAAAGAGATTCAGTAATGGTGTTTTTGCGCAAAGACAGATTTCCAGTCGGCACATACAATAAATTGAAGCCTCGCAAGTATGGTCCATATAGGGTGTTGAAGAAAATCAATGACAATGCTTATGTGATTAAGCTACCAGACGACATGAAGATTTCCAAGACTTCTAATGTAACTGATTTATATGAGTATCATGCTGAAGACCCCCTTATCCAGAATCGAACTCGAGGTCTAGTTCTCTCCAAGAAAAAAAGACTGATGTAGAACAAGTAGCCGAAGACTTCTTGGAACAATTGGACTGACAAAAAGCAAGAAAGATGTAGAACAAAATTCTATAATTTTTATATTTCTTAATTTTATTATTTTGGAATTAGATTTTGACTAGAATTTTATATAGTTTAGAATTTTAGTCTCTTAGGTTTCCTAATTTGTGTGGATTTAAGTTTCCTAGTTTATTTTAGAATCACTTTTCCTACAAGTATTAGGTTTAGTCTATTATAAATAAGCCTACAAGCATATGTGATTCATTCAATCAATAATATTTTAAAGAGTTTTTCTTTTATCTTCCTTGTCGATTCAAGGGTGTTCTTTTGGATTCAAGAATTCTCGTCTATTAGAACGATATCTAGTCTCGTGTGATTTATTCTGCTGCGTCAATTATTATTATAGGAAAATGCCAACAGATAGGCCTCTCAACTTAGTTGCAACCATTTACAGTTCATGATGACATTGCTACTATTGTCAGCCAATCAGTCCATCACAGTCTACTACCAATGAGATGAGTCCGGCCTCCATCTCTGTGATCACCATTGTCGGCCAACAATAACCAGATCTATCACTGTCTCTGACCAGTGTCTTCACAGGCGACCCAATTGCAGACCTTACAACATGAAATCAGACCCTTCTCCCAAATAAAAGAGATGATGGATTAGCAGTTATACAAAGCCATATTATCTTGGGAGTTCTTGGCCATTCATAGGGATTGTGATTGTTAGCTTAATTGGAGGCTAGATGATCGGTTGTTGAAATGGATATGGCAACAATATGGTTTTGACATCCCAAGGTGAGATCTATTTAATGCTTTTGGTGATTTTGATGTTTATGTATATTTGTAATATCATGGATAAACTGAAAATTGGCTATATGATGGGTTTTCCCTTCTTTTTCCAGCTACAAGACAAGCTTGACTGAACAAAATTGGAGATTGTCAAAGCAAATAAAGGGTATTGTCCATAAACAGAACACAAACAACAGCAGTCGAAATCGTCTTTATGTGTAAGCTGTAGCAGCGGTTTCTTATGTCACTCTATAATCTTTTGGAACAAGCATCAAATTGGGTAATTGTTGTTTCATTGAGGTGCAAGTGAGCTTGCGTCTGGTGCAAGTAAAAGTTATGATATGAGACACATCTCTCGCTTGTTCTAAATGATAACTTTAAGTTGTTTCCACTTAAATGCAAATTTTTCATAATTTTACTAGTATTAGTGTTTGTTGCAAGTGTTGCTACAGGTCTATGTTGATGGATATAGTGCGGCAGTTTTAATGGCCTTTTTTACAGCCGTTGGTATAAATTTCTGAGTCTTTAGCAATAGTTTTTGGTATCTTTAGCTATCTTCTGACCACTATTGATAACCAAAATTTATGTAATGATATTTCTATCATCGTTTAAATAAAGAAGTGTACCAAAGAGTCAGAGGCCAAGGGATTGTCCTCGTGGAGTTGTGGATCGATTTGAGATCCTCTAGAATGATCTCCAAGTAATTTTTGGTATTGTTAGAAAAGAAAAATGTTTTAGAGCTCTAGAGCTACTCTAATGATGTGGCAGCTGCATAGGTCTCACCTGGATGTGATGTTTTGGCTTGGCTTTTTTTTTTTTTGAAAGCTGGCAGCTCAATAGAGCTATACTTTTAGAGTTCTAGGTCATCACTGAGTTGAAAAACAAAAGTTAATAGTACAATAGTATTGATAGTCACTTTTTTTTTTTTTTTTCTTTAAATCTCAGCTCTTTAAGAAAAATTACTCTAAAAGATTCATACTCATTGATAAGGTACCTTTTATTTGACATGATATATGAGTTCGAGCATAGTTGCTGTGCGATACAACTCTACTTTGCTTATTTCCTTCTAACCGATTGTACCCAAAAAAAATAATTAATTAATTGCACAAAACCATGATATTGGAGTTTGAAGCCTTCCTTGCTTGTGACACCTGAAAAGTTATCAGTAAAAAATGAACTTTCCTTATAGGTAGAGGGTATGGGTGAGCAGCGGATATATCGATCTGCTCAAATCGATCTAACCGAACCAATATGTCGTATTTTGGACGGATGTGTGATGACGAATGGACGGTTATGGATTGATTTTTTTCAATCCGCCTAGTTTTGGACGAATGACGGATTTGAGATTCCTTTGGCCTCAACCGAACCGTCAAACCTAAGTATCTCTAGTAATTTGTAACATTTTGTATTTTCAATTTATTTAGATATTCAGTTTGTATTTTCAATTGAAAAATAGTTTAAATATTTTGTTGAATATATTCTGTTGAAAAACAGTTTTTAACTTAAATATATTTTTTGAATTAAAAAATAAATAAATGTTTTATTTATCTATATTTTTTGGTTTTTAAATCTAATTCTAAAAATAATAAATAAAAAAGATGATATATGTTGGTTGGTTTTTGTTTTTAAAAACAGATATAGATATAACAATACAGAAGTATACAATTTCTACTACTGCTTTGTTCATGGTTTTGGTGGTTTGAATTGTTTTTATATTTTAAGAATTATAGATAGTAATATTTTATGTGGATGAGGTATATTGTGATTGTAATATGTGGATGAGGCATGCAGTGATTGTAATATTCTAAAGTTTCAATTTTTTTTCTTTAGATGAGTCATGCAGTGATTGTAATACTTTTTTAAATCATTGACTGTAATATATATATATATTTTTTGGGGTTTTTTTTTAAGGTCCCTCGTATTAATATTTTATAGCATAAAGGACATCTAATATTTTCATAATGTCTAAAGTCCCTCAAGTTGATCCAGAGAAAATTGGTCTAAAGAAAATTAGTCCAGAGAAAATTCACGTCACAGAGAAAATTGGTCCAGAGAAATTTTTCTCTGACCTTCAGGAGTGGTTGATGGAGGACAGAAAGTGTATACAACATCGAGCTGATTACCAAAATAAAAAAGAAGCAATAACATCAGTGGGATTTGCAGATTAAGAAGCACAATCATTGAAGGAATGAAATTAAACATACACACATGAGTACAGGTATATGTGAGTGTGAAATCTATGAAAATATACATAATATATATAAACTCAGAGATAGTGGACTTTCTGGAATTTGTTGTAAGATCATAACAAATTTATCAAACATTACCTTCCGACGAGTCACTTTAGATGCCTTCCAGCAAAGCAAGCTTCTTGATTTAGATTCTAGTTTCCTGTAGAAACCAAGAAATATTAGAGCCGTTTCAAAGTTCATGAACATCTCTGAGTTTAAGACTTTGAACATTCAAATTTTCTCTGGAAAATTCAAAATTTCTCTAGACTCCCCAAACCCAGAAAAATTCCCAGACAAACATTTCCAGAGATTCTCTCACCCAGAGAATTTCTCTAGACTCCACAACCTAGAGAAAATTCCCAAACAAATATTTCCAGAGAAATTCTCTCAACCCAAAGAATTTCTCTAGACTCCACAACCCAGAGAAATTCCCAAACAAACCTTTCCAAAAAAATTGTTAATTTAAGTAATTATCACATATTCCTCCAAAGAAATAAGAAAGAAAAATAATGGATAAAGCTGCCATGGGCATGAACGTGATGCTTTGAGACGAGACCAATGATGATGAACTTGCAGAATTTGTAACTGAGTATACCTGTAGCTGTAGCAAGGCAGGCGATGGGGTTAACATGCTAGCCGCATCTGCTGGGCAATTGATGAGCGTCGGTCAGGTTGATGCCGTACTGCTGAGCTGCATTGGTGCCCTTGATGCTAATCATACTACATAAGCATTCAGGGTTTGATTTAATCACAGATTTGAGAGGATTACAGCAACTATCTGGTGGGTTGTCATGGCTCCCTCTAAGATTAAGGTAGTTGAAGCATGGAATAAGCTGGTTTACACACGATGTTATACTACTTTCCTGTTGTTAGTGTTGTTGTTGTGGTCTAGAGCCACAAAGGTTTACGCACGATGTTATGCTACTTTCCTCTAGAGCCACAGAGGCTGGCGTCGGAGTTTGATTATGAAGAGACGAGGAGAAAGACGACGGAGCACAAGGCAATCCGCGGCGAAACCGAGCGTGGCTAGTCCGGTTCAAAACTCACCGCCATTGAAGCTATATATATATTTGTGTATGTATTCTAGAGAGAGAGAGAGAAGTGGGAAGCTGAGGTTTGATTTCAGTCAAATTTCTTTATGATATATGGGTGTTGGAGTTGAGGGACCTTAGATATCAAAAAATAATTTTGTGGATCTCTTCCATTACGAAAAGTGGGAGAGGGACCCTAAACTAATTTTCCCTATATATATATATATTTTTTTTGAGGAAGTGCACATGTTGAATTATGTTGACAATTAGTAAAATTTTAAACCGTCAAACTGATTCGCATCCATCCGTTAATCCGCTCAATCCACATCCGCTAGATTGACAGACGTATGTGAATTGATTTTCTCCAATCTATTAATTTGACAGACGGATAGTGGATTGGAGGTTCCGTGGCTACAATCGACCCTCGCCTACCCCTAGTAGAGGGGTGTAAAAATGCTCCCCAATCTGAAATCCACCCGAATCTCGTCTGCAGTCAGACTAAGCCCAGGCAGGCAAGCCTGAGCCCATAGCGAATCCTCAGGCTTGGGCCGTGTATTTTTTTGTTTGGCTTAGGCCATTTGGCTTGGCTCGTTGACCCGGTCCAAGCCTATTCTGAAGCCCAACCAAAGCTCGGTCCTCTTGGCTGACCCGAGGCCCAACCTTATTTTTATTTTTAAGCTATTTTAATAAAAAAAGATATATTAAAAAAATAAGTAAAAAATTGTTTAGCTCAGTCTAGGCCCACCCAGACCCAAGGCTTGAATTTTCATAGGGCTTGGGCTTAGTGGCGGAGCTAGGAATTTAATATAGGGGGGCACCTGGATCTGCAGGAAGGTCTGCTAAATTGATTTCTATGCGACTTTGTTTTGCGGAAGAATAATTATCATCTTTTTCTTGAGGAAGAGATGATTCCAACTTTGATTTTCTTTTGAAATATTTTTCCATGACTGTTTGAAAAAACTAAAAATAAAAATAAAAATTCATAATCAAAATCACAAATCCCCACAAATCAAAATCTCCAATTTTAATACAAATAAAAAAAAAAAAAATTAGCACAAATCACAACAATTCAAAATTTCTAATTTTAGTACAAATTATAACAAATCAAAATCCCTAATTTAAATATTAATCACTGCAAATTAATATTTTTAATTTTAGCACAAATAACAACAAACCAAAATCCCTAATTCTAATATAAATCACCACCAATTAAGATTCATAATTTTAGCATATCAAAATCTCTTATTTTAACATAAATAATAACAAATAAAAAAAATTTACAAATTAAAACTTAACAAATAACTATAAATTAATACTCATAATTTTTATTTAAAAGTAAAAAAATAAATAAATAAAGTTACCTGTAAACAATGAAGAGAAGATACTAAGGTTGTAATGTGGTCCTAAATCTGTGTTATGTGATCCTAATCTGGTGAATCGTGAGTCGGTAAATTGCAAAGCAACAAAGGGAGACAAAGAAAATACAAAAATACTTAACAAGTACTGTAAATAAATAAACATAAATAAAGGATTTCATACACTTCTAGGGTTTTAGCCTTGCCGTAATTAGAGTTGTGTGTACTCATCAAAAAAAAAAAAATTTGTGTGTCAGTGTTTGATTGGAATTGAGATTCAAAAAAAAAAAAAAAAATGGGTTTGTTGTGTGGTGTCAGTGTGTATTGGGATGCATTTGGAGGGCTATGTAACAGGGGCACTGTGTAAGCAAGACCAAACCAAAATTTTTTTTTTGAAAAGTCAAGGGGGGACACGTGACCCCCCTTGACCCAACGTCCCTCCGCCACTTGGGCTGAGATTTCCCTAGAGTGGCTCAGCTCGGCTTGGCCTGATTTTTGGTGTGAGCTCGCAAGGCCCAAAGGCGGGGCAGCCGGGCTAGGATAGGGAAAATCCATAGCGGATAGTGTTCATAAAACCTTTGAGAGGCCCTCCAAAAATGGGCCAAGTAAACCCATTCTCAAAGCAGTCTTGTAATAAGGCCTTTTGAGGCCCTCCAAACATGAAATGGATATAACATGGGCTTAAAATGAAATCCATATAAAAGGGGGTTTCTGTTAATCTCACGCATTACAAATCTGTCAAGGCCCATGAAATTCCATTTACAAATTATTCATGATTTTTTTTTTCTTTTTTAAAAAAAATTTCAATCCATGTTTTAATCTTACATTTGCAAAGAGATTTTTGAAGGAAAATAGATAAGGACAGGGTAAACAAATTCAAGATTCAAACATTGATTTCTTTTCTTTATTCCTTCATAAATTCAATTGTAAATCCAAAACGTTGTGTTTTGAGAAAAGATTTGGAAAGGGGGAAAAAAAAGTGAAGAAAAACATGAAAATATTAAATTTCATCACAATTTCCTTTCCTTTCTTTTTATTTTTAATACAAATTTCTATCTAAGTACATGGTTTACACAACCAAAATGATTTTATAATAAGCTGAATCAGTTTTAAGGGGAATTCCATGCGTGAATAAGTTTTAAAACTGGGCCAAAGGTTTGCATTTGTACAATCAATCAAGCCCACTAAAGAGAGGTGGGTGGTTTTCATTTTTGGTGAAATAAGTAGTCTAAAATGAATCAAGATTGTACGCAATAATTTCTCTGTAATGTTTTTGTTGTGATATTCAATGATTTATATTTACAGTTAAGCAAAATTATGTTGTATTTAAAGTGTGGTTTTTTAATGTCATATAATCTCAACACAAATTGTTAAATTATGTAGTTTACTAATGTATCTTACTATTTGAGTTAAAAGTGAAGTAAAATGACACTAAAACCACACATCCTATAATAATATAGTTTTGTTTTAACTTTAAACATAGGTCATTGGGTTACCACAATAAGATTATTGTAGAGATTTTGATCCTAAAAAAAATGCTATGTAATCAGAAATTTAAGGTGTGTTGTGTAGGTTTAAAATTAGTGTGATGTGGGTCACTTTCGGAATCAATGTGGTCAATCGAGGTAAGTTTCACTACATATAAGAAGTTTTAGGAACCAAACTTTTTTGTCTCTAAAAATGAAAATTTTGTTACAAAAAATATTAGAGGATCAATTCATATATCGTTGTGACGGTCGTCACTAAATGGTCCTCTAGAGAGGGGGAAAAAAAAAAAAAAAAAAAAAAACTTTTACTGACAAAATTTTAAAAGTATTCATAATAAATGTACTTTTAAGAACAAAACAATTTGGTGCAAAAAAAGTTTACTTTTTTAAACAAATTTTGATCTCAAAATCAAAAGAATAGTAATTCAACATTAAATATCCAATTCATTCGCTAAAAATACAACAACACTTGAAAACTAAAATATTTCATTTTTAGAAAATGATTTTATTCTTAAATTTTTTTCTTTAAAACTTTAAATTATTATAGTGCTTTTTAATAATTTTTTTGAAATGCAGAGCATTGTTGAAATTTTTTTCCCCCTCATTGAGAGCATTGTTGAATCCTTAATCATGGGATACATGTGTACACACAACTTGCCTAGCATTTCACATGATTTTAGAGACAAAATCATATTGTTAGCTTCTAAACAATATTTATTATATTATGTTTTCATATAAAAATTTTGCCTCCAAACTTGCTCAGTATTTCACAAGGATTCATTTCTTTTGAAATTTTTTTTAATTCCCAGAACATAAATGAAAATAAAAAAAAATTGACAGAATAGTTGATTACAAAATAGGATTAAATTATTTTTTTGAATTACTAGAAAGATTAAATTCAAACTTCTCATCATTTTTGTTTAAAAACATGAAAAACGAGTAAAAAAAAAAAAAAAAAAAAAAAAAAAAAAAAAAAAAAAAACACTTCCATTCAACAATGTTGGTGTGGGTGTTGATTTTCGACCACACAACCAAAAGAGGAACTCAGCTGGAGAGCACCAACAGAATAGAATGAGCCAACCACCTACCAACAAGAAGATGAGAATTCCGTGGTGGTTCGTCCACCTGGGGGCACTCCGACGATTAAGTTAGTAAATCTTATCTCTCATAGATAGTAAAATAGTACTTAAACTCACAAGAAAGAACTTACCTCAGACCCACGAGGGTGTCTCACTTTTATAACCAACAATGACCTGATCACCTAAAAGTCTCACTTTATTCGACTCAGGCTTAATGCTCATCCTGGACTCTCGGCTAAATAGGGATAAACTCTTCATGAGCCTTATCCTTATCCAAACTGAGATCCTCTCATGTTTTAGGACTCTTGTCCCTTATCTGGATACCTTGAGATTCCGGCATTACCGCAATACCGTGATCACCTCAGCAACATAATTATCCACGTAGCACCTTAGTCGACATCTCAGGGCTATCGCGGCCACGTGGTGCCATTCGCCAAATACTTCCCCACAACTACCCCCTAGGTTCTATTACCTCAGCTACCTAAGGTGATGAAACCTACATTGTTTGTCCACCCCAACACATCGGATCAAACATGCATATACTGCTCCGACCGAGATCATGACTCGTCGGCTTCAAATAACTAGGACTCAATTGCCCACTCTATCAAGAATCAAGAACTAAGAACCAAGTTCTTTTAAGCATTTCAACCGAGCTCGATCCTTCAACCGAGATTACTGCCTCATTATTTCAAGAATTGCAAGAGTTTCAACTGCGCATGAGCTGTCGCGCATAGTCAATTCAACCGTTTCTTCTATGTGTCACATTCTCATTGGCTTGTACCAAGCACGCGCTATCAAATTCCGTCGTTTCTGCCCACACTGCCTGACAGGCACATTTTCATTGTGTTTTCCTGCCTTTTCGCGTTTTTGACAAAACTCCCTCCCTTCTCTCTTCGTCTTTTCACTTTTGCAATTACAATCTCTCTCTCGTCCTAGATTTTCTCTCTCCAAATTTCTCTCTCAAACCACCATTTTCAAGCCCTTTCAAGCTCTGCAACTGCCACTACAAGAAAACAGCCCAAGTAACACGGAGCTTTTTGCGACGGCATAGGTGCCGTCGCCAAAAATGCTATTTTGCGACGACATTTTCAAACCGTCGCTAAAAATGGTCTTTTGTGACGGCATTTTCAAACTGTCGCCAAAAATGGCCTTTTGCGACGCTGGTGACCCCGTCGCTAATGAATATACAAAAAAAATACATAAACATTTGCGATGCTTGGTGTACTGTTGCAAATTTTTTTTTTTTTAGACGGTAAACATTTACTGTGGCAAATAGTGGACCATTTGTGACGGCAAAAATCCATCGCAAAGTAACTCTTGTTAAAACGGCATCGTTTTATTTGTTAGGATTTACCATTTGTGATGGTTTAAATATGTCGTCGCAAAAAGTAATGAAAATTTTTCAAACCCACTCATTTTAGCCCATTCGCAGTCAATTTTCCCCCCAAATCCCCTAAAACCTTTCTGAAACCAACCCCAAATCCCTAACACCTTTCTGAAACCAAAATCCCCAAAACCTTTTTGAAGCAAAATCCCCAAAACCCTTGAGCCAAAATTCAACGACGGTGAAGGACGACGACGGTGAACGACGATGACGACTAGCAGCGAGTGAGCAGTGAGTGATGACGATGAACGACGACGACGAGCAGCAACAAGTGACGGCTAGTAGCGAACAACGGCTAGCAACGAGCGACGACGAGCAACGGTGAAGACGGCGGCGGCGAGTGACGACTGTATGCCCTCTCTCTCTCTCTCTCTAATTACATCCAAAGATGAGACGAGATATGATCGTGATGTAGGACAAGATTTTCAGGACAAGATTTTAAGAATTTTTGTATTTTTAGTTTTAATATTTTTTGATAAATTTTTTTATTAGGATTCTTGTAATTTAGTATAAATAATGTAGAATTATTAGGTTTCTTAATTTTATTATTTTGGAATTAGATTTTGACTAGGATTTTAAAGCGGAATACACGGGGACTACATATCGTTCTAGTAGACGAAAGGGGCTTTCGAATCCACGAGAAAAATAGAACCTTGAATCCACAAGGAAGAGAAAATATCTTAATATTATTGATTGAATGAATAAAAGTTGTATAAAATTTGTCTTTGCCATGAGGCTTACATAGCTATTTATAATAAACTAAATATAATACTTGTAGGAAAAGTGATTCCAAAATAAACTAGGAAACTTAAATCAACACAAATTAAGAAACCTAAGAGAATAGGAAACTAAAATTATAAATTATTTAAAATCTTAGTCAAAATCTAATTCTAAAATAATAAAATTAAGAAACCTAATAATTCTAAAATATTTATACTAAATTACAAGAATCCTAATAAAATAATATATTAAAAATATTAAAACTAAAAATATAAAAATTCTTAAAATCTTGTTCTACATCAGACTCCTCTTCTTTGAAAGAACTCGTCCTCGAGTTCATATTAGAGATCTGCCGTCTTCCATGCCAAATAAAGAGATATTTTGAATGTTTCAGTTGCTTGCGCCTCTTCCAAAAGTTGTATATAGAAAAGTTTTCTGTCTGAAGGTTCTTCTCTATATGCTTCAACTGGTTGACAAGATTAATTTGACAAGTATTGACAATCAAATTAAATTGCTTAACACCAAGAAAATCAACGAAATTTACTTCATGTAGAACTTGAATGCTCTCTTGATGTTGCACCATCCCAGATTCAATTGATCCTTCAATTATCAACCTTGGAATATTAAGTGTAGCATCAACCAATTTCTTTGTTCCATGCAGCAATGGTATTATCTCTTCTTCTATTTTCTCTTTCTTACTGGGCTCAATCAGATCTTCTTCTTCCTCAATATTTTTATGATTTGTTTGTAAGACTTTCTCCCCAATATTCAAATTAACATGTGTTGATGCATTATCAACACTTGAACAAGACTTTGTATCTTCTTCATTAGTTTTACAAATATTCTCACCACAAATAATATTTTGATGCGAATTCTTTTCTTTTTCAACTACAATTTCATGGCAATGTTTTACCAACTCCATGAACGTATCTTGATTTGTATATGACAATATATCTTCATGATCATGAAAGTAAAATTTTAATGCTAAAAACTTTTTCATTGTTAACCATGAATGAAATTTGTCTTTACCTTTGCAAACTTGATAATCTTGTAACACATTCCACTACTTTAATGCAATTTTATCAAGTTTGTAGGATGCAAATATAACCTTCTTTTCATGAGGAATCTTCATGAATTCAAAGAAATTTTCAAGATCAAGCAACCAATCAAGAAAATCTTCTTTTTGAAACTTACTTGAACCGTTAAAATATAAAATTTCTGCAAAATAACGTAAGCTAACAGGTTGGCCTCGGGTGAATCCTTCGGCACAATTGCTGTCAACTGTTGGTTGCCTTTGGTTGACGATTAGTCCCAAATCGGCAAGTAGATTACAAATCTCATTGCGAAGTTCGTGCACCTCTAGCCGATGTTCCTCAATCGCATCCCATATGGCTTCCACCCTACAATCAACGTCAATAGGGATTGTGTGTGCTCCATTGTCTTGTGTAATTGAGCTAGGCGAATCCATGCTCTGATACCACTTGACGCAGCGGAATACATTAGAAAACGTTGAAGGTAGCCAAGAGCTTCTAATGACGGAACTATCATCTCTTGATTATTATGATAGTTATGAGATTGCAAAAGAAGAAGATCTAGTTGAACTCAATGAAAAATAAGAAATAAAAGATGAGGTAATAAAGTTGATATGTGCACCGGAGAAGTTGATTGAGGATGCAATTGAAGTTCGAAAGATGATAATTGAATGTCCAACTGAATCTAAGACAGAGCAAAGTCTAGAGAGTATCCAACATCAACATAAAATACCCTTTGTTGATTTTCTTGGTGTTGAGAAATTTAATTTGATTTTCAATACTTGTTTAATTGATCTTGTCAACCAGTTAAAGCATATAGAGAATAATTTTCAGAAAGTAGACTTCTCTGCATAAAATGTTCGGAAGAGGGACAAACAACTGAAGTATTCCAAGTATCTTTTTATTTGGGATGGACGATGGCAGATCTCTAATATGAACTCGAGGACGAGTTCTTTTAAAGAAGAGGAGTCTGATGTAGGACAAGATTTTCAGGACAAGATTTTAAGAATTTTTCTATTTTTAGTTTTAATATTTTTTGATAAATTTTTTTATTAGGATTCTTATAATTTAGTATAAATAATTTAGAATTATTAGGTTTCTTAATTTTATTATTTTGGAATTAGATTTTGACTAGGATTTTAAATAGTTTAGAATTCTAGTTTCCTATTCTCTTAGGTTTTCTAATTTGTGTTGATTTAAGTTTCCTAATTTATTTTAGAATTGCTTTTCCTACAAGTATTAGGTTTAGTTTATTATAAATAGTTATGTAAGTCTCATGGCAAAGACAACTTTTATTCATTCATTCAATAATATTTCTCTTCCTTGTGGATTCAAGATTCTATTTTTCTCGTGGATTCGAGAGCCCCTTTCGTCTACTAGAACGATATCTAGTCCCCTTCCTTGTGGATTCAAGATTCTATTTTTCTCGTGGATTCGAGAGCCCCTTTCGTCTACTAGAACGATATCTAGTCCCCGTGTATTCCGCTGCGTCAGACTGGCTGAAATTTTTCACTAGCTAAAATTTTTGGTTTGTAATTGTTTGCCTTTCAGTTTTTTGACTAGTTGAAATTGTTTGATCTTTGACCAACCGATTAGTTTAGCATAGCATTAAAACAAAACAAAACCCAAAAAAAAAAAAAATTATTCTTGTTATTTTTTCGAACTATTAATAATTTAAGAGAAATAAAATTTCAATGTAGAAGATCAAAAAAAATTTACACAAAAATATTCTCATCCATTTGTAAATCTTTACTCTCATTTCTTGCTTATGGTTTATTCTCTCAATAATTTTAGAATTTTATTTTTAGAGAATTCAATTTATGTATCAAATAATTAGATTTGATAGTCTTGATATGAATTTTGTATTCAGTATGCCAAATATAATTTAATTTTCTAAAACTGAAATGGTAATAATAATGTATCAATAAGAACAGTGCTGGTGAGAGGGTTTTAGATAAATTCTTTGAAAAAAAAACTATACACCCATTATATGTATGTATTATGACTCATATTTTTTTAGAAAAATTATTACAATTATAAGTATAAATAAATATTTAAAAGCTTGGTAGTGGAGAATGTAGGGTTGCAATTGTTTGATTTTTATTTTTCAGTTTTTATTTTTCATATTTTATCTTTAGTTAACTTTAAAAAAAAAAAATTCTACATATTTTAGTTTGTGAAAATAGAGAAAATTAGTGTAGTTAGGATCCGTCGGTTTTTAAATTTCAGAAGTTTAAATTCATATTCCACTTTTTTTTAGTTCTTTTTTACATGATTTGCCCTATGGAACCAGAATGTATCACACAATGCAATCTCGCTGTAGTTCTTTTTCACCTGATTTGCCCAACAATGAAAAACATTTTCTATGAAAACTTTTTTTTAGAATAAAAATATTGGTGATATTTGAATGCAAGAGTTTTTGGTAGGTCTTGTTGGGTTCATTTTAATCATAATTGGGGGAAATAAATTGTTTTTTTTTGGCCTATTGCAATAGATGGTAGAATTTTTGTCTTGCTCAAAAGTGACTGTTTACGTTGATGTGCAATATGGTTCCCTTTCAATTTCACGTTGGTCAACTTCAATCATTTGTTGTACCGAGATGATCGAATTATCAATGAACATTTCATCTTGGCATCCTAAGTAGAGCAAGTTTGGTATGTTGCAGACCCGTTAGAACCAGACTGGCAAGTGGTGGTGAAGATGTCTCAAAGAGCTTTATTTGATATGAATTCGACTGATCCAGAAATCGAGCCATATATGAGCCAACAATTGGAAGAAAATATAATGCTCTGTGATGAAGAAGTTGGTTAGGTGAGGGACACCATAGAAGGAGAAACAGTTGATATTGAAATAGATTGATATTTAATAAACATCAGTAATTGAATTAAGGCCAAGGTTGTAGTTAATCATCAGTTTCTTAATTTACTTTGTCTTTGTAATTGTATTAGTTCAATTAATGTTATATTATAGTTGATTCAAAACCATTCTCTATGTTTCTAATGTCAATTAATGTCATATTGTTTGCAGATTATTATGGCAAGGAAGAGGAAGCCTGATCATCCCATACGCATGATGTCTGATGTGGTATATAAAAGGACATCAGTAGCACCACCATCAGAGGAGGCATCACATCAACTACCATCAGAGGGCCATTAGTGCCACCACCATCTGACCAGCCACCGCAACGACCACCATTAGTGGCACCACCATTAGATGAGGCATTCCAGCGACCACTATCAGAGGGGCCATTAATGCCACCGCATCGACCACCATCAGTGGCACCACAACAGCTATCATCTACTCAGCCTCCTCGCCTACCAGCAGTGTGTCCACCATCAGTGGCACCACAACAGCTATCATCCTGACTAGAGTCATCATCTTCACAGCCAACCACATGTATATAAATTTGCTTTGATTTGTATGAAAATTATTTAAATATACATTTATTTATTCTCATTGTGTATAACTTGTTTATTCTCATTGTATCTTCCAGACCCTTCGACTTCTTCACAACCCACATCAGGTATAAAAATTCGATTTGTATTAATATTATTTAAATTTGCATTTGTTTATTATCATTGTATATTGTTTATTTTTATTGTATCTCGCAGGTGTAGACAAGCTCGCGGGGGACCTTGCTACAGCTCGGACTCGATTCGTGTCACGGTTCTTAATCTGAACCAAAGAGTCCAAATCCGGCAAATCGTTTTGAGAAAACAGATTTTTAGAAAGAAGTGCCAAACATGGACTATTTTTCCAGATACAGAATCGCTACCTAAATATTTTATTTTGGGAAATTTAGGAAACCCTGACTCATTGCCTAAGGCCACGTGTCCGTTATCACCAAAGTTGCCTCGGCTCGGGAACTTGGGTACGATTGGGGAAGGTCACTTCGTGAGCACCCCCGCTCACCCGATCAAAGATCGGCCTCTACTAACCATGATATCGAGTTTTGAAAACATTATGTGTTCTTATTCCGGTTATTAGCCTAGATTTACTATGTGATGCGTACAGCATACAAGTATAGACCGGGTCGCCTGAATTGGAACGAAGCACTTCATGTTTGTTTTTGAAAGATGGTTTACTACTCGCAAGTAGGCTTAAAATGCAGATTTTGCCACCCTCAGGTGGGCTTAGAAAAGATGGTTTTGCCACTATCTAGTGGGCTTAAAACTCACAGTCAATGATTTGTTCCAATCCAAGTAACCCAACCTTCACCCACAGGCATTCAGGCAGTTATATCACGTAAGCACGTAGTCTCATGGTAAGCATGCTATCATGGCAGTCACTCACACGCATACAAGGATGCTAAAACATAAAAACTTACCGAGTACTCCAAGCCAAAACAGAAGCTAATTAGAAATCCATGCATGATCCTAATTATACAGAAATGCTTAATGCAACACATGCAAAAATGTAACTATAGCAGGCTCGGCTATTCTAAAGATGGCATATGATGATGCTACAGCTAACATATATTCAACTTGGAATTGAAATACAAATGCAGTTAGTATGATGTGCCGAGCCCGGTGCATGCAAAACAGATGAATGATGCAAACATGCTATCATACTGTATGCTAATTGAAATATGCCCTAATCTAACCATCATAAGCTGGTAAATAAAAGGGAGAAAGACGTGGGGTTGGAAGACATACATCACACTCACGCACACTTATTACAACATTGCCCTCGCGCAGAGGGTCCGAATAAATAATACAGTCCCGAATAAATTATTACAGTCCGAATAAATACAAAACCCTAATTAATTAACAAATTAATTCTAGGAAAGCAATAAACTAGCATGCAAGCTAGGGACTGCCTTGACTCTGCTCCGAATGATGGATGATGCATGTCCGGGTTGCCTTTGCGCGGAAATCCACTGTGATGCCCCAATTAGCCTCTGTTTTGCAATAATTTTTGGAAAGCGCGCCAAGCCCCGGAAGACTGCTGATTCTTGATTTGCTGCAACAGAGAGCAGGAAAGGAGCATGACAATGTATTTTCACAAATGTATGCATGTCTCGATCCTCGTGCCACCAATCACGCATATCGATGCATGATGACCGAGGAGTCGAATTGCACAACTCAATATGGAATGAATGCACATGAAAACACAACAAGACCAAGACTCCATCATGGGTAATCCAGAGTGTCGGCGACTAGGGAATTGAGACACGTTCTGTCACTCGGAGTACGAAACGTACCTCGTTTCCCGTGCTCGGGCTAACTCATATCCCAAACACAATGCAATATGCATGACGTGCATGAATGCAACTAAGATACAACCTAACATACACAATGCTATGAAATGGCATACGCGATGCACGAGGTAACATGGCATACACAATGCGCTAACATACAACCTAGCATACACAATGCTATGGAATGAAATGGCATACACAATGCATAATGGACTTACACCAACACAAGTGGACCTCAACCACACTCACACTAGAGGCCATTAGATGAAAATGAGACACTCGAGACGCGTGCACACGTGCACGCAAACCGAGGACCGAACCTAAGGCACAAATGCCACTCTAACAAAGCATGGCAAGGCATGGAATATGGTATACAAGCATGAAAATTTTAGTACCAAAATGTGATGCGAAACAGCCTCGAAATATAGAAACATGGCACCCGATGCATGGAATGAGACCCGAAACATGAAATTAGGTACATGGAATGACCTATGGCTATGCAAAGCATGCATTATTTGAACATGAAGTGTGAAGACAGAATCAAGACAGTCCCGAAACAAGCATATTTATAGTTTTAAGCAAGGCCAAACAGTGAACACAAATAGGACTAAGCTAGCATGCAAAAATGGCCCCGAAAGAAAGATAATGAAGCAAGTAGCAGCTGCTGGCCCTAAATGGCCAAGAGCCCTTCAACAAAGTTGAAGAGGGGCTCAAAATGAAGCACTTTACAGTTTACAACAAGCCACGAAAACAAACACAAGTATGGCTGAACTATTATGCAAGAAATAGGCCAAAAGGGAGATAAAGAAGCAAGTGATGGTTGCTGGCCTCAAACAGAGGAGGGCCCTTCAAAAAAGTTAAAGAGGGGCCCAAAACATGGTATTTTACAGTTTATGACCAAACCCAAAACAGTGCACAAATAAACTTAAAATATTATGCAAAAATAGGCCTAAAAGGAGGTTTAAACACAAAGAGAAAAAAGGAATCCTCAAACAGCAAAAGACCCTTGATCAAACATGAAGAGGGGGTCAAAATAAGGCTATTTACAGTTCGGACCAGAGCCCAGAAATACAAGCACAAGGAGCTAACAAAACATGCAAAAATAAGGCCAAAAGAGGGATAAAGAGGCAAGTGACAGATGGAAGCCTTAAACAATGAAGAGCCCTTCAACAAATTTGAATAAGGGCTCAAAAAAAGTCACTTTACAGTTTGGCTCGGAGCCCAGAAATGCTTAAAAACAGGGCTAACACATCATGCAAGAATAGGCCCTAAAAGAGAGGTAAAGAACAAAGGGGGAGAAGAAGACTTCAAACAGCAAAAAGTTCTTAATCAAACATGAAGATGACCTCAAAATATGATCTTTTTCAGTTTGGCTCGAAGTCCAAAAATACTTGCAAGAAAAGCTAAACAATCATGCAAAAAAGTGCAAGTTTAAGGGAAATAGGGACTCACCCTTGAAGAACAACTTTCCACCAGCTTTTAGTCCGAAAATCTGAGCTTTCAACCTCTTCAAATGTCCTCCAAGGTACTAAAATGAGTAATGGAGGTGATAGGCTAGGGGTTGTAGTGCAAATGGTGTAAGAAAATGGATGTTTGAACTTGAAAATGGAGAGTTATGGAGGAGGAGGAGGGTTATGAGCCTAAGCCAAAAGTGTCTAACCCTTAAAAATGGAGTTCAAGGGTGTGTTATATAGAGGGACTCATCTTTGAAACCCAAAAAATGGGGGGAAAAAAGAGGGGAAAAAAGAGGGGGAAAAAAAACAATTTAAAAGGAGCAAAACAAAGGGGGGAAATTTCGGAAGTGGCGTTTTGACCACGAAGTTGGTCTCTCGGGCCACAGTGTTCCTCAAAAGGGAGGAAATAAGGTGTGCGCCAAAAATCGGAGCAAATGGAGGTAGTTAAGCGGTCCCGAACCGAGACACACGGCCGACGGCTCCAAAAACCGGAAACCGGGCTCCGAACGGGAAAAATGGCCTACGACCATGAAGTTGGTCTCCCAGGCCACAGTGTTCCTCAAAAGGGAGGAAACAAGGCGTGCGCCAAAAATCGGAGCAAACAGAGGTGGTTAAGCGGTCCCGAACCGAGACACACGGCCGACGGCTCCAAAAATCGAAAACTGGGCTCCAAACGGAAAAAATGGCCTACGACCACAAAGTTGGTCTCCCAGGCCACAGTGTTCCTCAAAAGGGAGGAAACAAGGTGTGCGCCAAAAAGCGGAGCAAACAGAGGTAGTTAAGCGGTCCCGAACCGAGACACACGGCCGACGACTCCGAAAAACCGAAAACCGGGCTCCAAACGGGAAAAATGGCCTACGGCCACTGAGAGATGATCTACGAGACCTCTCCTTCCCTTCGGGAAGAGAAAACAGAGAAAACGGAGCCTGGTTCGCAAACCGAGGCCAGACACGAAAGAGCCCGGAAGTCTGGAGGCAAGGCTCGCAGCCGAGACTCTGAAACTTCTGAACGAGCACAATATGCAACATCACCGAGCGCTCAATCGGTGACGTCTGAGTCTTAAGGTCGGTCAAAAATGGGGTGTCTACAGCAGGCATGTTAGTTCTTCATCAACCTTGACTAGGCGTGGTAGAGGATGTGCCAAGGGCATTAAGAAGTGGGGTATTGGTATAAAGTTGGACATTCAATTTGACGAAAATTACTGCCCAATAGGGGATATGTCTAAGTTAACTACTCAACTTGGCATCATTGTGCACAATGGTAACATTGTTCTTCTTACTTTTCTTCACTGGATCACTGTGCCTGACGATATCATTGATGCTATCTGGAAAGATGTAAAGGTAAAAGTATACTTTTGTCAAAAAATTCAAATTCCAAAATTGTGTTATTATTATTTAAACTTTTAAATTGTGTTTTATAGGACAATTTGAATGTATGTCCAGAGGAGTACAAGCTAGTCTGCATGAAAACCTGTAACAACATATGGAAGAATCACAAGAATAAGATTAAGACCAAGTATTTCAAGCCTAAAAGTTCTGATCCTAATCTGAAGGATGATGTTCCTTTGCACATTGTGCCAAGCCAGTGGGAAGAACTTGTGGAGTATTGGCGTACTTCCGATGCTGAGGTATACAAATATCTTATATGTATGATATGTAAACATACAAATCATATTTATGAACTGTCAATTGTTGAATCTGTTATAGAAAATTGCAACTAGGAACGCTAAAAGTCGGCGAGCTCACGGCATACCTCATACCACAGGGCGCACTACTTTCGCTTAGATCCGGCATGAGGTTTATATTTTATTGTATTTATTTATTTTATATAAATAAGCATTATATATTTGAAAATTATTTGGATTCTAATTTTCATATTTCTAAAAAAATCTAGATGACCAGGAAGGGGGAGTCTACTAATAAGATGAATGTTTGGCTTATGACACGTAGAGCAGATGACCCTAAGGTTATCCAGACCTTGGTAGTTTCCAAACACCTAACATTGAATTTAAATTTTATTTTTTATTTTTTGTGTGTCAACCATCTTAATTTGACATATACTTGTATGTTTTATTCAATACATGATGAGTTTAATCGTCAACTTTTCATGCTACCTGAGGATTGTCGGACTTTAAAGGCTAGGAATGCAATTTTCCATGAGTTGATAGGTCATGATGGACATGGATATTGTCGCACTTATGGGAGAACTGTGCCTCAGAGCGCGGTTTATAAAGATGGTGCTGGGCCATCACAGTCAACCACCCAGCCATCGACTATTATTCAGATCACCCAACAGGTTCGTGCAGAGCTAAAAGATGAGTTGAGGGAGAAGCTGATGGAGGAGATGCGAGCAGAGTTTTCTACACATTTACAGCAGATGAGAGCTGAGATGATGGACTTTGTGTCACAGGGGGCGAGTATGGATCCCAACAGATAGGTGTAACAAGCCCGCGAGGGGGGGGCCTCGCTACAGTTCGGACTCGATTTGTGCCACGGTTCTAAATCTTGAACCAAAGAGTCCAAATCCGGCAAATCGTTTTGAGAAAACAGATTTTTGAAAAGTAGTGCCAAACATGGACTGCTTTGCCAGATAACAGAGTCGCCACCTAAATATTTTTAAAATGGGAAATTTAGGAAACCCTGACTCGGTGCCAAAGGCCACGTGTCCGTCATCACCAAAGTTGCCTCGGCTCGGGAACTTGGGTACGATTGGGGAAGGTCACATCGTGAGCACCCCCGCTCGCCCGGTCAAAGACCGGCCTCTACTAACCATGATATCTGTTTTTGAAAACATTGTGAGTTCTTATTCCTGTTATTAGCCTAGGTTACTATGTGATGCTCGCAGCAAACAAGTATAGACTGGGTCGTCTGAATTGGAACAAAACATTTCATGTTTGTTTGTTTGAAAATGGTTTGATGGTGCTACCCGCAGGTAGGCTAAAATGCGGATTTGCCACCCTCGGGTGGGCTTAGAAAACATGATTTTGCCACTATCTAGTGGGCTTAAAACAAGCATTTGACGCATTGTCCCAATTCAGATAACTCAACCTCCACCCACAGGCATTCAAGGCAGTTATATCACATAAGCATGTAGCCTCATGGTAAGCATGCTATCATGGCAACACTCACACGCATGCAAGGATGCTAAAGCATAAAACTTACCGAGTACTCCAAGCCAAAACAAAAGCTGATTAGAAATCATGCATGATCCTAAGTATGCTGAAATGCCTAATGCAACACATGCAAAGATGCAACTATAGCAGGCTCGGCTATTCTAAACATAGTATGTGGAATGCTACAACTAACACGTATTCAACTTGGAATTGAAATACAAATGCAGTTTGTATGATGCGCCGAGCCCGGTGCATGCAAAACAGATGAATGATGCAAGCATGCTGTCATACTGTATGCTAATTGAAATATGCCCTAATCTACCATCATAAGCAGATAAATAAAAGGGAGAAAGAAATGGGGGTTGGAAGACATACATCACACTCACCCACACTTATTACAATTATGCCCTCGCGCAGAGGGTCCGAATAAATAATACAGTCCGAATAAAAGAATATTACAGCCCGAATAAACGAATATTACAGATTTCTAATTAATTAACAAATTAAATAAGAAAACTGTAAAATGGCGTGCAGGCCAGGGGGCTGCCTCGATTCTGATGAATGATGCATGTTGGGCTGTCTTGGCGCTGAAATCCACTGGGATGCCCCAATTTGCCTCTGTTTGCAATGTTTCTTGAAATGCGTGCCAAACTCCGGAAAGTCGCTGATTCTTCATTTTGCTGCAACAGAGAGCAGGAAAGGGGCATAGCAATGTATTTCACAAATATATGCATGCCTCGATCCTCGTGCCACCAATGAGCCGAATTGCACAACTCAATATAGGATGAATGCATATGAATGCTACAACAAAACCTAGCTCCATCATGGGTAATCCGGAGTGTCGGTGACTTGGGAATTGAGACCCGTTCCGTTACTCGGAGTACAAAACGTGCCTCGTTTCCCGTGCAATATGCATGATATGCATGAAATGCAACTAATATACAACCTAGCATGCGCAATGCTATGAAAATGAGATGTCTCGAAATGCGTGCCCACAGGCACGCAAATCGAGGAATGCGGAATGACATGCGAAATGCAATGATGGGCTTATACCAACATGAGGGAGCCTCAGCCACACTCACATAGGATGCCGGAATGATAAAAATGAGGTGCCTCGAAATGCGTGCCCGTGGGCACGCATACCGAGAAACACGGAATGACATGCGAAATGCAATGATGGGCTTATACCAACATGAGGGAGCCTTAGCCACACTCACATAGGATGCCGGCGGATAAAAAAAGAGGTGCCTCGAAATGCGTGCCCGTGGGCACGCAAACTGAGAAAATTCATGAATGCAATCTAAGATACAACCTGGTATGCACTATACGGGGAAAATGAGATGAAAATGAGATGCCTCGAAAAGCGTGCACGCGGGCACGCAAATCGAGGTCATGATGTGGGATGCGAATCGGATAAAACCGAAGTGCCTCGAAATGCGTGCACACTGGCGTGCAAACCGAGGCGATGATGTAAGATGCAAATCGGATAAAACCGAAGTGCTTCGAAATGCGTGCACACGGGCGCGCAAACCGAGGCGATGATATGACATGCGAAAATCGGATAAAACCAAGTGCCTCGAAATGCGTGCCCTCAGGCACGCATACCGAGACGATGATGAAATGAGATGGAAATGCAAATTGGGCTTATACTCACATGAGTGGACCTCAGCCACACTCACATCAGATGCCGTCGGATAAAAAAGAGATGCCTCGAAATGCGTGCCCGCGGACACGCAAACCGAGGAATGCATAAAATGGCATACGGAATGCAATGATGGGCTTACGCCAACATGAGAGGGCCTCAGCCACACTCACATAAGCTGCCGATCAATCAAATCAGAGTGCCTCGAAGTGCGCGCCGACGGGCACGCAAACCGAGGCAATGCATTAAGGCATGAAATGACATGGGAAATGATATGCAAGCATGCAAACCAAATTTCAGCACCTAAGTAAAAGGGAAAACAGTCCCGAAATGATACGAAATGACAACCGATGCATGAAATCATCCCGAAATGTGAATTTAAGCGCCCGAAATGGCCTACGGCTATGCCAAACATGCAAAAATGGCACATGACATGCAAACCAGTAGCAAGGCAGTCCCAAAAATGGCATTTTTTCAGTACAAAACATGGCCTAATTATGAGCATAGATAGGTCAACATTAGCATGCAAGAATACGGTAAAAGAGAGGATTTACAAAGCAAGTGATATCTACAATGCTCAAACCCAAAAACACAGTTCTACAACATTAAAGAGGGGTCAAAAATATGCATATTTACAGAAGATGACATCCCCCAATTCAGTGTGTAGATATACTAAATATAGCATGCAAAATTTGGGCCAAAAGAGGGGTATAAGGAGAGGTAGTATATAGAAAATTCGAATGGAAAAACTTTCTTCTACAATACTGAAGAGGGCCAAAAAATAAGCATATATTCAGTTTATGGATGCCCCAAAATCAATATGCAAACATGCTAGAAATTCTATGCAAAATAAGCTCCAAATAGGCTATATCATGAGACATGCAATCTATACACCAAATGACCAAACCTTCTTCATGAAACATGTAAAGGGGGTCAAAATAAGACCCCTCTTAGCTCTGACCAAGAGCCAAAACCATAAGCACAAAAGGCTACAAAATGAGCAAGATTTAGGGCCTAAAGTGAATTTCCAAGAGAGGTGGTATATAGAATGGCCAAATGAGGTTGAGCCCTTCTACAATGTTGTATAGGGGCTCAATATAAGCACAAAACCAGTAGGGGTCGGAGCCCCAAAAACAAATGCAAAGAGGCTAAAACTAGCATTCAAGATTGTGACATACAAGGTGTATATTGAAACAAGTATATCATGGAAACACCAAATGAAGTTGAGCCCTTCTACAAAGTTGTAGAGGGGCTCAAAATAAGCCTAAAACCAGTAGGGGTCGGAGCCCCAAAAACAAAATGAAATAGGGTAAAAATTTGATTCAAGATTATGCAAGAAAAAGGGATTTGAATGCTTACCCTTGAAGATCTTTCTTTCTTTGCTTCTTGACTTGAATTTGTTGACTCTTAACCTCTGAAAAAAACTTCCTTGCTGCTGGAATGGTAGTGGAGATGGTGAGGCTTGGTGTTGGTGAAGAAATAATGCAAGACTTGAAGAAATTTGGAGCTTTTTTGCTATGAAAATGGAGGTTTAAGCTTAAGTGTTCTTGAAGGATTTTTTTCTCCTCCCAAAATGAGGTTCGGCCAACTGCTGGAATGGTCAAGAGAGAGGGCTTAAAAGGAGGGCCAAAAGGGTTGAAATATCTTGCCTCAAATATCTAGATATTTTGAGGGCAAAATATCTAGATATTTTGAGGGCAAAAAGAAAAGATTTTGTTCAGCCACGAAGTGGGCATCTGAGACCGCAGTGTTCCTCAGAATGATGAAACAAAGATACCTGCCAAAAATCGGAGAAAACCGATGCAAAATGAATGCTCGGGGCCTAAAACCGCGCGGGGTCCCGAAAATGGGCTGCCGGGCACCGGAAGTGGTGTTCGGCTGCGAAGTGGGTCTCAGAGACCCCAGTGTCCCTCGGAAGGGCCAAACAGAGGTGTCTGCCAAAAATGAACAGACATCGATGCAAAATGAATGCTCGGGGCCAAAACCGCGCGGTTCGGGATCCCGAAAATGGGCTGCCGGGCACCGGAAGTGGTGTTCGGCTGCGAAGTGGGTCTCAGAGACCCCAGTGTCCCTCGGACGGACCAAACAAAGGTGTCTGCCAAAAATGAACAGACATCGATGCTAAATGAATGCTCGGGGCCAAAACCGCGCGGTTCGGGATCCCGAAAATGGGCTGCCGGGCACCGGAAGTGGTGTTCGGCTGCGAAGTGGGTTTCTGAGCCCCCAGTGTCCCTTAAATGGGAGTAAATGAGATGCATGCCAAAAACCGGAGAAATCGGAGATGGTTGGGCGGTCCCGAACCGAGGCACACGGCCTAACGGCTCCGAAAACCGGGAACCGGGCTCCGAAATGGGAAAAATGGCCTACGGCCACAAAACGTAGCCTACGGTCACTGAGAGATAGTCTACGGGACCACTCCCTCCCCTAGGAAAGAAAACAGAGAAAACCGAGCCTGGTTCGCAAACCGAGACAAGGCACAAAAGAGAGTTCGGAAGTCCGGAGGCAGGGCGCACGGCCGCGACTCTGAGACTTCTGAACGAGCACAGTAGGCAATATCACCGAGCGCTCAATCGGTGACATCTGAGTCTTAAGGTCGGTCAAAAATGGGGTGTCTACAATAGGTTCGATATAAATTAAATTGTTTGATAGTTAAATTTTCACACAACATATATATACATATATATAATAAAATTTGAACATGATTAACACATTATGTATGGACTGCCATAGGCTCTTGATGCATCAAGTGGCCATCGGGTATTTAGAGAATCTGTAAGAGATGAGACTCCATATACACCACCACCAGAAGATCAGGTATAAAATGTATCTTTGCATTCTAAGCTAAGAACAACCATACATGAACTATACACAGCCCAAAATGATATAAGCTAATTCCATAATTAGAAAGAAAGACAAAGGATTTTCCATTGTTAGCACAAAACTTGACACACACGACTGTCTAGGCACGAGAGACTTGTGGAAGAAAAAGGGAATCAAATTGGGTTCTTGATTAGGGAGTTAGGGCCAGATTTCACTCTAGCCAAACTAGTTTCTTAAGAAACTTAGAATTTGAGGTGCTAATGCCCCAAAATCACCAAACGGCGTCGAAGTAACATGAAACTTGGTACACACGACCGCCTAGGCACGAGAGACTTGTGGGAGAAGATGAAACTCGAATCAAATTCCCGGTATAGGAGTTAGAGTCGGATTTCACTCTTAAGAAACAAACTAGTTTTTTAAGAAACTTAGAATTTGAGGTGTTAATGTCCCAAAATCACCAAATGGCGTCGGAGTAGCACGAAACTTGGCACACATGACCACCTAGGCATGAGAGACTTGTGGGAGAAGACGAGACTCAAATCGGATTTCCGGTTTGTTAGTTAGAGCCGGATTTCACTCTTAAGAAACAAACTAGTTTCTTAATAAACAAACTAGTTTTTTTAAGAAACTTAGAATTTGAGGTGTTAATACCCCAAAATCACCAAATGGCGTCGGAGTAGCACGAAACTTGGCACACACGACCGCCTAGGCACGAGAGACTTATGGGAGAAGACGAGAATCAAATCAGGTTCCCGGTTTGGAAGTTCGAGCCAGATTTCACTCTTAAGAAACAAACTAGTTTCTTAATAAAGTTAGAATTTGAGGTGTTAATGCCCCAAAATCACCAAACAACATCGGAGTAGCACGAAACTTGGCACACACAACCGCTTAGGCATGAGAGACTTGTGGGAGAAGATGAGACTCGAATCGGATTCCTGATTTGGGAGTTAGAGTCGGATTTTACTCTTAAAAAACAAACTACTTTCTTAAGAAACTTAGAATTTGAGGTGTTAATGCCTCAAAATCGCCAAACGGCGTCAGAGTAGCACGAAACTTGGCACACACGACCGCCTAGGTACAAGAGACTTGTGGGAGAGACGGGACTCGAATCGGGTTCCTGGTTTTGGGAGTTAGGGCCGGATTTCACTTTAGGCAAACTAGTTTCTTAAGAAACTTAGAATTCGAGGTATTAACGCCCCAAAATCCCCAAACAGCGTTGGAGTAGCATGAAACTTGGCACACACAACCGCCTAGGCAAGAAAGACTTGTGGAGAAGATGGGACTCAAATCAGGTTCCCGGTTTGGGAGTTAGAGCCAGATTTCACTCTTAAGAAACAAATTAGTTTCTTAAGAAACTTGAATTTGAGGTGTTAATGCCCCAAAATCACCAAACAGCATTGGAACAACATGAAACTTGGCACACACAACTGCCTATGCACGAGAGACTTGTGGGAGAATAAAGGACTCGAATCGGATTCTTGGTTTGGGAGTTAGAGCCGGATTTCACTCTTAAGAAGCAAACTAGTTTCTTAAGAAACTTAGAATTTGAGGTGTTAATGCCCCCAAATCACCAAATAGCGTCGGAGTAGCACAAAACTTGACACACACGACCACCTAGGCACGAGAGACTTGTAGGAGAAGACAGGACTCAAATCGGGTTCCCGGTTTAGGAGTTAGAGCCGAATTTCACTCTAGACAAACTAGTTTCTTAAAAAACTTAGAATTCGAGGTGTTAACGCTCCAAAATACCAAACAGCATCGGAGTAGCACGAAACTTGGCACACACAACCGCCTAGGGACGAGAGACTTGTGGGAGAAGACGGGACTCGAATCGGGTTCCCAGTTTGGGAGTTAGGGTCGGATTTCACTCTAGGCAAACTAGTTTCTTAAGAAATTTAGAATTCGAAGTGTTAACGCCCCAAAATCACCAAACGGCGTCAAAGTAGCACAAAACTTGGCACACACGACCGCCTAGGCACGAGAGACTTGTGGGAGAAGACGGGACTCGAATCAGGTTCCCCGTTTGAGAGTTAGAGCCAGATTTTGGTCCAGGCAAAATTATTTACTTAATTATCTTTGTAATTGTATAGTAGTTAAATTTTTATTTTTTTTGTAATTAACATATTAACACATAATTATATTCTCATTAATTATATTTATTTTTTGTTTTCAGATATTTCCTGAGTAGGAGTTTGCTTCTTGTGGAATGCATGTCTGTGAAAAATGCGACTAACTTTTGTTTTTGTTACTCACGAAGAATGATGAGCAAAACTTGTAATTTTGGTTTTTGTTATTTTGAATTATAAACAACATTATGTATTTAAACATTATATATGTATTATTGAATATTATGTAGCGGGGTAATTTTGTTGATGTGCAGTTATGAATGCAAGAATATTTTTATTATGGAGAAATTGTTTTTTTCTATACAGGAATTTTTATATTATTATGCAATTATTGGTTTCTTTTTCAATTATTTTTCATTTAATATTGGTAATTTTAATATTTTTAATTTTTAAATTTTTTTTTTTTTGCGACGGAACCACACCGTCGCAAAAAAATAGGTAATTTTAATATTTTTAATAATTATATTGTAGTTTATTTATTTATTATTTTTTTTGCGACGGCACCACCCCGTCGCAAAAAACAGGTAATTTTAATATTTTTAATAGTTATATTGTAGTTTTTTTTGGGATTAATTACCAAAAAGTCCTGTCTATATATTTGGTGGTAGCTTAGGTCCTGTCAAAAAGTTTTTAAACCAATAAGTCCCATTTATAGGTAAAAAGACGTTTTGCTTTTTAATCCCAAAACTGGGAATGTTCTCAATTTCAAAACTGAGAATGTTCTCAATTTTTAAAACTGAAAATGATTTCAGTATATAATTATCAAAACTAAGAAATTTCTCAATTTTTTTCTTAGTATAAACTGAAAATATTATCAGTTTTGAGAAATCTCTCAATTTGTTTTGGTGCTTTTGGTGCAGTGCTTCTAGTATTAATTGAGAATATTATTATTTTTGAGAAATTGCTCAATTTCTTTCATGATTAATTGGAAGCCGACAAATCAGAATTAAAATGAAGAAGTTTACATATATTTATAATATACTCTCTCTCTTCCCTGAATTCTTTTGTGTGTTCATTTAAAGAGCACACCAAATGAAGAATCAAAGCTCGTGATTGATTGAGGTGTGATTAGTACTACCCACAGAGAAATACATTGCATTCTTGTATTCAAAAAAAAAAAAAATTCAAAAACCCACAAGTTTTTTTTTTTTTTGGAGTAATGGAGTACACGGACATGAACAAAGGCAATATTGAGAATGACCCAAGATGAAAAGACGAAGCTCCATAGACCATTCGTAGTCATGGAAGCTCACCGAGTTCAACTCAAGGTAGCTCTGTTACTCTTACTCATTATCTCAGTCTTGACTCAACAGGTGATGCGTCTGAGTTCCCGCTCGGAGTTTTCGGCGTTGCTCGATCTCCGGTAGAGTTTAGGGATTAGGGCTAAAGATTGGCCAAGAAAGACCGACCCATGTTCTCCCTGGAGAGGGGTTGAGTGCCGGACTGGCCGAGTCGTCGGAATCACTGTGTCCGGGTTAAGGCGGACAAGTGCCGGCGGTCGAAATCCCCGGTTCGCCGTCGATTCATTGGCCAATTTTACTCTTCTAGCTAAGTTTAACTCATTTGGTTTTTCACTTCCTGGGTCCATACCGGGCTGGTTTGATCAGAGACTCAGTGCACTCTAAGTGCTCGATCTTAGATCTTGTTCCTTCAAAGTCTGATTCATTTCTAGATCTGGTTCGAGATGTCGAGATGTCGAGATGTCGAGCTTCAGGCAATATAGTTCGTAGAATCGACGTGTTTTCGGCTGAGAGAGAGAGAGAGTAAGAGTAAGAGTAAGAGTAAGAGAGAAGGAATGAAGTACATCAATGGATGTTTGGCAGCTATGGAGGAGGTCTTGGAAGGGTAAATTAGTCTATTAAAAATTAATGGGACTTGAAGAAACAAATAATTTTATCTAGGACTTAATGGATTATAAGTTCACAAAATGAGACTTGTATCTAAATGCCCCCCCCCCCCTTTTTTTTTTTTTTGGTGACGACACCACACCGTCGCAAAAAATATTAGAACCATTGGCAACAGTAGGCATGTCGTTGCAAAAAAAAAAAAAAAACCATTCGCGACAATATTTTTTGCCGTCTCAAATAAAAATTTTAGCGACGGTAAAATGGTGCTGTCACAAAAGGTCTGACTTTTTTATATATTATATGCGATAGTAAATTGCCGTCGCAAAAGGTAATAATTGTCGTCGCTAAAAGATTTTTGCAACGCTCTATGTTGTGACCCCTCATTTCTCGTCGCTAAAAGTCATTTGCCGTCACTAAAACTTTTTTGAGACGGCATTAAGAGTACTAGCGACGGCACCGTGCCATCGCAAAAACCCGAAATTTTTGTAGTGTGCTCTATCTGTCACCACCGGCGAACTTTCTATCATCTGATTCTGATTATCCACGTCGTCTGACTCCGGCAATCGTCATCCCATCGTTCGTTTGCTCGGTTTCACACTGTAAATCTTCGATTTCCTCTTTTTCATTCTCATTCTATACTGTTTTTAAATATGACACTGTTGTGATTTGTTTGTACATTTCACACGGTTCCTTATACACATTCACTCCATGATTTGCTTGGCATTTTTCATGCTCTGCACATTGTGGACCAATTCTTGTTTCTTAAATCTAGTTTTTGCTTCGAAGTTTTGCCCCTGTATTCTTGAGTGCCATTTGTACTGATTGTGGTTCTTGCACTTGGCCTTGCATACACCTACTCAATGTTCACGCATTTGTTATTCTCTATGTACTGTTTTTCTTCATGTTTCTTGTACATTGCTTTGTACTCAATCGTTTGAATTGATGCTCACAATTTTGTCAATGTCTCTGATTGCACTTCTTGATTCTGAATCATGTTTTTCTTTTCTCATTTTCTTTGCTCGTTTCCAGATTCTTGCCTTTGCATCTTGTTATCGTTGTAGATTTAGGCTTGGGGTTTGACTTAGAGTATTGTTGCCTTAGGAAAATTGAAACACAATCCTCCCTAGACAATCAAAATCCTTGCCTTAGGGCCACTAAGGTCTTCTAACCCACACCGATTTCCTTTCTCTAAAATCTAGTACCAAACACTTCAAGCCGACATCATGGGGATGTTCAAGTGGAGGGTAGACACCCCTAGTAAGTTTGAATACTTCTGTTAGGAGTTCTCTATCCTAGTTGATGTCCACCTCAGGTTGGTTGGGAAAGAAGACTCAATCATGCCAGGAGAGGCCTTCTACTCAATTCCAGTAGTCTCCATAATCGAGGGTGGAGTCAGATTCCCCTTTGACATCTTCTTCAAAGAAGTCCTTCACTTCTATAAACTCAACCTTATGCCGTTGGCTATCAACACCTTTAGGGTCATCAACGGTGTCGCCGAGTTGGCACGTCGAGAAAAAGCTAAGATAACCCTATTTGACCTCTAATATTGCTACACCATGTGTAGTCTTAAAATCAAAAGCGGCTACATTTACTACTTTAAGCCTAGATCTACCAAGTACAAACTAATAGCCAACCTCCCTAACTCTAACAAGGGCACTGGAGATGACTATTTGATTGTCTCGGGAAACTAAGAATTCACTCCAGATAACGATCTTCATCTCAATCCTCTGTGCCTAAGGATTCGAAATCATAACTTTTTGCCATGTTTTTCCAATTTCAACAAAACCTTTTCACTTCCCATGTTGTCTCTATCTGTGTCCCTAGACTCTCTCTTTTTGTCTCTGCAAACCATCATCATTGTTCTTGAAACTTTCATTACTATAAATACTTCGTTCGTGCCCAAGGTTCAAACTCTACCAGTTGAACCAGACTAGCAGCCAAGCAATTTCATTAGTTGCTCCACGCATCAACCCACCATCTCAATAGTAGTGCAAATAGTGATAATCCTGCAACCTAAACTAAGAGCAGGAAACACCAAGGTCCTACGACCTTGACAAACCTCCAATCGCTCTATCTGTTGCATACTAACGAGTAACCATTGTCGTAACTAATGACGACATGTCTCGCCAAACTCTTGTCGTAGAAGACCTTCTTGCTGACATCCCTGATATCATAACTGTGCAATCCACTCTATCTCCTTATAGTCAATCCAACATGCTCATGCCTTCAGCAACTCAACATCTCGGAGGAGAAGTACATGAAGCAAAAGGACCAAGTCACTGCTGCCAAAGCCGAGGCCATTGCTAAGGCCGCTAAAAAGAAAGCTGTTGAAGTTGAGAAGAAACTAGTAAAGGCACTAACCAACAAGGAACAAACGCCAAGGCCTATCAAGAAGGCCAAGCCTCTGTCCGAGATCAATGTAAGGAACAGGTCACCACCCCTTTTTGAGTAGGGAAAAAGGAATATGGATTGAGATGAAGAGAGTATTTAGGTTGGAAATCAACACCCACAGTTAGCATTGACCACTACCTAAGTTGTCATCGATCCAACACCCCTTTTTTAGTAGGGAAAAAGGAATATGGATTGTCAATCTTACATAGCGGAATGAACTCTTCCATGTGGTGTACTATTTTCTTTTAATAAAAAGTAATTACTCCTTAGGCCATAATGTTAATATTTTTGTTTTTAAATAAAAACATTCTTATATCTTAGACAACGAATGCATGGTATACTGGTTAGTGCAGGTAAACCAAAATACATCAATATGAATATATTCTGAATAATGCTAGGACTCAAATATTTTATCAAATGTTCTATCAAATGTTTCACATAGGTGTGAGATTCATATCACATAGTGTGAATTTCACACTCATATGAGACATTTGGTAAAATATTTGAGATTTCTAACATTTTTCATATCTTATTATTAGTATTCTATCAATATTGCCACCCACCATGGTAGTTGAATCTCTCATTGTGCAGGTGTTGTGCTTCTCCTCACCTCTAGCCACCATCGTCGTTGCCGCCAGCTAATTCCCCATTTCTAACCACCCTGCAACCATCAACAACCACTGGCCACCACCTTTCACTGATAACTAATTCTTTATGCCTCCTCTCTTTCGTTTTCAAATTAAGTTTTTGAAACATGTGTGTTCTAAATATACTTTAATTTTTGTTTTTACTATAATTAAATATAAACGTGCTTAATGTTTGTTGTAAAAAAATAAAATAAAATAAAATAAAAAATGCTAAAGAATCTGAGGAAACTTGATGAGAAATGTACTGAGTAATGATACACGTTCTAAAGAATTTTACAAAATTTTCTTTAAATACTTGAGTCATTCCTATCACATTATCCAATTGGATCCTATTTTAAATGTCAAACTATGATTCTTGGGTGCCAAATTTATTCCCACAAAACAATTCAAGTTTGTTAATTTATATAGCATTTTTTTTTTCAAATTTATTATGTTCCAGATAATAATTGCAGCAGTTTCTGAAAAAATTTAAACAAAGCTGGACCTGTCTTAAAGAAAATCGAAATTTTTTGAAGATCAAAGCAGAAAACACACAAACTAATCAGATATATATACTGCTTAAAATTAATGTCAAAGAAAGACAAAAATCCCTGTTCAAGTCTTGTACTCAGTTTGTAGTGAATTTATTGAGCCTAACATTCTAAACAATAGAAAAGCAGCAAAGACACTACCGGAAGAATGAGAGGAAAAGGAAGGGCAAAAAAACATGGTGGACAGGAAAGGAAAGGAATTGCAACAACAAAGGAAATTGTGGGTGGCGAAAAATGGATTGACCTCTTCTATTTATTGGAGCACCGGGAATCAAGCCATGTGATAATATCATTCAGTACAGTAAATATTCTGTCATCAGGTTCCCCTTCAAGAATGCAGTGAAAACCTTGTTCGTAGATCTTTAGGGTTTTGTCCTTGCTTGAAGCCTTCTCATAAAGAAACTGGCTCACCAACGGATCTGTTAGTTTATCAGAAGCCCCATGAAGAATAAGCAATGGAGATGAAACCTGCGTGTTAAAAGTGTTTTGGAAATAGGTGAAAAAGGTTAATGTGTTATGAAATGAGTGAAAAATGTTTTGAAAAAATTGAAAAGTGTCTCATGTGTTAAAAGTGTTTTGGAAATAGGTGAAAAAGGTTAATGTGTTATGAAATGAGTGAAAAATGTTTTGAAAAAATTGAAAAGTGTCTCACGTTTTAAGCTCCAAGAGCACTTGTTAGCAAGACCCAATGTTAATTTCAGTGAATCCAGTGATGACAAAGGAATAATGCATTATTTTGGGAAGGATTGGACAAGGAAAGAAACTTAAATGTAATCTCACCTTCTCTACGTGCGATTCAATATGCTTCGTAGTATTCAAAAGTTCCACAGCAGTCTTTAAGCGCATTGGATCATTGTAACAGATCACATTGTATGGAGCCTAAGAAACAAAGCAAAGAATACGTTTCACAAATCTTTACTTAAAAATAAATTTATTAATAAGAACCTTGAGGTTCTTTGGTTCACCTTAGCCTAATAATCTTGAGGTTAAGGATTCAAGTCTTAGGACAACCACTTCGTGCACTATGCCAAAAATTAGGTGTGTGTACCCAATCTTTCCCCTCTCAAACATACATTAAAGTGTACTAATTGGGTGTTGTCTATTTTTTTTTTTTTAAATAAGTGTGAAACCCAATTAGAGAACTTGTATCATTGGACATATTGTCATTTAGTTCCATGAAAACCATTCATTTTGAAGGAGGCTCCCTCATGTAAAAATTACATAGTGGTATTGCAAGCTTTTTCGATTACGAGTAAACTATATCAGAATTAACAGGTGTCAGCTATTCAAGAAGAAAAAAAGGACTAGAGAACAGAAGGAGAATGATTATTCATTAAAGGCTAGAAATACTGATTCTAAAGCAGCTCGGATAGGTGTAAAGTTTGAATTTAAGCTTGTCTAAATGTATATTTGTCAAATCAAGATTTGAATCCATAATTAAAATCTCAATCCTACGAATCACAAATCAAATGAAATCGTGAATCAAGAGATTCAATTACAACATTAAAGGTATAAAGAAAATGCTAAATATATATATACATATAAATAAGTACACGAGAGAAGTGATATATATAACTTTTGCAGTGGCATGATTACCTCATCTAGTGGGTAAACAGTAAGACGACTGATATAGTCACCAATTATTCCCTTCACTTCTTTTTCTGTATCTTCTAAAGTTGCATCCAGGTTGTACTACTTTTGTCAAGAAAGTGACATTAATAAAAGCCAAGTTCAAATTATTCCCATCATATTCTAGATTAAGTGTCCACATAAGAACTTATATCATCAAGTCAATTGACTATCAGAATCTTCACAAAATTTTTCTGGATTTCAGTCAAAAATGAGGGGAAAAGAAAAAGACCAGGCTTTTGGAATGCATTTCTTGTAGTATTCCTTCTATTTGATTAATTAATGACTATTCTAAGATCCTGGAATTCCAGGGTGTAACCATTCAAACAGAAGAAAGCAATATTTTCCACTCATAGACTTGAAGAAGGAAAAATCAAGTAAACGCAATGACACCAATTAAAAAGGAACTTGTTTCTGTTCAGGACCACTCCACTGTGGACATGTGACATGCTTGTGGTGGGCTTCAAACCATATGACCAGGCTCCAGTGCCGGTCTTTAAGATGTTCACAATTGGTTTTAAAGATCTAGGAGAACATATACTAATCATTTCAGAAAATGTTAAAAGTGTCTTCTCAAACTTTAAGCAAAAAACAGGTTTCTTTGGTGTTCACAATTGGTTTTAGAGATCTAGGAGAACATATACTAATCATTTCAGAAAATGTTAAAAGTGTCTTCTCAAACTTTAAGCGAAAAACAGGTTCCTTTGGCAATTATAATCACATATATATATATATATATGTATATATATCCACATGAAGAGAGTAAGTGAAGAACAAACCATTTTCCTTTTATTCAACTCTCTGAATGCCAGCTCAGCTAGATCTTTCTGGGGTACAAGCTTTGCTTTCGGCATAACTTTAGAGAAAAGTCTTATGATCTTTACAACAGCTTCTGGCGGTGTCACATCCTCTGAAATCTTAGCAGCAAATCAAGGTCAGCAATTTTATTTTTTGGTTAAATGAAAATTGTTGCAAATACAAACTTTGATTGCTCAGGTTCTGTATAGAATACTCGAATAAATTGTTAATGATGATATGAAAAGCAAAGTTCATTTGAAGTCAGTTGATGCAGAGGGCCCACTGTCTAATCATCATTTAATGATCTGATATATGGCGATTGTTGAAGACATAAAATACACTTGATTAATGCAAATGGAGCATAGGAAACCAAATTTCATCTTATAGTCGGACTCTAAATTTAATTGACCGTACTCTAAATTTAAATGTTTATACCCGTAACAAGTTTCAGTTAAGGTTCTAGATCCATCAATGTTAGAACTTCAAAGATATCAAAAGTATATTACGATATCAAGCTCATTCATTAAAAAACCAGGAAATCTGAATAGAACGGCTGGAACTTCAAATTTCAAGAAATTTGAATGTCTATGAAAGTCAAAGAGATTGGCAACATGATCTTGTATATAAATAGAACCTCTCAAAGGAAGGACGCACATGTTGAAATTGTTAAACTATAAATCTATGTATTGATAATTCTCATAAAAATTCACAAAGTTCAATACATTAATTATGGTTTATCTGATAACTACCAGATTGGCTTACCTTACACATTGGGGCTACAAGGACAACTCCATCCCATTCACGTGGTTCCTTCAGATGAACTTTGAGAGCCACAGCTCCTCCCATGGATTGGCCCAATATAAAGCAGGGTAACCCTCTCACTTCTGGTCTTCCTGCAATCAGCAATAGAATTACATAAGCAAAACTAACCAAAATAACTCAATATTGGATGGGAAATGAAATTCCTTGGAAGGCCTGATCTCAAATGCTCATTTTGAATGATTTGACAAGAGTTGCTTCAAATTTATAAGAATCATGATCATTTTGTTTGAGATAAAAATTGATTAAAATTAAAAAATAAAAATAAAACATAAGGTAGTGAGCTACACAAATGAAGATGAGGTTTGTGATATGTAGTGTGTGGCTGATTAGAAATGGAGGTTATGGCCGTGATCTTATTAAGAGGCACTACTTTACAAGATGCACCTTTGATTAGTGTATACTGTTCAATAACATTGTCAACTATATCATCAAAGCTTGGGATGTAACCATGCAACCCTTCAGATAAGCCGAAACCCGGATGATCAATAGCATAAACACCATAACCAGAAGCAGCAATATGCTTAGCAATACCTGAAATTGAAAATACTTTGTGTGTCAGATAGAGTTTCCTCACGGTAAGTGTTATATTCAAATAAAACTTTTATTGAAAAATCTTATCACAAACCTTCAAAGAAGAAGGTGCATGTATCACCATATCCATGACAAAAACACAAAGCCCCTTTAATTCGAACACCTGGTTTTGGCAACCAGCTTTTGCAGAAAATTTCCGAACCTTTTGAATTCCTCTCATACCACTACAAAACCCATGAACAAAATCACCATTTATTAAAACAAGTGAAAAACAACTTCATTACTTTCTCAAACTTAGTTTCTGTTTGGTTGCTAAGAAACTAAGGGAAGGAGAATAAAATATAACTTCAAATTATGCTTTATCTAACTATACCTTTCACCAAATAAAAAGTAAATTCAACTTAGCTTAGCATCATCTCAAATGACCGGCCAAGCAGTTGTATTTTCTTGGGACCCAAAAGAGAGTTACAGTCTGTTTGCTTGAGTTTTCAGAACTCGATTTTTTTTTTTGGAAATCTTAAAAACTAGCTTGACAGACAAAAAAATTAAGAAAATATATTTTTAAATTTTCAAAAATTATTTCAGCCCCCCAAAAAAGAAAAACATCAAATTTGTTAAAAACAAATTATAAAAACTCAACGCAAGCAAATATAAAAAAAAAAATTCTTGTGACTTCGAGAGAGAAATTTGAAAACATTTCACCTCACGTAGTTTCTGATAAGCTGAAAGCTTATAATCATAAAGAAAGTCCTCAACTCCGATAATTAATTTTTTCAACTTATTTAAGTTATTTATGCCACCTAATAAGCAGCTCATATAATAAGTTACACAAATCAGTCCTTTTTGTTTGATCTTTTTGGAAATTTCTCGGCAACCAAACAGGTATGTATATACGCATGTATCCAAATTCACAGATAGCATATGTATAAATAAGACCTCAGAAGTAGAGCATTGCATACCTCATCTTCTCTGATCCCAGAAGGAGCCATCTACACACAGATCCACAAAACAACAAACAAAAACAATAAAAATCCAAAAATTAGACAAGAAAACACTGTGTCAAGTCAACACATCAAATCAAATAAACTCATCAGAGAGTGTCTCGATAATGGAATCAAATGAGAAAAACCTTAAACAAGCAATGATCGAGCTGTTGTTGAGCATCCTTGAAGGCCGATCGAACACGCCTTCGAGCGGGAGCGAAGTCCAAGTTCTGAGACGCGATCGCATTCATCTCGTCGCTCACTCCTTCGATCACTGTCCTTTTCTTCGCCGAGATCGTCAGCCGAGTCCGCCGGAGAACAAGGGTCGGTGTGTCAGATTTCCGGCGTAGAAGAGGGAGTTCCGGTGATCGAAATAATGTGGAGGAGGTCAGACAAAGTTCCATGGCTTTTCAGCCTCAGTGGACACAAAAAGGAAGTAGTCGCCAACTATGCTTTAAAAAAGGGACAGAAGGTAATGTTGGGGTATTCGGTTTGGTATACTCTCTTTTATCTTCCCTAACTTTTTATATTTTATTTTTTAGGCATTAGTCTAAATTTATATTTATAATTTAAATTATTTATTTCGTAATCTTACTAATTTAGATGAATTATGTAAAAAAATTAATACTATTAGATATTATTAAATATATGTATAAATTATATTTTATTTTTTTAAATGTATAGTAATATTTTATTTTTTTAAATGTATAGTAATTATTAGTTTAAACTTAAATTTGATTTATTTATGTATTTATATGAAATTTGAAATTGATTTTTTATACAAATAATTTTTATTATAAAATTTATAAAATAAATAATTTAGATTATCTTTTTAAATCTAAAATAAAACCTAAAAGTTAATAAAATATATTAAAGAATATGAAAATGCTCATTTGATTTGGACACGTCAAATAGATTTATGTGGGCACTTAAAAAACGTGACACTTTATAATATGCGTGTGGTCAAAAGTATGCATATACATGGGACATTCCAAAAAGGCGCAGGCTTCTTTCAAACCGGCGCTCTTGAAGATGGTCGGAGAGCATGGTTTGGTATTGGTTCTGTTTGGTAGGACTTATTTTTAGTTTATTTTAACTTTTAGTTTAATTTAAGTTATTTTAATGTGTTTGGTTTAACTTAACAATATAATTTATAATTTTTTGTAAGTCAAAAATCAACTTATTCTTTGAATAGGGGAGGAGAAGCTTCATTTATAAGTAAAAAATCAGCTTATATTCACAGTTATAAGCCATAAGCTATTAAGCTATAAGTTATAATTACTTTCCCACAGTTTTACCAAACGGGGCCACTATCCCAATTCATAAACCCTGTTTTGTTTTGTTATTTTAAGAATAATGTGTGGGACCTTTTTTTGGGGAGATCCCTATCATTCCTACAGTGATGTGAATTAATGATATATTTATATTTTTTTTTCTCTTTTTTACTTGGACCAGTCACAAGTGAGTGAGGGTTGTGGAGGTGATATTTTGTGGGGTCCGAATCATTACTGTTATTTTAAATGGAAAATGTTATGATTCTAAATAATTTATTAAATTTTTTATATAAGTGTAGAATATACATAAATTTATATGTGTGTGAGTCTCATACTCATATGAGAAGTTTCATAAAAATATTTAGACATTGTTTGTCATAACTTAAAAAAATTAAAAAATCACTATCTTATTTAAATCACATCATCTTATCTAAATCACATCACCTCTCTATCATATCATTTCAAATCCAACTCATACTCCGCCAATCCATATTTTATAAAAAGTCAAAAAGTACACTTATTGAGATCATCCCAAATCACCCCTTAATAGATAATTTAGAATTCTTAACATAATCCATTTTAAATTATTTCATGTATATTATTTAGAAAAATTAAATTAATTTAATAATTTTAATTTATTTCTTTTATTGTATTTGTTATAAAAATGCACTTGTCGTACATTTTTTTAGGTACAAATATGATAAATTAAATAAGTTACATATACGAAAGATTTTACAAAACGAACAGCTCAAATTATCGAAACGGAACTTATGATAAGTTTCACAAGCTCAAGGAAGAAATCTAACTCTAAAAATTATTTATTGTTTGATTTTATTTATTAATTTATTTTAAGTTCAGATCTAGCTATATGTCACGCCCTAACATTTTAATTAATCAGAAACATTACCAAAGCCTGTAATTTAGGTCCTTTTTTTTTTTTTTTTTTAAATATCTATTACCCTTGGGTGATGAAAACATAATAATACATATTCTCTTTCTCATTGAAAACAACAATATAATAATACATGCCAAGCTTCTGTTGCGAAGCTACAAATAAATAATTACCAACCACAAGATACATTTTTCATTCCTTTAACATCTATGATAAAATTTTACATAAAAGGTGCATGGAATCCATACTCTTCAACTAATGAATCCGGAATTCTCTTCCTAAAAAAGAATAAAACAACGAGGGGTGAGCATTAATGCCCAGTAGGAATCTCATAGTTCTACAACAATAGCTAACACATAGATAGAAATGATCATGCATGCAGAGTGATACCATATAGTAAGGTGCCATTTTGTAAGTTCAAAATATTATACGAAAAGTATATTTTCTTAAAATTTCACTTGAACCTTTAAGAAAACTCCCTGCCATAAATGCAGTCTCTCATCATTAGAAAGCCATAAATTCTCTTCGAAAACAAGTACACTTAAGGAAGAATATCATTTTAAATTTATTAACCTGATTCCAAATTATTCCTCATTTCATTTCCATTTTAATATTCCACATTTCATTTACATTCTAATATTACATATTTCATTTTCATTTCCAATTACCATACTCCATAGCATCAAAATCCAAATGATTAGAGTTCAAACATAATACAAGAATCACAAACCCTTTTTAATTCAATTTCCCAATTACTTACAAAACAAAGCTCATAATCTTCCTTTTTGTCACAAGCAATCCATTGAGTTCATCATCACTAGCCCCTAATCCAATTACCCACATGATACCAATTTCAATCCTTAATCCATTTTCCTTTAGTTTATTTTCAGTTCATTTATTCTTCTCAATTTATGAGTCCATTTCATTATTTCACAACAACAGAACTGAGACTACAACTCAATTATTTTCAATTTTTAAAACATATATGCATAAACACTTCAAACTTCCATTTTATGAATATTTCGTCTGCGGGTAACCGTCAAACGGGACCCATGTAAACGTAGGCTATACAAGCACTACAATTGCCATTTTACGGATATTTCGTCTGCGGGCTAGACACCCATGTATAATTTTGGGACTTTCACCCAGGATACTCCGACCAACTTAATTATAGTGGAGTCTAACCTCTTTCTCTTCCCAAACAATGTCCATACATATGCAATGCATTTAAAAGATAATCAAATATGAAGCACATCCCTTTTTCACTTCCAAACAAACATACATATACAATGTATACAACCACGGTCATATTCAATGACAACCATCAAAGATTTAGTTTCAATTTGCCTAATCCACATGCAATTTTTACAACAATCAAAGCTATCATCCACTGATAGCCCAAAACAGTTATCTCTAATCAGATATTCAATCTCAACATATAGTTTATTCAAAACTTCCAAAAGAATAAGTTAACACATAACCAATTCTACCATTCATATCAATACCCCCTCAATTTCACATTTCCTATGCCAATTCCAATTTTTGTACAAAATAGTAGTTTGACCCAATTAGGGCAATTCCCCCATTTTTTCCCAAATATCACTCAAGTGACAAAATCATCAAATTAGACATAGTTCATCATCATTTTCAAACCCCACAAACATCAATTTCATCTACACTCAAAACCCCTCTTTGTACTATATGCTCCAAACCCTAGGTTTGTTTAAAACATTTCCAAATCCCACCATTGTTACACAAAGGACAATAACTAAGTTAAATATCATATAAAAGTGTAGAAAGATTCCTACCATTAACAATTCATTTACCCAAATTTAGTTTCATATAATAACATAATTAAAAGATTAACAATAAGAGTTCAATCGTAACTTTTACATAAATTTCCAACCACTTCCAAAATGTAATTAAGCTTGTATATGTACGATTTAACACCCCAATTTCATAATGCCACTTTCAATTTAAGCAAAACCTGCATCTATCTTCATGATCCAAACTAGGGTTTTAAGAGAAATTAAGCTTTTCACCCAAACACTTTTTATTCCAACTCTTTTTATTAATTATACACCCAATTTCATAAGCTCATAATCATAACCCAACAATTTAAACCCTAATATTTCAAAGCCTAAACCCCCAAATCTCATGATTTACCACAACATGCTCAAAAATATAAATTTTGCGTTTATATAAAGAGAATACCACAAATCTATCTATAAATGAGAGTATCGAAGAAGAACTAGAAACCCCTACCTCAAGGACCAAGCAAAGAAGCTAGATCAAGAGCATCCTTTCGAAAATCCAAAATCCAATCGGTTGAAAATGTTGAGCTTCATGTATCCTTCACTTTTTGGTAAGAGATCTTAGCCAAATCTTTGAAAAATGGAAGGCATTTGGGTAAAAAATCTAGGGTTTTTTCGGACTTAGGATGAGAGGAAGGAAGAGAGAAAACAAAAGTGGAGAGAATGATCTAGAAAATCACTTTTTAAGTTGTTGAATTCACACAGTCCGTTCGAGCGTCGCTTTTCTTGCTCGAGCGTACCTGCTTCCAATACAAATACTAAAACTTCAAATGGGAATAACTCTCCCATCCGGACTCCGTTTTAGGTCGTTCTTGTGTCCAAATCGAAGCCCCGAAAACAAACTTTCCAATGGCTCTAGCCATACACCCAAATTCAAAGTGTGGAAAAAGAAAAGGGCAAAAGAATTACAGCTGTTCGTAGGAAGATTATCTGAATTAACGTTTTTAGTCCAATCTTACTTTACCATCATGTTACCACTTCGATCAATGTCCCAAAATAAAACAAGGAGACTCCAAATACACTAATAAAAATGTCAAGGGCAATCTCACTTTTTACGCTCGAGCGACCTGCCTGCAAATATGCGAGATACTGGGAGCAACAATTCTACGCTCGAGCACCACTTCTTGCGCTCGAGCGGTCACCTGGACAGACTGTCACATATATGTTTTTAAATTTCAATCTAATTACCTGTAGACATCCCCGAACGTCCCGGGAGGGAAATCCCGTTCTGTTCATTTGGGCTTACTATAGTTTAGGACTCAATGTCACGGCCCTGTATCTAATCTCGCAGAGTGTAATGCAAGACCGATGAATCATCAAAGAGTCCAAATCCGGCAAATCGTTTTTTTGAAAACAGATTTTTTGAAAGAAGTGCCAAACATGAACTGCTTTGCCAGATACAGAGTCGCCACCTAAATATTTTATTTTGGAAAATTTAGGAAACCCTGACTCGTTGCCTAAGGCCACGTGTCTGTCATCACCAAAGTTGCCTCGGCTCGGGAACTTGGGTACGATTGGGGACGGTCACTTCGTGAGCACCCCCGCTCGCCCGATCAAAGATCAGCCTCTACTAATCATGATATCGAGTTTTGAAAACATTATGTGCTCTTATTCCGGTTATTAGCCTAGATTTACTACGTAATGCGCACAGCATACAAGTATAGACTGGATCGCCTGAATTGGAACAACACATTTCATGTTTGTTTATTTTGAAAATGGTTTGATGGCGCTACCCGCAAGTAGGCTAAGACGTGGATTTGTCACCCTCGGGTGGGCTTAGAAAACATGATTTTGCCACTATCTAGTGGGCTTAAAACTCACAATCAATGCATTATTCCAATTTAGATAATCCAACCTTCACCCACAGGCATTCAGGCAGGTATATAACATAAGCACATAGCCTCATGGTAAGCATGCTATCATGGCAGTCACTCACACGCATGCAAGGATGCTAAAGCATAAACACTTACCGAGTATTCCAAGCCAAAGAAAGAAGCTAATTAGAAAACATGCATGGATCCTAACTATGCTGAGATGCCTAATGCAACACATACAAGAATGCAACTAAGATAGGCTCGGCTATTCTAAGATGGCATATGATGATGCTACAGCTAACACGTATTCAACTTGGAATTGAAATACAATGCAGTTAGTATGATGCGCCGAGCCCGGTGCATGCAAGACAGATGAATGGATGCAAACATGCGAGCATAAGTATGCTAATTGAAACATGCCCTAATCTAACTATCATAAGCTGGTAAATAAAAGGGAGAAAGACGTGGGGTTGGAAGACATACATCACACACACGCACACTTATTACAATTGTGCCCTTGCTCGGAGGGTCCGAATAAATAATACAGTCTGAATAAATAATTAATTACTCTAGCTAATTAAATATTACAAAACCCTAATTAATTAACAGATTAACTAAGAAGTGAAATAAACCAGTATGCAAATCCATGGACCGCCTCAGCTCTGTTCCGAATGATGAATGATGCATGCTTGAGTTGCCTGGCGCGGAAATCCATTGCGATGCCCCGATTCGCCTCTGTTTGCAATTAATGCCGGAATGCTGTGCAAAGCTCTAGAAGGCTGCTGATTTCTGATTTGCTGCAACAGAGAGCAAGAAAGGGGCATGGCAAAGTATTTTCACATATGTATGCACACCTCGATCCTCGTGCCACCAATCACACATCTTGATACATGATGGCCGAGGAGTCGAATTGCACGACTCGATGTGAAATGAATGCACATAAAAACACAACAAGGCCTAGACTCCATCATGGATAATCCGGAGTGTCGACGACCGGGAATTGAGACACGTTTCGTCACTTCGGGTACGAAACGTCCCTCGTTTCCCGTGCTTGGGCTAACTCCTATCCCAAACACAATGCAATATGCATGATATGCATGAATGCAATTCTAACATGCAATCCTAGATGTAATGCTACTGAATGACGCAAACATGCAAGGGATGAAAATGCGAACATGCACCTAGCATATACAATGCTAACACTACAACACTACATGGCATGCATAATGCTCATGAACTATGGCATACTCAATGCGACTAACAACCTAGCATACACAATGCGAGGAATGACATGGCATACGCAATGCTAACAACATATCATGCATAACACAATGCGCTAACATGCAACCTAGCATATGCAATGCTATGGACTAAAATGGCATACACAATGCGAGATGGACTTACACCAATATGAGTGGACCTCAGCCACACTCACATCAGTGGCCATATGATAGAAATGAGATGATCGAAACACATGCAAACATGCACGGATGTAAAGGATCGGTCCTAAGGCATAACATGCAACTCTAACTAAGCATGGCAGAGGATGAAGTATGGCATAGAATGACACATGATACAGCTCTGAAATGGCACAAAAGATGGTCCCGAAACATGTACATATGGCACACAATGCAAGCTAGGGGGCCCGGGTACCGAAACTAGTGAAGTGCGTTACTCTAGAGGTACCCAAAGCAATGCACCAATGGCAAAACCAACCCCAAATAGACCCTAGGCAAGTCTGAAACAGTGGGGAAATGGCCTAAAATGATGGCTCGGAATGCAAAGAAATGGAGCTCATTCAATGGTCGGTAAATGAGGCATACAAGCCCGACTCTCAAACGCATTTAAAGAGTACAAAACATAGCAATATGACATTCAAAAAAGCTCTGAAATATGATGTATAATGGCTCCAAAACAAGGAAATACCTCAGCATATGCATGTAATGGACCCCGAAACTCAAAGCTAAGCAAGTGTATTGAACTACAAGCATGCAAAACCAACATCATTCAACCATGAGACCCAAAAACAGATCTAGGGAAGTCCAAAATAAGCACAATATCAATTTAAGGCATGACCAAAAAGTGTTAAAATCAAGGGTCAACAAAGCATGCAAAGAAAGCTAGTGAACCATGAGTTACACTATAACTATATGAAGCATATGAAGGCTCACCAAACCAGCCAAAAACAAAAGTATGACATGCCAAAATATGCCCAAATAACCACTGAAACTCAGTCAATGCATGCAAGAATGATGGGCTCCTTTGAAAGGCCAATAAGGGGGTTGTTCTACACATGCATGATGGACACACACAATGGCAAAACCACCTCTGGACAGAGGTTCTGAGGGTCCTAAAACCCCCTAAAAAGAGCCTAAAATGGGTCTAGGAAACATGAAAATAAAGGCCCCTTTGAAAGGCCTTGAATGGGATTGTTCTACACATGCATCAAAGACACAAAATATGGCCAAAAGGGCTCTGGACAGAGTCAAGGCAGACCTTGAAACTCACAAATAATGGCTTGAAACAAGACTTCTCAACATGCAAAATGGAGCTCCTTTAGAAGGCCAACAAAGCTAGTAAAGAGAACAAAGGGTGAGAGGGTCACCCCTCTATGATTTTAGGACTCAAAAACACATCTAAGCCACTAAAAATCTACTGGATTTCAGTGGCTAAAAGGCCAAACCAAGGCCAATACAAATGCTCAAATGCATGGCTCAAAGCATGAAGAAATGAAGCATGAAAGGGGGTAGATGACCCCAAACAGAAAAGAGTCCTTAAACAAACATGTTTAGAAGATCAAAACAAGACTTTTTTCAGTTTATGTCGAAATCCAAAAATGCTTGCAAATAGGGCTAAGTTATGAAGCAAAATAATGCAAAAATGGGGGAAATGATGACTTACCATTGTAGCACAGCAATGCAACAAGTTCTGGACCAAGAAGGTGAGCCTTTAACCTCTGAAAAACAGCTCCAAGGTGATTGAATGGATGGTGGAGGTGGTAGGCTATGAGGTGTAGTGTAAATGGCCAAGAATATTAGGGTTTGGAGCTTGAAGAAGAGAGCTATGGAGGGTGGGGTGTATCTATCTCAGCCAAATGTTTCTAACCCTTGCAAATGGAGAAGGAAGGTTTGTTTTATAGAGGAAGAGAGCCAAGGCTTCTTGGAGAAGCCTCAAGAAAGGGTCAAGCTTCTTGAGGAAACTAGACCAAAGGGATCAAGCTTCCTCAAGAAGCTTGACAAAAGGGTCAAGCTTCTCCTTGAAGCTAAGCAAAAGGATCAAATCTTCCTCAAGAAGACAAACAAAGGGGCAAAATCCCGGAGGATGAGGCAAATACTTCACAGTTGGCACAGCCGTGTTGCACTCAAAAAGACCAAAAAGTAGAAAGCTGGCCGACCAGCTTAGGTGGTCGGCCGGCCACTCCCCCTGGTCGGCCGACCAGGGGTCAAAAGGTTCAAGCAAGAAAGCTGGTCGGCCTACCTAGAAAGGTGGCCTCCCAGGTGAATGCAACACAGCTGTATGGTGGGAGATCAGAAAAAGTGACCCAGGAGAGAGGAAAACCAGCTTTCTAGCAAGGTTCAAAAGGGTCAAGAAGAAATACTGGTCGGCCTACCAATATTGGTGGTCTCCCAGATGAGTGCAGCTCAGTGGTGGTATGGGAGACCAGAAATTATGGCCTAAAAGTGAGGAAAACTAGCTTTCTGTCAAGAAACCGACTGGAGGAGAGAGAAAATGGTCTCCAAAAGAATTTCTGGTCTCCCACTATAGTACCACCTTCCAAACAATGAAAATAGGGTCCATACCAAAAATGAACCCTAACTGATGCAAAACGAGGGTTCGGGGGCCAAAACGCGCAGTCCGGGGCCTCGAAAACAAGCTGTTAGGCACCGGAAGTGGCGTGCGACCATGAAGATGGCCTCCCGGGCCACAGTGTCCCTCAAAGGAGAGGAAATAAGGTGTGTGCCAAAACCGGAGCAAACGGAGGTAGTTAGGCGGTCCCAAACCGAGGCACACGGCCGACGGCTCCGAAAAACCGGAAACTAGTCTCCAAACAGGAAAAATGGCCTACGGCCACTGAGAGATGGTCTACGAGACCTCTCCCTCCCTTCGGGAAGAGAAAACAGAGAAAACAGGACATGATTTGCAAACCGAGGCAAAGCACAAAAGAGCCCCGAAGTCCGGAGGCAAGGCTCGTAGCCGAGACTCTGAAACCTCAGAACAAGCACAATATGCATCATCACCGAGCGCTCAATCGGTGACGTCTGAGTCTTAAGGGCGGTCAAAAATGGGGTGTCTACATTACCATAATACAAATTCATATTTAATTATATACTTAAAATTATGATCTTATAATTCAAATTTATTTTACGTATAAATCTCATATTATATAAATTTTTAATCTCCATCATATAATCAACCACAAAAAATGTGAGCGAACTTGGTTTTACATAATTGATGATTCCATTTCAAAATAACTAGAAAATGATAATGAAATGTGATTCTCACTGTAAAACTTTATTAAAAGGGTAAATTACACTTACCTCTCATGAAGTTTCTGACAATTATATGAACCTTCCATCTAGTTTCAATAATTACACTAATATCTCTTACTTTTGAAACTAATATCAAGATTCTTCTACTGTTAGGTTATTTAATAGAAATTGCGGATGCCATAGTGTAGACACCCCATTTTTGACCGACCTTAAGACTCAGACGTCACCGATTGAGCGCTCAGTGATGTTGCATGTTGTGTTCGTCCAGAAGTTTCAGAGTCTCGGCTGCGAGCCTTGCCTCCGGACTTCCGGGCTTTTCTGTACTTTGCCTCAGTTTGCAAACCAGGCTCTGTTTTCTCTGTTTTCTTTTCCTGAGGGGAGGGAGAGGTCTTGTAGATCATCTCTCGGTGGCCGTAGGCTACGTTTCGTGGTCGCAGGCCATTTTGCCCATTTCGGAGCCCGGTTCCCGGTTTTCGGAGCCGTCAGGCCGTATGCCTCGGTTCGGGACCGCCTAACTACCCCCGTTTGCTCCGGTTTTTGGCATGCGTCTTATTTACTCCCTTTTGAGGGACACTGTGGTCTGAGAGACCCACTTCGTGGTCGAACACCACTCTCGGAGCCTAACAGTCAGTTTTCGGGGCCTCGGACTGCGCGTTTCGACCCCCGAACCTTCATTTTGCATCGGTTTTCGTTTATTTTTGGCAAGGACCTCTGTTTCATCACCAGGAAGGTCATAAAAGGGTGGGAGGCCAGTAATCGTTTCAGCAACCAGTTATATTCCTTCATCGCCCTCCGACGCCCGTTTTTCTCACTTCAAAGCCAATGTTGACCACCCTAAGGCCACTTTCTTCAACTCCAAACCACATATTTATGTTGTACACACCTGGGAGGACACAAATATCACATGGCCGGCCAGTAATTCCATCTGACCCTTTTGAACCCCTTTGAAAAATGGCTTGTTCTCTCTTCTGTTTCACTTCCTCCAGTTTTGGACCACAGGGTTGTGTTGAGGGCACATGGGAGGACATCAATTGGTGGTGGCCGGCCACTAATTCAACTTGGCCTTTTTGACCCCTGGCCGGCCGGCCATGGGGGGGTGGTCGGCCGGCCACCTGCAGCTCCAATACTTGGCCGGCCTTGATGCTTACAGATGGTACATTACAGCTGTATACTTTTTTCCCCCCAAAATCTGTATCCGGGGGGGGGGGGAAACTTTTTGGGGGGAAACTTGGCTTGTTTTCCCCCCCTTTTTTCCCTCCTTTTCTCCCCCTCTTTGGTCCATATAACCAGCCTCCAGCACTGGTGAAAAGGGTTGAAAAAAATTGCTTTGAGCCTTGTATGCATCCCTCCCCTCTCTCTCTCCTTTCAAGCTTCAAAACATCAAGTTCTACACCCCTTTCTTCATCACCACCTAGCACTACACTACCACTTCCATTTCCAGCAGCTTGGGGCTCTTCTCAGAGGCTAGGAGGCACCATTTTTCAGTCCAAGAGGCAGCCAAGGCTTGGTCTCCAAGGGTAAGCACTATTTCCCCATTTTCTAGCTCATTTTTGTACCATTTCTTAGCCCTCTTTTCTTGCTATTTTGAGCTCCAACCAAAACTGAAAGTGGCATTTTTTTGAGCTCTATTTCATCTTTTATTAAGGGTCTTACCCTGTTTGGGACCCCCATCTTGCACTTGCTTCATTACCCCTTTGTATGCCATAATCTTGCATAGTATTTTTGGCCTATGTGTAATCTGTTTTGGAGTATGATGTAAACTGTAGATAGGCTTATTTTGAGCCCTTATTCAACATTGAAGAAGGGCTCACCACTTTTTGGGACCTCCATATATCACTTGCCATTGTACCCCTCTTTGGTCTCCTTTTTTGCATGATTTATTAGCTTATTGAGCTCCTATTTTTGGACCTTGGTCTGAACTGAAAAGAGGCTTATTTTGACCCCCTATTCATGTTTCATTAAGGGTCTATGGCTGTTTGAGACACCCTTTGTATACTTCATGTTATAGCTCTCTTGGTGCCCTTATTTTGCATAGCATTTTGAGCATACTTGTATCTGTTTTTGGGGTTTGTCATAAACTGTAATACATCATATTTTTGGCCCCTCTTCAATATTGTAGAAGGCCCCTTCCCTGTTTGGGGCCAGAATTTGTGAGTTGCTTCATTACCCCTCTCTTTTTGGCCAATTTTGCATGCTAGTTTAGGCCCATTTTTACTCACTTTTTGGCCTTGCTTAAAACTGAAAACATGCTTTTTTTGGGGCTTCCTTTCTTCTGGATTTACACTTCATGTTCAAATTATGCATGCATTGCATAGCTATAGGCCATTCCATGCGCCAAGCTTCATGTTTCGGGATTCGTTCCATGCATCGGGTATCATTTTGCCATGACTCGGGGCTGTTTTGCATCTCATTTTGCCTCTGAAATTTTCATGCTTGTATGCCATATTCCATGTCTTGCCATGTCTTGTTAGAGTGGCATTTTGGTGCCTTAGGGTCGATCCTCGGTTTGCGTGCACGCGTGCACGTATTTCGAGTTGTCTCATTTTCATCTTATGGCCTCCTATGTGAGCGTGACTGAGGTCCACTTGTGTTGGTGTAAGTCCATATTATATTGTGTATGCCATTTCATCCTTTGCATTGCGTATGCTAGGACGTATGTTAGCGCATTGTGTATGCCATGTTACCTCGTGCATCGTGTATGCCATTTCATAGCATATTGCATGTTAGGTTGTATCTTAGTTGCATTTCATGCATGTCATGCATATTGCATTGTGTTTGGGATAGGAGTTAGCCCGAGCACGGGAAACGAGGTACGTTTCGTACTCCGAGTGACGGAACGCGTCTCAATTCCCCAGTCGCCGACACTCCGGATTACCCATGATGGAGTGTAGGTCTTGTTGTATTTTCATGTGCATTCATTCCATATTGAGTTGTGCAATTCGACTCCTCGGCCATCATGCATCGAGATGCGTGATTGGTGGCACGAGGATCGAGGCATGCATACATTTGTGAAAATACATTGCCATGCCCCTTTCCTGCTCTCTGTTGCAGCAAATCAAGAATCAGCAGTCTTCCGAGGCTTGGCGCGCTTTCCAAAAACCATTGCAAAACAGAGGCTAATTGGGGCATCACAGTGGATTTCCGCGCAAAGGCAACCCGAACATGCATCATCCATCATCGGAAGAAGAGTCAAGGCAGTCCCTGGCTTGCATGTCAGTTTATTATTTTTCTTAGTTAATTTGTAAATTAATTAGGAATTTGTACATTATTTGGACTGTATTATTTGGACTGTACTATTCTTTTATTCGGGACTGTATATTTATTCGGACCCTCTGCGCGAGGGCATAATTGTAATAAGTGTGCGTGAGTGTGATGTATGTCTTCCAACCCCACGTCTTTCTTCCCTTTTATTTACCAGCTTATGATGGTTAGATTAGGGCATATCTCAATTAGCATACAGTATGATAGCATGTTTGCATTCATTCATCTGTTTTGCATGCACTGGGCTCGGCGCATCATACTAACTGCATTTGTATTTCAATTCCAAGTTGAATACATGTTAACTGTAGCATCATCATATGCCATGTTTAGAATAGCCGAGCCTGCTATAATTGCATTTTGCATGTGTTGCATTAGGCATTTCTGTATTGTTAGGATCATGCATGGATTTCTAATCAGTTTCTGTTTTGGCTTGGAGTACTCGGTGAGTTTTATGCTTTAGCATCCTTGCATGCGTGTGAGTGACTGCCATGAATAACATGCTTACCATGAGGCTATATGTTTATATGATATAACTGCTTGAACGCCTGTGGGTGAAGGTTGGGTTACTTAGATTGGAACAAATCATTGACTGGATGTTTTAAGCCCACTAGATAGTGGCAAAACCATGTTTTCTAAGCCCACCCGAGGGTGACAAAATCTGCATTTTAAGCCTACCTGCGGGTAGCAAACCATCTTTCAAAAACAAACATGAAATGTGTTGTTCCAATTTAGGCGATCCAGTCTATACTTGTATGCTGTGCGCATCACGTAGTAATCTAGGCTAATAACCGGAATAAGAACACACAATATTTTCAAAACTAGATATCACGGTTAGTAGAGGCCGGTCTTTGACCGGGCGAGCGGGGGTGCTCACGAAGTGATCTTCCCCAATCGTACCCAAGTTCCCGAGCCGAGGCAACTTTGGTGATGAAGGACACGTGGCCTTTGGCACCGAGTCAGGGTTTCCTAAATTTCCCCATAAAAAAATATTTAGGTGGCGACTCTGTATCTGGCAAAGCAGTCCATGTTTGGCACTTCTTTCAAAAATCTGTTTTCTCAAAAACGATTTGCCGGATTTGGACTCTTTGGTTCAAGATTTAGAACCGTGACAATCGAGTCCTTGAACTGTAGTGAGCCCAAATGAACAGAACGGGACTTAACTCTCCCGGGGCGTTCGGGGACGTCTACACATAGGTTATAATACTAAAAATGACGAAATTACCCATTAGTTACTTTATTTATTTAAATAAAAATTTTCACTCACTTCCTCTGAGGTTTTGCATGTATATCATTAAAGGCCCATACAAATTTTAGCATTATTTACTAAAATTCTTAAATTTCATGCAAAAAACTTTTAAATTGTTAAGACATTATTAAATTATTTTATGAAAAAAAAATTAATTTTTATTGATAAAATACTTAAAAATAAATAATCTCTCTAAAATTATTATTAGATAACAACCTAATAATTTAAAATAAGGCTTATTCAAAACTACATAAAAAACTTAAAATTTATTATTTAAAATAATATATTTATCATTTGAATTTTTTTTAAAATTTGAAATAAATCGATTTATTTTTTCCCCGACAATTTGCATTATTTATTTATTTATTCATATGTAAAAAAAATTATTATCACTACAACAAGTTGGGTCTTGAATGACGAATTTTTTTTGTCTTCAAAGAGCTAATTTCGTCACTATAGATATTTGTGACGAAATATTTTCGTCACCGGTTTCGTCATTGAATGTTTGTCACTAAAGACCAACGTGACGAAAAATAATTTCGTCACCAATGAAATTACTTCAGCGACGAAATTTTTTGTCACCAATAAAAGAACATTTTGTCACCCAAAATTCTCATTTTCGTCACCAAATAGTTATTCAGTACCATATTTATAACTTTAGTTGACGAATAAATTTGTCACGCATGTTGATGATTGATGAGGAAATAATTTCGTCACAATAAGATGTAAAGATGACGAAATTTTTCGTCTTCAAAAGTCATAATTTTGTCACCAATAAAACAACATTTTGTCGCCAAAAATTCTCATTTTCGTCACCAAATAGTTATTCAGTACCATATTTATAACTTTAGTTGACGAATAAATTTGTCACGCATGTTGATCATTGATGAGGAAATAATTTCGTCACAATAAGAAGTAAAGGTGACGAAAAATTTTGTCTTCAAAAGTCATACATGGGTGACGAAATATATTTCATCACAAATATATATATACGTGACGAAATTTTTAGTCACCAAACAACAAAATAAATAAAAGCTTTTCTATATAAACTACAGTAAATTTTGTCACAAAAAAAGTTTATTAGTGACGAATAATCACTTTGTCATAATAAGTACAAATGACAAAACAAATTCGTCACTAAACTTGTTCCATATTTTATATTCAATTTAAATTATAATTTCACAAATATCCCTGTACATATCCCAATAGCCTTTTAATTGTACTAAGAAATCCACTAGCTATTATACATCACTCCACAAAAAAATTCACTAAACAATTTATATTATAAATCAAAATATATCCATCAAACAACTTTAATAATAATCCATTAAGTATCACAAAAAAACCATCAAAGCAAATCCCAAAATGAACTAACGTGGAGTCTACAAAAAAAAAAAATCAACACTCAATCTTGATTTGCAACTACAACTAAGCATCAGTTTAGGAAAAAAAAATTCAACAGTTGATCTTCATTTGCAAGTATGCTTCCGAACGTCATCAAAACCAATCTGCAAAGAAAATAAACAAGGCAAACATTAATATATTATCAATTACATCTAAACTCATATATAAATAATTTTATTTTATAAACCAATTTAGTAGAAATGCATATAACAATTCAAAACTTGAAAGAGTTGAGGTGATCTTTGATGATAAAGCAACACGGAAATGGAGACTTAGTTGATGAGACGTATTACAAGCAGCTGGTGGGTAGTTTAATGTATCTCACTGCCACAAGACCGAACATGATGTTTGTAATAGAGAACAAATAAAAAAGAAAAACATGGTAGCATTTTGCACATATACAAATATACAAGTGTCCTTTATGTTTCACAAAATGATTTTGAACCCCAATGTAATTTAGCGTAGTTGCCTCAGATCATATAAAATCACTGCAATGCCCAATATGACTTAACAAATATGCACTTGAATACCACTCCTATAAATGATAGAAAACTGCAAGCTAATTGAATTCGTACTCCTAGACCTTGAAATTGCTCCAATACTGCCTATAATTTGACAAAGTACATTAAGCACTATAGCCACAACATATTCAAAATGTGCTACAGGCTCCATCTATTTTTCAGGTCACAATTGAAAGCATTGTGAATGAGGGGATGTATTAGAAGCAAACATGCCATAATATGTCCGTAGGTGTAGCATCTTGTCAACAATACGTGTATATTAAAGTTCTTACCAAAAATACATCAAGCACCAACCACAGTTCATCAAACTAGTTAAACCAGCCAAATCTTACCATAATTACCAAAAACATCCAGGGACTTTCAACTTCTTCGAAGCTTGTAAGATAAATCCTTTTGAATTGATTTACAAATTTTTCTGAAAATAACTAATGATCTGAAAACTTTAGATTACTTCCGTAATGATAATATAAGCTATTTTTTTGTCAAAATCAAATACTTTTTCCACTATAATCTATTCTCACACTTCCTCGAATCACAAAATTCTTAAAAATATCTTTCGGTATACAAACAGAGCATACACCACCAGCAGCATGCACAGGCCCTCCACTCATCAGGTTTAACAACATACACTAAAGGAGCCAGTAGCTGCACAAGAAACAGCTACACCAGCAGGCTCCAGCAGGTTTAACATACAGCAGTAACTGCACAAAACCAGTAGCAACACCAGCAGCGCAAAAACCAGTAGCAACACACACCAGCAGACTCCAGCAGCACCAAAGAAAGGATTACTTATCGCATTATTCAACTCGGTTCCAGCTGAGTTCAATTTCTGTTTTGCTTCTCAATCTTAATTTATGAGCCGCAAATCTTTACTAACCCAATCTAGTGTAAAATACAAACAAATTGGCAAGTTTAATTCCTAGATTTATGTTTGCTGAGCCGGATTTTAAAACAACTACTTTTATTTTCTATGTATGTCTTTTCTATATATCTTTGATTATGAAATTGATATAAGAGAAAATAAACCTCGTATTTGCTCCTTTTAGCTCAATGATCACCACTTCCTTAGTTTTTTAGACACATTATCCATTATCTAAATATTATATTCCTAACTATAAAAAAAAATATATTATATTTCAAAGAAAACTTGACAGACTTGCTTGGATCTTGCTCCTACCAGGTAAAATATAATATTTTTATTTATTATTATAGTTATTATGGAATATATAATTATATGAATGTAATGTAATTAAAGTATCTCCATATTAAGAATTATTTAACTACAATGTAATTAATATACACCACTCACACATAAACGCAATCTCGTTACACTTCATATATATCATTGACATAGGAACATTTGGATTAAAAATACATGTATAGCATAAATGTCAATTAATATTAGAATATATATGCAAAAGGTGAAATATTCTTTGAATGAAAATGAAGGGTGTTGATGATTTTTAATATAAATACCTAGGTGGGTTTCTGCAGCAAATTGCCAGATTAAAAAAGTATATATATATTAGATTCACTATTTTATAAACTTCTAATGAAAAGAGAGAAGAGATTCATAATTGAGGAGTACTAGAGGTGATAATTAATGAAAATTGTGGATTTGTATTATTAAAAAGAAGGGTTAATTATCTTTTTAGTTTCCGAGGTATGTTATTCGCATAATTTTGGACCAAATATTTAAATTGAGTCAATTAAGCCCCCAGTGTACAAACAGAGTTTTGGTTTGGTTTACAAATGTAACTCTTGTCTGTTGATGTTTGTTTAAAGGAGGGGTAAATGTGAAAATTCAAACAAACAACTGCTGAGGCATTCTTAACAACACCATTTGCTTCAACTAAAAATTTTTGACCCGGAAAAAGTAAAGCAAAGAGCTTAGTCAAGTAGAGCTGGGTTGATTGGGATTGACAGCAAACACTAGTCTACGTGTTTACAAGCTTAATCCTGTTCCAGTCCGCACCCGTTACCATCTCATTTACCTAAAAAACTAGCACTAGAAGATGGTTTTTTTGTAATGAAAACTTTCTGGTCACCAAGATGGAAGCAATAGGAAGCAACACCAAAAACTAGTAGTTCCAGGTAAGACTTTTGGGTTGTACCATTGAAGCCCCTCAATGCCTTCTTATTTATGCCAATTTGCATCCATGTATAAAGTAATATACAAAAATGTAAACACATAGTTTTGTCTCTACTTTGGTTAGTGTGTATTTTAACTAGGGTCATGCTAAGTAAGAATTTTGATAATGAATCTGTTTTCATTAAATACATCTTCAAACTTGTTAAATCTTAGTTAATAAGTAGTCAAACTGCTGTACTTTAACTAGTATATACTAACCAACATGAGAAAAATAAAATGATAAAATGAGCGAGACTTACCAAAAAGGCGATGTACGAGTTCATGGGATACCTCCTCCTCTAAATTGTCCTTTGAAACCTTGCTTCTTAAGAAACGCCATGATGCTTGATGTGATCTCAAAATGCTCGTCAATCGACCCATTCATCTTCCCTATCTCTTTATTTTGTGCTTGAATTTCCTCTTTTTGTACTTGAATTTCATGTTTCTGTGCTGTAATTTCCTCTTTATGCGACTGAATTTCCTCTTTTTGTGACTGAATTTCCTCCTTTTGCTCTTGTATTTCCATCTCTAGACGCCTCACATAGTCACTGTCAGTCGAAGCACTAGAAGTCCTGACAGAGAAGGAACGCCTCAACCCGAGTCCTTTAACATATCCCGACCTTGGCTTCAGCACCTTCACAGATAGCTCCTCTGGAGTAATTGGAACCACACCAGGTTCAGAGCAATGTTCAGCTTGGATCTTTATCATGTTATCCTGTCATTTTATAAATAAAAAAAATAGAAAAATGAATAAAGATACAATTAAAATTGCAATCATCCTAATACAAAAGGTAAATATACATACATAATTCTTTTCGCACTCCGGAGAAATGACATCATTAAAGTGTGTAGATTTGTAAACACATCGCAACTCTGGCAGTTGGCCCCCATTTGCAATTGTCTGATTTTTTTTGTGCCACTAGTAAGTTAAATAAGAACGATGGTAGTATAATCATGTCTATAAAAAAAAAAATGGGAAAAAAAATTAAAGAAGACCCACCGCCTCGTGTACCCTAACTGGGAGAGATTTTGACCCACACCTATGCTTCGTCTTCAATTGATTTCTATTGTCAATGTTAGCATTTGATTGCTTCTACAAGGAGCAAGTTCCAATAGAAAAATATATATATATTAGGAAGACAAGGTAATTGTCAACAATAAATAAACATAAGAAAAGTTTACCAGCCAATTGGTATCATTCCACTTCTTGTCAATCAAGTTTTTCCATTTCTCGAGGTCACATTCAGGCGGTGGATGGCTTCTAGCATACTCCTCTCCCTTAGCACTTTTAAGGTTCAGGTATTTTTTTCGTAGTCTGTAGGTGTGGCTGCTCAAGCTCCGTCCACACTTTGTTGCCACCGCTTTCCTAACATTAGTGGATTCACCTTCCATGTCAAATTGATCCTAGCAATAGCCACAAATCTTGTAAGTCATAATTAATTATATTACATTAATTCAATCAATTATGTAAAACTTTTACCGTTAGACGCTGAAACATAGGTGCCGTAACTTCTTCGTTGACATGTTTCCACCTGCGAATGCTAAAGTCTGGCAAGTGTGTTCGTACCTCAACACCAATTTTGGAGACTAATTTAGAGGCATGATCCCCCACTGGTGCAAGATACTCCTGTGGTATGGGAACTTTGAGCTTTCCATCTTTCTCAACCATTGCTTGAACCTTAAACCCGCGTGTCAAGCCATGAGGGTGTCTACTAGGCACTATTGTAAAGATATTACATTGACTGGTTAGTAATTAATTAAAGCAAAATCCTAAATGCAATATAAGAAACTTTGTTTTGTTGTTGTTGAATAAGTCATAAAATAAAATGATAACATATAGAGATATATGGCACAGCTTTATCTAATGTTACTGTAACTACTTCAAAGTAAATTGCTAAAGTAAACTGTGTTCTCTGTGCAAACTATGTTACTGTACTGGCATAAAGGTGATGTATTAGGTGAAATCAAGTTCATTATGCACTAAGTTAGGTGCTAAACCAGGATACTTTGTGTAAACTGTGTTACTGCAATGATAAACTGTGTAAACTGTGTTACTGCAATCAAGTTCTTCTCTGCACTAAGTTAGGTGCTAAACCAGGATACTTTGTGTAAACTGTGTAAACTGTCTTATCATTGCAGTAACAGTTTACAAAGAGAACACCGAATGATCACTGGTTTAAGCATACATCAGTACAGTAACACAGTGCATAATGAACTTGATTTCACCTAATACATCACCTTTGGTGACAGACTGATTTCACTTTGGTTTGTAAACAATGGATGGTTTGGTTTGTACACAATGGATGGATGCATTTGTTTTGTTATTGATATCAACACCAAAACAGATTGCAAGACCAAAACAGAACAGATATATTGCAACAGATATGGATGGATGTTTGACTTGAATGGATGGTTTAGATTAGTAGTAGTGCTGCTGCATTTGTTTTGTTATTGATAACAAGACCAACACAGATTGCAATACCAAAACAGAACAGATATATTGCAACAGATATGAATGGATATTTGACTTGAATTGATGGTTTAGATTAGTAATAGTATTGTTGCATTTGTTTTCTTATTAATAACAAGACCAAAACAGATTGTAAGACCAAAACAGACCCAAAACAACACAGATATATGGCACGATCAAAACAGATTGTAAGACCAAAACAGACCCAAAAAAACATAGATATATGGCAACAGATATATTGCAAGACCAAAACAACACAGATATATCTTGTCCGACCAAAACAGACCCAAATCAATACCAACACAGGTCCAGGACTGGAATAAAAACAGTTTGCAGGTTGTATACATCTATTGTACGTGCTGTTTGTGCTTTCTAATAGTGACAACACAATCCATTAGTCCAGCACCAATCCAGCACAATCCATCATCAATAACTATCTATTAGTCTATCACAATGCAATCCATTAGTCCAGCATCTTAAAGTTCGATTTAAGAAAAAAAAAATTCAGTAATAAAGGAATTTTGCACCAAGAAAGTTTTCAGAGAACAAAGTATGCTTTAACTGTTAGGCACTCAAGGTCAGTAAAACTTTTTTATTGAAAACTTTCTCTGCAATTTATTAGAGTAAAACTCAGTTTTCAGTAAGGCACTCAAGTTTTCTTTAACTGTTAGCCAGTCAAGGTCTAGAACATTCATTAGAGTGTGCTCTTTTGCACCATAGAATTATATTAAAACAGAGGATTTCATTTTAATAGTAAAATTCAGCATCTTACCGACACTAGATTGGGGGGCTGCCTCCGTCACTGCCTCTATATCGACATCAACTGGTTGTGAGTGTTGGGTCTCCACATTGTCATGTAAATCCCCATTCGGAACAACAATTGCCTCATGCGAAGGTTGAGGAGATGACTGCGCCAATCGTTTGGGTGGCATTGGTAAGCCCTACAAAACATAATACAAAAGCATAAACAATAAATACATAAAAATGGATAAGTAAATATATGTATATGGAAACTCATCAAGGCCACTGTTGAAAATATGACTTATCAATAATTATGGAAGAGCATTGATCTAGGGTTCAAGTCTTTGCGAAATCTGTATTATTCATTCTTTGAAAAATGGCAAAACGATGCAACATGTAGTACCACATTTTTTCCTAACTAGTTGCTTTTGCAGGTTTCTATCTGTGCTGGTGCCTTGTTAGGGAATTTGTTGTTGAGGGCCTACTGATGTGAGGTTACTTTTTTGGATTGGTTTCTATATGCCTACTTTGAACACTGAAGTTGATGTTATGGAGGTTGTATGTAGGATGTATATTTTCTAGTTTTATTTTATGACTTATTCACTCAAAAAAGTATATGGAAATATAAAGATGGTATTAACAAAGCATCATTAACAAATATATAGCTATGAGACAAGATAACAAAAATGAATGGCCATACATATAGTACCTCATCGTCAAAACTTTCAAAGGACTCAGCATCATCAGTGTCATCTTCATGATCTGACGGTATGTAGCCATCATCATCTACCTCAACCCTAATGTTCTTTCCCTTCTGATTAACACGATTGGGCTGAGTAGAACCCATCAAAGAAGCTGCTAAACGATTCAATTGTACTCATGTGGACTTATCAAGAAAGGATCAACTTCAAGCTCTTCCCTTACTTTTCTGGGTTAATCCATTCAATTTTAGACATGCTCAAGTCCCTTACTTTTCTGGGTTAATCCATTCAATTTTAGACATGGTCAAGTCCTTTCCATTCAATTTTAGACATGGTCAAGTCCTTTTCTCACCCATCCTTTCTCCTAGGTCTGCATCTTATTTTAAGTTATAATAACGACATTATGGCAAGATCATAATTGCATATAGTCACACAAGTATTTAAAAAGTCTAAATATGAATGTGTGCCCTCTGTATTGAAAACAGGATCACGCAAATAAACAACTAAAAAAGATTTTGATACAAACCTTCTTGGCTGGAGCTGCTTCTATTGGAGGACGTTGGCCGGCTATTCTCACGCCAGCAGCTTTTCCAGGGAAGCTACAAAATTTAAAAATAATGTGAGATGAAGCAATGTAAGGTCTGAAAGGGACATCCCAAATCCCAGAAAGAAAAAAAATGAAAATGCAATGCACAAGGGACATGTTGATACAGTTTGAAGGAGCACTCGATAAAAACAAAAATGTACACACCATTTCATTTCACGTACCTAACAGACTAACACTAAAGATGCAGTTAAAAGTGCCCTTTCAAAATAACTTAGGGCATCTCCAATCCTTTATCAATTCACAATTTATGAAAAAAATGGTTTAACAACGTAGAAGT
>CM069912.1:97991221-98395301 GCA_036172215.1 Camellia granthamiana | reverse complement strand
AAGAGGGTTCTCTTGTATAGGCAACCAAACTTACAAGTTAAGTCACCAAGCAAACTCATCCCTCCATACACGTGTATGGAGGGGAGCAAAAGGCTGAACAGCTGTGAGAAAATATCTCATAAAGCAGCTGAACAGTGCCCGGCCGGCAAAGAGTGCCATTTTGGCAAACTTAGTGCCGGTCGGCACAAAAGAGTGCCGGTCGGCACAATAAAGTGCCGATAGCAACACCAGCTAGCCGGTGGCCTCTAGCCACAGCCGGGTGGTGTGTGGGGATGCCTCACAAGGCATTCCCTGCCATTCCAAGGCAAAACACAAGTGTTTGGTGCAAAACCAGACACAAAACGGTCGAGTTCGGAGGTCCTGAGGCAAGGCGCGCGAGCCGAGAACTCCGGGAACGCCAAACGAACACAAGTATGGATAATCACCGAGTGTTCCAACGGTGACGTCCAAGTCTTGAGGACGGTCAAAAATGGGGTGTCTACAATATAGAATCAAGAAATGGCATGAAAATGCAAATTGGGCTTACACTTACATGAGAGGGCCTCAGCCGCACTCACATAAGATGCCGATCAATCAAAACGGAGTGCCTCGAAGTGCGTGCCCACGGGCACGCAAACCGAGGCAATGCATTAAGGCATGAAATGACATGGGAAATGATATGCAAGCATGCAAACCAAATTTCAGCAACTAAATAAAGGGGAAAACAGTCCCGAAATGATACGAAATGACAACCAATGCATGAAATCATCCCGAAATGTGATTTTAAATACCCGAAATGGCCTACGGCTATGCTAAACATGCAAAATTGGCACATGACAGCAAAAACAGTAGCAAGGCAGTCCCAAAAATGGCATTTTTCCAGTACAAATCATGGATAAATAATAACCACAAGTATGGTAAAAAAAGCTTGCAAAAAAAAGGGGAAAAGAGGAGAATTACAAAGCAAGTGGTATCTACAATGCTCAAACTAAAAAACACAGTTCTACAACATTAAATATGAGCCAAAAATATGCACATTTACAAGAGATGACATCCCCCAATTCAGTGTGTAGATATGCTAAACACAGCATGCAAAATAATGAGCTAACAAGGGCTATAAAGAGCGGTACCATAAGCAATGACCAAAAAACTTAAGACCCTTAATAAAACTTGAAGAACAGATCAAAACAAGACACTTTCTAAGCCTGATGAAGGCTCAAAACAGAGACTAAGCAAGCCTAACAAAGCATGCAATTTTACGGAAGAAAAGAGGAATACAAAGGAAGTGCCAAAACCAATCACCAAATAGCCTAAGACCCTTGACAAAGAATGATGAGAAGGCCAAAATAAGGCTATCTCTAGGCCTGATGAAGGCTGAAATCCGGATCATGATAAGCTTAAAGAAGTATGCAAAACATGGCCAAAGAGGGGTATAAAGGGAGGCCATTCATGGAGGCATCAAACAAGATTGGTCCCTTCTACAATGTTGTAGAGGGACACAAAGTAAGCCCAAAATCAGTTTATAGCATGCTCCAAAAATAAATTCATATAGGCTAAAAATAGCATGCAAGTTTACGGTAAAATGGAAGAATTACAAAGGAAGTGCATGCTAGAATCATCAAACATGGTCGAGCCCTTCTTCAATGTTGAAGAGGGGCTCAATATAAGGCCACTCACAGTATATAATATGCTCGAAATCAGATCACTCAAAAGGCAAACAAAGCATGCAAATTAATGGCCTAAAGAATGGTATTGAAGGAACTATATCATGGAGACACCAAATGAGGTTGAGCCCTTCTACAATGTTGTAGGGGGGCTCAAAATAAGTATAAAAACAGTAGGGGTCAGAGCCCAAAACTGAAAGCAAAGGGGGCTAAAAAAATAACTCAAAATTATACTCAAAAAAAGGAATTAGAAGTTTACCTTTGAAGACCTAACTTTGGTTGCTTCTTGGCTTCAATTTGTTGACTCTTGGCTTCTGAAAATCACTTCCTTGCTGCTGAAATGGAGTTGTTGATGGTAGAGCTTAGGGTTGGTGAAGGATTGAGCTAGGAAGCTTGAAGGTTTTCTTGAATTTTGGCTATGGAAATGGGAGTTTTTGGAGAGGGGCCCTTTTAGACAAATTTTGTAACCCTAGCAAAGGGGCTGTCCAGCCCTTTAAGTAGGCCAAAAAGAGTGTAAAAGGGGAGGGAAAAGCACCCAAGCTTTCCCTCCCAAAATATCCCCCGGATGGGGAGATATTTCCAAAAAAGCAGCTGGACAGCTGTAAAGAGCCCAAAAGCAGAAAGCTGGCCGGCCAGGTGATTTTCTGGGAGATGGCCGGCCGGCCACCCCACCTGGTCGGCCAGCCACTCAACCTGGCCGGCCGGCCATGGCCCAAAAATGAAGGTGAAATTTTCTGGCCGACCACCCTGCAATGGTGTCCTCCCAGATGTGTAGAATAAAGCCCCAGGGTCGGAAATTGGCAACACTGAAGCAGGAGCCACAACATAGAGCTTGAAGGAGAGGCTCCAAAATGAAATGCACAATTGCTGGCCGACCACCAACTTTTAGGGTCCTCCCATGTGTGTGGAACAAGGTTCCAAGGTCGGAAATTGGCAACACTGAAGCAGGAGCCACAACATAGAGCTTGAAGGAGAGGCTCCAAAATGAAATGCACAATTGCTGGCCGACCAGTAGTTTTTAGGGTCCTCCCATGTCCCCTGATCACAGATATGTAGCCTTGGTCGGAAGAAAATATCCCCAGGGTGTTCAACATTGGCCCGGAAGTGAGCAAAACGGGCGCCGGAAGAGCGAAACTGGTTATCTGGGATAATTGCTGGCCTCCCACCCCCCAGTGATCTTCCTGGTGTTGAAACAGAGGTACCTGCCAAATTTGAACAAAAACTAATGAGAAATGAACGCTCGGAGCCAAAACCGGGCAATTCGGGATCTCGAAAATGGGCTGCGGGTGCCGGAAGTGGTGTTCAGCAGCGAAGTGGGTATCCGCGACCTCAGTGTCCCTCGGAATGACAAAACAGAGGTTCCTGCTAAAAATCAGAGAAAATCGATGCAAAATGAATGCTCGGGGCCCAAATCACGCAGTTTGGGGTCTCGAAAATAGGCTGTGAGCACCGAAAGTGGCGTTCGGCCACGAAGTGGGCATCAGAAGCCCCAGTGTTCCTCGGAACTATAAAATAGAGGTGTATGCCAAAAACCGGAGAAATCGGAGATGGTTGGGCGGTCCCGAACCGAGGCACACGGCCTAACGGCTCCGAAAACCGGGAACCGGGCTCCGAAATGGGCAAAATGGCCTACGGCCACGAAATATAGCCCACGGCCACCGGGAGATGGTCTACGGGACCACTCCTTTCCCTCAGGAAAGAGAACAGAGAAAACCGAGTCTGGTTCGCAAACCGAGACAAGGCACAGAAGAGAGTTCGGAAGTCCGGAGGCAGGGGCGCACGGCCGCGACTCTGAAACTTCTGAACGAGCACAGTATGCAACATCACCAAGCGCTCAATCGGTGACGTCTGAGTCTTGAGGACGGTCAAAAATGGGGTGTCTACAGCAACTAGCCTCATGGTAACCATACTATTATGGCAACATTCACACGCATGCGATATGCTAAAGCATAAAAGCTTACCTAGTACTCCAAGCCAAAACAGAAACTAGTTAGTAATCAAATGCATGATCCTAGTTCATGTTAAGTGGCTAATGCAACACAAGCAAGGATGCAATCTTAGACAGGCTCGGCTATCCTAAACATGGTATATGGAATACTACAAATAACATATATTCAATTTAGAGTTGAAGTACGATGCAGTTTGTATGATGTGCCGAGCCCGATGCATGTAAGACAAATGTATGGATGCACGCATGCATAGCATAAGGTATGCTAATTTAAACATGCCCTAATCTACCATCATAAGCAGGTAAATAAAAGGAAAGAAAGACGTGGGGTTGGAAGACATGCACACACCCACGCACACTTATTACAAATACGCCCTCACTCGGAGGGACCAAATAAATATACAGACCGAATAAATAATTAACTACCCTAGCTAATTAAATATTACAAACCCTTAACTAATTAACAAATTAATTAAGCTATTTAAAGCAGTAAAATGGCCTCGGGAAGAGGGATGCACGCATGCTTGGATTGGCTTCGCCCGGAAACTCGGTGCCATTGCACTGTTGCCTCTGTTTACACTACCCTGCTCCTCTGAAAATTGCCAAAGTCCCAGGATTGCTTCTCTGAGTGCTGTGGAACACCATCGGCTAAGGGGAATGGCCACCGGCCAAGGGAAATGACCACCGGCCACAAATTAATCCATCGGCCGACAATGGATGGCCGGTCGGCACTATATGCAGCCGACCGGCCAAAACTTCCTGCAGAACCTGCAATTGACAGCAGCAGAGGGCAAGCAGTATATGGCATGGAATTTTCAAGCAAATGTGTGCACCAACACATCCCTTATCATGCTTTTGACTCAAAGGGGTATGTTTCTTGATTCTCGGACCACCAATCGCGCATTTCGATGCGTGATGGCCCAAAGAAACCAAGTATGCACTTTGATTTCAAATGTCATGCAAACCAAATAAACATATAAAGCCCAACCTCTATCACTTGATCAAGAGGCAAGACATGCATGCCAAATGCAATGCAACCTAGGCATGTTAACTAAGTATGCAACATGGCAATGCAAACAAGCAAATAATGAACAAGTATGCGAGCTAGTGGTCATGGAAGACATGATGCAATCAAAGCATGCAAAGTGTAAGGCATGTAACAACATGTAAAGAGTGGACTTAAACTAATTTGGACAGCCCTCAACTAGGCCCAAAACAGTGGCCAAATGTCATGGAAATGAGGGCCAAAACACACACAAACAGGCATGCATGCAATGTCCAACACTTAGGCACATAGAGATAACTTTTAAGCACACTTAAAAGAGGAACAACATGGGCATATGGCATGCATATTAAACTCTGAAAACATGCAAGAATATGGTGCCAAACCAATTAAACCAAGCAATCAAAGCATGTAAACAAGCCCAAAACTTGAGACCAATCAAAGGGTTCAAACCATGGCCATGCCAACCAAACCCCAAAGGGCCAAGGGGACCCCAAACAGCCCCAATGTAGATCTAAACAAGACCAAAGACACACCTAGATGGCATCTAAATGGTCTAAACATACAAGCATACAAAAGAGGCCAAACATGGAGCATAAGATGACAACCTTATAAAGCATTAAAGAGACATCAAATGCAAGCATATAGGCACACCATGAGGACTGAAATGGCATGACAAATGGTTCCAAACCACTGAAACAAAGCAAGGATGGCACGCTAGAGGGGTCAATGCTTAAGGTATACAAGAGAGGTTGCATGGTAGCTATACAAAGCAAAGCATGGATGACTCAAATGACCCAAAATAGTTCTTAAGCATGTCAAAATAAGCATAAAAGCTTCACAAAGGTAAGCCAAAACAAATAAGCATAGTGGTCTAAATGCTAGATACATGTTAAGGCAATTTCATGGCATTACAAGACAAGTATGCTAAGCATGCATGGTGTGTCTAAACCAATTAAAAACAGTGCTATATCATGGCAAAATAAGCACAAATAACACTTAAGACATGGCCAACATGAACTTAAAAATGGTGCTCACACATGAGGCTAAAATGGGACTTTTTGAAGACAACAAGGAGAGGGGATGGCCCTCTCCTTCTTAGGGCCTTAAACCACCATCCTCACCACTGAAATCCCTCAAGATTTCAGTGGTGAGGAGGCCCAAACAAGGTGGTCCCGGAGCTCACCAAAAATAGCACAAAATGGGGCCAAACAAGGCCTAAGAGGGGTCAAACAATCCCAAACGACAAAGTGACCTGAAACAACTATTTAAAGCACTCAAAAACAAGACTTTTTTCAGTTTATGACAAAGCCTAAAACAGCCTTCAAGACAGGCTAAAAGTGTGTGCAAGAAAGGGTGATTTAAGACTTAAAAACTCACCCTTGGTGAACTTCTTCAAGGCTGCGATTCCAGCAGCTTAGGGACCAAAAATGCAGCTCCTTAGGACCTCTCAAGACCCTCCAAGAAGCTTAGGTTGGTGGTGGAGAGGTGTGGTTGGGAGTTGTGGTGCAAAGGGGCCAAGAATCACTCACTTTGGAGCACTCTAACACATACAAATGTAGAGAGAGAGAGATATAGAGAGAGTGTGATATATATTCTATATATATCAGATTTTCTAACCCTTGAAAATGGTGGAGAGGCTCTCTATATATAGAGCAAGACAAGGTGCTAAGCTTCTTAGAGAAGCTAACACAAAAAAGGGTCAAAGGGGGCAAGCTTCCAAGGGAAGCTAAGCAAAGGGGTCAAGCTTCTCTTAGAAGCTTGACAAGGGTTCAAGGGAGTCAAGCTTCTCTTGGAAGCTTGGAGCAAAAGGGCCAAGAAGGCCAAGCTTCTTGGAGAAGCTAGACAAAAGAGCCAAGCTTCTTGGAGAAGCTGGGCAAAAGGTTCAAGAGGTGCAAGCTTCTCTTGGAAGCTTAGAAGGGTTCAAGCTTCTTGGAGAAGCTAAACCAAGGGTTCAAAAGGTTCAAGCTTCCTCAAGAAGCTAAAACCAAGGGTTCAAAAGGTTCAAGCTTCTTGGAGAAGCTAAACCAAGAGTTCAAAAGGTTCAAGCTTTCTCAAGAAGCTAGAACCAAGGGTTCAAAAGGGTCATGCTTCCTCAAGAAGCTAAAACAGGGGGTTCAAAAGGTTCAAACTCCCCTCAAGAAGAGGTCTCGGCCAACCAAATAGGTCATCGGCACAATAAAGTGCCGGTCGGCTAAACATAATGCCGACCGGCCATTATTTTTAAGAAACAATGGCCGGTGGCAAACATGTGCAGCCGGTGATGATAGGGGAGGGCCGATGAGGTGTGAGGATGGCCAACAAGCCATTCCCTACCCTTCAAGGCAAAAACACAGGTGTTTGGTGCCAAAACCGAACACGAAGCAGTCGAGTCAAGAGGTCCTGAGGCGAGGCGCGCTGCCAAGGCCTCCGGGAACTCGAGACGAACACAAACATGGATAATCACCGAGTGTTCAAACGGTGACGTCCAAGTCTTGAGGGCGGTCAAAAAATGGGGTGTCTACAGTTGCCCCTCTTTGACAGAACTGGGAAGTCATAACAATGACGGGAGTGAATGTCAAATCCCAGAGACGACCCATTTTTGACAAGGCCGAAGACTTGGACAAACATGCAAGACAAACAAGGTATGCGCCCGAAGGCAGGGGCAAAATGCAACTGAAAATGCAAGAAGCCGAGCATAACTTATGATCATGCAAAGAAAGCTGTAACGAAGCACACATGCAACAGTTTTAAGCTAGCATACGCCAAACTACACTACAATGCAGAAAGGATGTAAGAGAATTATTGCAATTCTCACTGTGAATACAGAGTGCATGTGTGATAGATACACAAAGCGAACGTGTGTGATTGATACACCAAACGAGCGTGTGTGATTGATACACAAAGCGAGCATGTGAGCACAGTGTGATAGATACACAAAAGGTGAATACAAAGATGCACTTAGTGAACAAGTGTGATGGATACACTAAAGGTGAACACGAAGTGTGATAGATGCACTTAGTGAACAAGTATGATGGATATACTGGATGTGAACACGAAGTGTGATAGATGCACTTAGTGAACAAGTATGATAGATATACTAAATGTGAACACGAAGTGTGATAGATGCACTTAGTGGACAGGAGTATGATTGATATACTAAAAGTGAACACGAAGTGTGATAGATGCACTTAGTGAACAGGAGTATGATTGATATACTAAAAGTGAACACGAAGTGTGATAGATGCACTTAGTGAACATGAGTATGATTGATATACTAAATGTGAACACGAAGTGTGACAGATGCACTTAGTGAACAAGTATGATGGATACACTAAAGGTGAACACGAAGTGTGATAGATGCACTTAGTGAACAAGTATGATGGATATACTGGATGTGAACACGAAGTGTGATAGATGCACTTAGTGAACAAGTATGATAGATATACTAAATGTGAACACGAAGTGTGATAGATGCACTTAGTGGACAAGAGTATGATTGATATACTAAAAGTGAACACGAAGTGTGATAGATGCACTTAGTGAATAGGAGTATGATTGATATACTAAAAGTGAACATGAAGTGTGATAGATGCACTTAGTGAACAGGAGTATGATTGATATACTAAAAGTGAACACGAAGTGTGATAGATGCACTTAGTGAACAGGAGTATGATTGATATACTAAATGTGAACACGAAGTGTGATAGATGCACTTAGTGAACAAGTATGATGGATATACTAAAGGAATGAAGTGTGATTGATACACTAATGGAATAAAGTGAATATGTGCGTGATAGATACACAAAAGGTAATGAAGTGTGGTGGATACACTAAAGTAATTGAAGTGAATACGTGCGTGATAGATACACAAAATGAGGGTGTGTGTGATAGATACAGAAAATGAGAATGTGTGTGGTAGATGCACAAAATGAGTGAAGTGTGATTGATACACTGAGTGAGAGTGTAATAGATACACAAAAGTGAATATGTGCGTGATAGATACACAAAATGAAAATGTGGGTGGTAGATACACTAAGTGAAGAGAGTGTGATTGATACACTAAATAAACATGTGATAGATACATGAGGCAAACAGAGTGAATGAGGTGTGATGGATACACTAAAGTAAACATGTGATATGAAGAGAAGAATAGTGTGATAGATACACAAAGTGAATGAAGTGTGATTGATACACTAAGGCAAATATAGTGTGTCAGATACACTGAGTGAATGAAGTGTGATTGATACACTAAGGGAATGGGGTGTGATTGATACACTATTCTGGCTTGAAGCAGACTTGATCTTGAGCTTGAGGTAGAGGTACACTCATACTTCGGAGCATTGGCAAGGCCTGAAGAGGTACACACGGGATGTAGTCTCGGAACTTACTGAAGTTGAAACGAACTCAGATACCCGACGTTTTCCTCTTTTGCTTTTGCTTTGCAGTCTGGAACCATTATAGCTTCAGATAGGTCTCGGTTCTACTGTTCTCACATGACCTGAGTTGAACCCTGCGGTTATATGAAAGAACAAATATTGTTTTGCACAAATGTGGAGAATGACACAACACTCTGAGCACAAGATGATTTTTTTGAAATTGACGGTGAGAATAAGTTCTCGACTGGGTATTGAGCCTACGACTGAACACAGCACACCACGACTCAACAACGGAAAACAAAAAGGTAAACAACCTAAACACATCTATTGACACTTGAAATGACTCAAAACAAGAATCAAGACAGACAAAACAAAACACAAAACTCAAATGTGCACAGGGAGCCTGTTTCACCAGGTATTATTTCCCACCCTTTCTCATTTGTGATTCTCACATCACTCGGCCCTCAAGCTCTGTTTTTCTGAAAAAGCCCTTTTCCTCACTTTTTCTCTCAGCGCACATCTCTCTATTCTTCAATCTCTCATTTTTCATCCCTCCCCAGAGTGGTTGGTGGATAGACAAGAAGTTGCGGGCTCTTGCCCCTAGCATTCTGCTAGATTCTTTTTCTTCTGCACACAGCAGTGAACTTTCCCACAAAGGGGTTGCGCCACAACTGGGTGTGTAGCAAATCTGTAGTTGACATTGGTTGACGATGCTCTGCTAGGGAGTTTGGACGTGGTTAGATCTGTCCAGATGAGGAAGTGGAACATCCTGATCCATTCCAGTTCGTTCTTCGCACTTGGCTTGATACCTCGTTGCTCGGAGGATGAGAGAGCTTTCTGCATTTTGTTGTTGACTTCAGTTGTGCCCTTTCTGGCAAGTATGCTGGCGACGGGGAAAAGACAGGAAACCTGACTCAACTGTGCCCCTAGTTCATCATTTTGACCATTTTTTTTTGGTTTTAAAACAATTTTGACCAACATGAAAGTTAGATTAACATGCTTATTCAACTTTTTGATTTTGAAAATCACGCAAGTTAGGTTGTGAGCATTGAAAATTTTCCTTTTTTGGGTCCAAGAAAATGGTCCAGTTTTGGAAAAGATGGAATAATTTTCGAGAGAATTAGTCAACCTCAGTAAAAATTCTCAAAAACTATTTTTGCAAACGGCCAATGCTCAACAAGCACGGAACCTACTCTTGAGATGCGCAACCTCGGATCCATAGTAATGGAAAATTGCCCCTTGTCTGAAGGACACTGCATGGCAACGGAAAGTTGCCCCTTGTTTGAAGTGACATCGCGGCATTTTGAATGGCAACGGAAAGTTGCCCCTTGTTTGGATAGCATCGCAGCGTATTTGTAGTCAATCCTCAGAGCGACGAACACAACCAGACTCTCGGATATAGAGGAGGCAAAGATGATCAAAATCATCACATGGACACAATTGATTTGGAAGTGTTTGTGGCTGGACTTCAGAATGAAGTTGCCTACGTATCCCAAAGATGGGAATCAAGCCTTACGTAGTTCGGGGTTAAGGTACACTCGAGTATTTAACCTCTCCTTTTTATGCTCTAACTTTTGCCAAGGCGCCTGTTGCAGGTTTTCAACCTTGCGAGCTTTGTTTTTCTTTTCTTCTTTTTTCATCTTTTCTTCTTCTTCTTTTTTTTTATTCTTTGCATTTTTCTTTTTTTGTTCTTTTTCTTTTTTTTGTATTTTTGCATTTTTTCTCTTTTTTCTTTTTTCATTCTTTTTTTCGCTCTAACTTTTGCCTGGGTCGCCCTTCCGGGTTTTCGGCCCAGCGAGCCTCTCAAAGGGTAAAAGTGTAACAAGTCCATGCCAAATGGTTTTGAGATTGAAGCCCTCTGTATCTAGGAGAATGGCTGTTGTATTGATTTGCAGAAAGATCCACCTTTGGCTCTTCGAGCACATCGGATATTTTTTACCCCTAGTTCGAGGGGTGCTTCTGATCTAGCTTCGCAAGCTTCTTCTGATGAGGTCTGATCTTCTTGATCTGACTTTGGTGCCTCTTGTTTGAGGGCTGCTTCAAATCTGGCCCCACAGGCCTCACATCATGATTGTCCTTTGAACGTTTTGAATCCAAGTTCAAGGTTTGAAAGCAAAGGGGTTGAGTCTCGAGGCCGAGAGCGATCCTAAGCTGCACAATCTCAAGAGCGATTCCACATATGTCTTCGCAGGACTGCGCAAAACATTTTTTGAAAGTTTTTAAGAAAGCGACAAATCGCTCGCGCTGAAGACAGTGTAGGACCAATCTGGATTAAAGCTAGGGTCCTTCTCAGTACTCACACTAACAAGCATGATTTCATTCATTAAGGGCTTAGCACGCCTCTCTTTCTCTCAATTTGATCAAAGTTTTGCAAATCCCGAGGAATTCCTCCCTCTTTGTTTTCACCGCAGTGTTCAAAAAGGTTTTGAAAAACTTAGGTCAATACAATGACTTCAAAGCACAAGAAAAGACACAGCTTTTAGTCAAATACTGCCATCTCATTCAGAACTTCCGGCATAACTGGCACAAGGTAAAAGCAAACACGAGAGTGTGAAAATCATTGCTGTTTCATTCAAGATCTATTGGCACAACTGGCTCCCTGGCAGAAACAGACTCAAAAGAAAGCAAAAAGACAAACACAAAACAAGATAGTGATGTCTGAGGTAACATTCCCGGAATCACCCGACTCTAGCAAAACAGGACTGACTTGACACAACAAGACAGACCCGATTGGCTCAGTATGAAAAGACTGACTCAACACAAAACGACAAGACTGACCCAATACCCAAGTCAGAAAGTACAAAACTAGCATTCGCAAATGCTCAAAATAGTGCGTGCCAAACGCCACATCTGGAGTAAACTGAGTGCCGCTCGCAGGTGGTTCATCCCCTGATCACATATTCGTACTATCCTCCAAGTTCACTGATCCAGTGGTGATAGACTTTGCTGAGCTGGTGCGGCAATGACCTTGTTGTCAAACAAATCTTGTACATCATGGCACAGACGAAAGCAGCTATCGGTCTCATGACCAGTTTGTTGATGGTAGGCACAGTACTTAGTCCTGTCATGCTTTGGAGGGAGAGGATCAGGTAAAGGTTGTTGTTCCAATGGTTTCAGATGTCCTTTCTGGATTAAGACCTCTAGAGCCTTTGACAAAGGCATATAAAGTGGGGTGAAAACCCTCTTGACTCGAGGTGGATATTTGGTTTTCTGTGAGCTACTTCCGGACGCACCGGTGAATGGGGTAGCTTTTTGTGATGTGGTGTTGGTGACCATGCCCACTTCAGAAGATCTTGCAGCTGCATCACCACTGGTGGTCGCATTCGCACTGCGGGTAAACGCCCTCCTGGGCTGCTCCTTTTCCTGGTCAATAAGGCCTTGCTTTATAGCGTCCTCGATTTGTACTCCCATCTCATGTAGATCTGAAAAGGTAGGGAATGGGAGAACAATCATTTTCTGCATGAGCTTGGGTTGGAGGTTGCGCACAACCATCCGTATTTGATCCTTGTCCATTGGCCTAATGGTCATCATTGAGGCCTTGGCCCTCCACCGAGTTACAAAATCAGAGAAACTTTCCTTCGGCTCCTGCCTAGTCGTCTCGAGATCACGGGTTGTAATCTCAATTTCTGTATTGTAGGAGTATTGATCGACGAAAGCCTCGGCCATCTCATCCCAATTCCTCTTAACATCGTCTTCCAGTTTCGCGTACTAGATGGCCGCCACACCTGACAGGGTTCGGCCAAACAAAGACAGCTTCTGTAGTCTGGTGAGGCCCATCGGCCTTAAGATATCTGAAAACAGCCTCAGGTGCACCATGGGGTCCCCGGACCCATCAAATCGGTCAATTTGTGGCATCTTGAACCGATCTGGCAGCGTCACAGCTGCGTTCGTATACCCATCCTCAATGTCGGGAATGGACTTGACTCCTTGGGATTTCTTAAACATCTTTTCCAGCTTACTCAGCTTCAGCGCTGTGGGGTCTGCGTCGAACTCAAAGGGGGAGTCTGGTACATTGATAGGCGTGGGCGCCTTAGATAGTTGCAGTAGAATCGGGGGCGGAGCTGGACCTGTCGGAATGTCCATACCTTCCTGGACATTAGCTGTCTTCCCGGGTGTCTGAACCCCTGGTGGTGGAGGAGCTTGATGCGAAGCAGATGCTCCGGTTTGTTGCTCTAGTCTGGCAATTGTCTCTGCCTGTTGGGCTATGACCACGCCCTGTTGCTTGGCGAATTCTGCTTGACGGACAGCGTCTTGCTGCATGGCTTTCATACTATCCTGGAGTTGGCGCACCATTTCTTCCAGACTCGACATATTGTCCTGATTCGACTGAGCAACCGGTATATATGTGTCTGTAGTAGGCTCGGAAATCTCAACCCGACTGCTCAAAGATCACTGATCTGGTAGCTGTTGTACTGGTGGTCTGTGCCTGACTAGCCTTCTCTGGCCCTGATTACCCTTGAACTGAGTCTCTGACTTGACAAAGTCTATCAGCACAAATCCAATGTACCCAGGGGATAGTGGAGCCTTCTGAAGCTATGATTCCAAGACTACCTAGCAAAAGAGAAAACAGACAGCATCTCAGCTCAACTTCACCAAAATAGATACGAGCAGAGCTGAACGACTGTATTTTATTACTGATCACTGTTCCCCCGAAATCACTGCCCCAAATCTGAATCTGATACCCGCAGATATAACTGATTCTCAAAAATACTAATACTGGTGCCCGCAGGCCTGATGCCCAGACTCGCAAACTGGTATATGCGTTCCTGTAGAGATACACTCTAAAAGCACATAGCAAGTAAGAGAGAGCCAAAACACCCCTATGCTAGGGTAGGGTTTCCCTGTCCTATTTTGTCAGGAGCTAGGGTTTCACTACGCACGCAGCGGGTTTCAAACAACCTAACATCGGGTCCCCGAACACCCCAGGGGGATGAACCCCCGTTCTGTTCGTTTGTGGGTCTACTACAGTTCGGACTCGAATTGTCACGGTTCTAAATCTGAACCAAAGAGTCCAACTCTGGCAAATCGTTTTGAGAAAAAAACAGATTTTGAAAAGAAGTACCAAACATGGACTGCTTTGCCAGATACAGAGTCGTCACCTAAATATTTTTTAATGGGGAAATTTAGGAAACCCTGACTCGGTGCCAAAGGCCACGTGTCCGTCATCACCAAAGTTGCCTCGGCTCGGGAACTTGGGTACGATTGGGGAAGGTCAGCTATGAGCACCCCCTCTCGCCCGATTCGAAGATCGGCCTCTACTAACCGTGATATCTAATTTTGAAAACATTATGTGTTCTTATTCCGGTTATTAGCCTAGAATTACTATATTATGCGCACAGCAAACAAGTATAGACCAAATCGCCTAAGTTGGAACAAAACATTTCATGTTTGTTTTGAAAATGGTTTGCTACTCGCAAGCAGGCTAAAATGCAGGTTTTGCCACCCTCAAGTGGTCTTTAGAAAAGACGGTTTTGCCACTATTTAGTGGGCTTAAAAAAGAACTCACAGTTTTCATGCATTGTTCCAACTTAAGTGATTTGACCTCCATCCACAGGCATTCAAGCAGTTATATCACATAAGCAACTAGCCTCATGGTAATCATACTATTATGGCAACATTCACACGCATGCGATATGCTAAAGCATAAAAGCTTACCTAGTACTCCAAGCTAAAACAGAAACTAGTTAGTAATCAAATGCATGATCCTAGTTCATGTTAAGTGGCTAATGCAACACAAGCAAGGATGCAATCTTAGACAGGCTCGGCTACCCTAAACATGGTATATGGAATACTACAAATAACATGTATTCAATTTGGAGTTAAAGTACGATGCAGTTTGTATGATGTGTCGAGCTCGATGCATGTGAGACAAATGTATGGATGCACGCATGCATAGCATAAGGTATGCTAATTTAAACATGCCCTAATCTACCATCATAAGCAGGTAAATAAAAGGAAAGAAAGACGTGGGGTTGGAAGACATGCACACACCCACGCACACTTATTACAAATACGCCCTCACTCGGAGGGACCAAATAAATATACAGACCGAATAAATAATTAACTACCCTAGCTAATTAAATATTACAAACCCTTAACTAATTAACAAATTAATTAAGCTATTTAAAGCAGTAAAATGGCCTCGGGAAGAGGGATGCACGCATGCTTGGATTGGCTTCGCCCGGAAACTCGGTGCCATTGCACTGTTGCCTCTGTTTACACTACCCTGCTCCTCTGAAAATTGCCAAAGTCCCAGGATTGCTTCTCTGAGTGCTGTGGAACACCATCGGCTAAAGGGAATGGCCACCGGCCAAGGGAAATGACCACCGGCCACAAATTAATCCATCGGCCAACAATGGATGGCCGGTCGGCACTATATGCAGCCGACCGGCCAAAACTTCCTGCAGAACCTGCAATTGACAGCAGCAGAGGACAAGCAGTATATGGCATGGAATTTTCAAGCAAATGTGTGCACCAACACATCCCTTATCATGCTTTTGACTCAAAGGGGTATGTTTCTTGATTCTCGGACCACCAATCGCGCATTTCGATGCGTGATGGCCCAAAGAAACCAAGTATGCACTTTGATTTCAAATGTCATGCAAACCAAATAAACATATAAAGCCCAACCTCTATCACTTGATCAAGAGGCAAGACATGCATGCCAAATGCAATGCAACCTAGGCATGTTAACTAAGTATGCAACATGGCAATGCAAACAAGCAAATAATGAACAAGTATGCGAGCTAGTGGTCATGGAAGACATGATGCAATCAAAGCATGCAAAGTGTAAGGCATGTAACAACATGTAAAGAGTGGACTTAAACTAATTTGGACAGCCCTCAACTAGGCCCAAAACAGTGGCCAAATGTCATGGAAATGAGGGCCAAAACACACACAAACAGGCATGCATGCAATGTCCAACACTTAGGCACATAAAGATAACTTTTAAGCACACTTAAAAGAGGAACAACATGGGCATATGGCATGCATATTAAACTCTGAAAACATGCAAGAATATGGTGCCAAACCAATTAAACCAAGCAATCAAAGCATGTAAACAAGCCCAAAACTTGAGACCAATCAAAGGGTTCAAACCATGGCCATGCCAACCAAACCCCAAAGGGCCAAGGGGACCCCAAACAGCCCCAATGTAGATCTAAACAAGACCAAAGACACACCTAGATGGCATCTAAATGGTCTAAATATACAAGCATACAAAAGAGGCCAAACATGGAGCATAAGATGACAACCTTATAAAGCATTAAAGAGACATCAAATGCAAGCATATAGGCACACCATGAGGACTGAAATGGCATGACAAATGGTTCCAAACCACTGAAACAAAGCAAGGATGGCACGCTAGAGGGGTCAATGCTTAAGGTATACAAGAGAGGTTGCATGGTAGCTATACAAAGAAAAGCATGGATGACTCAAATGACCCAAAAAAGTCCTTAAGCATGTCAAAATAAGCATAAAAGCTTCACAAAGGTAAGCCAAAACAAGTAAGCATAGTGGTCTAAATGCTAGATACATGTTAAGGCAATTTCATGGCATTACAAGACAAGTATGCTAAGCATGCATGGTGTGTCTAAACCAATTAAAAATAGTGCTATATCATGACAAAATAAGCACAAATAACACTTAAGACATGGCCAACATGAACTTAAAAATGGTGCTCACACATGAGGCTAAAATGGGACTTTTTGAAGACAACAAGGAGAGGGGATGGCCCTCTCCTTCTTAGGGCCTTAAACCACCATCCTCACCACTGAAATCCCTCAAGATTTCAGTGGTGAGGAGGCCCAAACAAGGTGGTCCCGGAGCTCACCAAAAATAGCACAAAATGGGGCCAAACAAGGCCTAAGAGGGGTCAAACAATCCCAAACAACAAAGTGACCTTAAACAACTATTTAAAGCACTCAAAAAAAAGACTTTTTTCAGTTTATGACAAAGCCTAAAACAGCCTTCAAGACAGGCTAAAAGTGTGTGCAAGAAAGGGTGATTTAAGACTTAAAAACTCACACTTGGTGAACTTCTTCAAGGCTGCGATTCGAGCAGCTTAGGGACCAAAAATGCAGCTCCTTAGGACCTCTCAAGACCCTCCAAGAAGCTTAGGTTGGTGGTGGAGAGGTGTGGTTGGGAGTTGTGGTGCAAAGGGGCCAAGAATCACTCACTTTGGAGCACTCTAACACATACAAATGTAGAGAGAGAGAGAGATATAGAGAGAGAGTGATATATATTCTATATATATCAGATTTTCTAACCCTTGAAAATGGTCGAGAGGCTCTCTATATATAGAGCAAGACAAGGTGCTAAGCTTCTTAGAGAAGCTAACACAAAAAAGGGTCAAAGGGGGCAAGCTTCCAAGGGAAGCTAAGCAAAGGGGTCAAGCTTCTCTTAGAAGCTTGACAAGGGTTCAAGGGAGTCAAGCTTCTCTTGGAAGCTTGGAGCAAAAGGGCCAAGAAGGCCAAGCTTCTTGGAGAAGCTAGACAAAAGAGCCAAGCTTCTTGGAGAAGCTGGGCAAAAGGTTCAAGAGGTGCAAGCTTCTCTTGGAAGCTTAGAAGGGTTCAAGCTTCTTGGAGAAGCTAAACCAAGGGTTCAAAGGTTCAAGCTTCTTGGAGAAGCTAAAACCAAGGGTTCAAAAGGTTCAAGCTTCTTGGAGAAGCTAAACCAAGAGTTCAAAAGGTTCAAGCTTCTTGGAGAAGCTAAACCAAGAGTTCAAAAGGTTCAAGCTTCCTCAAGAAGCTAGAACCAAGGGTTCAAAAGGGTCATGCTTCCTCAAGAAGCTAAAACAGGGGGTTCAAAAGGTTCAAACTCCCCTCAAGAAGAGGTCTCGGCCAACCAAATAGGTCATCGGCACAATAAAGTGCTGGTCGGCTAAACATAATGCCGATCGGCCATTATTTTTAAGAAACAATGGCCGGTGGCAAACATGTGCAGCCGGTGATGATAGGGGAGGGCCGATGAGGTGTGAGGATGGCCAACAAGCCATTCCCTGCCCTTCAAGGCAAAAACACAGGTGTTTGGTGCCAAAACCGAACACGAAGCAGTCGAGTCAAGAGGTCCTGAGGCGAGGCGCGCTGCCAAGGCCTCCGGGAACTCGAGACGAACACAAACATGGATAATCACCGAGTGTTCAAACGGTGACGTCCAAGTCTTGAGGACGGTCAAAAAATGGGGTGTCTACACATAGTCATGCCTCCCATTTGCTTTGCGTCGTCGCGCATTTTCAATTGCATTAAGGTGCATGTTGCTAACAAAATCGTACCAGTTAAGTTGTTTTCTTTGCAGGCACGATATTGTATGCACGGTTCATTTGCAGCTGGTGGAACTAGGCGAACCGAACAGGTATTGTATCCTCCGAGTGAGACGTATCGAGAATTGCATAATTCTCTTACACCCTTTCTGCACTGTAGTGTAGTCTGGTGTATGCTAGCTCAAAACTGTTGCATGTGTGCTTCGTTACAGTTTTCCTTTGCATGGTCATAAGTCATGATCGGCTTCGTGCATTGTCTGGCATTTTGCCCCTGCCTTCGAGCGCATACCTTAATTGCCTTGCATGTTTGTCTAAGTCTTCGGCCTTGTCAAAAATGGGTCGTCTCTGGGCTTTGACATTCACTCCCGTCATTGTTATGACTTTCGAATTCTGTCAAAGAGGGGCAACTGTAGACACCCCATTTTTGACCGACCTCAAGACTTGGACGTCACCCCTTGAACGCTTGGTGATTATCCCTGTTTGTGTTCGTCCTGAGTTCCCGGAAGTCTCGGCTGCGCGCCTTGCCTCAGGGTCTCCCGTTTCGACTGTTTCGTGTTTGGTTTTGGCACCAAACACTTCTGTTTTTGCCTTGAAGGGCAGGGAATGGCTTGTTGGCCATCCCCACATCCCACCGGCCTTCCTCTAACATCACCGGCTGTTTATGGGTGCCACCGGCCATGGTTTCTTAAAACCAATGGTCGGTCGGCACCATATTTGGCCGGCCGGCACTTTATTTTGCCGGCGATCTCTTTTTCCGGCCGGTGACCCTTCTGCACCCCTTCAGGCTTGGTGCATGCCAGCTGTGCCAGTTGGAATACACCAACACCACTCCCCATGCATGGGGATGGCTGTTTTGACCCCTTTGCCCCCCTAATACCTTCTAGAAGGGTGACCCTTTGGCCAAGCTTCTTGGGGAAGCTTGGCCAGCTGTCCCAGCTTCTTCAAGAAGCCAAGACTCCTTTGTACCCTTTGCACCCTTCATTTAGCTTCTTGGAGAAGCTTTGGAGCCTTGCCTTTGCCTATATAAGCACCCCCCTCTCCATTTGTGAGGGGTTAGCCTTTTTTAAACAAAAACCAGAGCTCATATATATCTATACATCTGTATTATACTCTCTCTCTCTCTCTCTCTCTCTCTATATCTCCCTCTCTCTCTTCCTTAGGGTGTGTTTGGAAGCCTAAAAGTGCATTTTGGCCTTACTTTTGCACTAGTACACACACCATCACACCTTACTCCGAGATTGAGAGGCTTGGAGGGTTGATTCCTGAGCTTTTGGACTGATTTTGATCAGAAGAAGAGGGCTGCATTGGCTGTTCTTTAAGTGTTCTTCAAGGGTAATCACTTTGCTTTAGTTTCCCCAAACTTGCACTAGTTTTCTACCTGTCTTGCTTGCTGATTTAGACTTTCTGTATAGCATAAAAAAGGCTTATATTTTCATGCTTTAGAACTTTCATTAAGGGTGTTTGGTGGTTTGGGGTTCAACTCCCCCTCTTAGGCCTCTTTTGGCCTCATTTGGTGCCTTTTCATTTAAGCCTTGTTTACTTTGTTGTGTTGGTCTTCTCACCACTGAAAACCAGTGGTTTTTCAGTGGTAAGGAAGGTGGTTTGAAGTCTTGTATAGGGGAGGGACACCCCTCTCCCCCTTGTCCCTCTTTGACCTTTGTTCTTAGCTCATGAGGTAGCATGTATATCTAGTCTTGTATGGCTTCATTTCAGAGTTTATTTGGGTGTTTTGGGTCATAGTATATCTCTGTCCAATGGTGATTTGTTGGCCCTTAGCATGTATTTTATACCTGCTTTGTAATTCTTCATCTTGCCTAAAAGTATGCCATGTGCTTAGCCTAGCATATCCTCTTGTTTTGACTTAACCTTATGAAGTATTTGGCCATGATTTGTCATGCTTAAGGTCTGTTGGCCACTGTTTCAGTCATGCTTGCCATGTTGGGTGTCATCTCTTTGTGTTTTGGCTTGTGAGCTTTGGGTACATTGGCCTCCAGCATGCTTAGTTTAGACCATCCTCATGATTTGGCATCATTTAGGATCGTATTTCAGTCCATAAATCATGTTTGTATGTTTGCATGTGTGACCTCTTTCATGCTTTGAGGATGTGTCCTTTTATGCCTTGAAATGGGCTTTGTGCATGCTTGTATGTTTAAGGTATTTTGGGGTTGCCATATCAGAGGGTTTGGGTGTATTTTTGCATGCTAGAATTCTGTTTTTGCTTGCCTAATACATGCCATGTGTGGTCATGTTAGTAGGTAGTGGAATGCTCCACTTTGTGCCTTAGCCTTAGGCCCTTATGGTTGCATGTTGGTTTGAACATTTGCCCACCTTTTCGGGCACTTTTGGCCACTGTTTTGGGGTGGATTGAGGTCTGCCCCATTATGGTTTAAGTCCACCATTGCACATTTGTCTAATACTTGTCGCATGCTTGATTAACAAAGCCTCGTCACATGCTAGTTCCTTTGCATAAGTTGTCCATGTTTACCCTGCATTTGCCCTTCATATGCCTAGTATTGCACATTTGCCATGATATGTTGCATTGCATTTGGCATGCCTTGCATTTTAGCTTCATGTGGTATTTTGAGTCATGTTTGCATAGCATGCATTGCATTGCTTGGTTTGGGGTGTCAAACCAAGTGTGAGGGTTGAGAGGAGATCATACTACAAGTGATGCAACTTGTCTCAACTCTCGGTCACCGAGGTCCTTGACTTTGACATGATAGGGTCTTGGTCTTCATTTGTGTGTTGCATGCATGTTCATCAAAATGCAAACTTGGCCTCTTAGGCCATCATGCATCAAAATGCACAATTGGTGGCCCAAGGATCAAGGGCCATGCTCCCCTGAGTTCAATGCATGATAGGGAGCATGGCCATGCTTACATGCGCCTGAAATTTCATGCCATGCACTGCCTGTCTTCCGCTGCTGTCAAAACTGTCTTCTGCAGGAAGTTTCTGCCGACCAGCAACACTAAGTGCCGACCGGCCATTGGTGAATGGCCGATAACTTTACCAGCAGCCGATGGCAATCCTCTATGGCTGGTGGGCATTTCATCCAGCCGATGGTATTCTACAGTGTGCAAGGAACATATCCTAGGATTTTTTTTGCAGTCTTTGGAGATGTAAGACAGTGCAAAACAGAGGTAGCAGTAGCATGGCATGGGTTTTCCAGGCGAGAAAGACTGGAGCATGCATCATTCACGCATCCCGAGGCGGGGGCCGTGGCCACCTTTCTTTTTGCTTTTATTTGTTAATTAATTAGAAGTTGTGTAATAATTAATTAGCTAGGATAGTTGATTCATTATTCGGACTGTATTATTCTTTTGGACCCTCTGAGTGAGGGCAAATGTGTAATAAGTGTGGGTGAGTGTGTGCATGTCTTCCAACCCCACGTCTTCCTTCCCTTTTATTTACCTGCTTATGATGGTAGATTAGGGCATATTTAAATTAGCATACCTTATGCAATGCATGCGTGCATCCATACATTTGTCTTGCATGCACTGGGCTCGGTACATCATGCTAACTGCACTTGTATTTCAAATTCCAAGTTGGAGTACTTGTTAAGTGCAGCATTTCACATGCCATCTTTAGGTTAGCCGAGCCTATTGTAGATTGCATCTTTGCATGTGTTGCATTAGTCATCTTAACATGAACTAGGATCATGCATATGATTACTAACTGGTTCCTGTTTCGGCTTGGAGTACTAGGTGAGCTTTTATGCTTTAGCATACCACATGCGTGTGAGTGTTGCCATAATTGCATGATTACCATGAGGCTACTTGCTTATGTGATATAACTGCTTGAATGCCTGTGGATGGAGGTTGAGTTACCTAAATTGGAATAATGCATTAAAACTGTGAGTTTTAAGCCCACTTGAGGGTGGCAAAACCTACATTTTAGCCTACTTACGAGTAGCAAACCTTTTTTCAAAAAAATATGCAATGTTTTGTCCCAATTTAGGCGATTTAGTCTATACTTGTTTGTTGTGCGCATAACATAGTAATTCTAGGCTAATAACCGGAATAAGATCATATAATGTTTTCAAAATAAGATATCACGGTTAGTAGAGGCCGGTCTTCGGACCGGGCGAGAGGGGGTGCTCATAGCTGACCTTCCCCGATCGTACCCAAGTTCCCGAGCCGAGGCAACTTTGGTGATGACGGACACGTGGCCTTTGGCACCGAGTCAGGGTTTCCTAAATTTCCCCATTAAAAAATATTTAGGTGGCGACTCTGTATCTGGCAAAGCAGTCCATGTTTGGCACTTCTTTCAAAAATCTGTTTTCTCAAAATGATTTGCCGGATTTGGACTCTTTGGTTCAGATTAAGAACTGTGGCAATTTGAGTCCGAACTGTAGTAGACCCACAAACGAACAGAACGGGACTCATCCTCCCGGGGCGTTCGGGGACGTCTACACAAGGCGTGAATGGTGAAACTCTCGGAGTACCTCCTTTCGACAAGACACCGGTACAAAAAAACGGTCAAGGTATCTAATGCTCAAGTCAGAATACACATTCAAGCCCTTCTCTACCTTTCCACTAGAGATCTTCTCCCAGAGGGATTCTACCTCAAGGTCACCTCTCTGTGCTTCTATAACCCAGCTCACAAGTGTAGGTTGTGTAACTACCAAAAATAAAATGGCAGACTAAACGGACTCACCAAGATGCAAGTCAAACTCACCAATAGCAGCCAACATCTCCCATTCCCAGATGGCAATACTCATTACACTGCTCAAAGACTTTCTACTCAAAGCATCAGCTACTATATTGGCTTTTCCCGGGTGATAGTGCAATTCAAAATCGTAATCCTCCATAAACTCCATCCACCTTCTTTGCCTCAAATTTAGGTCTTTCTGTGAGAATAGATATTTCAAACTCTTATGATTAGAAAACACCTCAAACTTTTCACCATAAAGATAATGCCTCCAAATTTTCAAAGAAAAGATCACGGTTGCTAGTTCTAGGTCATGAGTGGGATAGTTCCTCTCGTGTGTTTTTAATTGAAGTGAGCCATATGCTACGACTTTCCCTTCTTGTATCAAAACACAACCCAAACCTTTCCGTGAAACAACACAATATACCGAATAGCCCAAACCCCTCTTCGAAATAATTAACACTGGAGCAGTGGTAAGTCTAACCTTAAGCTCTTGAAATGATTTCTCATAAGTCTCACTCCACACAAATCTGATCATTTTCCTCATTAGTTTAGTCAACGGTGAGACTAACCTAGAAAAATCCTTCACAAACTGACGGTAATACCCGGTCAACCCCAAAAAACTACGAATCTCAAAGACATTCTCATGTTGTTCCCAGTCTTGCACAGCTTCTACTTCGAAAAGTCTACAGTCACTCCTTCCCTGGATATTACATGGCCTAAGAACTTAACTTCTTTCAACTAGAATTCACACTTCTCAAACTTAGCATACAATTTGTGGGCTCTAAGCAACTCAAGTACAACTCGTAAGTGTTCCTCGTGTTTCTCCTCAGAAGGTGAGTAAATCGGAATGTCATCAACAAATAAGGCTATGAAACGATCTAAAAACTCACGGAATATCTGATTAATTAGATCCATAAACACGGCCAGTGCATTAGTTAGCCCAAAAGGCATCACTAGAAACTCATAATGGCCATACAGCGTATGGAATGTCGTCTTCTGGATATCTTCCTCCCTTACCCTCAATTGGTGATAACCCGATCTCAAATCTATCTTAGAGAAGCAACAAGACCCCTTTAACTGGTCAAACAAATCATCTATGCCTAGCATTGGGTACTTGTCCTTAACAGTTACCCAGTTCAACTTTCGGTAATTAATACAAAGTCACAAGGCATCATCATTCTTCTTAGCAAAGAGAGTTGGTGCTCTCTAAGGCGACTAAAACCCTTATCTAGTAATTCTTGGAGTTGAATCTTCAACTCACTCAACTCTGCGGGTGCAAATCTATACGGTGCAATAGAGATTAATGTCATGCCAGGCACTAAATCAATAGAGAACTCAATCTAACGATGGGGTGGCAAGCTAGTGAGATCCTCAGGGAAAACATCCGAGTATTCACAAACTACCGTTGGCAATTCGATTCGAACTTCATCACAGTCACTACTCAAGAAGTTTGTAAGAAAAAAACTAAGCTCATTTTGAACTCGCGGATTACATACTAGCTTAAAACTCTATCAGCTCTGTCTTCCATGAAATAAAAACAGTCACCACTCAAGGTACATACAGTAACCCTCTGATGGTAACAATCTATGACAACCCGATATGATGACAACCAGTCCATACCCAATATAGCATCAAAACTCAACATGTCAATCAACACAAATGCAAAAGGAGTCTGGCGACCTCTATCTCACAACCCTAACACCCCTGTTCCAAAACAATCTCACCATCAATAGGTGACTCTACACTGAGTGAAGATGCTAACTGAGCCAATTCTAACCCCAATGTCGATGGAAATGCAGACGAAATAAAAGAATGGGATACACCTGTATCAATCAATATATTGGCAACATAATTGCATAACAAGAAAGTATCTCTCACAAATGAAGGCGCTGGCAATAAGTCTGGCATGGTAACAGCGTACACATGCCTTGTAGGTCTCTGCTCTACCTGCTCACCCCTCAAAGCATAAGTCTGATGTATTGACTGAGCCGAAGAGGCTCCTTGATTAGCTCTCGAGGCTTGTGTTGACTGTGTAGGTTGGTGGCTCTGTGTTTGCCTCGAACTAGACACACCAGGTGTGCCACCTGAGTGAGGCAAAAACCTCCAAACATGCCCTGATTGCCTACACTGATGACAAGTAGGCGGCTACTCTCTCCCTTGACTCTAGCTCTGAGAACGAACCGCAAACGGTACAGACTGCTGCCATTCTCCTCTCTGCGAGCAAACTGGTGACTTGTGACCCAACTGGCCACATTTGTAACACGAGAAACCTCCCTGATTACCTCTCTCTGAACCCGAACTTGACACAGGAAAAGTAGATCTAGACTGCACAGCCTGGGACTACTGTGGAGTGGGACCCCTCTGCCTCTTACTGTCCCGGCTCTCGTCCTGAACCTCCTAATTCCTTATGGAGCCCCTCATTCGCTCCTCCTCTGCCTGAACTACGATCTCAAGATGAGTCGCCACCTTCGCAAGACGTTCGTAGTCCCTAATCATCGACCCAGCTACCTTAAAAAGGATCCCAGTCCTCAATCTCTTCTCAAACTCGATACAACGGCGTTCCTTTGTCGCCACAAGTTCCGGTGCAAATCTTGAGAGGCTTATGAAAACTACCTCAAACTCGACTACTGGTAAACTGAGCTGCTTGAGCTTCAGAAATTGGTCTCTTAACTTCTTCTTAACAGTCGAAGGCAAGAACTTATTCTGGAAGGCGTTGACAAAGGCCTCCCAGGTCACCCCAATGTAGCGAGGCGCATACTTCTACCATTAACCCGCATCTCCTTTCAACTGGAAGGATGCCAAAGTCATTCTCAAATCGTCGTCTTCGATGCCAAACATCTCAAACGTCTTCACTATCTATTCTAACCACTCATCTGCCATCAATGGTTCCTTAGGATCACTCGAAAACTTGTTTGGATTGGACCTGAAGAACTCTCTCTTCAAGAATGACAGCCCTACCTCAACTACTTGGGCCTAGACTTGATTTTCAGCCCTGAGAATGTCTATGGATTCCGACAAAGCTTCGGCTATCTCACGGGCTAAAGCAGCCATGGTCTGCTGACCAACTGGTTCGGCCACATTGGCCTGACCAACCCCTTCCTCTTGCGCCGAAATCTCATCCGATAAAGGCACCTCATGCCTCCTAAGCCTACCACGTCTACCACCACCACGTCTATCATCACCATGTCCACATCCTGACATTCTAATGAAGGTGAAAAAAGTGATTAGCACATTTACAAATGTGTCGAAGCTAACTCATTCACGTCCTAATGTGATGGACAATAATAATTCACCTCACATAAGCACATAAACACATACGAATTTCATTCCCAGATAATGACTGTCCCGCAGCATCACCAGAGTTCTAATTAGAAACAACAGTGATCAAGTGCTCTTCTAATAAGACTTCTAGAAACCCGTTGGCCCAATCAACATCTTAGGAACTAAATCCCATACCCATATGACCACATAAGCATGTTATCACATAAGCATGTTATCACAAAAGCATACCATATATAAAATATATCTCTGCCACGCGAGACAAACCCATTGTGGTAATAACCACTTCTACGTACCTAAAATATTCAAACCCGGTACGCTCTGATACCAAGTTATAATGCCCAAACTAATAGACAGAGACCATCCATTATATGCATTCAATAACTACACCAACATAAGTAATTACCTTCCATTAATTCCAATTGAGTTTACAAAAGGGTGACATATGCAGTTATACATTCATAAACCTATCCCTGAATCTATAGCATATGTCACAACACAAGATAATGTCTGAAAATAAAACAAATAATAAATACCCTAAAGGCTTACAACTTTCCAAGACAATGCCTGGTTACAACAAAAGTGGAGTTTAAGTCCAATACACATAAAGCCCTTGGTTTATACAAAAATACATATAACAAAATGAAGGTCCTTCTCCAAGTACTTCCAAGCTATTGCCTTGGCGAAAGCATATCATCGGCACATAAAATGTTTTTTCTACATAGGGTGAGCCAAAGCCTAATAGAAATAATCCAACAGTATATGAATCTGAACAAAGCTATAAGGTAGATGTATACGCAATGTTTGTACCAAAACATTTTTATATACATCGTTCCAAAACTATGCAATGCCAAGTTAATATCTCGATTCATAAAATCATTTCCATTACAATAGAAAATAGGGCAGTGAATCACACTCTAGGAATTTCAAAAACAATCCAACCTTTACTGAAAATTTCGTCCGGAGGAAACCGTAAGTCGAGACCCATGTAAACGTAGGCTATAAAAGCACTACTATTGCCATTTCACGGAAATTTCGTCCACAAGATCGGCACCCATGAATACGCGCGGTTTTCGGGACTTTCACCCTAGACACTCAGGCCAACTTATTTCAACAATACAATTCATGTTTCTTAGATTCACCATTTTTCTCAAAACGATAAACATTTTCAATGTATAAATGTGAGATAATGTTCAATGCAAATGAATAAGAAAATAGTTTCAATTCTCATAATTCACATGCAATTTCTACAACACTCATAGTTATTCTCCATTGATAGCCCAAAACAGATATTTCTAAATAGATAATTTATATTCCATAAAGATACACTTTCTGAATTTCAAGAGTTTAGTGATAATCCATATCCAACTCTACCATCCTCATCAATACCAATCCAATTTCATAATTTCAACATCAATTTCATTATTTATACAAAACCAACATTTGAGGCATTTAAGGCAAAATTCATACTCTTTTCGAAATCAACCCCAAGTATCAAAATCAACCATATCCACCCACCTCCACATTATTTCCAACATCAAAATCATTTCCAAGAATCTATTTGAAAAACCCCTCTTTTAATTTTTACCCAAAACCCTAGATTGTTCCAAATTTTCCAAAAAACCTCAACATTGCTTAGAAATAACAAATAGCTAAGGTAAAACTCATAAAAAGAGTGGAAATATCCCTACCTCAAGCTAGAATACGAGAGAGAGAAAGAGAGAGAGAGAGAGAAACCCAAAGACACCAAAAACAGACTTTGCTTCGGTTAGAACGAAGCCCTCGCCAAGCTCTATCTTTTTAATGAAGGCACACGAGGACAAAGATCGATAGATCTAAGTGTATTTGAGGGAAATATGTGAGTTTTAGAGATAGAGTAAGAGAAAATAGGTTTTTGAAATGTTTAGAGAGAGAGATGTGAAAAAGTGACTTAGAAAAGTGATTTCACGAATTGATATACGTACAATTCGCTCGAGCGCAAGATGTGTCGCTCAAGCGACCAAACACAATAAGTTGTTCCGCTCGAGCATAAGAAATGTAGCTCGAGTGCAGAATACAAACTCCCAATAGTTTTACAGACAAAGGTCGTCGCTTGAGCAAAGAAGCTTCGAACAATACAAACTCTCAGTATTTTTGCAGACTTGCAAAAGTATTAGAGGTTCACAAAGACCGCTCGAGCGCAAGAAGCTTCACTCGAGCGAAGGGACAAAAATTTAGGCAACAAAAGTTTGAAAAACAAGCTACTAACTTGTTATAAACAAAATCAACATATCCCAAAAGCCAAACTCAAAGAGATATAAGGGGAAACAAGATGTGGATAACTATATATGACGATGAAAGCCGGATCTAAAACATCAAATAGGTTTGGTCTGAACCAAAAACGCTATATCTCACCCCTAAATCTTGATGTCATGAGATCTGCCAGGCTAATTGGGTTACTCTTTGGGTTTGGGGTATGCACATAAGCTATTATTATGCGGCTTATTCGGCCCATTTTAGAGCCCATTTCAATGATTTGAGGAGTTTATTTTTTAAAGTATACCGACTATAATATATTTATAAAAAATCAAATTAATCGGACATAAATTGCTCTTTTATCAAATCATATTTGTATGTAAAAAAATAAAAATAAATGGTAGAAGTAATTTGAAATATAAAACTAAATACCAAAGTACTTTAATAAAAGGGTTATTGATATCCTATTAACTTAATTTTTTACAGATATATTATACTTTATATAGTCTAAAAATTGAAAGATTCAGATTATTAAAATGAGTCTCAAAATAGGCCCAATAAATTACACAACAGTAACTATTGTGCATAACACATTCCATCGGATCCAAGATACTGCTGTGAGTTGAAACGGCATCCTTTCATCATTAAATAAAAATAAAAAATAAAAAAATTTTCTTTGGTTGTTCAGAGGGTTTGAACCTAGACAAGCTGAGGAGTAAAAAGTCCTTCAACCACTGTGCTACTCAGATAACCCATAAATATTTTGGACATATATTATATTTATTACAATCTTTATTTCAACATAAAAAAAAAATTTACAACCTGTTATAAGTAAAATACAAAACAATGATTTAAGCCAAAAACGTGAGTCTGTGAGCGGGAAGGGTTTGAGTTTGCCGTCTCTCCACCATTACTCCGTTGTTCCTCCACCGTGCCTCCACTGTTTGCTCCGACGGTCCTCTGCCATTGTTGTACCGTAGCTCCACCATCACCATTGCCATTGAGGTTGCTTATTTGCCTTGTAAGAATCTTCACTCAGGTTTGAAAAATATATATATATATATATTTTTTGTATTTATTACAATCTGTTATATATATATATATGGTGATTTTTTTTCATATCAAATAGAGATTGTGTTTTGGATTGGGGATTTTAATATAATATTATAGGATTTTGATATGTGTATGAATATGGTGATTTGTATCAAATTAATGCTCTGTTATTGTAGGAATGTGTTATTGTTTTTTGGATTAGGGATTGATGCTCTGTTAAATTAACTTCCCAATTTGATTTGTATAAGAATCTATTATTGTATATGGTGATTTCACATAATGTAAGTTAAAAAATTTTATGATCTTGTTTAATTCAAATTGATGCTCTGTTATGAAATTGATGCTCTGTTATTATTAGAAATGAAGTTGTAGTGTGAATTGCTATTAATGTGTTTGGTTTGACTAGAAATTTTTTATCCAAAAATAATAAAAATTTAAAGATTGTGGCCAATGATTTGAACATGTCGTTGCTCCTCTATTCATATCTGACCCTTGTTCATTTAATGAGACAAGAGTTACATATTTTTTGATTGCTATGATCATATATGAGTAGATAGTGCATTGTATTTTATTCTTTAATTACTTGCGAATATATGCAATCTCTTTGGATTTTACGGTTGTTGCTTCATCCCTCCATAGTTTGTATATGCTTCGATAGCCATCTATTCTACTAAATTACTGCTTTAGTATTTGTTTAGATTGTTTGCCTGAATTCTTTGGGGGGTTTATTTTGTCTCTTGAAATCTGAAATTGGGAACTTCAATCTGATTATACTCTTCTGTTCTTAACATTCCAACAAACAAATAGCTTGTATGATCCCAACTCCTATATTTGAAATGTTAGGTATTCTATCTTGAAAAATAAGTTGCAACCAGATATTTTATAAATTTGAGTGAAGTAGAAACCAACCCCAAAACAGAGATGTTCTAATTAGCCTACTATTTCCACAGCTTGAGTTCATGAATAAGAAACAAAAATTAGTTATTAATTTCTCAATAATCTTTATTTATCAAAAAAATATAAATGTTTAGAAAAATTCCATTATAAATTTTTTTTAGCCTACAATGTGTCTTGTGTATTCATTGAAAGTGAAGCTTATTCATTTTCATAAAAGTTTTAATCTAGAGTATATTGTCAAAAGTAGTAGAATCTCATACTGAAGCACATGCATGCATATTGACAATTGTACACTGAATCCCCCGTCCTTGCAGCTGGGGTCTGCCTTCAAACTCCACAGGCGCAGAAGAATAAAAAGGAATCAATTTGTGCTTCAACAAGAAATATTGGGTGTACCTTTTACTTTTTATTATTATTTTTTCTAGGAATAAGTAAACCTACACTTACATATTTGTGTGACGGATCCAGGATTCGAACTTTGGGGGGGCAAATATGCATGTAACTTTTCTTTTATTGAAATTATTGGTATAAGGTATAATATGCATAGTTTTTAGGTGCTCAATTTCTCGTGGATGAAATCTTAGCTGTGTTATGTTGCATTTTGGTTCTCACATATGTTCCTTTGTTGTTTTTATGAACATGATTGTGGTAATTTATCTTATTGTTGATGTTATTTTTGTGCTATTTTCATTGTTATTAGACTTTATATTCAGTAGTGCCGAAAATGGAAGATGGTGCACTTGAGGACTTGGCCAACAATTCCATGCCATGTGTTGGAATGGAATTTGATTCGGAGGAAGTTGCATATGAATTCTACAATGAATATGGAAGGATTGCGGGATTTAGTATTAGAAGAGATTACCATACAAAAAGTAAGAAAGATGGTATCATGATTAATAGAAAGTTTGTTTGTTGTAAGGAGGGAGAAAAGGAAAAAGATAAATGGTACATAATAGTAAAACATCCTCAACATGAGACAAGAACGAAATGTAATGCATTCATGTATATATCTTTTAGACGGGACTTGTCAAAATGGGTTCTGATGAAGTTTGATGATAATCACTACCACCTTTTGCATATTCCTCAATGTACGCATATGATGCCATCTCAGAGAAAGTTGTGTGATGCTCAGGGTATAAATGTCGATGTAGTTGATGATGCTGGTATATCACTTAAAGCATCACATGATCTTATTAGCGCCTTAGCAAGGGGGAAGGAATTTGTAGGGTTCACACAAGAGGACCAAAAAACCTACTTGCGTGCAAAAAGGCAACGAAACTTGCAATATGGTGAAGCATGAAGTTTGTTGAGATATTTCCAGCAACAAGCCATTGAAAATCCATATTTTTACTTTGCATTTCAGTTGGATGTTGATGAGATGATTACTAACATTTTTTGGGCTGATCATCAGATGATTACAGATTATGGCATTTTCGGTGATGTTGTATCATTTGACACAACATTCCGAACAAACAAAGAGTACTGTCCACTTGCTTTATTTACTGGCTTTAACCACTACAGAATGACTGTGATTTTTGGTACTGCATTATTATATGATGAAGCTATAGCATCATTTGAGTGGTTATTTGAAACTTTCTTGCATGCAATGTCAGAAAAAAAGCCTGTTAGTTTTTTCACAGATCAAGATCAGGCAATGGCTAAGGCATTTTCTAAAATCATGCCCGAGATATTTCATGGATTGTGCACTTTTCACCTAATGCAAAATGCTTTGAAGCATTTAGGTTACTTATTCAAGGGTAGTTTAAAATTTGGTTACGATTTCAAAACTTGCATTTTTGGATATGAAGATGAGCATGAGTTGGTTGAAGCTTGGGATTCTTTGATTCATAAATATAACTTGCAAGAAAACTTATGGATAAAGAAGACTTGGGAACTTAGAGAGAAATGGGTGCATGTGTATATGAAGTTGGTATATACTGCAGGAATGTGAAGCACTCAACTTAGTGAAAGCTTGAATACAGAATTGAAGAGGCATTTAAAAGTTGACCATAACATTGTTCAGTTTTTTGCACACTTCAATCGAGTTGTTATGGATAAGCGGTATGAAGAAGTAAAAGCCATATACGATTCAAGACAACGATTGCCAAGAATAAAGTTGAAAATGTCTCTCATGTTAATTCAAGTTGCTAAGTTGTATACCCCTCCCATCTTTGACTTATTTCATAATGAGTTAGACACATCCCTTTGTTGCCAAGTGAAGCGATGTCATGCATTAGGAAGAGAAGTAACGTATGTGATTGGCTTATATGAAGAGGATAGAGAGTATATTGTGAAATATAATGTGGAAGTTAATGAGTCAGGAGGAGACAATATTTGTCAAGAAATTCATTGCACTTGTCAAAAATTTGAGAGCTTTGGAATTTTATATGGTCATGCAATTAAGGCGCTTGATAAAATGAATATTATGGAAATTCCTGAAAGGTATATATTAGGTTGATGGAGACTAGATGTGAAGGATTGTGCAATTGAGGAAATGGTTACAATGGTTGAGAATGACCCTAAGTTGGTGATAGCAGCACGCTATAGAGATCTTTGTCCTAGAATGGTAAAACTAGCAGCTCGATCATTAGAATACAAACTTGCCTATCAATTAGTTGATGAAACTCTTAGGGATTTGTGTGAAAAGGTAGGAAATATGATGACTTCATTAGACAGCTCAGGCGCTTTTGGTAGTGGAGGCAATATTAAAGTGGGTACCAAAGATTTGTAGTTGATCCAAACTTTGCATGAGCTAAGGGCTTAAAAAAGAAAGAGAGCGGACACAAGGGTGGGAGTAGATTAAAACCTTGGCATGAGAAGACTACTAAGAGAACAAAAACTGTTTCGCAACCTACCCGCCTTACTCAGGTATTGAATTTACCGAAGTACTTGATTTCAAATTGGCTAGATTTATTTTTAAATTTTGCAATGTACTGATAAATTTTTTACTACCTCTTTAGAGTATTGGACAGTCAAGCGACACTAGAAATATTCAAAATTCATCTTCAAACCACACACCGGTGAGATCTTATTCTTTTTATTGAAATCATATTACTTAAGTACATAATGATCATAAAACTACAAACAATATTTTATGGACTAGTATGTTGAGGTACCCTATTGGCCACAACTAATGAATTCTGGATATAATCTGCTCATGCATGATGTTAATTTTGCATGCCCGCCAACTTGTCCACTATCAACGCCTTTGTCTTCCCAAGCATCGTACAATCAACAAAGTTCTCAGGTGTCTAATATACTTGTTTGTAATCTAGATTTTTGTTTTTACATATATGTGTGTATTTATTTCCAATGCATTTCCTCTTTTTTTTTCTTTTTTTTTCTTTTTTCCGCAGGGATTAGGATTTTATCTATCAGAGCACAGTCCCATGGTGGTTGAGTCAGTCTTTCGTAATGATAATTTGTTTGATTTTTTCAGTCATTTGGAACCACCCCCGCAAAATTGAAATGTAAACATTTATCTAGCAGGCCACCCTTTTGCTTTATTTTTGAGAATTAAATTGAAGTAGATTCAAGGTTTATTTAAGGAGAAACCACTACTGTTACTGTGTTTTATTTTATTTGTGTTTGATACATAATAGAGCATCAAATTGTGCATATTGGATATGGATTCAAGGTTTATTTAAGGAGAAACCATTGTAATTGTGTTTTATTTTATTTGTGTTTGATACATAACAGAGCATCAAATTGTGTAGATTGGATTTTTTTTTTTTTTTTTTTTTTTGAAGATGGAAAGGATTTTCTATTTTATTTTATAAGCTTTACGATGGCTGTAGCTAATCGTAAATTTTGTTTTTTTTTTTAATGCTGGAATACAGATTGTAATAATAGCAGATTGCAAATTTCTTTTTATGGTGGAATACAGATTGTAATACTAGCAGATTGTAAATTTTTTTTTCTTTTTTTATGCTGGAATACAGATTGTAATATTAGTAGGTTGTAATTTTTTTTTCTATGCTGGAATAAAGATTGTAATAAATATAATATATGTCTAAAATATTTATGGGTTGTCTGAGTAACACAATGGTTGAAGGACTTTTTACTCCCCAGCTTACATGGGTTCAAACCCTCTGAACAACAAAACAAATTTTTTTATTTAATGATGAAACGACGCCGTTTCAACTCATAGCAGTTACTGTGAGTTGCTCGCAGCAGTACCCCGGATCCTTCCTACTCTCAATTAATTAGGACCTAGAAAAATGAGGGGATGATATTTTCCTAACAGGGACAGATTTGGACTGAAGAATGTTGTTTGGATTCATGGGATTTATCATTTGATTATTTGAATTGTTTAATTTGTAGGACTCTTCATGTACATCACCCAAAAAAAAAAAAAAAGTTGATTCAATATAATTGCAATTTGTTCAATTTATTACTTTTGTATATATATATATATAAATACACAGTAAGTGTGTTCGTAAAAGCAATTCATACATTGTTTTGATGACAAAAACGATAAACTAAATAGGTTGCAATTATCATATCAACTTTGTTTTATTTTATATTATTTTATTGTTTTTTGTGTGAATGATACACAAAAAGTCTTACAAAATTAATTGTTCAAACACCAAAACGGAGCCCATGGTAGGGGCCATCACTACAAGAAATCTAGGCTATTGTGACAAAATTTGGTGACGAAGTTTTTTTTTCTCTTAAAATTTAACCCAAAGATGACGAAATATTAATTTTGTCGTTTGTTTTAATTTTTCTCAAAAGTATAGGAAACGAAAACAAAATTTCGTCTGCAAAAATGAGGTGCCAATTTCATTTGCATTGACGCGAATTATTTTAGCTCATTGGAGACGAACATTTTTGTCACAAAATATAATTTTTTTTGTGACGAACGTAATTCATCGCCAATAAATTCCATACCTATTAAACGATGTCATCGCATATTTCCATTTATTAGGCGACAAATATGTTTTTGTCTGGAAAGGATAAGTTATGGAAGACGAAAATATTTCGTCACCTATAAACACTCCATCATGCAGACAATGTCATTTCATCTTTCTATTAAATAGGCGACAAATATATTTTTGTCTCGGAAGAATAAGTTGTGGGAGACGAAAATATTTCGTCAGTAATAAATTTTAATTGATTGCGTGACGAATATATTTTTCGTCTCATAAGGTTAAGTTGTGGAAGACAAAAATATTTCATCACCAATAATAAATTCTTTGTTCTGGTATTTAAGGATACAAAAATATTTTATCACTAATCATTTTTCTTTATCAAAATGCCGTGGTTTTGTGTTTCGAAGCATTGAAACTGTGATCCCAAGAGATACACTCTGACACTTATCACTCATTTTCATGTACACGGACCTTGAAGTCGTGATCCAAGAAGACACTTTTTACAAACCCTCATTTCTCTCTCACACTTGAGTCTACTCCTCTCTCACAAGTATTGAAGTCGTGACTTAAGAAGACACTCTGTAAACCATTTCTTCTATTTCGCGCTAAAACCCATCTCTTCTGTCTCACCCTTCGTGCATGCCAGCATTGAAGCTATTATCCAAGAAGGCACTCTATGCAAACCCACTATTCTTTCACAGTGAAGGCCCCTCTTGCACGCAAGCACTTTTTTTCATTGTTTGAACCAACTCTACCCTTTTCGTCTAGAACACCCATTTCAGAAAAATCGAAGGTCAAAACCTCTCTCCAAAAAAAATTAATTAATTAAAATAAAAAAATAAGATAATTAATGTAGCTTTTTTTTTTTTTTTGGTGAGAAAAAATACAGAGAAACAAATAATAAAAAATTTGTAATTTTCAAAATTAATAGAAAACATTACCTTGTTTAGTATGGAGTTTTCAATAATTAATTTTTAAAATTTGGTGATAAAATTTATTTTCGTTTTAGAACGTATCCCAAACATGACCAAATATTACTTTTGTCATTTCTTTTAATTCTTCTCAAAACTATAGAAGACGAAAAAATAAATTCGTCAGAAAAAAAGAGGCGCCAATTTTTTTTCTTGTTGGCACCAATTATTTTAGCTCATTGGAGACGAACATTTTTGTCACAAAATTTAAAGATTTTTGCGACAAAAGGAATTCGTCACCTATAAATTCCAAACTTATAAGGCGATGTCGTTTCATTTTCTTATTTATTTGGTGACAAATATATTTTTTGTCTGGGAAGGATAAGGTATGGGAGACGAAAATATTTCGTCACCAATAAACTATTCATGCTCGTTTTATCTTTCTGTTAATTAGGCGACAAATATATTTTTGTCTTGGACAGATATGTTTTGGGAGACGAAAATATTTCGTCACTAATAAATTCTCCATGTGTCGTGTTGCATTTTGATTGATTACGCGACGAATATATTTTTGTCTCATAAGGTTAAGTTGAAGGAGACGAAAATATTTCATCACCAATAAATTCTCCATCCTCACATAACGTTGTTTTTGTATTTTTGTTGATTAGGCAATGAACATATGAGTTTGAGACAAAAATATTTTATCACTAATTATTTCTCTTTATTAAAATGTCGTCAGAAACTAAGAGGCACTCTCACCTTAATCACTTACTTTTCACACACACAAATACTAAAATCGTGACCCGAAAAGACACCCTCTACAAACCCTCATTTTTTCTCTCCCACTTGAGTCTTCTCTCTCACAAGTATTGAAGCTGTGACTTGAGAAAACAATCTGTATAAACCATCTCTTCTATTTCGCACTAAAGCTCCTCTATTCTCTCTCACATTTAAGCCGTTTGTGCATGCAAACATTATTATCCAAGAAGACATTTTGTGCAAAGCTACTATTCTTTCTCATAGTAAACCCCTCTCCACAAAAATAAAAAAATAATAATAATAATTAAACAATGAAACAAAATATAAGAAATCTAGGCTATTATGACAAAATTTGGTGATGATTTTTTTTTTTTTTTTTTTTTGTATTAAAATTTAACCCAAAGATGACAAAATATTAATTTTGTCATTTGTTTTAATTCTTCTCAAACGTATAAGAGATGAAAAAAAATTCCGTCTCCAAAATTCAGGCGCCAATTTCATTTGCATTGGCGCGAATTATTTTAGCTCATTGAAGACGAACATTTTTTGTCACAAAATATTTTTTTTTTTTTGCGACGAACGTAATTTGTCACCAATAAATTCCCTACCTATTAAACGATGTCATTGCATATTTCCATTTATTAGGCGACAAATATATTTTTGTCTAGGAATGATAAGTTATGGAAGATGAAAATATTTCGTCACCAATAAACACTCCATCATGCAAACAATGCCGTTCTATCTTTCTATTACATGGGCGACAAATGTATTTTTGTCTCGGAAGAATAAGTTGTGGGAGACAAAATATTTCGTCACTAATAAATTCTAATTGATTGCGCGACGAATATATTTTTCGTCTCATAAGGTTATGTTGTGGAAGACAAAAATATTTCGTCACCAATAATAAATTCTCTATTCTTGTATTTAAGGAGACAAAAATATTTTATCACTAATTATTTCTCTTTATTAATATGCTATGGTTTTGTGTGTTCGGAGCACTGAAACCGTGACCCCAAGAGACACACTCTGACCCTTATCACTCATTTTCATGTGCACGGACACTCAAGTCGTGACCCAAGAAGACACTTCCTGCAAACCCTCATTTCTCTCTCGCGCTTGAGCCTACTCCTCTCTCACAAGTATTGAAGTCGTGAAGCAAGAAGACACTCTGTAAACCATTTCTTCTATTTTCGCACTAAAGCCCCTCTCATATGTCTCACACTTAATCCCTTCATGCATGCTAGTATTGAATCTATTATCCAAGAAGGCACCCTATGCAAAACCGACTATTCTTGCTTATAGTGAAAGCGCCTCTTGCATAAGCACTTTTTCTTATTGTCTGAACCAACTCTACCCTTTCCGTCTAGAACACCCATTTTAGAAAAATCGCAGGTCAAAACCCCTCTCCACAAAAAAAAAAAAAAAAAAAAAAAAAAAAAAAAAAAGAAAAAGAAAGAGATAATTAATGTAGCTATTTTTTTTTTTTTTGTGAGAAAAAAAACCGAAGAAAAATTAATAATAATTTTTTAATTTTCAAAATTAATAGAAAACATTACCTTGTTTAGTATGGAGTTTTCAATAATTAATTTTTAATTTTTAATCTATATTTTTTAATATTATATTTTTTTTCTTTTTTCTTTTTTTTACTTTTTAAATCCCTTTAATTTAGATGAGGGCAAATTGCAGCAGTTGTCCCGGTACTTCGGTCCTTGTGTCATATAAATGGTATGTGCCATATCTATATCTATCTATACTATATATTAAGCAAAATGAGATTTTTAAGTCATAGACCTTGTAAGAGCTCCAATATCCTAATCCTCATTTTCTAATTTTTTGATTTTTTTCCTTTCAAAAAAAACTCAGCATTTATTAAATTCTCCAAAATCTTTTTGACTTCCTTTTCAATGCTTGATTGGAAGAAAACCTATAGGCTAATGTGAACTCTACTATTGAATGTTTTAATTAAAGCCTATGCACACCAAACTTATTAATTGAATCCCCCATCATCAAATGAAAAATTCTGACATATTATAAGAGTATTATGATGTCTACGTGTACTCTAAAACTATGTATTCCACATACAATATATATATATATATATATATGTCTTGCCCCATTAAATTAAGAAAAATAAGGTTTCTAACCCCTAAGCCTTGTGGGAGCTCCAATCTCCCAATCTTAATTTTCTAAATTTTTTATTTTAAAAAAAAAAACTCAGCATTTATTGATTTGGTCAAAATCTCCTGATCAGCATTTATTAACTGCAGTACCCTTTTCAACTTTTCCTATACATTATGATTAGGGATGAGATTGTTAAATTATTTTATAAAAAAATCTTTAAAAACATAATTAACTAATTAACTTCTCCCATACACTAATTAATTTATAAAATTTGAATTAACTAATTAACTAATTACACTAATTAATTAATTTATAAGTACACTAATTAATTACTTTATACAATTCTAATTAACTAATTATTTAATTACCACTAATTAAATTAACTAATTAACTAAACTAATTAATTAATTATAAAATTCTAATTAACTAAATGAATTAATTAAACTAATTAATAACCAACAATTAGCCCAGAAATAGCAGAATGATCAATTGGAGCACCATTCTCACGTGATTCAACTGGATGTTTTTGACAGAGCAATCCACTTGGTTCTCATTCCAAACATTGCATCATTCTGATAGTGTCCAAAGTAAGTCCTGCAAATTTGACCTCATTTCGGTGATAGCTTGTTAGCAGTGCATCTTTCATAACTTGTTTGCACAAAGAGCAGTGAAATTCAGGTGGAAGATCACCAACAGAACGAGTGGAAGGCAGCCCATCCATTTCTTTTTCAAAAGCAGTCTCATTTGGCTTTAAGACAGCAACAAGTACCTTCAAATAAAATTCAGAACGAAAACAGTGTTGTGCGCTGGGTGTCTAGTGTGTACCCTCTCCTCTGTGTATATTCTGTGTGTGTTTTACAGCTTGGGAGAGATCGAGAGAGAGGTTGGCCTCTGTGTGTAAAATGGTGTGTGTGTGCTGCGTGTTAATGTGTGTGTGTGTTGCTCTCCCAACCGAGAGCGAGAGAGAGAGAGTAAAGAGGTGCTGTCTGTTTTTGTATTTTTTGTTCTTCCATACTCAAACCCGAGAGAGAGAGAGAGAGAGAAAGAGAGAGAGGTCTGTGCTGTGGTGTCTTGTGTGTGTGTGTGTGTTCGTGGCAGTGTGTGTTGTGTATGAAGCTCTGTGTCTATGTGTGTGTGCCCAGCTTCTTTTTTCAAAATGCAACCCAAGAGAGAGAGAGAGATTGAGAGAGGGAGCAGCTCCTTCCTTTGTGTTGGTGTATGGATCTTTGCGTGTTCTCCGAGAGGGAGAGAACTGGGTGTGTTCTTGAGAATAAGAGCGTTGGCCCCTTGTGTGTGTATCCCTTTTTAGCCCCTGATCAGTGCCTTCTCCTCCATTATGTCCACTCTCTCCCCAAACAATCATTCTCTAAGAAGTTTTTTACCACCCACCAAAACATCATCATTCATATTGACCCATTCTCATATCTTTTTTTAACAAAAAACGATCACCCTCATGTGCCTTTACACCCTGCCATTTTTACACCCCCTAAAACCATCATCAACCCAATACAATATATTTAATCATCCACCCCAAAACCCCTAATAATATTCCACCCCAAGACTCATTGTCCTTATCTGACTCTTTTTTTCTTTTTCTTCCCCCCCAAAAATCCCCCAGACCATACCATTCTCTTTTTGACTTTTTTCTGCTGAGAATTCATAAAATGGCATATTTCAATTTGCATCATGGGGTGTTCAAAAGAAGGTGCCCAAGCCTTAACGGTGGTCAAAAATGGGGTGTCTACACTAGTATAAACCATCAAGTGATTCTTCTATCCACATCAATACCCTAAAGTAACAAAAATAAGATCTAATCCCTTAAGCGTAACACAAATTTTGACAAAACATCTCCTCAAAATACTAAGATACCATACCTTATTGGTGATAACCCAACTTCAACGAACCATCTCCATCACTTAATGCACAATGCACCCCAACGCCAAAATAACTACCGTTATTTCGTAACATATACAATGTACATCCTAATATCAAAATAACATTTCTATCACAATTCCCAAACATTTTCACCAAGGGACAAGTACGAACAAAAGCTACACAGACACATTTGGAGAATATGCCGTTACTGACAAGGAATATTCTGTCTACGGACGTCAGTGAGCATATGCCGTTACTACGACGGAATAGTCCGTTAGCTGACGTCATCGCGCGTAAGCAAAACACGCAAAAAGGAAATAAAACACAAATGCAGGGATACGGGGTTCCGAACCCCTGACTTCAGGCTTTGTCCCTTGGTCCCTCAACCATAGAGCCAAACCACTAAACCCAAGTCACTCTTGTGACCAGATATAGTCGAATAAATGTATATAATGTGTAAATATACAATATAGATACATATATGTATACAACTTTCCCGCTTTCTCTCTCTTCCTTCGAAAACTGCGTCTGACACGCGACCTTGCTTTTGCGTTAGTTGGCCGACAAAAGTAGACCTCCTCGATTTGTAAGCTCGCCTCGGCTCTCCCTCCCTCTTATCTTCTTCTCTTCTGCATTCTTCTGAATCAGTATCTTCCATCTTCTACTTATTCACTCATTTTTCCTTCTTCTTCATCATTCTCTTCCATCTCCTTCTTCTTCATCACTTTGCTTCTGTTTCTTCTTCCTCATCGAGAGAAAAAGAGAGACTGAACAGAGGAGAAAAGTTGTCCCCAAACTCAGTCTATTCTCTGCTATTTCTCTGACTCTCCTTTCTTTCTCTTTACATCTCTCACTACACATGGCCTCATCTCGTCCTCTCACTCTTTTTCCGGACCTCAATGATCCAAGCTTTCCTAGACCGAGTGTCCCTGCTCCTACTCTTCCTAACCTTCCTGGACCGAGTGCCTCTGCTCCTACTCTTCCTAACCTTCCTGGACCGAGTGCCTCTGCTCCTACTTTTCCTAACCTTCCTGGACTGAGTGCCTTTGCTCCTACTCTTCCTAACCTTCCTAGACCGAGTGCCTCTGCTCCTACTATTCCTAACCTTCCTGGACCGAGTGTCCCTGCTTCCACTCTTCTTAACTTTCCCATGATCTCAGTTGAGCAAATAATGGCTGCTCAATCTGAAATTGAGGCCAACCACTTCACACTGAGCTCTTGCATGGAAACAGTGACTGCGGTTACCAAATTATCGCACCGGTTGCAAAATAGGACCAGTGAAGTACAACTGTTAAATTCCCAACTTTCTCTGCTCCAGCGCATGTACAAAGATGCGCGGGCAGAGATTTGTGCTCTGAAGGCGAAGAATAAGGAGTTGAAACGAAAGACTACCATCTTGACTCGAATCGCCTTTGACAACCAACAGGGAGTCAACTCTCTAGGCGGTCTTGTACACACTGAGGCAGAGCCTTCAACGGTCTCCCAAGGTGACAAAAAAAGGAAGAGCTCGGCGAGAGAGTCGAAACAGTGAAGTCGGCATATGACTGTTATCAAAAACAAGAACCTTGCTCCTTTTTCTTTTCTTTTCTTTTTTTTTTTTTTTTTTTTTTTTTTGCCTATGTAATCGGGATGTCATCCCTGACTTTAATAAAATTAGTTTTCTCTTTTTTTATTTTTTATAATCTAGTGCAATAATTTACTTAATATCCATCCAAAGTGATTATCTCAAGACTCTTAACCAATGAGAACACCCTCCCTTTAAAGACACAATTCACCTATCTACTTCTTTATGCAATTTTTTCAAAAAAACTAAAAAAATTAACTTTTAACCTACTATTCAAAATAAGTTAAAAATATATAGAGAGAGTAGTCAAATGAGCAACTATTTTAAAGAGTAAAAATTGATGAAGCAAAGTTTGGCTGTTTTTTTTTTTTTTTTTTTTTTGTTCTAAATTTTTTTTTGGCTTTTTAAGAACACTTTCCAAGAAAGGAGGTAGGTCAATATAATTTACTTCCATTGGGTGGGGGGGTTGGATTGGTTATCAATAATTTCTCCAATAATTTATCCCTTGAGGTTAAGGCAAGCTTAGATTGGTTATCAATAATTTCTCCAATTACTCTCTCAATTTCCTATTATTGGAAGAGATGTTTCATTCGACTATTTACTCAAGCTTAGATTATTTGTAGACTGTATTTGAATTATAAATTTTGATAATTTTTTTTAAAAAAACATAGATAAAACATAATATGTTTTATTTATATTTCACTTTTTTTTTCTCTTAAAATAAAATAAATTTTTAATCAAACTATAAAGATTAAAAACATAATTATCATTGAATAGTTATGCCTTTTATCTCCAGCTATTCCATCGTTGATCTAGTGGTCATGCGCATAATATTTTAAGCTAAACTGTCTACTACAATGATGACATCTTCTTTTTCCAAATCGGTACTTGAAAATTTTCATTCTATTGTTAAACAATTGAGAGTTTAATGATTAAAAAATATAAGTTAAAAATATATTTAAATTTTTTTAATTAATTTTTAATCTTATTTAATTTATTTTTGCCACAAATAATAAAAAATTATATCAAATATTTGGAAAAAAAATTATAAACAATTTCATAAATTACACAACAAGAATTGTACCATGCTATCTGAAAAGTTAAATGAGATAGAAATGGTCAAAATTGTAATGATTTATAGATTTGACTTTAAATTTTCAAATTCAAATTTTTTTCATTCTATTCTAAATTCAAATTTTTTTTTTAAATCAAAAAGTTAACTTTTTAAATATAATCAAATGAAATTTTAATATATATACACACACACATATATATATATATATATATATGTTTGACACAAATATACTTGTTTTGAATGGAGTTTTTTTAATGGTTATTTATTAATTTTTTGACAATTTCTACAAAAGCTTACAATTTCAACTAAATTTTGGTTAAAACAGGTAATTATAAATAATTTTTTGTTTCATATGTGTGCTGAAACAAGTTTTTTTTTGGCTATCTCAATCTATTCCATACACTAGAGATATGGAGACTTGACATTATATTCTCATTATTTTTTTAAAAAATCCATCATTTAAACTTAGATTTCCTTTTATGAGTTAGATAAAAAGTAATTTTATTTACATTTTCAATCAAACTATAAAGATTAAAAATATAATTATCATTGAATAGTTATGCCTTTTATCTCCAGCTATTCCATCGTTGATCTAGTGGTCATGCCCCATAATATTTTAAGCTAAACTGTCTACTACAATGATGACATCTTCTTTTTCCAAATGGGTACTTGAAAATTTTCATTCCATTGTCTGATCATGCTTTATGACTTTGATTCTCCCATCGAAACATCTATATTCTATCTTTTGTTTTTGTAGAGGTAGATAAATTCTATTTTCCTTTCTTCCGAGTCTGACATCTCCACCTGATTGAACAAATCAGGTATTGCTGCTGCTTCCATTTTCTCTCACTCTCTCTTGTTTTCTTTGATGATGAAAAAATTTCTAGGCTATTTTATGCAATACTGTTGGTTTCTGGTTTCTTGTGCAAGATTCATGCTAGGGTGTTCTTTATTATTATTTTGTGATGAGGTTTTTTTTATCATTATTTAATTCCAACTAGTTTCTGACCACCTGTTTTGATTGTCTTTGATGACCACCTGTTTTGATCGTCTTTGATGAATTATATATCAGGATATTCTAGATGAACAAAAAATTTATAATTGAATTATGAAGTTACTAGTTTGTTTCAAAAAATTTTAAAAGAAAATATCAAATAAACGAAAAATGTAAGGATTAATTACAAAAAAATTGATTATTATATAGTATTTTATTATATGTGTAATTTAAAGATAGAGAATTTTCATAAAACATTTCATGATATTTTTTTTACGATCCCTAACATTATTATTTATTTAAATTTTAGAGGGTTTTTAGGTGCACTTCATCCAAACAGGGCTTTAGGGAGTATGGTACGAAGTAGGTAGGTGCATTGGTTAACCAACTTAGTATTTAGATATTTTATTAAACAACTTATATAAATATAAGATTTATAAATCTCATACTCATATAAACTTTTAATAAAATATTTAAAATATATATGTTTTATATTTATATAAATAAAAACGTTGGACTCTCTAGTATTTTCTACACAAACATCAAACTTTCTCTCTCAGATTACTCTCAACTTGATTACTTGGGAGGAACAAACTATCACTAAGTTGATATTAAAAAAAATTACTTTTTATAATGGCATAAATAGTTTAGATATGATTTTTTAGAAATTCTTTTTAGTTTAAAAATTACAATAAAATATTAAATAGAATAAAAACAAATTTCTTAAAAAATAAAATTATTTGAATAAAAAAATGTAAGAAGAAAATTTAATATGGTATTGTGCATTCCTAAATGGAATAGGCTAATAGTACACATGATGTGTTTTATGACATAAACAAATTAAAAAAACTTGATCATTCATTTGTGATCAGACATGGACAAGAGTTGGATTGCATTGGGTAAGACACTTGATGGAAGGATGAGTCAGCCATTTATTGATGGGGTGACATCATTTATTAAATTTGCAATGGCAGTTGTTGACCAAGAAGGTAAAATTCCGTGCCCATGTTTGAACTGTGTGAACTATTATTCCCAAAATCTTCAAAATGTGCAAATTCATTTGCTTCAATATGGGATTATGCAAACGTACACTATTTGGCATGAGCACGGGGAACCACGTGTATCAAATGAGGCTCACCATGAAATGCCAATTGATGAAGATGAGGTTTTAGGTGGTATTGATGCCTTAGTGGAAGATCGAATAAGAGGAGAACCCAACGATGCACCCCAGAATGAGGAAGTACAAACGTTTGATAAACTATTGAATGATGCCAAACGTGAGGTGTACTTAGGTTGCACAAACTACACTCCGTTGAAGTTTGTCATCGAGCTGCTTAATATGAAGGTAACAAACCACTGGAGCAATAAGTCGGCTGACACGCTGTTGGAGTTTTTAACAAAACTTTTACCAAAAGATAATTTGGTTCCAAAGTCATTTTATGAAGCTAAGAAAATACTTCGTGATTTGGGCTTGTCATATGAGTTAATTGATGCTTGTATAAATGATTGTGTACTCTTTTGGAAGGAAAATGCAAGGTTTGATAAATGTCCAAAATGTAAGGCATCCAGATACAAGATCAATCGTGGCAAGGGTAAGAAGATTCCCCATAAGGTGTTGCGGTACTTCCCATTGACACCAAGGCTGAAAAGATTGTACATGTCAAGAAAGACTGCTGAGGACATGAGATGGCACAAGGACAAACGTATAGATGACGGCGTATTGAGGCATCCCGCCGATAGTGATGAGTGGAAGGAATTTGATGCGCAACATCCTCAGTTTGCCCTAGAGCCTCGAAATGTGAGGCTAGGGTTGGCTGTTGATGGGTCAAATCCTTTCGGGAACATGAGCAACTCATATAGTTTGTGGCCTGTGGTACTCATTCCTTATAACTTGCCACCTTGGTTGGTTTTGAAAGATCCCTTTCTTATGATGTCATTACTTATTCCTGGAGAATCACAACCAGGGATCGATATTGATGTCTATATGAGACCTCTGGTGGATAAGTTGAATGAGTTGTGGGAAAATGGTGCATTATCTTATGATGCCGTAACTGGTGAGTCTTTCCAGATGCGTGCAGCTTTGATGTGGACTATACATGATTGGCCTGCATTTGGTGATATATCTGGGTGGAGAACAAAGGGTCATTATTCTTGTTACACTGAATAATGAGAAGTATCTAGAGTATGTTTTTCATTTAAATATGTGTATTCTTAGCTTTGTTAATATAGTTAGCAGTGCATAATAATCACATTCTTTTGAGTAGGATACACAAAAATCTATTACGGACTCCATCTGACCAAGACATAACCCGTATACAACAAGAGTTTCCCAAGTGGTTCAAAGAGCGGGTAAGGCATTTTCAATTTTAAGACATGATTAAAATTTGTATAAGATTTGATCATTTATTAATTTATTTTTACTATCTTGATGTATGTTATATGTGATTGTAGATAAATATATTGAGAGAAGAAAAGTCACCAGAGGCAACCAATGATTTATGGTCATTAGCAAATGGCCCGAATTTGCTAGTAAAAGAGTACTCATGTTGCATAATCAATGGCATACGGTTTCGTACAAGAGAAGTAGACAATCGCCGTAAGAGTCAGAATAGTGGTGTGCTTATGGAAGGGGATCATGAGGGAGTGACACATGAATTTTATGGTCACTTGTGCAATGTTTGGGAATTAGAGTACATGTGTCATAACAAAGTTGTATTGTTCCAGTGTGAATGGTACAACACAGGAAACATAGGTCGAAATAGAACATTGCGAACCGATGATTATTGCATAAGTATTGATGTCACAAGTCGGTGGTATCAACACGATCCTTTCATCTTGCCTAGCCAGGCTAAGCAGGTCTTTTACCTAAATGATACCAAATGGAGACAACCTTGGCAAGTTGTTCAACGAGTGCAACATAGGGGTGTCTTTGATGTACCAGAGGTAGGTGATGGAGAATCATTAGATGAACCAAAAGAAAACAATGTGTTCTAACAAGAAAATGCTACCGATGTTGTTCCAATTGACATCGGCCCTAATGTTCAATGTTATAGAGATGGTGTTGAAGCAGAAGTTGTTACAAGGGTTAGGTCATCTGATGAAACAATAATGGAGAATAGAGCTGACAAACAAAATGAAGAGTGTGACGAACCTGATATGGATTACGATATGGATCTTGATGTAGACTAGGATTTGTAGTCATTTTGCACTTTCTATGTGAACATTGTTCTTAATTAATGTAGTTGAATTTCAATTGTGGGGTTTATCCACTGTTATATAGGTTTATCGTTGATTGGTCATGTTATGTGTCTGATGGCTTTATGACATGTCCACTTGTTGAGATTATTTAGATTGTTATTGCTTTATGCTTTATATATAGAAATATATAATTATCTTTTCTTTACATCTAATGTTCAATTATGCGTATCCACCAAAAAAATGTTCAATTATGCCTTATAGTTGGGCAAAATGGACGCTACAAAAAAACAGTTGACCAAACCAAGTACCGCAACTAAGAAGGTAACGAACTATGAGAAACAAAGAATGAAGAATATTAATAAAAACCGTGAGAGAATGAATGCTCTAGGAGTGAAGAATATAACAACTTGTTTGAAGGCTACGGTTCAACATAAGAAATTGAGGAAGGAAAAACAAATACCAATTGAGGAAAATGACAATGATTATCGACCGTCAGAGGCTGAAGATGGCAATGACACTGAATCCTATGATTCGTTTGAGCATGAGGTACTATACAGTTATGCATTGTGAAATATATTCTTTTTTGTTACTTTCAATTCATACACACATAGACATGTATATCTTTCTACATATATTCATATTTTATTATGTTATTCAGCTGTTAGAGATACCATCGAGAGCCCGTTCATAATCTCATCATGAGGCATTGACCCACGCATCAGAAGAGGGGGATACTGTAGACACCCCATTTTTGACCGCCCTTAAGACTTGGGCGCTACTGATGGTTTGCTCGGTGATGAAAGATGTGCAGGGCAAATGTTCAATTTCTTCAGCAAGGAGAGGGTCAAATCTCAACTTCACACCCCATTTTGGACCAAAGCTATTTTGAATGGTTTTTAGACCATAAAACCCTCTCTTTCAAAACTTTTTTGAAATAAAGTTTCTGCGATGTTCCGAGACTCGCATTTTGTCAAACGTTGTACTTTTCGGTAAACCGAGCAAGGACAAAGTGGAAATGAATGAAAGAGAGATGAAATCTTTGAAAAATCTTTCAAAACACCTTGCTTAGGGGTTTGAAGTTGAAGAAAAGGGGAAAGGAGAGAAGAAACCAAGTTGGAGAAGAAGATAGGCAAGAAACGCTAAGAGAGGGACGAGCAGTCTTCGCTAAATCAAGCTTATCTGTCTATACGCTTGGAGTTAAGCTATGAGGCCACCACCGTTGGAAAGCTTACTTCCGGGGCTTCAATTTTGACACAAGAATGACCTGAAAAGGAGTTCATATGAAGAAGTTATGCCCGTTTGAAGTTGGACCTGCAGAGCAGATTTTTCCTGCCGACCGACCAGAACAGATGGCCGACCGACCAAATAGATGGCCGACCGACCAGTTAAAGTGGCCGGCCGACCAATTTTGCTGGCCGATGACCTTCCGGAGTATTCTACAGATTGAATGCATGCCAGCTGTGCCAGCTGGAATGCACAGACTCTGCTCCCCCGTGCATAAGTATGGTTGTTTTGCACCTTTGACCCCTTATTTTGCACCCTTTGCTCAAAGCTTCTTGAGGAAGCTTTGACCCCTTGTCTTAGCTTCCTTAGGAAGCTTGCACCTTTGGGGATAGCTTCCATTGAAAGCTTGATCCCTTTGACCCTTTCACTTAGCTTCCTTGAGAAGCTTTATACAATTCCTTTGCCTATATAAGAGAACCATCCCCTCCTTTGTCTTGGTTCAGCAAAAATCCAAACCTAATACACATATATGTCTTATATACACCTTCTCTCTCTATATCTCCCTCTCTCTCTCTTCATTTGTGTGTGTTTGAGGGCCTAAAAGGGTGATTTGTTCTTACTTTTGCACTAAGACACATACCATTACACCACACTTCGACTTTGGGAGGTGTTAAGGGTTTGTTCTTGAAGTTTTGGGCTGGTTTTGATCAGGATAAGGTGGCTGGACCTGCTGTTCTTGAGGTGTTCTTCAAGGGTAACACTTTTGCTTTATTTTCCCTAATCTTGCACTAGCTTTTACCCTATCTTTCATACTGATTCAAGCATTGTGTATAACTGAAAAAAGTCTTGTTTTGAGCCCCTCTTGAAGTTTGATTAAGGGCACATTTCTGTTCGGGGTCATCTTCCCATTTGCATGCTTCATTTCCTCATGATTAGGGCTATGCATTAGAGCATTTGTATTGGCCTTGTTTTGGCCTCTTAGCCACTGAAATCCAGTGGATTTTCAGTGGCTTTGATGTGTCTTTGAGCTCCAAAATCATAGAGGGGTGACCCTCTCACCCCTCATTCTCTTTACTAGCTTTGTTGACCTTCCAAAGGGGCTCCATCTTGCATGCTTTGAAGTCACTTTCCAGGCCCTACTATGTGAGTTTTAAGGTCTGCCTTGACTCTGTCCGGGACCCCTTTCATCATATTCTATGTCTTTGATGCATGTGTAGAGCAATCTCATTCAAGGCCTTTCAAAGGGCCTTCCATTTGCATGTTTCTTGGACCAATTCCAGGGCCTATTTGATGAGTTTTAGGGCTGTCATAATCCATTTCCAGAGGTGGTTTTGCCCTTTTGTTTGTCCATCATGTATGCTTAGAGTAACCCACTTCATAGCCCTCCAAAGGAGCCCATCATTTTTGCATGCATTGGCTACATTTCAGTGGTTATTTGGGCATATTTTGACATGTTTTGTTCACTGTTTTTGGCTGGTTTTGTGACTTCTCTTGTGCTTCATATACGTGCCATGTAAACCATGTCTACTAGCCTAGGTTGCATGTTGTTTTAGCCCTTCATGCTAGCACTTTTTGGCCATGCTTTGAACTAATATTGTGCATATTTGGGACTGCCTTGGCCCTGTTCTTGTACTTCATGATCAAATAATACTTGCTTTGCATAGTTATAGTTCAATGCATTGGACTAGTGTAGACACCCCATTTTTGACCGTCCTCAAGACTTGGACGTCACCGTTGGAACACTCGGTGATTATCCGTGTTTGTGTTCGTCTCGAGTTCCCGGAGACCTTGGCAACGCGCCTTGCCTCAGGACCTCCTGACTCGACCGCTTCGTGTATGGTTTTGGCACCAAACACCTGTGTTTTTGCCTTGAAGGGCAGGGAATGGCTTGTTGGCCATCCCCACACCCCACCGGCCCTCCCCTACCATCACCGGCTGCATATGTGTACCACCGGCCATGGTTTCTGAAAAACAATGGCCGGTCGGCACTATGTTTAGCCGACCGGCACTTTATTGTGCCGGTGACCTATTTGGTTGGCCAGTGACCCTTCTGCACCCCTTGGAGCATGGTGCATGCCAGCTGTGCCAGCTGGAATGCACCCGCACCACTCCCCATGCATAGGGATGACCCCTTTGCACCTTTGAACCCCCAAACCTTCTAGAAGGTTGAACCCTTTGGCCAAGCTTCTTGGAGAAGCTTGGCCAGCTGTCTTAGCTTCTCCAAGAGGCCAAGACCCCTTTGCACCTCTTGACCCTTTCTCCTTTGCTTAGCCACTAAGCTTCTTGGTTTGTTTTTGCCTATATAAGCATCATATCTCTCCCTTGGTGAGGGGTTGGCCATTCTTGAACAAAAAACCAGAGCTTGTGTATCTATATATCTGCCATATATCTCCTCTCTCTAGATTCTCCCTCTCTCTCCTCTTGTGTGTGTGTTTTTAGGCCTAAAAGTGTAGTTTTACCTTACTTTTTGCACTCATACACACACTATCACACCTTAGCTCGAGATTGGGAGGCTTGGAGGGTTGTTTCTTGAGCATTTGGACTGATTTTGATCAATAGAGGGTGGCTGGACCAACTGTTCTTCAAGGTTTCTTCAAGGGTAAGCACTTTACTTTAGATTCCCCTTTTTTGCAACAAGTTTTTACCTGTCTTGCTTGCTGATTTAGGCTTTGTGTTTAACATGGAAAAGTCTTATATTTTTATGCTTAAGAACTTTCATTAAGGGTGTTTTGTGGTTGGGGGTCGAAATCTCCCTCTTAGGCCTTGTTTGGCCTCTTTTGGTCCCTTTTCCTTAAGTCTTGCTTATGTTGTTGTGTTGACCTTCTCACCACTGAAATCCAGTGGATTTTCAGTGGTGAGTGGTGATGAAGGTGGTTTGAAGTCTTGTATAGGGGAGGGACACCCCTCTCCCATTTGTCCCTCTTTTGCCTTTTGTTTTGGCTCATAAGGGAGCATGCCTACTTGGTTTGTTTTTGCCTCATTTCAGAGCTTATTTGGTGTTCATATGATATGTTATATCTCTGTTTTTGGTTGGATTTGTAGCCTTTAGCATGCATCTTATACTTGCTTTGAAATGCTCTACTTTGCCTAGAAATGTGCCATGTGTTTAGTCTTGTATATCCTCATGTTTTAGCTTGGATTATTGAAGTTTTTGGTCATGATTTGTCATGCCTTAGGTCTGTTAGTCACTGATCTTGCCATGTTTGGCATGCTTGGTATAGTTGCCTTGCATTTTGGCTCATAAGCCTTGGTTGTGTAGATCACTAGCATGCTTAACTTAGCTTCTTCTCATGATTTGGCATCATTGTAGGCTAGATTTCAGCCCCTAATCCATGCCTACATGCTTGCATTTGTCATGCCTCTCGTGCTTTGAAACATTGGTCTTTGGTGCTTTGAAATGGACATTGTGCATCCTCGCATATTTAAGGCATTTGGGCTGCCATATTAGGGGCTTTGGGGGGTTGTTTTACATGCTAAACATCTGTTTTTGGTTGCTTGATTCATGCCATGGGTGGTCTTGCTAATGGTAGTGGAGTACCCTCTTTGGTGCCTTAACTTTAAGCCCATTAATTTGTGTGCTTTTTGAACATTTTGTCCATGGTTTTAGGCACTTTTGGCCACTGTTTTGGGGTGGATTGAGGTCTGCCCCTTTATGGTTTAAGCCCACTTTTGCATGTTTGTCTCATGTTCTTTGCATACTTGCTTCATTAAGTGTGGTAGCATGATAGTTCTATTACATGATTTGTCCTTGTTTGCATTGCATTTGCATCTTGTATGCTCTAGCATTTTGTATACTTAACATGATGTTGCATAGCATTTGGCATGCCTTGCATTTTAGTATCATGTTGCATTGTTAAGCCATACTTGCATAACATGCATTGCATTACTTGGTTTGGGGTGTCAAACCAAGTGTGAGAGATGAGAGGTGTTTGTACGTTAAGTGACAAAACACGTCTCAATTCTCATGTCACTAAGGCCCTTGACTTGGACATGATAGGATCTTGGTCCTCATTTGTGTGTTGCATGCATCTTTACATAGAATTGCAATCTTGGTCCCTTAGGCCATCATGCATCAAAATGCATAATTGGTGGCCCAAGGACCAAGGGCCATGTTTCCTTGAGTCCCATACATGATAGGGGGCATGGCCATGCTTACATGTGCCCAAAATCCCATACCATACACTGTCTGTCCTTGTTACTGTCAAAAACCAGATTCTGCAGGAATTGTTTGCCGACCGGCAGTGCAGAGTGCCGACCGGCAATATATTGGTGGCCGACAACCTCATAAGCAGCTGACAGATATTTTACATGGCCGGTGGTCATTTCATCCAGCCGATGGTGTGAAGCAGTGTGCATATAAGGTATCCTGGGACTTTGGCAGTCTTCGGAGAGGCAGGACAGTGAAAACGGAGGCAGCAGTGGTATGGTACGGGCTTCCCGGGCAAGACGGATCGAGCATGCATCATTCGCGCATCCCGAGGCAGGGCTAAGGCCTCCCTTCTTTTTACATTGGAATTCAATTTGATAATTAGGATCTTTGTAATAATTTATTCTGTATTTGGATTGTGCTATTCGGGACTGTATATTCTTTTGGTGCCTCCGTGTGAGGGCACATTTGTAATAAGTGTGGGTGAGTGTGTGCATGTCTTTCAACCCCACTTCTTTCTCCCTTTTATTTACCTGCTTATGATGGTAGATTAGGGCATATTTAAATTAGCATAACAGTATGATAGCATGCATGCATCCATACATTCGTTTACATGCACTGGGCTCGACACATCATACTAACTGCATCGTATTTTCAATTCCAAATTGAATACATGCTACCTGTGTATTTCACATGCCATGTTTAGGATAGTCGAGCCTGTCTAGGTTGCATCTTTGCCTGCGTTGCATTAGCCACTTAACATGAACTAGGATCATGCATTTGATTACTAACCGGTTTCTGTTTTGGCTTGGAGTACTAGGTGAGCTGTTATGCTTTAGCATACCGCATGCGTGTGAGTGTTGCCATAAAAAGCATGATTACCATGAGGCGAGCTGCTTATGTGATATAACTGCTTGAATGCCTATGGATGGAGGTTGGATTGTTTGACTTGGAAAAACTCATTGAAATCCGTGTTTTAGTCTACTTACGAGTAGCAAATTCCAAAGCGTTTTTTTCAAACAAACGGATGTGCAATACTTGTTTCCAAATTAGGCGATCTAGTCTATACTTGTTTGCTGTGCGCATAACATAGTAATTCTAGGCTAATAATCGGAATAAGAACGCACAATGTTTTCAAAAACAGATATCACGGTTAGTAGAGGCCGGTTTTCGGACCGGGCGAAAGGGGGTGCTCATAGCTGACCTTCCCCGATCGTACCCAAGCTCCCGAGCCAAGACAACTTTGGTGATGACGGACACGTGGCCTTTGGCGCCGAGTCAGGGTTTCCTAAATTTCTCAAAATAAAATATTTAGGTGGCGACTCTGTTTCTGGCAAAGCAGTCCATGTTTGGCACTTCTTTTCAAAATCTGTTTTTTTTTTCTCAAAATGATTTGCCAGGGTTGGACTCTTTGGTTCAGATTAAGAACCGCAACAAACACAAAAGGGGAGTCCGAACTGTAGCGAGGTCCCTCGCGAGCTTGTTACAACTAGTTTTGAGTTTCGGGGCTTATTTCATGCATTGGGTGCCATATTTCCATGATTCGGGACCATTGTGCATCATTTTTTCAGTGCTGGAAATTACATGTTTGTATGCCATCTTGCATCCCTTGCCATGCTTTGGTAGAGTGGCATTTGATGCCTTAAGTTCGGTCCATTGCATTCGTGAATGTGTGCACGCATTTCTGTTGTCTCATTTCCATCACTTGGCCACTGATTTTGGTATGCTTGCGAGCTATCCATGTTAGTTTAAGTCCATCAACGCATGTTGTTGCATGCCATGTTTGTTTACATGTCTAAGTTGTGTGCCTATTGCATATTAGATGCATTGCATAATCATGTTGCATTAGCCTTGCTTGCATGCTTAGGTCGCATTACATTGTCCATGCATCCCTTGCCTCTTGATCAAGCATGATAGAGGTTGGGGCCTTTGATGTGTTTTGTGTGTGCATTTCATTTGATATTGAAGTTGCACACTTGGCTCTTGGGCCATCATGCATTGAAATGTGTGATTGATGGCTCGAGGGTCGAGAGCCATACTCCCTTGAGTCCATAACATGATAAAGGAGTGTGGTTGGTGCATACATTGCTTGAAATGCATTGCCATGCCTTGTTTTGCCCTCTGCTGCTGTCAAAACAGGATTCTGCAGGAAGCTTTGGCCGGCCGGCCATCTGCAGTGCCGACTGGCCACCCATCAGTGGCCGATAGCTTAATCAGTGGCCGGTGAGCATTCCCCATGGCTGGTGGCCATTCTTCTCAGCCGGTGGTGTTCCCCAGTGTTCAGAGAAGCATCCTTGGGATTTGTGCAAGTCTCAGAGGAGCAGAGCAGGGTAAACAGAGGCAGCTTGTGCATGGCGGTGGATTTCCGAGCAAACCCGAGCACGCGTGCATTGGACCCTCTTCCCGAGGCCTTTTACTGTTTTCCTTAGCTTAGTTAATTTGTTAATTAATTAAGTGGACTGTAATATTTGATTGGCTTGTAGATTAATTAAATTGTATTATTCTTTCGGTCCCTCCGAGCGAGGGAAAATTTGTAATAAGTGTGGGTGCGTGTGTGCATGTCTTCCAACCCCCACTTCTTTCTCCCTTTTACTTACCTGCTTTTGATAGTTAGTATTAGGTCATGTTTCAATTAGCATACTCATGATAACATGTTTGCATCCATACATTTGTCTTGCATGCACCGAGCTCGGCGCATCATACTAACTGCATTGTATTTCAATTCCAAGTTGAATACATGTTATTTGTAGCATCTCATATGCCATCTTAGATTAGCCGAGCCTATTATAGCTGCATTTTGCCTGTGTCACATTAGCCATTTTAACATGAACTAGGATCATGCATTGATTACTAACTAGTTTCTATTTTGGCTTGGGGTACCAGGTAAGCTTTTATGCTTTAGCATCCTTGCATGCGTGTGAGTGTTTGCCATGACAACATGCTTGCCATGAGGCTATGTGCTTACGTGTTATAACTGCCTGAATGCCTGTGGGTGAAGGTTGGATTGTTTGAATTGGAATAATTCATTGAAATCCGTATTTTAGCCTACTTGCGAGTAGCAAATCTCAAACCATTTTCAAACAAATGGATATGCAATGCTTTGTTCCAAATTAGACGATCTAGTCTATACTTGTGTGTTGTGCGCATCACATAGTGAATTCTAGCTAATTAACCGGAATAAGAACGCATAACGTTTTCAAAACAAGATATCACGGTTAGTAGAGGCTAATCTTTGATCGGGCGAGCGGGGGTGCTCACGAAGTGACCTTCCCCAATCGTACCCAAGTTCCCGAGCCGAGACAACTTTGGTGATGACGGACACGTGGCCTTAGGCAAACGAGTCGGGGTTTCCTAAATCCCCCCAAAATAAAATATTTAGGTGGCGACTCTGTATCTGGCAAAGCAGTCCATGTTTGGCACTTCTTTTCTAAAAATCTGTTTTCTCAAAACGATTTGCCGGATTCGGACTCTTTGGTTCAAGATTAAGAACCGTGACAAATTGAGTCTGAACTGTAACCCGTGAGGTCCCTCGCGGACTTGTTACAGATACCTCTTCACATCCTGAGGTGGCTAGCCATCCGCCACCACCTCTCAATGTGGAGCCTCAACTTGAGGTGATTGCTAGTGATACTATTGGTAAGACACACTCTTTATTTACATTGATTTGAGATCTTAATTAAATTTGTTCACATACTATTTCAACATTATGGCTTCACAATATCAGTTGCTAAGCGTGTTCGTGGCCCGGCTCGAGGCAAAGAGGTTCAAGGCCTTGTTGATAAAGATGGAAAGCTTAGCGTGCCTATCCCTCCAGAATTTTGTGCACCGGTAGGGGACTATGCCTCAAAACTAGCCTCAAAGATTGGTGTAGAAGTGCGAACTCATTTACCAGATCCAAGTGTTCGTAGGTGGAAGTATGTTGATGCCTCTGTTAAGGAGGCGATGTTTCAACACTTGAATGTAAGTTCGTTGTCTACTCTATTATAGGACATTTTACTCATTTTTATAATAGGTTAGAAATCTTAATTATTTATTGTAATTATTTTATTTTTTATAAGAATTATCTATGACTTATCTATTTTTTGCAGGATCAATTTGATTTACAAGAAGACACTGTTGACATAGAGAAGGCAATGAATATAAAATTTGGTCGGAGATTGAGTAACCATACCTATAGGCTGCACAAACAATTCACGGAGCTGAAGAAGGCTAAAGGGGAGGAGTATGCAAGAAACCACCCACCGAAGAATGTTGATCCTACCAAGTGGATAGATCTTATTGATAAAAAGTGGAACACTAAAGAATTTATGGTAACATTTTCATATTTTCTTTTTTCACCTAGAAAAACCATCTTATGATGAAATCTCAACAAGTACTCTAATCTATTTTTCAAAGAATTGAATGAAACTAGTGAATAATTTGAAATATCTTTTAAGTTGAAATGATATATAGGAAAATGATAGAGAGGAACAATGCAATTTCTTTATTATCAAGGATTAAATTTGTTTTACTAGTGATACATTTCATTGTTATATTGGTTCATTATTCCTTACAAGAACAATCAAAGGCCAACATATTTGTCTTACTAATGATACATTTCATTGTTATATTGGTCATTCTTCCTTATAGGAACAATCAAAGGCCAACATCGCGAATAGAAAAATGATGTATACAAAACATAGATATGGTTCTAGGTCAATCCCTATTAGAGTAGAAAAACTGGTACGTATCCTTGCACTTTTAGAATTATATTTGATTCTTAGCTTTATTTATTGAATATTTGGCCTATCGAATTAGGCACGAGAAAGGAAGATGCTACCTGATCTAGCAGAGTTGTATAAGGAAACTCACTATAATGAGAAAACACATGAGTGGATCTCATCTCAAGCTCAGTGTAATTATGTGAGTATATATTGCAATTTTTATTAACAAAATTTTATAATACTATTTGTTATGATCTTATTTAATTTTCTAAAAATTATTTAATTTTTTTTATATTTGATAGGAAAATATGATACAGACATAGGCTGATCACCTCTCACAGCCAGGATCAATCCCTTTGACTGCAGAAGAGCTGTCAATTAAAGTCCTAAAGCCAAGGTCTAGCTATGTGAAGGGACTTGGCATGAGACCTTCATCCTCTATTAGGAGGACCACTACCATATATGTTGAAACAAATGATTATGTGAAGCGCCTTGAGATGCAAATAGAGACACAGAAGGAACAAATACAAATGCAGAACAATAAAATAGAAGATCTTGAAGAGGGTAAGAAGAAGCAAGGGGAGATAATGGCCGATGTTGTCAACTTTTTGAGGACCAAAGGATTCACTGGACACTTTGGAAGTGGAGGGGACTCATCCACAAGTGGACATACTTCTTGGTAAAGTATATTAACTTTAATATAACAAATTTTATAAAAGAATATATGTTTGAAGAGTTAGGAAGTAATGGAAACATGCATATGACATCCAATTTGTACAGATGCACAGGATGCATAAATTGTGAATTAGTTTAAAAAATAATTTTTTTCTCTATACTTAAAGCTTCAAAAAAGGTCGTCGAAATGCTAAATTATCACACAACTACATATTTGTACAGGAACCAATAGAAACACCTTAGGAGGGACCAATATAAGTTGTATGAACTTACGGCACATTAATGGGATGCATCATTTGTGAATTAGCCTTAAAATTAATTTTTTGTTCTCATAATCTCGAAAAAAGTCTGTTAGAGGGATAAATTGTATAAAAATCAATGAGTTACTAATGTTTTTAATCTTTTGTATAATTGATTAATTACTAAAGTTTTTAATTTATTTTTTTGCAGATTGGATTGGGGTGGCATTTTTGACGTGCAACAATGATATAATTTGCTTGAATGTTCATTTTTGTTTGATAAGGATATACATACTTTGTGGAGTTGCACTAGTTATTGTTGGATGTTTGGTGGAATTGAACAAGTTATAACTTTTGTTTTTTTTTTTTTTTTTTTTTTTTTTTTTGTGGATATTTCACTATTTTATTGTATTAGGATGAAATTATTTATAATGATGAATAGATATTTTTATTTTGTTAATTCGTAAATGTGTTGATAACAGGTTAGGTTAAGTTGTGATGGAATTGTTATATATAAAATTTAGATTTTGATAAAATAGGTATATAATGTGGAAAAAAATATTCTGGAATTATTGACAAAATTTTTCATCCCTAAAGAAGGTTTTTTTGTCTCTTATTTGGCTTAGGTGAATGATTAATTTTGTCATGAATTCTTTATTTCGTCGCTAAATGAATTTGTCATGACAAAAAATATTGTCACATTTTGTCACTATTACCCTCAATGTGTGACGAATTTTTTTTGACATTATTTCATCATTTTTAATGATGAATTTGTTTTTGTCTCTATTGGTAGCTTCTTTGACAAAAAAAATTCCGTCTTCGTTTATATTAAACGTGACAAAATTATTTCGTCTCTATTTCTTATATTTATGACAAAATACTTTTATCTCTAATTTTTTCCTTTAATGACAAAATATTTTGTCGCTAATTACTTACAAGTATGTTCCCAACAAAGTGTATTGGAGACAAAAAATTCGTCACAAATTTATCATTTTTAATGATGAATTTGTTTTTATCTTTATTGGTAGCTTCTTTGACAAAAAATTTTCGTCTTCGTTTATATTAGACGTGACAAAATTATTTCGTCTCTATTTCTTATATTTATGACAAAATATTTTTGTCTCTAATTTCTTCCTTTAATGACAAAATATTTTGTCGCTAATTACTTACAAGTATGTTCCCAACAGAGTGTATTGGAGGCAAAAAAATTCGTCACAAATTTATCATCTTTAATGATGAATTTGTTTTTGTCTCTATTGGTAGCTTCTTTGACAAAAAAATTTCGTCTTCGTTTATATTAAACGTGACAAAATTATTTTGTCTCTATTTCTTATATTTATGACAAAATACTTTTGTCTCTAATTTCTTCCTTTAATGACAAAATATTTTGTCGCTAATTACTTACAAGTATGTTCCCAACAAAGCGTATTGGAGACAAAAAAATTCGTCACAAATTTATCATTTTCAATGACGAAATTGTTTTTTTGTCTCTAAGACCCTTTAGCGACGAGGCTTTGGCAACAAAATGGGTGACGAAAACTTTTCGTCATAATTAGTTTGGATGACGAAATATATACATTTTGGGACAAATTTGTTTCGTCTTTAAATCCCAAATTTATTGTAGTGCATGGATACAAACAGCACCCTCCAATCCAAAATCTTGATTGGAGGGAAGCCCACCCCTATCCTAATAATTCCTTTATCCATTTTGGTTGAGTATGTATTTGTTCATACAGTATGAGCAAAACATACTGTCCCATAATTAACCAATTGGGATAATGTGTTTTGTTCACACTGTTTGAACAAATTCACACTCCCATTAGGTCCAACAACTCCAACTTTTGCTCATACAAATCACCAAAATTCTACCTAAAGGTATCAACAAGCTTTCCAGTTCTAAAAAATGTGTCCAACATATGCATGAGTTCCAGATTTAAAAATGAAAAATTAGTGAGATTCTTCCCAACCACCATTGAAATGAGGTTATTATCTAATCATTAAATATCTTTCCATCTCTGTCTCTAAAAGAGAAACAAAAAGAGAGGGGTGGGATGTTGTAAATCTTACAGCCCTATTTCTTAAGTTTCATATTTTACTTTGTTTTGATGAAATGTCTTAATCTCAAAAATTATTAAAGTAGTTGAGAAAAGCAGTGCCAGAAATTTCTAAAACTCACTTCTAAATTTGCTTGTATTAATATAGAATGAGATTAGATATTAGTTGATTCATTTTTAAACCAATCAGTTACTCACATGTAAAAGTTCACATCATTGTAAGTATTACGCGTAATAGTTTAATAATCTTAACTATTTTTCAACTCAGAATTAATACGTTATTTTTGTTTTAATCATTTATGTTCAACTACATAAAATAAAATAAAACTTAAGGTTGTACATACCTAAGAGACACCTCATTGGAAATGTGAAAAATAAGACCTAACTTCACATTTTATTCAAGTTGGTCAATCATAACTAATCGGAATAAAAATAATAATAATAATAATAATAATAATATGATGGTTCATGACTATGACTATGTAATTTTTATTTTATTATTTTTCATTTGTAATGAAGACAATGCAAAAAATGTGTCATCTATAAGAGAGAGAGAGAGAGAGAGAGAGAGAGAGAGAGAGAGAGAGCCCATTGCCGTGTGGTCCTCTGTTTTACCACTACTTCAATTCACACCCGTGTCGGAGTTTTGACGCTTATAGTGTTCACAATTGAATTGAAAAGTAAGAAAGTGAAACCTTTGTCCACACTTGTTAACAATTTTGAATTTTAGTTCTGATTGACATAGGGTTTGATATAGCTATGTTGAATTTGACATTACTAATGATTCGTATCTATATATCTATATCCATGTTGAATTTGTCCACATTTTTAATATGGTCTCCCTCTGCATGTCCTTATAAAATTCTAGATACACTCTCTAGGACACTATTTAAGCATGGCCACATACTTGGACCCAATTTGATATAGACAAAAGGGGTCAAGGGAATTAACTTCAATGGATTGATTGAAGAATAAGATTTAGGGGTTGTTTGAGATAATCTAAATAAGTGCATTTTTTGACTTTTCATTAAATATGGGTTGGATTTGGGTTGGGTTTGAAGTGATGTGTTAGAGAGATGATGTGACTTAAATAAGATGATGTGACCTAAATAGGATAGTAACTTTTTGACTTTTTTGAAACTTGCCAAACTTAGCCTTAATATCTTGAATTAGAATCACTTGAAGAAGTCACTTTAAATTTACCAACATGCAAGTTAGACCGAACACTTAATTATCAAAAACATTAAAATTATTAGTCTTGTAGTACATTTGTTTTAGGTCTCTTATAACAGGTTTGTTTTGCTAGATCATGAGCGTATACATTCTTGATAATTGCAAAAATACTTTTTTTTTTAATGAAAATGCTAGTAATTTTACATTTATAAAATTAGTCACATCATTTATTATAATGAATAAATAAGTGTTTGCTCTTATATTATTATAAAATAATTATAATCAAACACAATATAAGTACAACAAATCTCATAATATATAATTTCATGAGTCTTACATTAGCACTAATTCGAACCTTAATCGCACATGATATTACCAACTCTCAAATTAGGCCTCAAATGTAACGATGTCCAGAGCAATACTCGAATATAATGCTTTATCTCAAATTGTATAATCTATAGATTTTGGATAATTATAATTCTCACATTTTTATTATTTTGATCAAAGGCACCAAAAATAATATTGTGAAATATATTCGACTTTCTATGCTTAATTTTCTTTTTAAATAATGATTTTATTTACTTTTTTAGGTGCAATGATTTTATTTACTGAACAACTTGCTAAGTGTACATTAATATTATGTTTGGTTGAAAGATTTAGAGAGAGATTTGGAAATGAAAAGGAAAAATATATATGAAATTACGTGAAATGTAAATATATTTTATTTTCATTTTACTATTTTTTTTTTTCTTTTCAAATCCTTTTTCAAATCTTTTAACCAAAAACAGCGGGAAGGAACATTGATGACAAGTCACAATGCCACCAAATGCAAAGAATAATCAGAAGGTTTTTTTTTTTTTTTTGCCTTTTATTAGAAATTACCAGAAGTGAAGAAATAAACAATTATTTACAGATTAATGAACTTTCGTAAAATTATTTCCGGACAGTTTTGCCCTTTATACAACACACTACACAACACCGCCTCACTTTGCCTCATCACGACAGTGAATAACCTCCCATTGCACGGAATCGTCAACTACCTCATCCGAGACAATAACGGCGTCAGCATCCCACCAAGTATCTCCCTCAGATTCCGTCAGATCCTCTAACGGCAACTTAACGTTCCTCATATCACCCACCGTCAACGTGCCGGACACGTCATCTCCGACATAAAACTTCTCTCCGCCGCCGCCGGAATTGATACGCACCACCGTCCCCCTCCACGGAGACCAGTCGGCGTACATCGCCGGAATCTGACTTCCGATCCTCGTATCAAAAACCCCCAAGAAAACATTGTCGTTGTTCTTCGATCCAGTCGAGAAAATCACCGCTGGCGATTGCGACGACGTAGAGATCGCCGAAATCCGAGATCTCTCGCCGGAAAGCGATCTTATTTTCCGATCTTCGTTCAAATCCCAAAGCGAAACCACACTCTCAGAAAATTCTTCATCGAAATCTAACCCTAACCCTAGATTGTCCCAGAGCTTCACAACGCTCTTGCCGCTAGTGAAGTCAGACCACGAGAACCGATCCCCGCTGAGGCTGCGCCGCCGCCGCAGCTTCCGTCTATCGCCGCTGTAACAGCTCGAACCCGCGACGCGAAAATCTTCGTCGATTGGGTGGCGATCTTGAGAGGACGTGGTGGGCTCGTCGTCGTCCGATGAATCGGAAGAAGTGGAATCGTCTTCATCGGAGTCGAATACGTGGTCGATGTGTTGTGTAAGAGGTCCTGAGGAAGCTAACAAATTGAATTTACAAAATCTAACGATTGATAGCTTGATTCGGGTGATTATGCCGCCGAAAGTAGCGACAAGTGCGAGAATCAAAGCACCCCATTTCCAGAAACTGTAGACTTGAGGCACTTTCCCAGTACCCGAATGCGAGAAATTTCGAGAAAATAGAGATGGGTTTTGTAGATTGATGATGTTGAGCTCTTGAATCTCCATACTATTGCTCAAACAATCCTTGAATAAAATTCAGAGACCACTATGTTAGGTTGAAGAATATAGGGTGGCAAAGTTTTTTTTTGGTTGGTGAGAATGGTTGTGAATTGGGAGAGAGATTTGAGAAGGTTGGTTGGTTTTTATAATAGTGGGGAGGGGATGATGATGATGTGTATAATAATAAAACGAAATTTAAAATAAAAAAAATTCAGAATTTAACCGTTCATAATAAAATATTTTTTAGTTTTTTTAATTTTAATTTAAGTTATTCATCTATTAAGTAAAATAAATTAAAAATAAAATATTTTAACTATTAAACATTATGTAAGTGTACATAAAATGTTTATACTACCCACTTTTTATTGAATTTAATAATAAAAATATCAATTTTTTTAAAATTAATTTCACTTCATGAAAATAATTAAAAGTAAAAAAATTCAAAATTAAATTGGTAAAATTAAAATTTTGTTTTGTTTGTCAAATTTTGAAATTTTTTTTTTGTATTTTTGCGTAATATTAAGGGATTTTTTTTTAAGGTCCCTGGTATTAAGATTTTATAGTATAAAGGACACCAAATATTTTCATAATGTCTAAGGTCCCTCAATTTGATCCAGAGAAATTTCATCCAGAGAATTTCTCTGGACTTTCCAGAGAAATTCCCCTCCAGAGAAATTTTGGACTTCCCAAAGAATTTCTCTAGGTTCAATCCAGAGAAAATTCAAATTTCTCTGGGTTCATTTTGACCAATTTTCTCTGGGTTTAAATTCAAATTCAAATTTCTTTGAGTTCATTTATAAACCAAAGAAAATTCAAATTTCTCAGGAACCAAACAGCATGCAAAATCAAATATTAATATTTAAATGAATGTAAATCCCTAATCATGTACTATTGAAACAGTGGGCTATATCATATATGCTACAGGTGGTTCGGAGCTCCAGTGCTTCGGAAAACAAACAGTAGCATGCAACAATTTTTTTAATTATTTAAATCTAATTAATAGAAGTCACAAATTACAATTAGCAATCATGAACTTCATGTATAAAATAGTGACTGTACACATGCACCATTTTCAGCAGTATCGAATAATGCAACAAAATTTCTGATCCCCACCATTTTCACCATGTATAAAATTTCTTTGATGGCCTTCATCATCATCATCTTTTTCTTTCTACATCAAATAAGTAGCTGTAGTAACACCATTAAAGCCATATAAACAAGAGCACTTTGATAGCATCAACACAAATACACCACATGACAAATGATTAATTGGAGGTAGCATGAGACAATAACAAAGCTTCCAGAGAAATTTGAACAACCCAGAGACCTACCAAAGAAATTTGAACAACTAGAGAAATTTAAACAAACCAAAGACCTATCAGAGAAGTTTGAACAACCAGAGAAATTTAAACAACCCAGAGACCTACTAGAGAAATTTGAACAACCAGAGAAATTTAAACAAACCAAAGACCTACTAGAGAAGTTTGAACAACCTAGAAACCTACCAGAGAAATTTAAACAATCAGATAAATTTGAAAAAACTCCCAAATTCTAATTGTCACAGAAAATTCAATTTTAGTAGATCCAATGGTATAAGCATAGTCATTGGCTCCAATTTCGCCAACCCAGAAGAGAGCATCGTTGATTGTTGCATTGCATTGCATTGGGTGGTTGTGGTAGTTGTTGTGGGGCCTCCTCCTCCTCTACACCCCCTGAGACTCCAAGAAGTTGTTGAATTAAGTGAGCTGGGTTTGAAGGGATTAAGGAGTGATGTTGAGTGTGAGGTTGTTCTTCACAAAGAAACTGTGTATTATTGCAGTAGAACCAGCAACAGCAAAGTTGACACCTATTGATGATGGCTTTTGGCAGGGATTGTGCTACAAAGTCGATGACGAGACAGCCATTAGAGTAGCGGTTGGTGGAGTGGTGGAAGTATGTGCAGTCATAAGGGAGGTTCGATACATAGCTGAAGCCACTTGGGGCGCTGGTGGAGCCTGTGTTGCCCATGTCGGTATACGAGTCTCCGAACGCGTACATCTTCTTCAAAGGGCCTGCATGTGGTTGTAGTTGTGGTTGAAAGGTAGCAGCAAAGGAAAGGAGGAGAGACAAAAAGTCAAATTTTTCTGATATATGTTTAAGGACCTTAGATATCAAAAACTAATTTTATAAATTTTTTTCATTATTAAAAATAGAAAAGGGACCTTAAACTAATTTTCTCAAATATTAAAGTGTTGGGATCCATATCTAAAAACAAAAATAAAAAAAAAAAGTGCTGAGGTGTGACGTGGCAGTGGTTAGCGGATGGGGAGAGAGGGTTTTGATGGTCCACGTCAGAAAAGGTCGGAAAGTTTTGTGGGAGTTGGAAAGAGATTGGGACGAGGGAGTCAGCAGGAGAGGAGAGTGTAATCATAGGATGTGTCATTGATGAGTCACGGTGTCAGAAATCGAAGATCTGGACCGCTAATCACATCATCATAGGGATTCACGTAACTACTCAGAATTTGTGGTAGTTGAGTTTCTGACGGTCCACCACTACAATGTTGACACGCGGTTTCTGTTTGTGGAGGCACAATTTTTTATCCAACTTTGATTGGTAGCTCGAATTCCCCTCCCTCGAATCCCCCTAATTTCCATTTTAAGTAAACTATTTTTTTTTTTTTTTTTCACTTGCCTTGCATTTTTTTTTTTTTTTTGCCAAAAATGACATTTTCAGGGGATTCGGGGGCACCCCCTCGAGCTCCCCCGCTTTTCCCTTTTTTATCTGTGGTGGCGGTGTCGCTTTTTTGCACTATAATTCTTGGTCCAAGCAATAGAATAGTGTTGGAGACTTGAGTGGGTCATACAAAAACAAATTTTTATTTTCAAAAAGAAAAATGTTTAGTGTTCTAAATTTGTGTAATTTGGATAGCTTAAATGTATTAAAATAATGTCATTTTATCTTTAAAATAATATTATTTTAATATATTCGAATCATGAATTTTCGGACTAGCAAATATTACTGTTTCAAAAATATTAGAAATCTTAAAATTTTATTAAACTTTTTATCAAATGCCTTATAGAAATATAGGACTCACATTGGACCCACATAGTATAAGTCCTACACTTGAGACATTTGGTAGAAATTTTTATAAAATTTTTGGAGTCTCTACCATTCCTCTTTTATTTTTTATTTTTTTTTAGGGAATACAAAAACAGTGAAATTGTTCACAGTTGAATTTCTTGCGGGGCACAATTTCTTCTTCTTCTTCTTCTTCTTCTTCTTCTTCTTTTTTTTTTTTTTTTTTTTTTTTTTTTGGTGTTGTTGCTTACACTAAATAATTTGTAGATGGTTGGCATCAATTTAATGTTTTTTTGAAGGGTAAATTACACTGACATTCCTAAGATTTAGCTCAATTATATCTCATTCTCCAACGTTCTTGAAATTACATTCTCACTTCTATGGCTAATAGTCTCATTTCATAAATTTTCTGCTTATAAAGGGCAACAACTCCTAATAGAAAAATATAGAAAATTACATTGAAAAAAAATAATAAAGCAAAGGAAATGAAAATATATATATATAAATAAAGGAAGTAAAACAAAGCAAGAGAAGAAAGAGTGCATGAATTCAATATCTTCATTCCGTCTAAAAAATTACTATGACAGGAGATTAGTGTAATTTTTCAAATGTCAGGGTTGATATATATTAAATTCAAACCTCGGGGGCTGTAAGTGTAATTTACCCTTTTTTGAATTTTCCTTACTTTCATTAGTTTTTTAAAAATTGTGTCAAAAATTTTACTTTTTTAAATGTTTTGTGTAGATCAATCTAAAAAGTAAAAATAAAAAAACAAAGGCCGTGTTTGGTTTGTATTTATGAAATAATTTTGAAAAATAATTTTCTAGAAAGAGCTTACAAAACTTCAAAATTTATTTGGTTGCATGTTTTGAGAAAAGTTTTGTAGTTGAATAGATGAGGTGTGAAAGAAAAATGATTGATTGATATGTAGGATGTGAGAGAAAAGGATGGGAGAGAAAAAAAAATGATTGATTGATATGTAATAGAGAAAAAAGAGATTTTAAAATTTTTAACCAAACAAATTTTGGAGAATTTTTTTCTCAAAAATTTGTATCTCTAGATACAAACCAACAAGGAGAAAAAAAAAATTCAAAAAGAAGCATAAAACCATAAAAAAAAATAAGCCCCCCAAAAAAACCGATTACTTTGATTTTTTTTTTTTTTGGTCTTTTGTGAACTTTTTTCAAATTTTTTAAAATTTTTTTACTTTTTTTTTTCGATCCATCCGGTTGAGTAAAACTCAAAAGCCAAAAAAAAAAAGAGTTTAATTAAAAAAATAACTAAATATGAAAAAAATGACCCCCCAAAAAAAAAAAAAATTCTCAAACACCCACTTTCATTAAAGCACTTTTTTTAAGAGTTATGATTAGAGTATTTCCAACGCATACTCTCTCTCTCTCTCTTTTTTTTTTTTTTTTTCATCAAATTTTAATAAAGATTTGTGTTAAAAATTTCATCTAATACCAAACATTGCAATACTAAATTTTCAATTTTCATCGAACAATCACCCGACCGGGAGGACAGCCAGGAAGATGTCAGAGTAGTCAACAGACAATGGGCAACTTTGCAAGTAACTGGTTGTCTGAGAGGACAATCGGCCTAACAACCAGCTAATCGTCCATTGTACAAGGAAGCACAACAACTCTCTCCAAAAATTTGATGAACGCTGAAACCTCTCTCAATTTGATGAAACTTTTGTTTTTCTCCTCATTTGATATAGGCTAATTTGACGTTAGGGTTGGAAGAGAAAAAGTAAACGTATTTTATCAAATTTAATTTGTAGGTTCCCTTGTATATTTGGTAATTTAAAATTGTTATGAAACTTAAAATTCTTCTTCTAATGATTGTATAAAATAAAAATAAAAAAATCACCCTACAATTCAATTTTCTACCACTTTTTTGGAATTTCCCTATTTCCCTCTCCTCTTTTTACTAAATATACCTTAATTTTGTCTAAATTGTGTAAATTTGGCACAAATAATATCATTTACTTTCTTGTGAGATAAAAAAAGAGAAGTGTAAAGGTTTAGGTGAATGGCTTTATTTATTCATTATTGCATTAAATTCATTTTATCCTTTTGTAGTTTGGGGTTAGAGCACTTTACCTTTTTATCATTTAAATATAGCAAGAAAGCCTACATATGATTTTAGAATAAAATGCTACTGTTAGTTTTCTCATCCAAACTAACGGAAGGTGTATTACATATATAATTTCTTAAAGTAGGTTTTGTTTTCTAAAAATTAGAATGAAATTAATACAATAAAAGGACAATTTTATCCCTATTTTCTCCATGCCTAAAATTAGATTAATAGGCTAATTAAAATAAAATAAAATAAAATTAATAATTGATCTAAAATACAAAATATAATTAAAAGTTGATTTAAAATATAAAATAAACAATAATTAAGATTTGACCTAAAATGTAATTAAATTAAAATTTGATTAACATATTAAAAATTATAATAAACAATTAAGATTTTATCATTAATTGTGATTTTAAATACAATTAAATTAAAATTAGAATACAAATTTAAGAATTAAAATAAATAATTAAATATAATTAAATAATTACAATAAAATATAATTAAATAATTGTGATTTGATTGAATTAATACTAGATATTATAAATTATGATAAATTACAAATACAGCCCATGAGGTTTGCTTAAAGTATATATTACCCTTTGTGATTTGGAAAATTACAAATACTCCCTTGTTAGATTTTTTTACTTAACAGAATTAACCAAAAAAATGAAATTTATAATTGCTCTCCTATACAATAATAAATTTACTTAAATTATTAATTGAAATATATTTCTAATATTATTAAAAACTATTAATTGACTTCATGATTTATTCATAAAAAGGACAATTTGTTATGAAATTAGAAATTAGAAATCTCAAGGGTTTATTTGTAATTTACCCTATAAATTATGCGTATTAGAGATGAGTGAGAATGAAAGTAACAATTATAGTCATTTCACATGTACAAAGAACAGTGTTAACAGTTGTATTTTAGTCTAAAATCACATAAGATATATAATTATCTTCAAAAGATAAAGAGGGTACGTTGCTATCAAACCTTACCACATAGAGCTAAAGTAAATTTTGTCATTTATTATTTTATTTTATTTTTATGATAGAGGAATGGAGTTTAGATAGTCGACAAATGTGTATTGGTGGGTCTACAATTAAGGTAGAAATTGTATCGTGTTTGTATTATGTGGTTTTAATTTACGCTAGAATTTACATATGGCCCGTTTGGGATAAATGTTGGGACTAAAATAGTTATATAGAATAAAATATGTTATTTTAATCAAATATAATAAAATGTCACATCTAACTCATAATAATTTTATTTTTTTTTCTCACAAAAGGCAAAAAAATAAAAAAAGCTTATCTTAAACGAGACTTTTTAACCCTATACTAAAATAGCTAAAAAGTCAAAAAGCCAACCTACATCCCAAACGAACCCTATTTGAAAGTTAAAAGAAGAGTTATGCTAGAGATCCCAAATAAATTACTAAATTTTTTACTAAATCTCTCACATAGGTGTAGGACCCACCCAAATGTGAACTGTGTGAGTCTCACACCCATGTGAAAGGTTTGATAGAAAATTTGATAATTTATTTGGGGTCTATAATATTTTCCTTAAGAGAAAGATCTTTTTTACTTTTGATTTTAAATTATCAATTTTTAATTAATTGTACCAAACATAATCATAATTAAGTTGACATGCACAACCGGCTTTGATTTTACAACATTATTTTACTAGGTTCTAATCCACATGTTGCATATGGTGTGAGTTAAAAAAAAAATATTTATTATTAGTTTCTAGAGATTTTACGACGTTTATTAGCTTTCTAGATAGGAATTTTCCTTCCAGACTTTCCAGGAAAATGAGAAAAGGAAAGCATTTTGCTTGCACGTGGTTACGAATTATTATAATATTGTCTGTCAATTCATATATAACATGCTTGATGATGGTTCATAATTCAAAATTTACTTATGCCGCCCTATGTTCAGTTGTTTAGTGTTAAAGAAATCCAATTTTTAATATTCAACCACAGATGTATGTGATGCATGTAAGACAAACTTAACAATGGTAATGATCGATTAGCCCGTGAGAGTGTTTGTCACACAGAGAAAAATACAATCCAGATATATGAAATTCGGAGAGTAAGAAAATGAAGTGAAGTAACCATTCTAGTGATGCCATCTATTTATAGTTTACATGATGGCCATTGATCAATAGTTGCATACATTCAAACTCAAATGTTAAACCAACAGTCACCATATTTCCTACTATTGTGACTATTTGTTTTGAATTCAAATCAGAGTTGTATTTTTTCCTGTGGGAAGGTTTTATATTACCACCAATTGGGTTATGATATAGTATGAGGCAACCCACCATATTATGGTGTGAGCACTCTCATACCTTCATCTCCCACTTGATCACACTATAATATTGATAACAAAACCTAAGTTGGACATGTTTGCCTTGGTACCCAAAAAATTTTCCCCATACCAACTTTCATCTATGAAATTACCTCATAGGTCGACATCTAATTGTGACTTGGTCATACGTGCGCACGTTTTGGTCATCAATCTGACCGCACCCGTACAAATGTGTTCTCCCACTGTCAACACATTCCAGATGACTTCAATTCACTATATAACAATGTGAACGGCATCAATTTTTAGTGATGGGTTAATAATCCATACCCAATCACCATTGACGACTTCAGCCGTACACATTTTTCATGTGTCGACCTGCACTAAAATTATTGTTAAGTACTTCCTTTAAAACCCATTCCTGAAGGTTTTCCTTAACACACATTATCAATGACTTTTTGTTGATCAAGCAGACAATATCATCTAATTAGCACGTTGCATATTATGGACTTTACATATTATGCTAACTATGATATCGTACCTTGTCAGTTCCTCTATCTTGTTACCTGACCAAACACATGTTTCCATGCAAGATAGAGTCGCAAAACATCGGTTATCTAGGCGTCCCCAGAGTCATCCGACTATGCTCTTATATAAGTAACTAAACCACCTAACTAGGTATTTTTCAATCCCATATTAGCTATATGTTCTCTAAATTTTTTCAGAAACAACCCTTTGGTCATAGGGTCAGCCACCATCTCTTCTGAGGGTATATAGTTGACTTTAATTTCACCTCTCTCCACTATGTTCTGAATATAGTGGTAACTAACATCAATATGTTTTCTCTTAGAGCTATTTGCTCCGCTTTTTATTAATGAGATGGCAGACTGATTGTCACAAAACATACTGAACGGTCTGACAGGTATACCTAATTGTAAACTGTCGACAAATCATTTTATTCAGACCGCATTACTAACGGCTGTGCTGCAAGCTATGTATTCAGCTTCCATAGTATACTTTGCAACACAACTCTGTTTCTTACTTAACTAAGAAACTGTTGTTCCACCAAACAAGAACACATGACCACTAGTAGATTTTCTATCATCTACATCTCCTGCAAAATCCGCATTAGTGTATCCTTTTATGTCTATATCACACAAACCAAAACATAATTTCAAATTTTTAGTGCCTTTTAAATATCTGAATATTATTTTAACTGCTTGCCAATATTCCTTACCTGGATTAGATTGAAACCGACTTACCAATCCGACTGCATGACAGATGTCAGGTCTAGTGCTTGTCATGGCATACATTAGACTGCCTACTGCCTGAGCATACGGAACATTTCTCATTTCCTCAATGTCAGACTTAGTTTGAGGACTCATATTTTTACTAGACGACTTTTTTCAAGAAAAAATGGAAGAAGGGATTTCAGAAAGGATGGAAGAAACCACAAGAATGGCAAAAACAACAACATCACAAGCATCAAATTGGCCTATGTTACAAGTGCGGTAAAAAATGTCATATTAAAGCCAATTGTCCTCAGAAGAAACAGACAAAGGAGCATAACCCTGTTGCCATGACAGTTTCTGAAGCAATGGTGCTTGAACCTTCATCAAATTCATGGGGGGATATATTCTACTGCAACTAGGCATATTGTGCAAAATAAAGACATGTTCATGGAGTTTACTGAAAAGAAGGTTGGTGAACACAGAATCTACATGGGCAACAACTCCTATAGTGATGTTTTGGGTATCGGCAATTGTCAATTTTCTATTAATGGGACTTCTATTGTGCTTCATGATGTGCTTTGTGTACCTAACATTCGGCGAAATTTAATTTCAGTTCCGGTGTTAACTCAAAAAGGTTTTGAGGTTAATTTTAGGTTTAATACAGTATTGATTAAGAAAGGGAGTGTATTAGTGAAAGGTGTAAGAGTGAATGACATGTACTCTCTTCCTATTGATAATAAAGTATGCATTTCTGATTATTTGCATGTTTCTACTAGTAATAATTCTTATTTGTGGCATTTAAGGTTAGGTCACATTAATAAACATAAAATGTCTCGAATGTTTAAAAGTGGCTTATTGCCTAAAGTATGTTCTGATGATTTTGATATATGTGAACCATGTATCAAAGGTAAAATGACTAGCAAGCCATTTTTTAAACATTGAAAATCATCAGAATTACTTGAAATAATTCATTCGGACATTTGTGGGCCTTTAAGAACTAAAACTCATCGAGGCATGGAATACTTTATTACTTCCACTGATACTTATTCCAGATATGGACATATCTACCTTCTTAACCACAAATCAGAGGCAATTGAAAAGTTTAAGGAATATAAATTAGAGGTAGAAAAGCAACTTGGTCGATCCATTAAACACTTGAATAATGATCGAGGTGGCGAATATGCAGCTATGGATTCTTTCTGCAAGGAGAATGGCATAAAACATTTGTTTACCATGCCATATACACCACAACAAAATGGAGTCGCAGAAAGACGAAATCGTACTCTCATGAAAATAACAAGGTCTATGATGGCTCATGCTGATCTTCCTATTCATTTTTGGAGGGAAGCCTTGTCCACCGCTGCGTACATCTTAAATAGAGTCGAAACAAAAGCCAAACATCTAACTCCTTATGAATGCTGGTATGGAACTAAGCCTAATGTTCAAAATCTCAAAGTTTGGGGATGCAAGGCACATGTACTTATTCCCAAACCTTTACGGCATAAATTGGGAAGCAAAACTTGGGAATGCAAATTTATTGGTTATGTTGCAAATAGGAGTGGTTATCGTTTTTACCATCCTGAACGTGGATTGATAGAAAGTCGAGATGCTATTTTTCTTGAATCCATTGATCTTGTTACTCCTATTGAACAAATTGAATTGCTCTCTGACGTATCTCAGGATTCTTCTCTTCCTTCTTTGTCACACAGTTCACCTATTCTCCCCGAACCATCTAATAGTGGGAGCAAATGCAAATTACCTGACATTGTATTACCTACTTCGAATTCTGAGATAAGTGGGAGTAAGAGAGCAAGACGTCCATCTACGGTTTTGAAAAATCATTATGTTTTTCAAGTTGAAGAACTTAATAACTTAGTAGATGATCTTACTAGTTATAATGAAGCAATCAATAGCAGTGATGCTACACAATGGCGTAAGGCAATGAATGAAGAACTTGACTCGATCAAGAAAAATGATGTTTGACAATTAACCGATCTCCCAAATGGTAGAAAAGCCATTGGTTGCAAATGGGTTCTTAGAAAGAAATTCAAAGTAGATAGAACTTTGGAAAAATACAAGGCCAGGTTAGTAGCCAAGGGTTTCACTCAACAACCTGGAATAGACTTCGTAGATACATATTCTCCTGTTGCAAAATTTGCCTCAATAAGAATTCTAATGGCAGTAGTCGCCAGGATGGATTTGGAATTGCATCAATTAGATGTTAAAACAGCCTTTCTCAATGGAGAAAGAGGAAATTTGTATGATGCAACCTGATGGTTTCCAGAACCAAGGCAACGAGGATAAAGTCTACAAGTTGAAGAAATCTCTATATGGACTTAAACAATCTTCAAGACAATGGTACTTGAAATTTCACCAAGCCATTTTAGAAATGGGCTATGTTGTAAGTCCATTAGATCACTGTGTTTATATTTGGAAAAATGATGACAAGTTAGCAATATTGTCTTTATACGTGGATGACATATTGTTAGCAAGAAATTGTCCAGATATGATTGTAAAAACCAAAAATTTCTTGGCATCTAGATTTGAAATGAAAGACATGGGTCTCGCAACCTATGTTCTAGGAATTAGAATTTCAAGAGATAGAAATTCAAAATTATTATATTTAGATCAAGAGAAATATCTAGACAAGGTGCTCAAAAGATTTAATATGGATAACTGTAATTCTTTAAGTACGCCTGTTTGTAAAGGACAAAGTCTTAGTAAAAATATGAGCCCTCAAACTAAGTCTGATGTTGAGGAAATGAGAAATGTTCCGTATGCTCAGGCAGTAGGCAGCCTAATGTATGCCATGACAAGCACTAGACCTGACATCTATCATGCAGTCGGATTGGTAAGTCGGTTTCAATCTAATCCAGGTAAGGAACATTGGCAAGCAGTTAATATTCAGATATTTAAAAAGCACTAAAAATTTGAAATTATGTTTTGGTTTGTGTGATCTAGACATAAAATGATACACTGACGCGGATTTTACAGGAGATGTAGATAATAGAAAATCTACTAGTGGTCATGTGTTCTTGTTTGGTGGAATAGCAGTTTCTTGGTTAAGTAAGAAACGGAGTTGTGTTGCAAAGTATACTATGGAAACTGAATACATAGCTTGCAGCACAACCGTTAGTAATGCGGTCTGGATAAAACGATTTGTTGACAGTTTACAATTAGGTATACCTGTCAGACCAGTCAGTATGTTTTGTGACAATCAGTCTGCCATCTCATTAATAAAAAGCGGAGCAAATAGCTCTAAGGGAAAACATATTGATGTTAGTTATCACTATATTCAGAACATAGTGGAGAGAGGTGAAATTAAAGTCAACTATATACTCTCAGAAGAGATGGTAGCTGACCCTATGACCAAAGGGTTGTCTCTGGAAAAATTCTGAGAACATATAGCTAATATGGGATTGAAAAATACCTAGTTAGGTGGTTTAGCTACTTATATAAGAGCATAGTCGGATGACTCTGGGGACGCCTAGATAACCGATGTTTTGCGACTCTATCTTGCATGGAAACATGTGTTTGGTCAGGTAACAAGATATAGGAACTGACAAGGTACGGATATCATAGTTAGCATGATATGTAAAGTCCATAATATGCAACGTGCTAATTAGATGATATTGTCTGCTTGATCAACAAAAAGTCATTGATAAGGTGTGTTAAGGAAAACCTTCAGGAATGGGTCTTAAAGGAAGTACTTAACAATAATTTTAGTGCAGGTCAACACATGAAAAATGTGTACGGCTGAAGTCGTTAATGGTGATTGGGTATGGACTATTAACCCATCACTGAAAATTGATGCCGTTCATATTGTTATATAGTGAATTGAAGTCATCTGGAATATGTTGACAGTGGAAGAACACATTCGTACGGGTGCGGTCAGATTGATGACCAAAACGTGCGCACGTATGACCAAGTCACAATTAGACGTCGATCTATGACGTAATTTCATAGATGAAAGTTGGCATGGGGAAAATTTTTTGGGTACCAAGGCAAACATGTCCAACTTAGGTTTTGTTATCAATATTATAGTGTGATCAAGTGGGAGATGAAGGTATGAGAGTGCTCACACCATAATATGGTGGGTTGCGTCATACTATATCATAACCCAATTGGTGGTAATATAAAACTTTCCCACAGGAAGAAATACAACTCTGATTTGAATTCAAAACAAACAGTCACAATGGTAGGAAATATGGTGACTGTTGGTTTAACATTTGAGTTTGAATGTATGCAACTATTGATCAATGGCCATCATGTAAACTATAAATAGATGGCCTCACTACAATGGTTACTTCACTTCATTTTCTTACTCTCCGAATTTTATATATCTGGATTGTATTTTTCTCTGTGTAATAAACACCCTCACGGGCTAATCGATCATTACCATTGTTAAGTTTGTCTTACAGTGGTATCAGAGCAAGTTTACACATTATCACAAATGTCAAAATACAGTCCGGAAGAGAAAAAAGTTTCCGAACTCTTTTTGTCGAAAATTTAGAAAATTATTGATCAATAATCTTCGGCATTGGTGAATTCCGTTTGTTTATTTAATCATCACCAACGTGTCGTATTTCCAGAATACTATCCGAAGAAGATAACAGTTGGTGGCGCTATTGTTCCGAATCTTGCCGAAAGCGAAGCCGAATTACACCGTTGGAAACAATTTTATAAAATATTTTTTCGGTTCAAATTGTGTCTCCAAATTGGTCTTCACAAAATTTTAATCACAATGGTGAAATTCGTTGTGAAAAACGGAAAAAATTTGATCCACAAAATTCGAGTTTCAGTCTGTGGTCGCCGACTCCCGTTACCGGAGAAGACAACCTGTGTATTAATACCGTTACAGATTCTATTCTGGAAATTCAAAACTGTGGGCCAAAAATAAAACCAATTAGGAGGGGCCCAAAAATTAGACTAACAGCAAGGAAGAGTGTTCCCTTGGGCCTAAAAATTGAAAAGAAATTTTTTGGGCCACTTCAGCCATCAGCCCAAGTTAGTCAGAAGGAGCCTAGCAGTCCACAGCCTCAAGGATCACCCAGCCCAGCCACGCAACCCAACAGCCCAACGCTGCAGTCCAGCATGCGCTCAGCCTCGCGCGTCGCCCCAGCGCTCTGCGCCTCGCGCCCTGACTTGCGTCCGTCTGCCTCGCCTGACCCGCGTGCTGACCCGTGCCTTGCTCCGCGCATTGACCGGCGCGTTGACCAGCGGTTCAAGCCGGTTCAGCCACAACATTGAACCGGCAGATTGGTTCAAGGGGTTTTTTGGCTCGTTCTCGCTCATTTCAAGGCCGTTTTCAGTCATTCAAAAGCCAAAATTTCCAGAATTCTTCTAAGAATTTTTTTGTGGATCATTATACTAAATTTTCTAAAAACAAAATTCAAGGAAGAGGCTATCCAAGGGTGTTACCAAGGAAAACATCCAAAAAACTATTATTTAAAAGGCACCATTGTGTTCCTTGGGCTCGTAACTATTATTACAATACTCATAAGCAAAGTACTGGGTCCACAACTACAAGGCAACAATACCATTCCATTCCTTCACATCATTTTCATCATCGGGGCTGATTCAACAACTACAAGGCTTATCCTTATTAAGACCTGCTGTTGTCTTTAATCTTGCTTATTTTTATTTTTCATTTAATATTGTAATATTCACATTTGAAAGTTTCATATTCACATTTGAATTTTCATAGTATCACATTTTATTTTTAATATGGCTATTAAAAATACAATGGATTCTTTGAGAATCGAGATGCTTAATGGGAATAATTTCCGAGCATAGAAATGCCACATTTCTTATCTTCTTACACATGAGAAAACATTGCATACTTAGCCTCCTCCTTGAATTTGTTTTCAGAAAATTTAGTACAACGATTCACGGAAAAATTCTTAGAAGAATTCTGAAAATTTTGGCTTTGGAATGATTGAAAACGGCCTTGAAATGAGCGAGAACGAGCCAAAAAACCCCTTGAACCAATCTGCCGGTTCAATGTTGTGGCTGAACCGGCTTGAATCGGCTTGAACTGCTGGTCAACGCGTCGGTCAACGCGCGGAGCAGAGCGCAGGTCAGCACGAGGGTCAGGCGAGGCAGACGAACGCAGGTCTGGGCGCGGGGCTAAGTGCACGCTGGACTGCAGCGTTGGGCTGTTGGGCTGTTGGGCTGCATGGCTAGGCTGGGTGACCTTTAAGGCTGTGGACTGCTAGGCTTCTTCTGACTAACTTGGGCTGATGGTTGAAGGGGCCCAAAAAATTTCTTTTTAATTTTTAGGCCCAAGGGAACACTCTTCCTTGCTGCTAGTCTAATTTTTGGGCCCCTTTTAATTGGTTTTATTTTTGGCCCACAATTTTGAATTTCCAGAACAGAATCTGTAACGGTATTAATACACAGGTTGTCTTTTCCGGTAACGGGAGTCGGCGACCACAAACTGAAACTCGAATTTTGTGGATCAAATTTTTTCCCTTTTTTAAAACGAATTTCACCATTGTGATTAAAATTCTGTGAAGAACAAGATGGAGCCAATTTGGAGACACAATTTGAACCGAAAAATATTTTATAAAATTGTTTCCAACGGTGTAATTCGGCTTCGCTTTCGGCAAGATTCGGAACAATAGCGCCACCAACTGTTATCTTCTTCGGATAGTATTCTGGAAATACGACACGTTGGTGATGATTAAATAAACAAACGGAATTCACCAATGCCGAAGATTGTTGATCAATAATTTTCTGAATTTTCGGCAAAAAGAGTTCAGAAACTTTTTTCTCTTCCGGACTATATTTTGACATTTGTGATAATGTGTAAACTTGCTCTGATACCACTGTAAGACAAACTTAACAATGGTAATGATCGATTAGCCCGTGAGGGTGTTTATCACACAGAGAAAAATACAATTCAGATATATGAAATTCGGAGAGTAAGAAAATGAAGTGAAGTAACCATTCTAGTGAGGCCATCTATTTATAGTTTACATGATGGCCATTGATCAATAGTTGCATACATTCAAACTCAAATGTTAAACCAACAGTGACCATATTTCCTACCATTGTGACTGTTTGTTTTGAATTCAAATCAGAGTTGTATTTCTTCTTGCGGGAAGGTTTTATATTACCACCAATTGGGTTATGATATAGTATGACGCAACCCACCATATTATGGTATGAGCACTCTCATACCTTCAATGCATATAGATGGCATTACAAAATTTTAAAAATTAAAAAAAAAAAAAAAAAAAAAAAAGGGTCACAATTTGATAAAGCCGGCTGACCTAGCATAACTTATAAGTTAGTTTATTTTTAATAGAAAAAAATTTAAATTTGAGTTACAAATTTTTACTTGTTAAATCCATTTAGAGTGATTCTAAAAATTTTAAAATTTTACTTCAATAGATCTTTTAAGTTTCTGGTGGTAAGGTCGAAATTTTGTGTAAATATATTTTGTTTATACAATACTAAAAATAAGACCTTGTGGAATGAGAAAGAAACTATTAGAGTTAGTCTATCCTTGAGCAAATGTCTAAGGTCCCAATTATTTAAAGGCCTTAAATTTTTATTTTTGACAAATTACAAAAAGTCTCATAAAAAAAATAAAAAATAAAAAAATCTTTTTATCTAAAAATCATGCAAAATAAAATAAAGAAACTAACATGTCCAAAGACTCAACAAAAAAAAAAAAAAAAAAATCCAACTTATGGTTGTGCATAGGTCGGTTTGGGCGGTCTGAGAATAATAATCTCAACTAAGTCGCTCTCAATAGGTTGACAATGGATTCATCAGGTTGGTGGGTTGTAATTTTTAACACATTGCATAAACACATTTTAAAATCAAAAGCCTTGTAATGTAATTGTGAAGTTACAAAATAAAATTTAAAAAATGTTTGGTGATATACACGTATTTAGGAAACTTTGATGAAGTCTAGTATCCAAACATGTGATGAAAGGCAAAAAAAAAAAAATGAGAAGACTTGTTTATGGTTGAGGTGTTTGATTTAAATATTTTAGAACTAGTAGGTTTGGTTAATTATTTTGGCAGATTGAAGATTTTAAACCCTATACAATTTAATATGCACAAATTTAACATGTAACCCACCCAATCCAATCTGGTCACACTCTCAAACTACAGTAGTGGCGTGGGTCATTTTCAGTTAGGATGATTGGGATTACACAAATTTTTTGCACACCCTTAGTTGAAATATAATGGATCCTACACATATACATAATAAATCGATTTCGAAAGAGTTTAAAATTGTGTTCAAATTTAACTTATTTACATAACTAGTCAATCTCGAACGAACTTTTAACGAGCTGAATACGAATCGAATTCAAGTAGTTTAGTTCATTTAATAATTTTAACAATAATGTTCTACTTCCATTTTTGACCTCTCAAATTCCCTTGCTATTTGACAAGGAATCCCACACCTCACTAGAAGATTAGTGTTTCAGATCTTTTCATTTTTGTGTGTATTTTATTTCCCTGTATATTTGTTATCGGTTTTGCCTCCGACTTTGAGAATTTATTTGTATTAATTATATTTTGTATATGATATTCATTATTATGAAATTATAAAGCATTAGATTTCATAATATCATATATGAATAAATAAATAAAAACTTCTCTTGCTAGAGGCTAAAAGACCAAAAAAAAAAAAAGAAAAGAAAAGAATATGACCAAATTAAAATGGAGTGTGTATATCATTATTTTTATTTTATAGTAAAGAAGGTGTGTCGTATTTACCAATATATATATATATATATATTATAGGGGGATAAGCCTCCAAGCTCATATGCACCATTTGATCCTTTTGTCGTCCTAGCAAATCCCTCATCAGAATTTATGTAACCCACCTAATCCAACTCGGTCACTCTCAAACTATTGTAGTGGCGTGGGTCATTTTCAATTAGGATGATTCGGAGCAGTAACTATTGCGCATCTTATTGGGCTGATTTTAACGTCTAATTTGATAATTTAAATCGTTTATATTTTAGAAGATATCGAGCAAAGTATACTAACAAAAAATCACATCAATCGGATATCGTTATCTCTTTCATCAAATCACATTTGTATTGAGTTTTATATTTCAAATTGCATTTATCTTCTTCTTTTTTTTAAATACAAATGTGATTTGATGCAAATGCCAACGATATTCAATTGACGTGATTTTTTATAAATATATTCTTCTTGATATATTCTAAAATGTAAATGGTTCAAATTATCGAATTATGCCCTAAAATGGGCCCAATAAGGCGCGCAACAGTTCTTGTTGCGCATGCCAAACTCTTTTTTGCACACTCTTAGTTGAAATATAATGGATCCTACATATATACATAATGAATCGATTTCCAATGAATTTAAAATTATATTTAAATTTAACTTATTTATATAACTAAGTCAATGTCAAACGAGTTTTTAACGAATTGAATATGAATCGAATTCAAATAATTTAGTTTGTTTAATAATTGTAGCAATAATTTGGTTTGAATTTCAAATTCCATTGCTATTTGGCAAGGAATCCCACACCTCACTAGAAGATTAGCGCTTCAGATCTTTTCATTTTTTTGTGTATCTTATTTCCCTGTATATTTGTTATTGGTTTTGTCTTCGACTTTGAGAGCTTATTTATATTAATTATATTTTGTATTTGATATTCATTATTATGAAATTATGACGCATTAGATTTCATAATATCATATATGAATAAATAAATAAAAACGTCCCTTGCTAGAGGCTAAAAGACCAAAAAAAAAGAAAAAAAAAAAGAACATGAATAAATTAAAATGGAGTGTGTATATCATTATTTTTATTTCATAGTAAATACGGTGGGTGGTATTTACCTATATATATATATATATACATGCCTATAAGCTCATATGCACCTTTTGATTCTGGCAAATCCCTCATCAGATAATCTAATTTACTAGATTAATCACAAACAATTTTTTTAAGGAGTAGGATCTCCTCTAATCCAGATTTTGAATTGGAGCACGTTGTTTGGGTCCGTGAGGATCATCACGGGTCCCGTTTCGATGATCCCAACCGTTTATTTTATTAGGCACTTTATGTATTTTGTCCAAAAAACAAAAAAAATGTCAAACTGATAACTGTAACTTATTCAATTTATTGCGTTTATCACTAAAAAAATATATGATATATTTTTAAAAACACAATTGTTGTCTAGTTTTTTTAGTGAAAAATTGAACAAGTTACAAACTTAATTTTTTTTATGGACAAAATACACAAAGTGTGACAAAATAAACAATTCAGATTATTAAAACGAAATCCATAACAGACCTCACAGACCCAAACAGCACCCTCCAATTCAAAATCTGAATTGAATGGGATCTTTCTTCTTTTTTGAATGGCTGGTTGTCTTGCTTGCACCAATAAATTGTTTTGGTAGAGGCAAATTTTTAAGAGAGAATATTGTTAGGGGAGGTTCTATTTTCATATATCATTTTTTCTTTGTACACACATTTAATGAATAATATTTTTGTTATAATTTTATTACTAAATAAAATTACTAATATAGGCATAATTTAAAATTTTTCAATACACATCATAGAAATTTAAAAAAGTTCTTATAACAAATCTCTTTGAATAGTAACTGTACGAGTACAAAATAATCTTCTCATATAATCCTGTTGATCAAGTTTGCACTCCTTCAAACGTCGTCGCTTTACTACCTGAAAACACAAATGTGAGCGAGCCGCTAGGTGTGTACCAGAAACCTCTCTGATGCCTAAGTCAATAAAAATAAACAATAGACACAAAAGCTCTGTGTATTTGAGAATAAGAATTGTGATACCTTTACATAGGTCTTGTTATGAGTTTTTATAGATTCTGCCTGACACAATCCCAGTAGGACTCTAACTCTTTTTAGCAGAGTCTTCCTAGCAATCATACTCCCAAGGATAATATCTATCTTGATAACATCCTACTTACTGCCAACTAAGTGAGATGGTTGCAACGCTTTTACTTAGGCTGGTAGCATGGTCAACCGAACTCAAAGCAGCCTTACTCTGAGTATTGGACAACGAAAATGATGCTCCACCGAGCTGGACCAAGTTCGGTCCTTTGCCTCGGTCATACCCCGGTCCCTCCTAAACCACATATAATCAACCCGGTCCAAGTTTTGGCCGAATATCTGCCCGGCCTAGGACTGAGCTACTCTATTTCTTGCCTCGGCCCACAACACGGCCTAATGACCAAGAGATTGTACCGAGCTCGGTCCATTCTAACAGATGGACTTTAGCTCGGTCTAACTTATACATAAATTACCCTCTCAATTGCCCCTTAATTCCATCTGCAAAGCATGATTGAGATTATTATCCTCAAGTTGTGCTAAAATATTCAAACCAACCGAACCAAAATAATCAACCTAACCGAACTAAAATATTCAACCCCACCGAGCTAAAAACGCGTCCGTCAATAGGTAGTTCGATCTTCAAGAACCGCGCCGATCGTACAACCCATCGTCCCATGCAACTGACATCATGTCCTTACTGGGACACGTGGCATGCGCCCATTGCCCCTTTGTACTGTGACAGCCGTCTCACATTTATCAAAAAATTTGAAAAGGCTTGCCGTTTTGCCTCCATTTATAAACGCAGCCCCCTTATTTCGAACAGTCACCATTTACTGTTCATCTTCAAGCTCAAAAAATCCTTGCGACCAATACTCTAATCCTGCATTTTTGAGTTCTTCAAGCCCCAGTATCATTGTCGCCATCAAATCGAGCCCCAAGCATTGTTGCTGGAACTCCTTTAACTTATTAGTGTTGTTTTCTCCACTCAAAAATTGGTAAGTCTTCTGCTTTTCCATGCACTCTATATGACTCTCCATGTTCTTGGACTGTAAACCCATAGATGATACTATAATAGTATTTGTACCATTTGCATTTGTTACGTATAAAAATGAACTCAGAACTGCATTTAGCTTCCACAAGCTTTATACCTTAGGGAAAACTGCCCCCTACTTGGAACTGAAATCCAACAATAATTTTGGTTTTGATCCAAAATCGCCCTGAAACCGAGCTACAAACTTGTTTGTGCTCATTTAGATGTGTTCCACCGAACTAGGAAAACATCATCTAAACATGACTGTGCTAAAATCTCACCTTACCCTGCCTCACTTCTTAGCCGAGCAAACTAATTTACACTAATGCCTTAGCCCGATCACTAGCTGACCATAACACATTCTATGTTCTTCACTGTGCAGACTTTGACTAGGTTTTATCCAGGCACACCATTCACCACAACGCCGGGCTAAGGAGCCGAGCAGATTTTTATAAACAACCTAAGGACACACCTATGGGCAAATACCAGTTCCTTGTGAGTTCACTTGGTGCCATAGCCGAGTTCCGAAGGGAATACAACATCCCTGACGGCGTATAATTCGAGCTAGCCGAACTAGACACCACACCCTAGGGCAAACCGGGCTTTGTCCCTTTTACCTTTATATCCATCGTAGAGGCCGGGCTTCGATTCCCTGTCTAGCCCCATATCTACGAGTTTCTTAGGCAAACCAAATTGTGTCCCACCCAATTATCCACAAACACATACAGAATAATAAATGGAATCGCCGAGCTAAACCGCCATCTCGGTCTCAACCTTGGATTGGCCGAGCTATTTCATCAATACTCGCTCGGCCAAAATGACGATGGTGGGTCCATTACCTACGCATCAAAAAAGGCTGAAAGAAAATCGTTAAGCACACGCCAGACAAGGATCTGAACGACGATGACTTTCTCTAGGTCTCTGGTAATTTTGAGGATCAGGAGGCCCAAATACCGGGCTAAAATATCAACTGGAATAAATGAAGCCCTGGTGAGCATAGTTCGATTGTTCTAAAAATTTGTACTGTTCGTCAGCCGTGCTAATACTTGGGTTTTTTTTTTTTTTTTTGCAGATCTGAACTAGTTGAAAACAGACTACACCTACGCTGACCAAGTCGCGCTACAGGTTGCCTTACTGTATCGCCACCACGATTGGACTGAGCTTTTAGGAGTAGTACCGATGTATTGCTATAGTGGCAAAAGAAAAAGCAGAGTTACAGACTTCCTACTTGAGTCTTCACCTGAACCGAATCCCAACTTGCCTCAAATCAACCTCATTACCCTCACAAAAGAGCAAGAGATGGCCAAAAGAAAGGCCATGCGAACTCTTATCGCCGAACAATCCTCCGCCGAAGTCCAAATCGAACAAGCTCCCTCCAGTCAATCACGCGAGATAGTGGTCGCCCTTCCAACCACCAGGGCAACCACGTCTCGGCAAAACAAGCGCGCACACACTTCATCGACCAAAACGCAACATTTGGTGGATGAGGAAGAGACCGTGCTTTCTGATCCTGTGTTGCCGGACCAAGAGCCTGCTCGTTCTGGCCGAGTAAGCCCTTTTGAATGGGCACCAGCAATATCCTGCAAGAATCGCACTGTGTCCACCAAGGGTTCAGTGGTTACTGAGAACCACATGCTCGCGTTCAACCTTTCAAAAAGCCTCTGCCTGCCAACTGACATGGAGCACCATGACCACTTGATCGAACTAAAGGCCATTCAGTCGGCTTCGAAGTCCATGGTGCTAGTAAGTCCTTCACTTGCTATGTTAAGTCTACTTATTTGCTCGGTTTACAGCCTAACATCTCTTAATTTAAACCGCAGGCCCTGCAAAAAAACCATGCAGTGCACAAATGTGTGCTTGAACTGCGAAAGATAGCGCGGTTGGTCATGGCTAATTCAAATGCCAAGGCGGCTGAGCTGAAAGAGGTAAAGACGAAACTAGCCGAGGTGGTTGCTGAAAATGAGCAACTGTCCGAGCTAGTCAACACATCCAAGACTGACAAGAAAAAAGCCTTGGCTGAGAAAAAAGACCGTTATTTGCATGAGCTCACCAAACTGGAAAAGAAAAAGAACGCCAAGATCCAAGAGTGGAAGAAGAAGACGGAGGATGCTAAGGATCGGGGTTACAAAGAGGGAGAAGAAACCTACATCTAGTAGTGTGAAGCAACCAAAGTAGTGTGAAGCAGCCAAAGATATTTTCTTCAAATGCGGCTGGAAGGCTGTGGCTGATAAGCTCGGTCAGGGCCATGACTCCAAAATTTTTCTGAACCCTCCCCCTCACTTCATACCGAGCTATATAATGGACTATGCAAATGCAGTCCAGCAGAAGTTCCTTCAAGAGGGGGAGGAGGAAGAGGAGACCCCTGACCCAGTTAATGCTCCTCCTGCCAACATTAACTTCGATCGCCAGTCTTCACTGCCCGCTCGGGTGGATCTGCTCAGCCAAACCATGCCAAGCACGGTTGACAAAGTGCCTATGACCAATCTAACCTAGGAAGCTGATGCCAGAACCGGCCTGCCTAGTGGCGAAGTCCGGGGTGACCTAGACACTGACCTTGACGACCTGTTTACATGACCAGGATGCCTTTTTTCTTGTTTTTTGCTTGTTTTTCCTTTGTTTTATGAAATGTAACCGAGCTATACATCCCACCTCTTGTAATCACCTTCCAATGAATGAAATTTTTTTTTCTTCCAATGTATTCTTGCTCGGTCACTACACTTTTCCTCTGTTTGTAGTGTATCATCCTTACTGCATACCTAGCCGGACTATTTAGCTCGGCCTTACCTTATCCTGCCCACCTTTTCTTGGTCGAGATATTTATCTTGGCTGAAGAACAACGTGGGAAAAATTGTAAACTTTTTTAATCAAGATTATTGCCTCGATTAAGGAAAGGAAAAAGTTGGTCATACCTGCCAACCTTCTTTAGCCAAAATCTTTATCTCAGCTAAAGAGTGCAAAAACCTTTGTTGGTTAAACCTGCCAACCTTCTTTAGCCTAAATCCTTATCGCGGGGAAAGAGTGCAAAAGTGTTAGTCAAACCTGCCAATCTTCCTAAGCCTAGATCCTTATCTCAGCTAAAGGAAGAAAAAAGTGTTGGTCAAACCTGCCAACCTTTTTTTGCCGAAGTCCTTATCTCGGCTAAAGAGTGTAAAAGTGTTGGTCAAACCTGTCAACCTTCTTGAACCGAGATCCTTATCTCGGCTAAAGGAAGAAAAAGCGTTTGCCAAACCTGCCAACCTTCTTTAGCCAAAATCGTTATCTCGGCTAAAGAAAAGAAAAAATGTTGGTCAAAGCTACTAACCTTCTTCGGCCAAAATCCTTATCTCGGTTAAAGAAAAGAAAAGGTGTTGGTCAAACCTGCCAACCTTCCTGAACCGAGATCCTTATCTCGGCTAAAGGAAGAAAAAGTGTTGGTCAAACTTGCCAACCTTCTTTAGCCAAAATCCTTATCTCGGCTAAAGAAAAGAAAAGAAAAAGTGTTGATCAAACCGGCCAACCTTCCTGAACCGAGATCCTTATCTCAGATAAAGGAAGAAAAAAGTTTTGGTCAAACCTGCCAACTTTCTTTATTGCCCTCCAGTCGGGTAATGAGTACGAACAATTTTTACAAACAGAGGAAAGAACTTTTACCGAAAAAATGTCTACTTGTTTTTATTGAAAAAGAAAGATTACAAGTGTTTTAAGAAAGAGCTAAAAATAAAATACTTTAAGATTGGCCGTGTTCCATGGCCGTGGAATAGCTCCACCGTCCACATCTTCTAGGTGATATGTCCCTTTTCCAGCCAAGCCAATCACTTTGTACGGTCCTTCCCAATTAGGCCCTAATTTGCCATCTCTAGGCACCAAAGTGTTGCCCATTACTTTGCGCAGTACCCAATCTCCAATCTTGAATTGCCTTGGGTGCACTGCTTTATTATATTTCCTAGACAACTCTTGTTGATATGAGGCAATGTGTACCAGTGCCCTTTCTCTTCTTTCTTCTGCAAGGTCTAGTTCTAGGGCTATGGCCTCGCCTTTTAAGTCTGGATCAAAAGTTTCGCTTCTAATGGTGGGGAGGCGAATTTTTAGAGGGATTACTGTCTCCATGCCATAAGCCAAGGAAAAAGGTGTTTCGCCAGTTGACCGCCGAGGTGTAGTTCGGTAAGCCCATAAAACGTGGGAAAGTTCCTCAATCCATCTACCCTTTTCTTTTTCCAACCTCTTTTTCAGACCATCTAAGGCTACCTTGTTTAAGGCTTCAGCCTGGCCATTGGATTTGGGGCACACCGGCGTAGAGTTATAAAATTCTATTTTGTATTCTTCGCAAAAACCCCTAAAGATTTTTCCATTAAATTGAGTGCCGTTGTCAGATATCAAGGCCTTGGGTATTCCAAACCGAGTTATGATGTTCTGCCAGATAAACTTCTTAATGTCTTTCTCTTTAATTGAGGCGAGTGCCTCTACTTCTACCCACTTAGTAAAGTAGTCCGTTGCTGTAATAAAGAACTTCCCGTTGCTCGGTGCGGTTGGGAGTGGTCCCATAATGTCTAGGCCCCACATTGCAAAAGGCCAAAGGCTGGTCAAAGGTAGGAGCTCTCTGGCTAGTTGATGTATTTGATGTGTGAACTTTTGACATTTCTCACACTTTTTGACGTATTTCTCTGCGTTCGCTTGCATGTACGGCTACCAATACCCTTGTAAAATAGCTCGGTAGGCCAAGGATCGCTCTCCTTGGTGACTCCAACACATGCCTTCATAAATTTCGAACAAGAATGCCTCGACCTTGCTGGAATGGACACATATCAAGTATGGTCCTGTGAAGGACTTCTTGTACAATGCCAGGGATAGGGAAAGCCAAAACCGCTGTGACTTGGCACGAATTTTGTTAACTTCCTTCTTTTCTTCAGGTAAAATGCTGTATTTTAAAAACACTATGATGGGGTCCATCCAGGAAGGACCTAGATCGGCGCAGCATGCTTCGGCTACTTCTAGCTCTTTAATACTTGGTCTTGGCAAGAAGTCTACTAATAATGGGTGTGGGGTAGACGTATCTGCCATTGACGCAAAACCGACCAGCTTATCTGCTTTATTATTTTCCTCTCAGCTGATTTGATCTATCCTAACCACTTCGAATTTCATGATTTCCTTTCTGACCAACTCTTGGTACTTGGCTATTCTATCATCCTTTGCTTTGTAGTCGCCTGAAATTTGGTTGACTACAAGTTAGAAGTCACTGTATACCATCAGCTCGGTGGCCTTCATGTGAAATACTAACTTCAAACCTGCTAATAACACTTCGTACTTTGCCTCGTTATTGGATGCTGGAAATCCAAGATTGATTTCTTGTTCAATGGTCAAGCCATGGGTGAGATGAGAACTATGCTGAGTCTTGCACCGTGTCGGTTGGATGCTCCATCTACAAAGAGCTTCCACGTCTCTCCTACAAACAACTTCCAACAAGTGGGGGGATCTGATGATGCCTTAGGATTAGGGGCATTGATGCCAATGTTGTATTCTCCCGAGTTGTTGTCCATCATGATGATTTGGTCCTCACTGTTTGGCTGTCTTAGGACTTCACTTTTAGTCGAGTCCTTACTTGTCATAGTGCAGTTTTCTCTTTCTTCTGTTTCTGTAAGGTTGAATGGTTTACACGATTGAGTGACCTACTGTGGGGGCTGCGCTATCCTTACGGTACCTTCTCCATTTTCTCAGTTAAATCGATCGGACAAACCTGATGACTTCTTGAGGCAAACTCAGCCATGAAGTCTGCTAAAGCTTGCGCTTTTATTGCGGCTCTGGACTAAAACTTAATGTTGAGCTGACCTAACTCCACCGCCCACTTCAAAATCCGCCCAGAAAAATCCGCCCTTTCAAGCAAGGCTTTTAAGGGAAAAGTTGTTAATACAATCACGGTGTGGACGTGGAAGTAATGCGACAATTTTCTGTAAGCCATTATCAAAGCTAAGGCCAACTTCTCCAATGGAAAATACCTTGTTTCGGCGCCCAGCAATGTCTTGCTAACATAAAAGATGGGCAAGTGTTGTATTTCCTCAGCTTGTACCAACACTGTGCTAACTGCATGCTGGGAAACTGCTAAGCATAGAAAAAGTTCTTCTTCTGGTATTGGGGTTACCAACAACGGCGGAGAGGTCATGTATTCTTTCAAGTTTTTTAGTGCACGGTTGTACTCGTCATCCCATTCAAATTTGGCCTTCGGCGCCTCAAAGAATGGCCGACATCTATTTGACGACCGACTTATCAATCAGTTTAGCACTGTAGCCAGGCCTATGAGATGTTGTACTTCTTTGACTGTATTGGGCCTCTCTAGGTCATGAATGGCTTTGATCTGAGACGGATCGACTTCTATACCCCGGTTGGTTATTAAAAAACCAAGAAACTTTCCTGACCCCACACCAAACGCGTACTTAGATGCGTTCAATAGCAGTCCGTGGGTTTTCAAAATTTGAAACATCTCATCTAGGTCCTTGAGATGATCCCCTTCATTCTCACTTTTGACCACCATGTCATCTATGTAAGCTTCCATTGTTCTGTCCACCAATGGCTCAAACATTTTGATGATCATCCGTTAGAATGTTGCCCCTGCATTTTTTAGGCCTAAGGGCATGACCTTGTAGCAATATAATCCCCTGGGTGTTGTAAACGATGTGACTTCCTAGTTCGGTTCATATATAACAATTTGATGGTAACCATGATATGCATCAAGAAACCTAAGTTGGTTATGACCTGCAGTTAGGCCCACCAGTTGGTCTATTCGTGGTAGAAGGAAGCTGTCTTTCGGGCATGCTTTATTGACTGTCTTGTAGTCTACACAAACGCGCCATTTGCCGTTCTTTTTTTGTACTACTACCGTGTTGGAAATCCACTTGGGATAGTGTACTTCTCTGATTGTACCTACTTCCACCAGGTTTCCTACTTCTTCCGCCACTATCCCTATGCGGTGAAGTATCGATCGGCGAGTTCGCTATATAATTGGTTTGGTGGTTGGGTGGACATTGAGTTGATGGTAGATGAAGTTGGGGTCAATGCCAAGCATGTCATACGGCGTCTAGGCAAACACTTCGATGTTAGAGATCAAAAACTCTATAATCTCTATTCTTTCGGTGCTGGACAAAGATGAGCCGAGCAAAAAGAACCTCTCTGGGTTTTTCTCATCTATCCTTACCTCAACCAAGTCTTTCACTGCCTTTCGTTCGACTGCCTTGCCGACATCTATGAATAGCTCATTTTTTTCTGGCTTCTCTACCATTTGTACGAACCCTTTTGCAGCCTAGCTACCGTTTATTGTTACGAAACACTGCTTAGACATGATTTGGTCTCCTAAGACTTCTTCAATCATTCCGGCTTCATTGGGGAACCGTAACACCTGGTGGTAGGTCGATGTTACCGCTCGTATGGCATGCAACCATGCTCTTTTCAAGATTATGTTGTAAGTGGATGGGACCTTTAATACCCAAAATTCCATTTGCTTTTCATTGTTCCTGCTTTGACTGGTAGAATTATCTTACCAATCGGTCATTCTGGCATTGAGTTGAAGCCGTCCAAAGGGGATGTCACAGGTGCCAAATCTTTGTCCTCCAACTTGAGTTGCTTGAAGGTCTCATAGTACATTATCTTGCTTGAGCTCCCTTGGTTAATCAAGATTCGCTTGATGTCAAAATTCTTGACACGCAAAGTAACCACTAGTGCGTCGTTGTGAGGGCTTTGTAGCCTTGCTAAGTCTTTATCAGAGAAGGTGATGATGTTTGTCGCCTCTGTTCTTCCCTTTTTGACGGGAGGTTGTGCACTCAGTATCTCCTTCATGTGTTCAGCCTTCTTGATCATCCCTCTTAGTTCACATACTCGTTCAGGCTCGATGATCCCATGTATCACATTGATTATGCCTTGGGGCAGACCGTCGGTGTCACACCCCAAAATTTTGGACAATTAAATATTCAATCAATCTTCCATTATCCAAATCCTAAGGGTGAAACAAAATCTAAACATTCTTGTCCCATAAGGTCTAAGTAAATTTCCATGCTCAAAAGATAACAAGGGATAAAAATAACATAACATAAAATAAAATAAAATAAAATAAAATAAAATAAATAAAACTAATAAAACGCCAACCAAACCATCCACCATAATTTCATAACTAACCAATACCTCCAACATTGAAGTAACAATAAATAGTCAAAATATCTTAAATAATGTAAAGTTACAAACTATGTCAAATTATCAAAATACTAAGGTCATAAAAATAATAATAAATACATAAACTAATATCAACCCTAAGATCAAGAAAACAAAAGAAGTCCAAATGACATGTTCAACAACTATAGTTATTCCACATCACCACCGTAGCCCCAACTAATCCTGCAAAGGAAGCTCGACTGCACTCAAACAGAACGCACCCGAGTTGCCAAGAGACAAAACGGGTCAGTATACAAGTATATTGGTATGAGTACAAGATTTAACACCCACGTGTCCACCAGACACAAACAAAAATATATTTAACTCTTGATATGGGACAAGACAAGTAGTTCCATCCGCACCGAGACGAATGGGTAGTTTTTCGAGATACGGTGGCATTTAATTTCTTATCCGTACACAACGAAATATAAATTGAGTATGAAATAAACAAAATAGAAATAAAAAATATAGTGGATCAGCCCTGCATAAAAAAATTAGTAAGATCCACCATCCTACAAAGAAAATAAAGTTAGTATAATTTAATCATAAGTAACTTGCTAAAGAAGTATAAAAATGCACCGTTTCATGCTTAAATAATTCGAATTGACCAAAACTCAAAAAACAAAAGTTGTACATAATCAAATTTCCTAAAAGGTAGGGTGGACGAATTTAGTAGAAACTGAACAGGTTGAGAGAAAAACTTAATAGAAAATTCTAACCGAATTTCGATCAAAAAATCTGGAATTGAAAACGGAAACAAACTGCTGTAAGATGAATTTTTTCAAAAAAGTTCAAAATATGAAAAGTGTTCAAAATAATGTTTTACTTCAATTTACGTGGCACCAATAAAAATGAGCTCGTTTCGTGAGTTAAAACAGCCTCTAAAATCTGTATTGCCAAAATGAATCAAAACTACTATAACCAAGATCATCCGATTATAAGTTCTAATCGATCTTTTTAATAAAAAGTTAAAATACAAAAGTTGTCAAGAATTACGTATATATGTCTATGCTCAAATTTCATAATTTATCGAGGTCGTTTACTATTTTTCAAGATGTACAAATCAATAGAATTCTCACTATAACAATAAACTCATAATTAAATTCTTTGTACCTTGACTCCACCACTTCGGCCCTTCACTTCCGGCCTCTACATATATCCCATGTGCCTCTCGTATACCTAACACCGCTTCGAAGCCAAACTTGCACTGGGATATCGTCTTGAGTTTGACTCACACTCCTCGGATGGTTAGCATATACGTACGCGCGTAAATCAAAGCACTCGTCTACTCATGAGAACGAGACAACAATATACATATACAAAACATCTCACACATGAGAACAAACATAACAATGCCAAGCTAAAAGCATTCAAATAAATCTCATAATCCTCGCTTTTTTTATACACTCTTTCTCACCAACACTCAAATAAAACAATAATCCATGGAGTCATGATGGAATGTAAGGAATTTATCTATGGATTCCTAATTTATTTTAATTTCATATACATGAGTGTGATTACAACCATAAAATAAATCCATGTAAAAACCCTAAACCTGACATACACAACTAATCAAAATAATTAAAATCAATCAATCATCTAAAAACCCTAAACCTTATATACACAACTAATCAAAATAATTAAAATTAGTCAATCATCTACATGCAAATACGAAATCAATTAAACATCAAATAAATAAACATAAATAAATAAAAACAACGAATTAAATATAAATCAAAGGAAGTGGTTTTGTACTCATAATATTTTTTTAAAGATCAAAGAAATATTTGAAAAATTAATGAAGTTACCAAAATAAAATCTTAACCCTTTCTTTTTCTTCCCTCTCCATTTTCTCTCCTTGCTGCCGTCTCTCTGGCTGCCACAAAGCCCTTTTTTTTCTTTTCTTTTTTCTTTGTAATATATATATATATATATATATCTCTCTCTCTCTCTCTCTCTCTCTCTCTCTCTCTCTCTTTTCAATCCCTCTGCATAGCTGCTTCTCCTCTTGAAACTTCACTTTTGTGTTTAAACCTAGGTGCAGTACATTATATATAATTGACTACTATATTTATATTATAAAAATACAAAATAAATACAATATATATAAATATAAATATCATAGATATTTTATTTTATTAAATAACTACAACATATATCAATATACTATATATTTTATCAATATATAAAACACTTTTTTTTTATAAAATATATAAATATATAAATATTCAGATTAATTATATATAATTAACTATCACATTAAATTAATTAAATACCACATTAAATTCTCATGTAACCACACAGCTAATAAAGCCAAAAATAAAGTAAGATAATAATAATAATAATAATAATAATAATAATAAATAAAGGCTTATGAAAAATCAGGGTCGCTACAGTCAGCTGGCGTCTCATTCGACCTGTTGTTACTCTGGGGGCTGGTTGCACTCTCCCTTCAATGTATTGGTCCAGGTGGCCTGCGACCACTAATTCCTCTAGATGTTGCCTTAATGACGTACGGTTTTTAGTTCGGTGCCCCTTTTCATCATGGAAGTTGCAACGGTACCTATCATCATAGCCCTTCTATGCTTCTCCTAACTTGGTTGGCCGCCGAACGAAGGGTCCGTTGCGTATCTCGCTAAGAATCCGGTAGATAGGTTTTTTTAACACCGTAGTGATGGCTGTGCAGACTCTCAACTTCCTTGCCTGGGAGTCCTCACCGTTGGCTTGTCTGCCCCTATCATTTTTGTTCGGTCGTTCTTCCCGGCCGACCGTGTTGACTTTTGCCGCAAATTTTTTGTCTAACATCACTGTTGTACCAAATTTTTCTTTGGCGCGAGCGTCATCTTCTTCTACCCGGATATGCTGATGCACTTTTTCCATTAGGGCCTCTATTGTGAGGGGTGGCGTCATTGTCATTGAATCCCTCAATTTACTGCCTGTCGGCAAACCTCGTTTATACTATGCGATAGCTAGGTTTGTGGGGCAATCTCTAATTTGATTAAATGTCTCCCAATACCAGTTGTTGTAAGACTTTAATGTTTCCTTCTCGCCCATGTCTATGGAGAGCAGCTGGTCAATCTCCATTGGCGTCTTGGTGTTTGTTCTAAACCTGGTCATGAATGCCTTCGTAAGTTGTGCCCATGAAGCTATGCTGCCTTCTGGCAACCTCTCAAACCATGCCAAACCTAGGTTGCCTAGGTTAGAAGGAAACATGATACATTTTAGTGCCTCGTTTCGTCGATACATGGCCATAACCTGGTGAAAGTGGCTAAAGTGCATGTAGGGGTCCGACTTCCCATCATAAGTTGTGAATTTAGGCTGGTGGAAGCCTAAGGGTAATGGTGCGCTTTCAATCGCCGGAACGAACGATGAGCTCTGCAACCTTGCTAACGCTTTGTCTGTTGGTTCGTAAGCAAGGCGTAGTATTGACATTCCAACCTCGATACTCCCATGTGTCTTAAGAGCAATTCGTTATAGAGCAGAGACCCTTCAGGGGTCAAGAGCCTGAGTGTCTTCTCTCCTTTGAGCTCTTTCTTCTAGTATTGGCCGCAGATTTGCTGACCTATGCAACTTTGTATGTCTAGATGTCGTTTGGTGCGAATGCGAGGGTCGATAATTGCTTCACTTTGTACAAGATCTTTTAGTTCTCGTTCTCTCAGACCTGGAGAAACGAGTCCTAGAAGTCTTTGATTGTGTGTCGCCTATCCTAAGGCTTCCACTTTCAGCCTGTGACGATGTGACTTGCCTGTCACCATCTTCTGAATGGCGAGAATGCGTCCTAATTTTGTCAGTCTCTACTTTCACCCCTTTGCCTTTTATCTAGCGCTTCATGGTCTCCATGTCAGCCACCATTCTCTTTATCACTTCGTCTTACTCCCTTATGCGATCTTCCAAAACCTGAGGATCCATTCGTCGCCTCTGCCTATCAGAGCTTTGAGAGCGTCGCGGACTTGTGCCCCGTCTTTCTCTCGTGTCTCTCCGTGGGTTCCATCGCTGGGGATCAAATTCTGCCATGGGTGGAACAAAAGGCAAACCTTTGCGCCTCCCCCCCCCCCTTTCTGGGGTCTGCCCATCAATAGTAGAATGTAGCAAGTCCTCATTATGCGCCATTGACATTGATTGAAGGAAAACTCGATCAAAAGGTTTGTTCTCTACAGTTTTTCCTACAGATGGCGCCAATTGTACGAGCACAAAATAATTTTCTCGTATAATCCTGTTAATCAAGTTTGTACTCCTTCAAACGTCGTCGCTTTACTACTTGAAAACACAAACGTGAGCTGGCCGGCGCATGTGTGCCGGAAACCTCTCTGATGCCTAAATCAGCAAAAATAGACAATAGACACAAAAGCTCTGTGTATTTGAGAATAAGAATTGTGATACCTTTACATAGGTCTTGTTGTGAGCTTTTATAGATTCTGTCTGGCACAATCTCAGTAGGACTCTAACTATCCTTAACAGAGTCCTCCTAGGAATCACACTTCCAAGGATAATATCTATCCTGATAACACCCTACTCATTGCCAACCAAGTGAGATGGTTGCAATGCTTTTACTTAGGCTGGTAGCGCGGTCAACCTATAATGCCCTCAAAATAACACATAACTCAATCATACATAAGATCCTTAATCATAAAGAAATAATGCATTTTCATCCATTAGAGTCCTCTTACAAAAGATGTTACATGTTGACAACAAAAGTAGATGCCCTACGGCTTACAACTTTCCAAGTCAACACTTGGATACAACAAAAGAGGGTTAGAAGCCCTTTATAAATAAAGCCCTCGGCTTGGAAATAAAAACATATAAACATGAAAGTAAGACAACAAAATAGATACTTCAGCTCCGAGACCTCCCAAGCTAAGACCTTGGAGGTGGCATGTCCCCTGTACCTGAAAATGGTGTCCCAAGAAGGGTGAGCCAAAGCCCAGTAGAGATATGCTAAACCAAATATGAGAAATAACTAAAATATTAGCATTTGATAAATGTTTAATACATGTACACCGATATACACCATTTTGATGATCCATCAACATTGTTATTCATCTTTCAACCCAGTTTCATTTCTATTTCCAATTCACTTTATTGACATAGTTCATTTATCCAAATAATTCAAATGAGACTACAACTCATAAAAACAACACTTCAATTTATCAACAATTCAAAATGAGACTACAACTCATAATATCAACACTTCAATTCATCAACATCATTCAGATGTATGTAAGGTTTCGGGACTTTCGCCCTAGATACTCCAGCCAACTTAATTATCAATGGAGTCCATCCCCTATCTTCTCCCAAACAGTGGAGTACATCCCCTATCTCCTCCCAAACAAAGATACATATACAATGTATTTATACACTTTATCATATACAATGATCAATTAATGCACCTATTCAATGTGTTATTCTAACTGTCATATTCATGACATATTCCAATTGATTAGTTTCAGTTTACCTAATCATCATGCAACTCTACAACAATCATGGTTATCCTCCACCGATAGCCCAAACAGTTATTCCTAAACAGATAAATAAATTTACCAAACAGACAAATTATTACATTTTCCACAGGTGAGTGATTTATCAATCCAATTACACCATTCAATTTCATGTTTACCCAATCCCATAATTTCCAAACCAATTTCACATTTTCCCAATGTCTTATAATTTTCATAAATAATTTATATAGCTCTAATTAGGGCATTATCCTCCCTTTTTCAAAACTTGCAATCAAGGCCAAATTTCTTTCATTCTATATCATTATTTCCATTATCAAGACCTCATATCCACAATGGAACTCAAACATGGAAAACCCCTCTTTCAACATTTCAAATTTCAAACCCTAACTTCCCAAAATTTCCAAATCTCACCATTTATGTGAAAACCCATATTTAATTATTCTTAAAAGAAAATAAATAAATAAACTAATTAATTAATTTTATCTGCAGTCTATCTGAAATGTATATTAGTGTAAAAGTTAGTTTTAAATTGACCCAATTCGATCACTAACGAAGACATTATTAAGAATAATAATTTTGTGGGTATTCAATATTTGTTGTTATAAATTATTTTAATTAGGATTTAATATGATAATTATTCTTACTAAAAATCTTAGTTAAAAATCTTAGTGTATCAATTTTAAGAAACCCACACACACACACACACACACACACACAAAAATCAAAATCAAAATCAAACCTTTGCAGAGCAACTTTCCACATGCTTGTTTGCATGTTAATATAGGAACCTCAACCCATCAGACTTCTTGAAATGGAGAGAAAGTGGCTAAATAAAATAATGAAAAGAGGGAGAGAGTATGTGAAAGCCTCAGGTGATGACCTTCTATATATACACATGTGGTTTGCATCCTTCTCCTCAATTGATCGGAGAAGAGTAAAAAAAAGAAAATCTTTGAGCAAAGTTCAGTCAAAATAGGAAGAAGAAGAGTAGAAGATCGGGAAGCTTATAATCTTTCCTACCATTTCATCACCCCATTAAGTAAGAAAACCCTCTCAACCCTCTCATATTTTTTATATATTTGAAATTTCAGATTATATACATATTATAAAATGTCTAAACTTGTAGATAGAGTTTTATTTATAATTGTATGAAAATTTATCATGGTGTATCAAATGTTGGTAGTTTGAAAATAATGATAATATTGTGGAATTTGGATTTGCATGTGTAGTTTATGCCATTAAAAAGATTATTGAAGATGTTATTTGGCCCTTTAAATCTGCCAGAAATTTGTACAAATTTTTAGACAATTTTATACTCAAAATTTGAAGATGATTTCTTCTAAAAAGTTGTTTATAATGATATCTAGTTCATCCACAAAATTTTTCAACAATTATTGAGTTTTGTACGAATTTATACATATTTTAAACCAAATCTGGAGCTGTAGACAAATTTTATTATGTGTTTGAAAAATCATTAAAAATTTTATATTAAACCAAATCTGATAATTTCTAAGTAAAAAATGAAATTTGAGAAGTTTAGTTTCATCATAAATTTTTAGATCATGGAATTGATTTATAAATTTAAGTATGGAATTAATTTAAGAAAATGTGATAAATCTGTGTCATAAACACTCTTGAAATTTTTAAGAATTATTTATAATTATTTTTGGAAAATGCTTTCTGAAAAATGACCATAACATGTTTATTGAGTATTCTGTAGATTTATATGAATTTTAAAGTTGCATAAGTAATTTATTTATAATTTTATTTGCAGTATATACATTCTGAAAATTTTGACAGATTAAGGAGGAATCAAAAACTATCTCTTCAATTGTTTATTTATAACTTATTTTTGGGAAATTCTTTCTGAAAAATCACCTAAACATATTTATTGAATATTCTGTACATTTTCACGAATTTTAGATCTGTATAAATAATTTATTTATAATTTTTATTACCTAAGGTATAACCTGAAAATTTCTGGACAGATTTAAGATCATCACTTCAATTATTTATTTGGATAAAAATTAGTTATTGTGTTGGTCTAATTCATCAAATATTATAAATTAGTAATCCATGTATGGGTGTATTGTGGTTTATTTAATATTGTGCTGGTTTAATCTTGTGATTAAAAGTCCATGCATGTGTGTAATTATGATTTATTTCTTCTTTTTTTTTGGTATCTAAATTATTATTTCATATCATGGTTTAAATAAATTGTTTATTTAAAATTTGTACAATTGTTTATTATTGTGTGACATGTGTAATATTTTATGTTCGGATTTTAATGAGTTGGTATAACATTATTGGTAATTAAATTTTGAATTATTGTGAATATCTCAACAAGTAAAGAGACACGAAATTTAACCAATGATACATTAAAATGTAAAAGTGATGGGGTGAGCCCGATCTGGAATCTTGCGCAAGTGAGTTGCGAACCCTAACATGGCACGTGAAGGTATTTCGGCTCTTATCGGTGTAGGCGATATAAGGTTGGTGGTGCGGGTGTCACAACATAAACTGTTCCCTTGGGGCAGACCGTGATGTCACGACTCGAGTATGTAACCCTGGTGCGTGGGCATCATTGGTAGTTACTGTAAGTAACATTTGAATATTTGACCAAGGGGGAGTCAAAATTGCCCATGGCCATTGCTTAGCGGTTGAATAGAAGTAGTGCTCCGCGGGGAGTTACTAAATTTATCTGATAAACTAAATCTATGAATTTTTTTTAAAAAAAAATGTAGACATATTTCTTATGATGAATACTGTTTCCATTTGTTATATTTTTATTTGATTTATTATTATTTATTGTTATTATTTGAACTGATAATATTTATTTTATGCTTACTAAATGTTACTGGTTATTCTGTTACTACACATTATTCATGAATTGTGAGTATTATTATTAGGGTGGGCATTTTCGGATTGTAGTATTTTATTGAGCTCGTCGCTCACTAGCATTCCCGTTGCCCTAGCGTTTTATGCCAGGTACCGAAGAAATCGAAGGAGACACCGAGGCCTTGCAAGGCGACACTCAGCCTTGGTTAGCTTGAAGAGTGCCCAAGCTCCATGAACCATTTCCTAAAAATTCTAGTTTTTGTCTAGTTTTCTTTTTATATTTGTGTCGTTTCGGTTATGTACTAAGACTAAGTTGTGATATAAGAACTTTAAATTTTAGGTTGTTAATTAATGGATGTTAGTAATCTTGGTGGCAATATTGATTTTAAGTTTCTAAAACTTATTATGATGTCCTTAAATTTAGGGTGTCACAACATGGTATCAAAGCTTAGGTTGAGAAACCCTTGAGACCTTGGGAAACCCTAAGCTTGCTTGTTAAATAACTTATTAGTGGTTATAGTGAGCACTTTTAGTTACTAAGTAAAATTTTGATTTTTGTAGATGGCAAACGAAAATCAAAATGGATGGTTGGAGGAAGAACCTGAGATGTTAGATGAGCCTATTGACTGGGAAGAGGATCCAGAGGAGGACCCAGAAGAAGAGCCAGAAAAGAACTTGGAATTAGAGGAAGAACTTGAGATGTTAGATGAGCCTATTGACTGGGAAGAGGATCCAGAGGAGGACCTAGAAGAAGAGCCAGAAGAGAACTTGGAAGAAAAGTTCGAAGTAGGAGTTGAGGGTGATTCCGATCCTGAGTTTGACTCTGATCACGAGATGGTGGAGTCTGATCCTGAATCCTCGATAGAGGACGGCCCTGAGGCGGCCTTGAGGCATATGATGGTGCCACCCGTCCTGCCATATGGAAAGGCAGTATTTGTGAGGGTTACCCCTACTAGGATGTGCTATTGGAGGAGCTCGCTTAGAAAAGATATGTTTATCGGGCCAGTCCAGATAAGAGAATATCTGGACAATAATTTTTATCGAGTATGGAACCTACCTCCGCAATACGTCATAAACAAGGGTGATGCGTTTCTACTACAAGATATCCGGACTACCCATCCTCTTTTCGGTCACGTTGTCCGAACCCTAGACCCATTGGTGAATTTTTATAGAGCTGCCACATATCACGAGATTCCTACCTGCGTGATTAGGCGAATGGTGGGTCAGACTGGGGTGCGGATGGTCCTTGTCCACTGGGAGTGTTATGGGCTACCCGATGAGGCATGGAAGTTTGAGGAAACAGTGCGTCAACGTTGTGCCCATTTGCTTAGTTAGGAAATGACAAGTGTAGAAGTTAGGACAACAACAAATTTTGTAGCACTTAATTGTAATAGTCCTAGCTTCTAACTTAGGGTTTTTGGTTAAAAAAAAAAAAAAAATGAAGTAGGTAGGGGTAGAATGAATTTTTTTTTTTGTTTTCCTTTTTCTTTTATGAATGTACTGATCTTTTATTATCATTAATGAAATCCTAGTATTTAAAAGTTTGTGTGTCGGACTATTTTGCTGGCATTTTATTTTTAAGCCAAAAAAAAAATTAAAAAATAATAATAATAATAATAATAAAATAAATAAATAAATAAATAAATAAATTAATTAATTAAATAAATTAAATAAATAAATGGTGGAACAATAATATCCTTCGTACAGAAGATGGCAGGAAGAACTAGAGCAAATGGATCCAATGACAACAACAACAACAACAACAACAGTGACGTTATGAATTTTGTTCGGGCAATTACTAATGAACTAAGAAACCAACCTAGGTGTGAAAACAACAAAGCAGAATTAATAGTGAAATTTCAAAAACTTAGGCCCCAAAATTTTTTCGGAGAACCCAATCCCTACGTGGCAGAGGCATGGATAAGGCAAGTGAAGAAAATATTGGAGACACTAGAGATTCAGAACGAGCAGGACCAAGTGTCCCTTGCTTCATTTCCCTTTGACGGGGAGGCCGATTTCTGGTGGACAATGATTAAGGAAAGCCGTCAGGTGGCAGACCTCTCTTGGAGACAATTTGAGGAATTGTTTATGGAAAAGTACTTCCCAAACTCAGTAAGGCAGGAGATGATCCAAGAATTTCTCCAACTGAAACAAAGAGGCATGACTGTGACAAATGAAACAGCTGTAGTGGCAAATGAAACAGATAAGGTAAGGCGCTTCGAGTGGAGACTCGACTCGGGGATCCGAGACAAACTGGTTGCAGTGCAGCTACCTACTTATGCACAGGTAGTAGATAGGGCTCTTACCTTAGAAAGAGAAAAGATGGACACTGCAAGGACTCAAGGTCAGCAGTCTAGAGCCAACCAACCAAGAAGTGGAGGACCCTCAAGGAACAACAGGACCCCTGCTGCCTCGGTACCTTATGCTAGGGGGCCACAACAACAGCAATGGTACAATCCTGAACAGCGTAATAAGGAAGGGGCTAAAAGGTGTTATGAATATGGCCAAGAAGGGCATTTTAGGAACAATTGCCCTTAGAGGTTAGGCTACTACATCAATCAAGGGGAGGCCACTCAACGAAACAAATGCGTACCAACTCAGGGAACGCGAGCTGCGCAAAATTTCCAATCCGGTAGAGGTCAGCTACCAGCTAATCGGAATGTGGAACAATCAAGGACTCAATAACCAGGAGATGCCAATGCAAGGAAACCTTGGGTGCCAAACCAGGGTGCCACCGGAAGAGTCTTTGCACTCCAAGAAAGAGAAGACAATAGAAATCCTTTAGTGATTCGAGGTATACTCATCCTTATGAACTCTTGTGTACAAGTCTTGTTTGATTCTGGAGCATCACACTCTTTCATATTTGCTTCATGTGTTGTAACTTTGGGATTAAAGCCTGAACAATTAGAAACACCTATGAGTGTAGTTTCACCGCTAGGAGGTCAAACTCGAGTAGATCTCGTATGTAAATCATGTGAACTAGGAGTCTCGAGCTTACGTTTAACTTGCGACCTACGAGTCATGGAAATGTCAGACTTTGACGTTATCCTAGGAATGGACTGGTTATCAACCCATAGAGCCACCATTGATTGCTATCGAAAGACGGTGACTACTTACTCTCAGGACGGAACGCGATTCCAATTTAAGGGGGGTAAACAAGATTCCCTATCACTAACATTTGAAAAGTCAAAGTGGCATGATCACCTAGCTGGGTGGCTAGCCAGCTTAGTTCTGGAAGACAAAGATCGTATGGAACTAGGGCTACCTCGTGTGGTGTACGAGTATACTGATGTATTTCCAGAGGAGTTACCAGGACTACCCCCAAAGCGGGAAGTGGACTTTACCATTGAACTACAACCTGGTACATCACCAATCTCAATGGCACCACATCGTATGGCACCAGCTGAATTGAGAGAGCTAAAGACACAGTTGCAAGAATTGTTGGACAAGGAATTTATAAGGCCAAGCACGTCCCCATGGGGAGCACCAGCCTTATTTGCTAAAAAGAAAGATGGGACACTTAGGTTGTGCATTGATTACCGACAACTCAATAGAGTTACCATTAAGAATCGGTATCCACTACCTAGAATTGATGACCTTTTCGATCAGTTTAGAGGGGCAAAGTATTTCTCAAAGATAGACCCCAGGTCTGGGTATCACCAATTGCGTGTTCGGGAAGAAGATATTCTTAAAACTGCGTTTCGAACCCGTTACGGCCACTATGAATTCGTAGTGATGCCATTCGGCCTAACCAATGCACCAGGCGTGTTCATGAGCTTAATGAACAAAATATTCACGCCTTACTTAGATCAATTTGTGGTAGTTTTCATAGATGATATTTTGGTGTACTCCAAGTCTGAAGGATACCATGAACAACATTTGAGAATAGTACTTCAAACTTTGAGAGAGAACCAATTGTATGCTAAGGCTAGTAAATGTGAGTTCTGGATGGGGGAAGTAAAGTTTTTGGGTCTCGTGGTATCTGAAAAGGGAATATCAGTAGACCCAACTAAAGTAGAAGCAGTGACAGAATGGAAGCAACCTAAGAACACATTTGAGATTCGTAGTTTCTTAGGATTGGCTGATTACTATCGAAGATTCATTCAAGACTTTTCAAAATTGGCCAAACCAATGACACATTTGACTCAAAAGGGGGTAAAGTTTGAATGGAACGAGTCTTGTGAAAATTCATTCCAAGAACTCAAGAAAAGATTGACGAGTGCCCCTATTCTCATAGTGCCAGAATGTGACGTTGGGTACAACATGTATTGTGATGCTTCCAAAGAAGGTCTGGGGTGCGTATTGATGCAGAATGGCAAGGTGGTGGCATATGGATCAAGGCAATTAAAGAACCATGAAAAGAATTATCCCACTCATGACTTGGAGTTAGCAGCTATAGTTTACGCACTCAAAATTTGGAGACACTACCTGCATGGTGAAAAGTTTGAGATATTCACCGATCACAAAAGCTTGAAGTATCTGTTCACCCAAAAGGATTTAAACATGCGTTAGAGACGTTGGATGGAGTATCTCGAGGATTATCAATTTGCCCTTTCATATCATCCCGGCAAGGCTAACGTGGTGGCAGATGCCCTAAGTTGCAAGAATAGAGGGATTGTTGCTATTTTAGCACTTAGAGAATGGAATATGGTTGGAAAGCTCAATGAATTTGGGATACAATTGGGGGTTCAAGATGAAGAGGCTTACCTTGCTGCTCAGATTGCTACGCCTAAAATTTCGAGCGAGATATTGGAATCACAAAAGTACGATCAAAAGGTAGCATTCATCAAGGCACAAATGGAATCTAGTGAAGCCATGCCTGGTTGGGAAATTCACACTGATAGGAGTTTGAAATATCAAGGTCGAATGTTCGTGCCAAGCGACAACTCACTAAGGGAAAAGGTACTCAAGGAATTCCACCATTCAGTGTTCGCAGTACATCCGGGAGGTACTAAGATGTACCAAGACTTAAAACACCAATATTGGTGGGGCGGAATGAAAATGGATGTAGCAAAGTTTGTGTCTCAGTGCCTGACATGTTAACAAGTAAAGGCTGAACATCAAAGACCGGCAGGAACACTTCAACCCTTACCAATTCTGGAGTGGAAATGGGAACACATAACCATGGATTTTGTGATGGGTTTGCCTCGGTCACCACAGGGGCATGACGGCATGTGGGTGGTGGTAGACCGATTAACTAAGACAGCCCGATTCTTATCTGTCGGGTCATCAGATACGTTGGATTCACTCAGTAGATTGTTCATCCAAGAAGTGATCAGATTACACGGAGTGCCGGTTAGCATCGTGTCTGATCGTGATCCTCGATTCACTTCTCAATTTTGACAGAGCTTGCAGAAGGCAATGGAAACAAACCTATACTTGAACACAGCATTTCATCCACAAACCGATGGGCAGTCTGAAAGGACGATACAAACCTTAGAGGATATGTTTCGACCTTGCGTTATGGATTTAAGGGAAGTTGGAAGAAACACCTACCTCTCGTTGAGTTCGCTGACAACAATAGTTTCCAAGCCAGTATTGGAATGGCACCGTATGAAGCAATTTATGGGTGACCTTGTCGGTCACCAGTCTGTTGGACCGAAGTAAGGGAAGTAACCTTGTTAGGACCAGACTTGGTTCAGGAGACCACTGAGAAGATAAAACTGATCAAACAACTGCTAACCACAGCCCAAAGTCAACAAAAGAGCTATGCGGATCAAAGGAGACGACCCTTAACATTTGAAGTAGGGGATCATGTTTTTCTCAAAGTTCGACCTCGTCGACGTGCTACACGATTTAGGAAGAAAGGAAAACTTGCACCTCAGTATGTGGGACCCTTCGAAATTCTGAGCAAAGTAGGAGAAGTGGCGTACCATTTGGCTTTACCAGCTTAACTGGATGGAGTACATAATGTTTTCCACATCTCTATGCTACGGAAATACGAGCCACACCCTTCTCACATCATCAATTAGGAGGAAATTGATCTTGATGAAGATGTGACATTTGAAGAGAAGCCTGTCAAGATTTTAGATCATCGCGAGAAGAAATTACGAGGTAAAACCATACCATTGGTTCGAGTTCTTTGGAGACATCATGGGACGGAAGAGTCAACGTGGGAACGAGAAGATATGATACGTGCCAATTACCCTCAGCTTTTTGAGTCTAAAGGTACGAATTAATTTCGAGGACGAAATTTTTTTTTAGGAGGGTAGACTGTGAAAACCCACATTTAATTATTCTTAAAAGAAAATAAATAAATAAATAAATTAATTAATTTTATCTACAGTCTATCTGAAATGTATATTAGTGTAAAAGTTAGTTTTAAATTGACCCAATTCGATCACTAACGAAGACATTATTAAGAATAATAATTTTGTGGGTGTTCAATATTTGTTGTTATAAATTATTTTAATTAGGATTTAATATGATAATTATTCTTACTAAAAATCTTAGTTAAAAATCTTAGTGTATCAATTTTAAGAAACCCACACACACACACACACACACACACACACACACACACACACACACACACAAATCAAAATCAAAATCAAACCTTTGCAGAGCAACTTTCCACATGCTTGTTTGCATGTTAATATAGGAACCTCAACCCATCAGACTTCTTGAAATGGAGAGAAAGTGGCTAAATAAAATAATGAAAAGATGGAGAGAGTATGTGAAAGCCTCAGGTGATGACCTTCTATATATACACATGTGGTTTGCATCCTTCTCCTCAATTGATCGGAGAAGAGTAAAAAAATAAAAAATCTTTGAGCAAAGTTCAGTCAAAATAGGAAGAAGAAGAGTAGAAGATCAGGAAGCTTATAATCTTTCCTACCATTTCATCACCCTATTAAGTAAGAAAACTCTCTCAACCCTCTCATATTTTTTATATATTTGAAATTTCAGATTATATACATATTATAAAATGTCTAAACTTGTAGATAGAATTTTATTTATAATTGTATGAAAATTTATGATGGTGTATCAAATGTTGGTAGTCTGAAAATAATGATAATATTGTGGAATTTGGACTTGCATGTGTAGTTTATGCCATTAAAAAGATTATTGAAGATGTTATTTGGCCCTTTAAATCTGCCAGAAAGTTGTACGAATTTTTAGACAATTTTATACTCAAAATTTGAAGATGATTTCTTCTAAAACGTTGTTTATAATGATGTCTAGTTCATCCACAAAATTTTTCAACAATTATTGAGTTTTGTACGAATTTATACATATTTTTAACCAAATCTGGAGCTGTAGACAGATTTTATTATGTGTTTGAAAAATCATTAAAAATTTTATATTAAACCAAATCTGATAATTTCTAAGTAAAAAATGAAACTGGAGTAGTCTAGTTTCATAATAAATTTTTAGATTATGGAATTGATTTATAAATTTAAGTATGGAATTAATTTAAGAAAATGTGATAAATCTGTGTCATAAACACTCTTGAAATTTTTAAGAATTATTTATAATTTATTTTTGGAAAATGCTTTCTGAAAAATGACCATAACATGTTTATTGAGTATTCTGTAGATTTATATGAATTTTATAGTTGTATAAGTAATTTATTTATAATTGTATTGCAAGATATACATTCTGAAAATTTTGACAGATTAAGGAGGAATCAAAAACTATCTCTTCAATTGTTTATTTATAACTTATTTTCGGGAAATTCTTTCTGAAAAATCACCTAAACATATTTATTGAATATTCTGTACATTTTCATGAATTTTAGAACTGTATAAATAATTTATTTATAATTTTTATTACCTAAGGTATAACCTGAAAATTTCTGGACAGATTTAAGATCATCATTTCAATTATTTATTTGGATGAAAATTAGTTATTGTGTTGGTCTAATTCATCAAATATTATAAATTAGTAATCCATGTATGGGTGTATTGTGGTTTATTTAATATTGTGCTACTTTAATCTTATGATTAAAAGTCCATGCATGTGTGTAATTATGATTTATTTCTTTTTTTTGTTTTTTTTTGTATCTAAATTATTATTTCATACCATAGTTTAAATAAATTGTTTATTTAAAATTTGTACAATTGTTTATTATTGCGTGACATGTGTAATATTTTATGTTCAGATTTTAATGAGTTGGTATAACATTATTGGTAATTAAATTTTGAATTATTGTGAATATCTCAACGAGTAAAGAGACACGAAATTTAACCAATGATACATTAAAATGTAAAAGTGATGGGGTGAGCCCGGTCTGGAATCTTGCGCAAGTGAGTTGCGAACCCTAACATGGCACGTGAAGGTATTTCGGCTCTTATCAGTGTAGGCGATATAAGGTTGGTGGTGCGGGTGTCACAACATAGACCGTTCCCTTGGGGCAGACCGTGATGTCACGACTCGGGTATGTAACCCTGGTGCGTGGGCATCATTGGTAGTTACTGTAAGTAACATTTGAATATTTGACCAAGGGGGAGTCAGAATTGCCATGCCATTGCTTAGCGGTTAAATGGAAATAGTGCTCCGCGGGGAGTTACTAAATTTATCTGATAAACTAAATCTATGAAAATTAAAAAAAAAAAATGTGGACATATTTCTTATGATGAAATATTGTTTCCGTTTGTTATATTTTTATTTGATTTATTATTATTTATTGTTATTATTTGAACTGATAACATTTATTTTATACTTACTAAATGTTACTGGTTATTCTGTTACTACACATTATTCATGAATTGTGAGTATTATTATCGAGGTGGGCATTTTCGGATTGTAATATCTTATTGAGCTCATCGCTCACTGGTATTCCCGTTGCCCTGGCGTTTTATGCCAAGTTTCGAAGAAACCGAAGGAGACACCGAGGCCTTGCAAGGCGACACTCAGCCTTGGTTAGCTTGAAGAGTACCCAAGCTTCATGTACCATTTCCTAAAAATTCTAGTTTTTCTCTAGTTTTCTTTTTATATTTGTGTCGTTTCGGTTATGTACTAAGACTAAGTTGTGATATAAGAACTTTAAATTTTAGGTTGTTAATTAATGGATGTTAGTAATCTTGGTGGCAATATTGATTTTAAGTTTCTAAATCTTATTATGATGTCTTTAAATTTGGGGCGTCACAATTTATACAAAATGACCAATATTTATATTAAAACTCATAAGAAGGAGTAGTTTATCCCTACCTCAAGGTTAGGAGCTCAAAGGAGAAGAAGGATGAAACTCAAGATGCTCCAAATCAACACTTTTTTGGATCAAAACGTAGCCCACGCAAAGCTCAAGCCTTTGAACAAAGGGAGGAGGGTAGAAACCCTTTAGATCAAGTGTATTTGTAGAGAGAAGGGGTATTTTAGAGAGAGAGACAGCTGATCTAGGGTTTGTGGGAAAGAAAAGGATCAAAAAATGGTGTATTTTATCTCTGTTGCAAATTGATATAAGTGAGGCTCGCTCGAACGACCAGACACAACAACCACCTCGCTTGAGCGCAAGAAGCCTCGCTCGAGCGCACAATTCAAAGTTTCAGGTTTGCAACCCAGACGCACGCTCGAGCGCAAGAGTGCTTGCTAGAGCGAAGAAACACAAAACATAAAGCTCACTCGCTCGAGCGAAAGAAAGCTCGCTCGAGCGAAGAATACCAAACGCAGACGCACGCTCGAGCGCAAGAGTGCTCGCTCGAGCCAAGAGACACATCAAAGAAATCTCGCTCGAGCGCAAGAACCTTTGCTTGAGCGAAGAAACACAAAGCCAAGGCTCGCTCGAACAACAAAATCCTTGCTCGAACGACAAAAGCCTCACTCGAGCGAAGGAACTAAAATCTAGACAGCAACCATTTGTTCCAACACCCAACTAACCTGTTCCAATCGTACCCAACACATCTCAAAACTCAAATACAAGGAATTAAAAGATAGAAACAAGATATAGACAACAACCAACAACTACGGAACCTAAGTCCGGAACACAATGCATGGCTGGGAAAACCGAGATCGCTATACAACCGAACTCAAAGCAACCCTACATTGAGTATTGGACAACGAAAATGACGCTCCACCGAGCTGGACCAAGTTCGGTCCTCTGCCTCGGTCATACCCCGGTCTCTCCTAGACCACATATAATTAACCCGGTCCAAGTTTTGGCCAAATATCTGCCCGGCCTAGGACCGAGCTACTCCATTTCTTGCCTCAGCCCACAACACGACCCAATAACTAAGAGACTGTACCTAACTCGGTCCATTCTAATAGAGGGACTTTAGCTCGGCCTAATTTATACATAAATTACCCTCTCAGTAACAATTTGTTTTTTAGAGATAAGTGAAAAGTTTACACCCATGAGATGATTATCACTTTTTAAAGTCCTCATCTTACAATGCTATGGTGCTAATGGTAATTCCAGCTCTTCCATTGCCCTTAAACCTTGTCATTTGGGTGTATTTGAGTTTTTCATCATCATTCAAATCCATAGATTACACCCACTCTCATACTTAATTTGTGTTACGAAATATCCGCAAAATGAAACCTTAAATTTTGAGACGGATATTATCGGTTGCCGTAAATCTCAATGAAAAGATGAGTTTCAATCTTTAAAATCGTTTTTTTTTTTTTTTCTCCAGTCGCGCTCTTAATTCAATAAATTAGTGCTGAACCACTGCACATTTGTTCAATCGTCAATTTCTGAAATAACCCCAAAAGTTGAACATTGAAATTCTAAACCCTTCACAATGTTCAACTATGTACATCTGAGCCAAAAAACGATGGTTTGACTTTGAAGTTGTGAACTAAGTCGATCTTTTCAATATTGTATTTCCGAATAAAGATTGTAATTTGATTAAATTAATATATATTTAATTAAAAATAAACCTAGACTAGAGGTTCAATGGGTTGCTCCAATGGAGAAAATTGAATTGAATATAAACTGCAACTTTCCAGCCTCCAACAATGCACAAACGGAATCTGAGTTATTTATTTATTTTTTTTTTAGTTTTTATTTTTTGGGAGAGGGCACCTAGTTTGGGTGTGTTTATTTGGTGTGTACATTTTATATATGGACACATAATTGTAATGAAAAGTGTGTAGAGTAAGGAAAATTAAATATTTATAAATTTTTTAATGTGTGAATTGAGTGGGATGTGTATAAAAAGAAAATAATGTGTGAAAATAGTTCCCTATTGTTGAGGCTTGAGTGGGTCACACTGTCACACAAAAATAAATTAGGGACAATTACATTTAGTGAATTTTTCAAAAAAATAATTACATAATTATGGTAAAATTTATAGTTTTAATTATTAATATTCGTAAAATTTACCATTAACTTATAATTATTTCTTTACAATGCCACTTATCTGATATTTCCTAAATAAATCGTCGTGTTTATATAATTTTATATCTAAACTATGGTGAAAAGAGTTAGATTTGATTTAGGGCTTTAAGGCAGGTAGAAGATAAAAAGAGGTAAAACAAGACTAATTCGTCTTCTTATATGGAAATTTAATTATTATTATTTATTTATTTATTTATTTTTGTGTTCTCAGCTCTCAAAATGGGCATGTCAGACACATTCTCTATTACATAGAAGTAGGGACGAAACCAGAATTTTATCACCGCAGAAACCAAAAGATAAATAATATTTTTTCATTGTATAGACAAACACACATATATGTACGATACGATATATAAATTATACATATACACAAAAAAAAAAAAAAAAATCAAATATAATATAAACAATCTTTAATATGATGAAGAAATTTTTTGATAAAAAATAAATAGAGAATGTAAGATGGGAGAGGAATGAGATATATATCTTTCATATTAAGAGGTTATCTTATTTATAAAATAATATATATATATATATATATGTGTGTGTGTGTGTGCGCGCGCGCGCGCGCGCGCATGCGCTATAAGAAACAGAATTTTTCACAAAAATAAAGAGGGCATGATCTCCCATAATCTTCTCTTCGTTTTATGGGAGGTATATGGCTACTTTTAAAAGACAATGGGATAAACTGAATTTTGTCCTTTATTTATTGTTAAGAAAATAATGTTGTGTTTGGTTTTAGAGATTTTAAATAAATTTTGAATTATTAATCCATATTTTTTTTAGTGTTATTTTTTAATATTTTAATACATTTTTTTGCTGTATTTTTCTTTTTTTTGAATTTTGTTAAGAAAATATAAATATTTTACTTTTTAAGTATATTTAATTTAGGTACATTTGAAAAAAAAAATACTAAGATATTAAAATAGATACAAATTAAAAACTCAAAAACTATTTTTAAAAACCCCAACCGAGTGAATGGATATGTGGTGTGCCTCTAGAGTAGAAGAATTAGAGGGGGAAAAAAAGTTGAGAGTTGAGTAGAAGGTAAAAATAATAATAATAATTATCAGTATCAATTAATACATCATTCAATTATTAAAGATGGTAAATGATCAAACCCCACAAATTTTTTCCACAAAAGCACCTCCGTACTCACTCACTCTATAAAGGTGAATTTTTACCTGTAAAAAATTATTCATGGGATGCTTTTAGAGGAGAAATCTGTAAGAATTTAACACTGTCCAACATTCAAGATGTGTAAATATTTTTTTTTTTACAAGATTTTAGAATAATTTAGCACTCGGAGCATCAAACAAGCATCCCAAACCCATTTTTTCCCAATTTTAAGCAGCTAGAATTCAAAAACACCACTCCAACAAATATTTTAAATCCCATTTCATTATAGGGAGTGCGTTTTACCCTCCTTACATTTAGGTTGTATTTGAATCACAAATTTGGATATTGTTGGCTTTTTGGTTTTCGAAGGGTGTTTTTGTAAATGCGAGCGTGCCAGTAAGGATCAATCAGTCCTTACAGAAATGTTAATTGCCAACCAATTATTAGACGATTGTGTTTTAGTTCTTTCAGCCTCAATGAAGAGGACTTTTACTGGTGGCTTGACTTAGGAGAAATTAAGCAAAATAACAGTTAAATGAAGAGCAATTGAAGTATTTCATTAGAATGAAAACTTACAATGATTCAAACTCAGCCTCGTAGAGGTTACAGCAACGATCTACTTGAAACTACTTCTATGAATGAAGTGCAGTGCAGGAATTTAAAGTACAGGAATGTAAAGAGCAGGAATTTAAAGAACATGAAATGTAAAGACTGGAAATGTAAAACTGGAAAATAAAATATGTAAAGTAAGACTGGTTTGTATGATCTGAGTATGGGGCTTTTTCTGGGGTCTTCCCCGCTATTTATACTTTTCAAGGATGACCATCGAATTGCATTTCAAACCGTCGAACTGCTCCTCCATGATCGCTGATCATGCTGCCTTATAAGTACACTACAACAAAACTAACTATTCACGACATTATGTTTACGACATGCATTAAATGTATGTCGTAGTTAGTACATTCTACGGCATTTTTTTTTTGCAAGCCGTTAATGTTTTGTCAATAACAGCATACATGCCATGTAAGTCGTTGATTCATATATTTATAGCATGCAAAAGTATGCCGTAAAAAATGTATGTTTTTACGACTTACAAAAATATGCTGTAAAATATTTGCACTTAAGACAACATACATTTCATGTTATAAAATATTATAACTTTACACGGCATGCATTAACATGCCGTGAAAACTTTTGCAAAAAAAAAAATTCAATTCAAAAATTTTTTATGGCATGCAAAAGCATGCCGTAAAAAATGTATATTTTCACGGCATATAAAAATATGTCATAAAATATTTGTACTTAAGACGACATACATTTCATGTCGTAAAATATTATAACTTTATACGGCATGCATTAGCATGTTGTGAAAACTTTTATTAAAAAAAAATTCAATTCGAATTTTTTTTTTTTTGATTTAAAAAAACTAACAATTTCCAACCAAGCTTCTCACCTTACATTTTCCTAATTGAGGACAACGTAAAAAATGTTATTTTATAATTTAGTGTCTCTGTTAAGGGATAATTGCACCCAGTGGGATTTTGAGAAAAAAAATTATGTATTCATGAAAAAGTTTATAATTTTAATAATTAATATTTATATGGTTTCTCATTAATTTGTAATTATTTTTTTTAAAATTACCTTGATTTGATATTTTTCCTTCTTTTAATAATTTATTTATTTTTTACTTTTTAGATGTGCCTAATCTGAATACAATTAAAAATTAAATTAAAATATAATATAATATATATGAAATGTATTAAATTATATATATATTTTTTGAATTTAGTGATTTTTAAAAAAAATTAAAAAACAATTTTCTTTTAAGTATATGTAAATTATTTGAAGTTAAAAAGTAAAAAAAAAATTATTTAAAATATTTAAAAACTTACTCATAACATTGCCCCGTTACTCACTCACTCACTCTCTGGGTCTCTCTCTCTCTCTCTCTCACAGCCCTCTCTAAACCCTAATCTCTCTCAACCGATCGAATCACTACAGAAAATGCTTATTTTAATGGCGTTTTTTTAAACACCACTTTTTATAATATTTAACGATGTTCTATAAGTGTCTCATTTTGTATTAATTCAAACATTACCGTTTAGCTAATAGAAGGCATTTATAAATGCCTCCAAATGTGTTACAATCTCTCATGCGCTCTCTCCCTCTCTCTTGAAACCCTCATTCTCTGCTGGGCTCCCTCAAATCTCTCGCTTACTCTCTTCGCTTCAGCTCGGTGATATCGATTTCATAGAGAAGCTTCCTTTTAATAAATCAATACCTTGCCCCCTTCTCATAAATCAAATACGTAGCTCGATGATTTCGATTTCGAAGTTCTCTCTTTCGATTTCGAAGCTCCACCGCCACTGCCATTTGCATCGTCTACTAAGGTGAGCCATCTGCATCGATTTCGATTCAATCTTAGTTTCGTATTCTCTCTCTCCCTCTCTCTCTCTCTCTCTCTCTCTCTCAAGCTCTTCATTCCGTTGATTTATCTCCTCCTAGGGTTTACAATCTTGAATCTCCTCCTAGGGTTTGCCCCTTGCGATTTCAAGCGGTAAATTCTCTCTCTGATCTTGAAGTTCATATTTAATTATAAATTTGTTGTGATAGATTTGAATTTGAATCCATGTATTCATTTGATTTGAATTTGAATATGAATATGAATTTATAGTTGTCAAATCGTGAAATTCAATCTGTGATGCTATGATGTTGAGCTTGAGTGATTGCTTCCTCATGAATTTACTTGAGTTATTTTGTGCTTGTGATCTCTAAGTTTATATTACAAGGCTTCCTATTCTTGACCAAAACAGTGTAGATAGATTTTCATAGCAGTGACTGAAAGTCTGTCACTGCTGAATTTGTTCATAGCAGTGACAGATTTTCTTGCAGGAAATAAGCTCTCTGGCAAATTTGCAGCAACTCTTTCTTGCTGGAAATAAGCTCTCTGACAAAGTCATGTGTAAAGCTAATATTTTAGTGAATAAAATTTATATTTTCAGTGCCTAGATAAGCCTCTTTGTTGCTGTTTTTATTATCTATTTTTGGGTAGAAATTGCTTACATCAAGTTGAATATTTGTGTAGAAAAAATCAGATTTACATGTGTTGTGTTTGTGCCCTGTTATGCCCTGTTTGTGGCTGTTTTTTTTTCTGTTATTAACTTCTTCTTTTTTGTTTGTTTTTGAATTTCTGTTCTTTATGTGTTTCTGTTCTTTTAAGGGGGAGACTGTGGCCCCGGATTATCTTACTGAGAGTGAGCTCATCTCTCTAATGGAGAAGAATGGAATAGGCACGGATGCATCAATCCCTGTACATATCAACAATATCTGTGAAAGGAACTATGTTCAGGTTTGTAAGCAACATATATCCTTTTGGGGAATTTTGATTGCATATTTGTGGGTTTTAGTTTTTCTAGTGGGTGCCCAAGATTTTAGTATTTACCCTGCCTTCATACTTCAGGTACAAGCTGGAAGAAGGTTGGCTCCAACTGCTTTAGGTATCAGCCTAATAAGAGGCTATCAATGTATCGATCCAGATCTCTGTTTGCCTGACATTCGGAGTTTTATTAAGCAACAGATTACTCTTGTTGCAAAGGGTCAAGTAGATCATTCTCTTGTTGTGCAGCATGTAATACAACAATTTAAGGGGAAGTTCAGTTACTTTGTTAAGCAGGTGATAATATCTGATGACTTGGATCCTTATTAATTAACTTTTTATTTAAACAATTCTTTAAAAAAAATTAGAACTATGACTGAATGTTTTGTTTTGATTGCATGTCCAAAACTATATATTTGAAGTTCAAAGCATCCACAGCTATCTGGGTTAATATAATAACAATTCTTGGTCTTGGACAATAGTTCGACTTCCTTGCACAATTTTTTCTTCTTTGGTTTGGTTTTCTCTCTCTCTTGGGGGAGGGGTGTTGAAAGGAAAATTTTAATTTGTATCTAAAACTTATGAAGGTTTGGATCATTGCCCTTATAGTGGTTACTATGAAGATTTAGAGTGTTCTCCTCGATGCTTCACCTTGGAAAGGTCAATGGAAAATTTGCAGACAATGACATCCGGTGCCCTGTCTGTTTTATTGAGATTGTAACACTGCTTCTAATTCATTTTGTCTGATCTCTTTAAGACAGCTAGAAAGTGTTTGACCAATAAATTAGATGTTCCTTTGCCAAGAACATTCAGTTGATAATTTCTAGACTTTGTCCAATCAATTATCTGTACTTAAAGAACCTTGTCTCTTCAAATGTTACTTCTTAAAGTTGGCATTGTTTGAGGATGTATGTCTTGGCCAAGTGAAGGTGTTTGATAGGTTTAACGAACATTTATAAAAATGCCCGATACATACATGTCATTGTAAGTAAATACAGTAGAGAGAAAAAAGAGAAAATATTGCATTACTCTTCGTCTTATTTATTATACTAAATTGTCTCTAAATAAATAAGAAGAAACCCTAGTCACAATAGGAGACATTAATAGCAACATGAAAGTTCTAAAAACACAATCTATTCAGAGTCATAAATATTTTTGGTTTCAATGCTTTGGATATACTAGAATTTGAGATAGACTTCATTCAGTAGTGTATAAACCTAATGGCTTTTATCACCTGTATATCAAGTGTGAACAGAAACTGCTAGTAATAGTATTGTCCATCTTCCTGACGGCTGAGGTGATGGTCTAAGGATGAGCTCATATGCCATTTGATAGTGTCAAACCTTTTAGAATGCAATTGATTGCATTGACCCACTTGTTATTAGATCTGTGATGAAAGAAAAAAGAATGGCCAATTTTATCGTGCAATATTTATTATGGTTATTTCACTGAGGATGAATCGTACAAAATGCACATGAATATATCTGTTATAATTTTATCGTTCTTATGTTGTCTAGGCCAATTTCTTGTAAGAGGGTATTTAGAATTTTGTTTGTGGCCAATTTCTTTTTTCTTGTTTGTGCCTAGAATTTCTTAATTTTATCGTTTTTTTTTTTTTTTGTTTGTTTTTGAATTTCTGTTCTTTATTTCACCATTTGGGGAGAAATTTTTTATTTTTATGTGTTTATATGTTATATTATATGTATACGAAATAGTCATTTATTTCCTGAATTCTAACTAGTATTTATTTTAATTCTAATTTTAATTTTGTTTATTGTTAAATTGAAGATAAAGATGGATTGCCATGTAAGGATAAGGAAAATCCTGCCTTGAGGACTCCAGAGCATGGCAACAACAATAGGGAGCTCAAGGATGAGGTGTGTGTTGTTATTTGCTATCAGTTTTTTTTAAATTACTTTGAGGAGGTATGATCAGGTAACTAGGGGACACATCTATTCTATATTAAAAGCACATAACTCAGAAAGAAAAAAAAATTCATGCCTTTTTGATTTTCCAAAAATATCGCTATAATTGTTAACTACAAATTCCATATCAAATTATTGCTCTAAACCGTTTTCAAATTCAGCCCATTTTCATCATCATTTATTAAACTAGTGAAAACCACCAAAAAAATTAGACCTACACTTGCAAATGCTGTGTTTGCACCAACTGCTAGTATTTGATATCCAAGGCCATATCCATGCCTATGTTCACTGGCTCTTGGTATGCTATTACTTGTTGGGTTTTAGCTCACCCTATTCCTCATATATGTATATAGGTGATGAGGTTTGAACAGTGGGCTTCCTGTTTTGGTTGTGTATACATATTGTGTGAATAGTAGTGCCTGCTCTTAGACTTGGCTTGGAACTTTTTGTTTTGCTTTGGAGCATTGTATGCTATTTATTCTGCATACTCCATGGTAAGTATACTAGTGTTTCCTCTAGACAAAGAACAAAAACATTTTTTATTTTTATATTGTCTATATAAACTCTTTTTAACTCATAATTTTATTGTATCATCAGGTTCTGGTATCTGCAGTGAGCATTGCGTCTTTATTCCTTCTCTGGAAAAGTCACGGTTTTGTTGGAATATGATTTGGTTTAACCATTTTTATGGGTCTGCGTGCATTTTCTAGGATTTTGAGGTAATTTCCTTTGTTAATTCTGTGAATAAATAGTCCTTTTCAAGCAATTTCCCAGTTCAAAGCTGATCAAATTTCAAAAGGAAACTATAAATTGGACCACTTTTCATATTGGCACATTTATACTCAAACCCGCCACTTTTCCTATTCTTGTTTCGTAATCATGTATTATGCTTATTTTCCATTAAGTTAGTGTTGTTGTCCCCAATTTTTGCAGAGTATAACTCAAAGCTGTTGCAGTCTACCAATTACATTATCAGACGACAAGCTGTCAAGTTAGGATGAAAGTTTGAGATTTTATTCGAAAATATGTAAATAATTAAAAATAATAATAATTAGACATCTCAATATTATCCTAGGGAATGCAATTTTGTCTCCAAAATTGTACCCTTCATGGATGATAGGGATTTGAATAGCTTGATGATGTATCACTTTCTTGGTTTGTATGTTTGAGGGTGTTATCAGCTTGTTTAAAGTTGTATTTTAGAGATTAGTAAATCTTATGATTTGGATACTTTTCTTGGTTTATATGTTTGAGTTTGTTATCAGTTCGATATGATAGAAGTTGAGGATGGAAGTTAGTATGCAAGTTATTTGATGTATGGATATTAGATTTTTTTACTTATTTCATAATTGTTGCTTCTGCTTGGTTTGTTCACAGGTTGTATTTTTTAAGCTACTGTTTGCATACTATTAGGCAAGGTTATATTCATATATATATATATATATGTATATTATATTTTAAAAATAACCTTCTACGACATATAAAATTATGTCATAAAAAGTGTAATGATTTATGACATGCAAGAAAATGCCGTAAAAGATTATATATGACATACAAAGCATGTCATAAATATATTAAAAATGACTTTCTACGGCATACAAAATTATGTCGTAAAAAGTGATAATTTATGACATGCAAGAAAATGCCGTAAAAAATTATATACGGCATACAAAGTATGCCATAAATATATTCAAAATAACTTTCTACGGCATGCAAGATTATGCCATGGAAAATATAATGATTTATGGCATAAAAAAAATGTCGTAAAAAATTATATACGACATACAAAGTATGTCATTAATGTTTAATTTATTACTTTTTACAACTTTACCTGTATGCCGTAAATAACGCTCAACTTTCCACGGCATGTCATATAATAGCATTTGTATACATGCCGTGAAAGAGTTTTTACAGCATGCATTGTAAGCCGTAAAAAGTCAATTTTGTTGTAGTGGTAGTTCCACTACGCCATCACTTGCAGTTAGGCTTCCCTCCTATATTTGAATTTGAATCTGAGTAACCGTTGAAGCCATGTCACCTTGCACCTCTTTATTGATCCAATGCTACTCAGATCACGTGAGAACCAATACTAACTGCCACGTGTACGATCAGGATCGAAGACTTGAATAATCTTCCTATATTACCCTTATTCTGCCACGTGTTGAATTGTGATTGGTTTTTACAAAATATGTAGCCAACATTACCCCCCGCACTAATATACCCAATACTTGGTGATATTAGTAGATCAAAGCCCTTTTTCCCGCGTTTTTTAGAACGTGCATGGGGTCTATATTCTGGAAACACAACCGTCACGTATTGACGATCATTTGCATTAATTCTCTTCCAATCTTTTGAACACCCCAATACCTTAGCACTCGCACAGACTGATACTTCTTTTATGGCTGAATCAATTTTCTCCTCCACTGATCGAGCACACGAAGAGTCATATGGTGATGCTGTTCCTCCTCAAAAGAATTCTCATGCATTAATTAGCTACCTTTATCCACCTTTCTATATTCAGGCCATGGATGCCTTTACAAATTATCGACCCTTGGATTACGAACACACTGCCTTTAATCTTTAGATTCAGAAACTTGCAAATATAGATACAAGAAGTTCTTCCTCTGACTCACCCTTGTGCTTCGAACAAACTACTCCCAAATCTTTGATTTGGAAAATTGAAAATATGGACTTAGGAAACTCTTCTTCACAAACCTCTGCATAGGATAAAGCTGTGACTTCTTCATCCTCTGGGGTTTCGGACTGGACAAGCTGGTCAACACCTGAGACCTGTGATTTGAGGGAACGAATCAACCATCATTTTGTTGAGTTCACTGACCCTTTAGAGTTTCCTTCCTACGCTCGAAGTTCAGTGGTCTACCCCTACGTGCCCATTGACCATCGACGTAGTTTGGAAGAGAATCTGCTTATAGCATGGTACACATCTTCCATGCCTACATGGATAGTGCACACCGCCCGACGCTCAGAAGAGGCACAAGGGTATAATCCATCATTCTTAGCTCAGAAGGTGAAGATTTGTTCTTCTGATTGGCTTGATTATATTAATGCCTTTGTTCCTTCTACCCCTGCTCCACTCCCTGAAATGGAAGCATCTACACCTTCTCCTTTGCCAAATCCTTGCTGGATAGAAAGACTAAGGTTTGCTCTTTCTATGGACAAGGTCTTTCCACCTTACAAGCCTCCGTCTTTCCCTACTCCAGCTGAGTGGAAGCAAGCTCAACTTCTGCTTGCGACTTTCTCTCATTTGCCCTTCAATGTCCTTGAGGATGAAGTCTCTCTCAAGAACCTTCGATGGGCTTGTGACATTTTGACTCGATGTCATGTCCTCAATCCCCTTGCCCAAGCAGAGCTTCACATGTTTTTGGACCAACTTCCGTTGCTCCTCCATTGGCATCGAACCTCCATGGCCACCACACAATCTTTAGACCAACTCTCGTCCCTTCGAATTCATGCCCAGTACGAAGCAGAGAACTTCATTGAAGAATTCGATGATTTCAAGAATAAAGATTCTGCGTACTGGAATGATTTGGATATAGACGAATTGGAACAAAGATTGAGAGAAGTGGCTTTCAAAATAAAGGCTGAAGAGCTCTACTACGAAGTGAGAGCACATCAACTCATGCAGCCAACGTTAGAAGAAATAGAGGATAGAATAAAGAAAGAACATAAATTTATTGATCATTGTTGGTCTAAATTTCATGATCTTGTCATTTATTCCATTCCCTATTTTTATGAGCTTGAGGTTATACCCAGATAGGGTTATTTGATGTAATTGCCTTGGCTTGAATATAAACCAAATTCTTCTGTATTTGGCATTGTTTGACCGTGTTTCCTTTTGTCTTTAAAAGCCAATTTAGAGCTTCGAACTGAACAATCTTATTCGTCGAATATGGACTCAATTGTTTCAAAAATGAAACACTAAGAATCAACATGAACCTTTCCAATTTATGGAATATGGTTGACATTTTTTGCTGATCTTCATCTAGAAACAATGCTTCGAATCTAGCAATCTTATACTTAAAGCTTGTTTCAGCCATAACCAACATCTGATCATGGTTAATATGATCGATTTAGTTTTAAAATTGACCACCTTTTGCTTCGAACAACAGTTCATGCTGTTTTACTTCAAAAGGTAAAATCTTTCCATATATACACCAACCAACTATTGGTTTTGATATTTCGAACAATAATTCACATCCTTAAGAGGCCTTAAGTTTTGTTTCGAAGGACTTCACTTTCTGAAGTAAACAAATACTTGAGCATTCTTGCATCCTTAAGTATGGAATGTGCTTCGAAGTCGGCTTCTCTGTTTCGAAGCCGATGTTGTTTGACTTTTGATGCCAAAATCTGGTTTCGAAGCCAAATATCTTACTTCGAAGCTAGTCTCAGCATCTGGGCTGTGTTTTTTCCTCCAAAAGTATCAATATTGAAGGAAACTTTTCGTATTCGTACTTCTAGTACTTAACGACTTACGCAATATATTTTTCAGACACAAAAGCTTTTAAAACCCTTTTGTTTCGTGCTCTGAAATCACTTGCTCTTTTAACGCACAAACCCTTCTTTCTATCAATTTTCTATTTCTCTCTACTCCCTTTCTCAGCTTTACTTTCTGGAAAAGCGAACTACCAATGGCTTCTTCTTCATTGAACGTGCCCGTCGTAGAGCGTGTGAGTTCATCTGTAGCCCTGAAGAGGCTCATTAATGCAGAATGTGAGAAGTACAAAGCTGGGGAAAAAAACGCTATCGATGGGCGTATCTTCGTCCCTCGTCGCCATATGTAGCAAGACTACATGCTTGGGCCCATTTTCAAAGAGATCCTTACTGAGCTCCCAGCCCTATATCCTCGTCTGGAAAATCAATGTCTTCTTTACGAAGGTGGTCTTGACTGGAGGAACTGGAGGATGAATCGCCCCCACCGATGCTAGCCCACGATGAGACCGGAGTGGCAATAATGGTACGACCGGGTTGTCCCTGCTAGAACTCTGGACCTTCAAGAGCTCTGCCTTCTTGATGCTCTCCGACTATCCAGGGTAACTATCTCAGAGGACCCTTTTCTAATTCCTGCTGCTTTGTATTTCTGGAATCCTATCTTTAATTTCTTTCAATTTAGATGTGGGATGATGGCCCCTACTGTTCTTGACATTTGCTATCTACTAGGATTATCCCCCATTGGTACCCCCATTGGGCCAAATTACCCTGACTCTATAGTTCCTTTCTCCCTCCCCTCTCTTAACTCATCCTATAGTGACTTCGCCAAGGCTGATAATAAAAGAGAGGGCCTTGTGACTGATAGGGAATTCTTTTCTTTCTTATTGTATTGGCTTTGCAAATTCCTCTTCTGCACCTCCTTTCAGAGAATCATGCCTGAATTTGCTCCTCTTGCCAAAGCCCCTGTTCTACATAAAAGGTGGCCTTAGCCCCACATGTTCTAGGCCACGTATATAGGGTCTGCTCCCTTTTCTGTGAGAAACTCTTAGATGCTAATCAAAGAGGGTCATTCTGGATCCTTTAGCCTTGGCTTTTTGCCTATTTCACTGAGTTACAATCCAAATGCCTTAAATTTTCTGGGCTATACTCTCTTACTCATGGCATAAGACTGGCCAATGCTTCACTTTATCCTTCTACTTTTGCTTTTTACTTTTCTTTCTTCCACCAACTTCCAACTTCCCTTCCTACTTACCATTTCCGTCCCTTCGAATCCACCATTGGTCCGTCTTGGTTGAGGAATTTCCTAAGTGACAGGCTCTGTGCCTCACCTATTCACAAGGATATATGGGCTTCCATTCTGATCCCCAGAGAGTTATTTATCGGGACCTTGAACCCTAGAGCGTACAAATGCATCGCTGAGCCCTACTGTCCTACCCAATTTGCTAGACAATTTGGCTTCACACAAGGGGTCCCAATACCTCTCTGCAGCAACACCAATCTCAGTCTTACCAGGAGGGATCTGAAAGTTCGGAGGTCCAGATTAGAAGAGGCAACTTCCAAATTCATCGACGACTTCGTCAATTTCGAGTATATCCCTTTCCTTCCTCAAGGTACCCTACTGAAGAGATACCAGAACTGGTGGGTGACCAACATGGAAGTCTACTTGGCCATTTCACCTCAAAACCTACTAAAGGTGTTAGATGTGCCCAAGCCCAAAGGAGCTGAAATTGTTACTTCTTCCACTGTTCCAGTTGTAGTGCATGCTACAACCCAATCTGCTCCTGCTGCCTCAACTCCCCCAAGAGTCACTCGGGCTGCCTCAAAAAAAAGTATATACCTTTGTTTCTTTTCTTTGACCTTCTCTATAATGCCTGCAATTTTATTCTTAGTTCTTTTCTTGTGAAGGTGGTCAACAACAGAAGAAAATGAGACTCCTTGAGCTAGAAAAGAAAACATCTGAGGTTCAAGCAGAGGAAGCAAAAGAAGAAGAAGATCAAGAGCAGGTGTCGCCCTTGAAAAGAAGGAAAAGAGTGATTGACTTGGTTCAAGATGAGACAGCTGCTAGAGAGGTAGAAGAGGAGCTCATTTCTAGGGAATCTGGATCTCAGACTAAAGAAGTTGAGAAGGAAATTGAGAAGGAGTAGACAATACCAATACAGAGAAAAAGGAGAAGAAAGATGACTGTCTCTCCTTCTGATTTCGTTGAAGACTCTGATTCTGAGACAATTGCCGAAGCAATGGAAAAGAGAAAGAAAGTGACTGCTTCAGCTACTAACTTGGTTGAAGCTCCCATCCATGAAGCAGCTGCCAAGGCAGTAGAACAAGAACATTCCAAGGCATTAATTGTCTTCGAGAGGGCTGAGAAGAGATGACAGCAGCAATTCCTAAGAGATGAGGCTGCTGCTGCTGATGCCATCGAAAGGGGAGCTGCAAGAAGGCAACACACTGCCAAGCACCATTCCCTTAGTAGCTCTCCCATTATCGCCAATACTTCTGAAACAAGTAATTTCTTTCGTGTCTCTATTCTCTTCTTGTCAATTTCTTGATATTGAGACCTGACACCGCTTTACACTTCTTATTTCTTGCAGCAACAATTACTGAGCCTATTCTTCCAATGAGGACTCCCTCAGTTTCATGTGAAGACCATTCAAATCATACTCCCACTTCCCAAGCCTACACTTTCTGTACCTTCCCTGAGGCCAAGCATTCCTGCCTTTCCTTTTCTTGGCTTAAAGCCATACCTTCCTTTCTTAACTTTTGACCTCCCTCAGTTTACCTCTCTTTCGAGCCTTGCTCCTCCTCCTCCTTCCAAGGAAATTCCAACTGCTACTCCATCTCTGATGGCAGTTGATTCCCCTATTGAGGGTGTTGGTAGCTCTCCAACTCGTGGCTTATCACCTTTACCTAGCTCCAGCCCTTCTTCACTTGATTCATTGGTGGCTAGGACCATGGAGACTGCTAAAGATGCTTCACCCATTTCTCCAATCCCTATGTAGTCTTCTGTGTCTTCCACCACAACTCTTTCTGCGCCCCTCATGTCTATGGATGAGGTTGATATCTTCGAAGCAAGACTAGCTAGTCTCTTTGACATACCCACTACCTCTCCAACATTCAATGAGGAAACTGAGCCATTAGTTTTGGCTGACACTTTGCTGGAAATTTTTTAGGGCTCTTCTTCCTCCAGCAGCCAGCCTTTTGTACCTTTGATAGACTTAGACACCTGCCTGGAACTGTTAATCTCCTTTTCGAGGATTCCCTTCGAGGCTCTACAAAGGCCTACCATCAGAAGTGGGTTTCTTCAGTGCTGCAAAATCGCTGAGCAGTCCGGCATGAATGTCTCAAGTCATCTATCCTAGGCTGCAGCTACTATCAACTTCTACATCAGCATTTGTCATGCTGCCAATGCTGCGGATAAGAAATTGGCTAGAGACCAGAGTTTTGTTTCCCAAGTGCATACTGAAGTGTCAGATCTTAAGGAACAACACTCCTCTGCCTCTCAGTTTCGAATTCAGTTGCTGGAGAAGAAAGCTCGACTTGAGGAGGAGCTAACTACAGTAAACCAAGCCTTGGTCCGAACTGATACCAAATTGCACATCACCAACCAAGGAATGGCCGATAGAAAGGGAGAAATGGCTGCAGCTATTCAACTATTTTCATCATTTACCAATAGGAAATCTGTTGTACAAAAACAATTAAAACATTGTAATGATTTTTGGGCCAATTTGTGGCACAATGTATTTGACTCTTTATGAAAAAACAAATTCTTGTCTATCATCTGAGTAATCTTGTGTTCTTGTACTTGGTGTTTATTTTATTTCTTGTGTTTTCCAAATAGTTGGAAAATAAGGCTTCAAATATCTGCCATTAATCTTTTTGGGATGCACATAACCATTCAAATTTCTCAAATGGTATGCTCCAAAAGGCAGAACTCTATGAATTTGATATGGTCCTTCCCAGTTAGGTGACCATTTACCAAACTTATGGCTTTTAATTCCTATTGGGAGTATTGTCTTCCATACCAAATCACCTTCATCAAAGCCAATGTGTTTGACCTTCTTATTGTAATTTTTGGCTGCTTTCTTCTTTTGCAAGAGAATGCTGTTTAACGCCAGAATTCTGGCTTCATCTATGACTTCTAATTCCAAGCACATACTCTGATGGTATTGCTCAGGATTTAGCTGGTCTTGGCATCTCACCCTCAAGGACTTAACATTGATCTCCACAGGTAACACTGCATCATGCCCATACATTAAGGCATAAGGAGTGACTCCTGTGCTTGACCTTGGGGAGGTTCTGTAAGCCCACAACACATCCAACAATAAGTTATGCCAATCCCTAGGATTGTCCTCCACAACCTTTTGTATTCCTTTTTTCAAGGACTTATTGAATGATTCAGCTTGACCATTGGCTTGTGCATAATATGGGGTGGAATTAATGAGACTAATTCCAAATTCTGCCACAAAGGACTTCACCATCTTCCCATCGAACACAGTCCCATTATCCACAGTTATAGTTTATGGGATGCCAAATCTATGGATTAGATCCTTAATAAATCCAATAACTTCAGTCTGGTCTACAGCCTTGTATGGCTTAGCTTCGACCCACTTAGTGAAGTAATCAGTGGCCACCAGAATGAAACAATGATGCTTCGAAGAAGGTGGGTGTATTTTCCCCATCATATCCATGGCCCATCCTCTGAATGGCCAAGGCTTTACTACTGCATGTAGGTCAGTTATGGGCACATGCCTTATTGTGCCATGCTTTGGGCATGCCTGGCAACCCTTTGCATACTCTATGCAATCTTTAAGGATAGTTGGCCAATAGTAGGAATGCCTTCAAAGCAACCATCTCCTCTTCACACCAGGCTGATGAGCACCACAGATGCCTTCATGAACCTCAACCATAGCTATTAATGTTTCTTTTGGACCTAAACACTCCAGCAATAAGCCGTCTCCCCCCCTTTTGTAGAGAGCATTACCGTATATCATATATTGCATAGACTGCAATTTAATTTTCATGCTGGCCTTCGAAGATGGACCAGCCAAGTACTGCATTATTGAATGCCTCCAATCTTGTTCTTGTAAGCCATTATGATTGACTTCCAAGACCACATTTCTTTTATTCAAATGTGGTATCAATTTCTGATATGTTGTTTGGCTTATGTTCTTTTGGGCATTATCCCTTCTCTTGAAGTTCGAAACTTTCTGAGCCACATCATTAGCTCTATTATTCAAGAATCTTGGAACATGAGTTATATTTGCTATTTGAAATTGAGAAAGCAGATGTAATGCAACAACATAGTATGGCAAAATACTTATGCTTTGACACTTGAAAATTCCTTTCACTTGATTAACCACCAATTAAGAATCTCCAAATATGTCAACTGCATGAATTTGTAATCCAATAAGAATTTCTAGTCCCACTATTAGGGCTTCATATTCAGCTTGGTTATTAGAACAGGTAGCTTCATCCACTCTGAAACCATGTGTGGTTTCTACCTCTTGTGGAGACCTAATTACAATACCAATTCCAGTTAAGCCATTGGCTTTCGACCCATCAAACCACATCTGCCATGGCTCAACACTAGCCATACCAAGTTCCATTATCTCTTGGCTCTCTGTTTGAAATGGATGGTCTGCAAGAAAATTGGCTAAAACTTGCCCTTTTACTGCCCTTTGAGGGACATATTCTAGATGAAATTCTGATAAGGCTACTATCCACTTGCCAATTCTTCCCCTCAACATAGGTCTAAATAACATGTACTTAACCAAATTTGTGGTTGCAATTACCAAGACAGTTGTAGGTAAAAGATAGTATCTTAATTTCATTGCAGCAAAGTACAAAGCAAGACACAGCTTTTCAACAGCTGAATATTTACATTCACAAGAATTTAAAAACCTACTAAGGTAATAAACAGCTTGCTCCTTGCCTTCTTCATTATCTTGGGCCAAGAAAGCTCCCAATGAATCTTCTGCTGCAACTATGTACAACTTCAAGGGCTTATTACCCTTTGGTGGCATCAGCACTAGAGGGTTGGCCAAGTAGGCTTTGATACCTTCGAAAGCAATTTGATGCTTTGCTATCCACTCAAATTCCTCTTCATCTTTCTGCCTTAACAAGGAAGAAAATACTTTAGTTTTCCCTGCAGTGTTAGAAATGAACCTTCGAAGAAAGTTAACCTGTCCAAGGAACCTTTGTAATTCTTTCTTACTTGATGGAGGCCTGGCTTCAATGATCGCTTTAGCTTTATTCTGATCAATCTGTATTCCTTTCTTGTGCACTACATAACCCAAGAAGTTTCCAGATGACACACCAAAAGCACACCTAAGGGGATTGAGTTTTAACTTGAACCTCCTCATTCTTTCAAAAGCTGCTTCTAACTGAAACAGATGCTCCTCTATGGACTGGGATTTCACTACAATGTCATCAATATAACATTCTAAATACCCTCCAATGAGGTCATGAAAGGTAGTGTTCATAGCCCTCTGATATGTAGCTCCAGCATTCTTCAGGCCAAATGGCATTTTAACCCATTCGAAAGTACCAATATTTCCAGGACATCTGAATGCTGTCTTGTGGACATCCTCCTCTGCAATACAGATCTGGTTATAACCAGAGTGCCTATCCATCATTGATAAAACTTGATGCCCTACTGAACTATCTACCAACAGATCCACTATAGGCATGGGGTACTCATCTTTTGGAGTTGCTAAATTCAAGTTTCTAAAATCAATGCATACCCTCATTTTACCTTTCTTCTTAACCACAGGCACAATTTTAGATTGCCATTTTACATACCTGGCTGTCCTAATAAAGCCTGCTTTGAGTAGTCTAAGAATCTCCTCCTTGACTTTCTGAATTACTTCTGGACTCATTCTTCTTGGTTTTTGCTTGTATGGCTTGAAGTTAAGTTTCATAGGGAGCCTATGTTCCACTAATGACCTATCCAATCCTGGTAGTTCATTATAAGACCATGCAAAGCAATCTTTATATCTCTTTAGAACAACCAACAACTGGTCCCTGTCCAGAACATTCAGACAAGCACTTATGTAGGTGGGCTGCTGTATAGAACTTTCCCCTAAATTTACTTCTTCTAAGGGGTCTTGTGTCTGAGAACTTACTGAAGCTTCTTCTTTGCTTTCTTTTATCTTCGAAGCAATCTCCGTGCTTTGTTCTGCTCCCAAGTTCTTTAATTCAACATCTTTGCACTCCTCCTCATAGACAAAGTCTGTCCACAAGGCTTCCTCTTCCTGTATCTCCTGGACTTTTGTTTCAATGTCCAATGCACAGTATTTATCAAGGGTCAAAACTTTGACCTGTTGCTGCTTCTGCTTGCAGCCAATTATCATGGCTTCTTTCTCTTGATCCTGTACTTTCTGGACTATTGATTTTACATCCAATGTTGAGAATTTAATTAGAGCCAAAGACTTGGCTTCTTGTGTTTCATTTCTTTGCCTACAACCAGGCATCATTGTCATCCTTAATGACAACCTCCTCATCAGCACTCTCCTGGACTAAGTGCTTCAGGTGTGTCACTTCCTCATCAGCCGTCACTTCAGCTGAGCCATCAGGTTTCCTCAGTTTACTGAGTGGTGTCACTCCCTCAATATACAGTTTGGCCTCTGCAAAGTCTGCACAGGCTATGAAAGGTTGAGGATCTGCATCAATTTCCTCTGTCTCGCCATTGCCTAAGGCCATCATAATTTTCTGATACAAAGAGGAAGGCACACATTTGTTAGTGTGAATCCAATCTCTCCCAAGTAAAGCATTGTATTTAGCATTATTGTTGATTACGAAGAATGCTGTCATGCAGTCCCTGGTTCCCACACTCAGGTTGATGGGTAGAATTCCCTGAGCCATCTGTTTGTCTCCAGCAAAGCCAGCGATGGTTGTGCTAGTTGGGATTAACCTAGGATTCTTTTTCCCTAGTTTCTTCAAAGAAGATTTCGGTAATAAATTCATTGCTGCTCCATTATCTATCAGGACTCGGTTCAATTGTATCCCGTCGAAGAAAGCCTTGATGTACAAAGGCTTGACATGTTGTGTCATAGAATTCGAGGGATACTCAAAGGGATATGAGAGGTTAATGCTCACCTCTTCTTCACTCTCATATTCAGTTTCCATCGGGGTAGCCATTCCAGAATCATCTTGTACCATACTCACTTGTGAGTCTTCACTAGAGATAGGAATAAGATCAATTTCTTGACCATCTTGGTCCTCATCTCCAGCCTGGAACTCATGAGGCAGTATATGTACCATATTGACTGATACTGGAGGAAATGAGCCAAATTGGATGGCTGGCTGCACCTGTTTCCCCTCTTGGCCACCTTGTTCAGTTACTTCAGAAGCATCCTCCATGCTGCACTTCGGCACTTCGTTGCTAACTGATTCCTTCGAAGGATCTTTCTCAACTAGTTTTTCAACCAAAAATGTTTGCTCAGCCATGAAGGCTTCGAACATTTCTTCCTCCACCATTTCTTTCTTTTGGCCTATGCCAATTTCTTCTTCTGTCTCGCTACCACTCTCCAACAGAGCTTTCTCCAATCCTGCTAAGCTAGATTTCTCTCTGGCTTTTAGTTCAGAATGAACCTTGGCCAACTGTTCTCTGCTGCAACCCACCTTGCTTTGTAGAGTTGTCTTTGGAGTATGGTCTAACCTTGGAGTCTTCTTTCCTTCTGTCTAGACCAATAAAGAGCTCTCTCTATTTTCTTTCATATCTTTCTGGTACTGAGTGTACCTGCACTGAATCTTTCTTCTTTGTGATCTCGAAATGACTGGGACCATCTTTGGATGTTTAAGCAATACCCAATTGTTCGGAGCCACCAAAGGAGGTTTAACCATCCTTCCTTGGTTTCCAACATCTCTCTGAGTAGGCACTTCCCTAGGTTTATTCTGCATCACAAACCAATCTGGAACTCCAGGTACCCACGAACTTACTGACTCAGATGTTGAACTGCTTCTTTCTACCTTCAAAGCCATCTTTGAAGCTAGCTGTGAGGGCAATTGCTTGGTCCTGACCTCATGTTTCGAGCCTGATTCAGGCCTTCGATGAAAGTGGCCACTTTCTGTCCTGCATGAGGTTGGTCTAGGGGGCCAATCTCTGACTTTGATCCCATAACCTGAACTCTTCTCCAGTCTTCTTTCAGAATGACTGCTCTCTATTCTGTAATAGTTAGGTGGCCTGGACTCATACAAAGGCCTCTTGCCTTTAGCATGCATTATATCGACTGCTGGTTCAACTACCAATGGCTACTGCCTAACACTAGCCGGATACGGCCTTTTGTTATAAGCATTGGTTGGTTTAGGGCGTCTCTGCACATCCCTGTAGTATTGCTTCCCATCAATTGGAAGCCCCTTCAACCATTTACAACTTAGTCTGCACCTGGGACACATCCTTTGCATTACTGCTGCCTCTAAGGAATCATCATCCAGTGATTCTTCATCAGAGTGTTCCCTCTGGTGTGAGAAACCTTGTCCAATAACTAGCAAATTTCTGGTGTCCTTGTTGATGGTTGTCTGGTTAGCAACATGCATCTGCACATTAACTTCTTCTAATTCTGTTAAGGACAAGTTCTGGAAGTCTGACATAATGACATTGGCTGCCACCTCTCCAACTTTTGGAAATGGATTACTGTCAATCCCCATGGCCTTTTCTGTTTTGGTTGGGAATTTCAAACTTCCTTTCCGAATTTGTTCTTGGATCCTGTCTCGAAAAACAATGCAGTTTTTAGTCGAGTGAGACCAAGAGTTATGCCATTTACAATATACTTTTCCCTTAAGTTCATCTGGAGATGGCAGTTTTACTCCTTTAGGTAACTTAAGGAAGTTGGCCGCAAGCAAATGATATAAAATGTCATCTGCCTTTGTTAAATCGAAAGAGTACTTTCTGTGAAGGTCTTTCTTTTTAAACTGCTGGTCAGTTGTTGTATCCTTATGAATTAATGCCTCACAGATCACAGGTTCTTTGCCCACAATCTCTGCTGCATCGATCTCATAATTAGGATCCCTATAATATGTCTTGTACGATGCATTATTTCGATCTTGTTCCTCCTCTAGTAATGCTTCATACCTAGACACCTTATAGGTTAGTTCCACAAAATCTCTGAATTCAGTTGAGTCAAACTTTTTTCGAAGCCTGAACTCTAAACCATTTTGAGCCAATCTTACGAATTCTGGCTCTGGCAAGATGACTCTACATTTATTTCGAGCCCTTTTAAATCTAGCAATAAACTGAGTAGCCTTTTCTTCAGGCCTTTTACTCAATCTTGCCAAGTCTGCCATGGAAACCTCTGGCTCCGATTGGAAGAATTGGGCATGAAATGCCTCTTCCATTTGTTGCCAAGTTTGAATGGAGCCAGGTGTAAGGTTGATGTACCATACAAATGCTCCCCCAGTTAGAGAATTTGGGAATAATCTTAGTTTCATATAGTCATGGTTAGTAAATTCACCGCATTGAGCAGCAAACCTAACAATATGCTCTACTGTTGATTGGTTTCCACTCCCATAGAAAAGGGTAAAATCTGGTATCCTGAACCCCCTTGGGTATTCAAGTACCCTATCTACCCATTCTAGGTATGGTTTTCTGTATACAGGAGTCTGCACCCCCCGAGCCATCGATCCACACATCTCCCTAACAATATCAGCAATTTGGTCCCTAGAGACCATATTTTGTGCCTGCTGAACCACTACTGGAGGGACAAACACAGGATTTGGTAGACAAACTTGTGCTTGTGGTCCTCTTGGTCCATAAGGTGGTACATTTGGGACTGGTTGTCCCTGTGGTGTAGGTTGCTGCTAGGGGTGTAAGTAACCCCTTTAAGCCTGTCCTGCGAAAGGACTTGCGAAAGGTGCTAGAACAGGTGTTGTGTCTCTTCCATTTGCAGGCAAACCTTCCAACCCCCCGGGTATAAATTCGAATAAGGGATTAGTGAACCCCCTTGTACCAGGTATGGCTTCGAATATGGGGTTTGTGACCATTCTTATGCCAGTTTCTTGTACTGGGCCAGATCCACCATTTTGCATGGCTTCATTGTTGAGTACTGAGGCATTTTGACCTGTTATAGGCCTCGAAATGGGTTCATACCAAGATTGAGGTGATGGTCTTTCATAGTTCTGATTACTAGCTTGACCATTAAAATGTCCATTAACTTGCATAGGTTGTTTATCTCTAGCCAATCTTTATTGAGGGACATTTAAAACTTCCTCGATGTGTCTTGTGTTTGTTGGTTGGTGGTTATTCATTCGATCCAAAAAGGATGTTGCCCACCTTTCCATTGTGTTTATTAATTGCTGTCCCATGACATTTACTAGGCCATCCCATGGATTTATTGGATGTGTAGATGGAACAGTGGATGATCCAATTCCTTGGTTTCATCCAATACTATGAACATGTGGTTCTTGTCCTAAAGTACTGGTTTGTTCGACCATAGGTTCTGATAATATGGGAGTTTCCACAGGATGTGTCACCACTGGATTAGGTATTTCTACCTCTCCTTCTACGCCTTCTTCCAAGCGTTCATTTTCTCCTTGTCTTCTTCGTCTAGCCATTTCAATTAGTCCCACTGGGCGTACCAAAAATATATGTTGGCTTTTTGGCTTTCAAAGGGTGTTTTTGTAAATGCGAGCGTGCCAGTAAGGATCAATCAGTCCTTACAGAAATGTTAATTGCCAACCAATTATCAAACGATTGTGTTTTAGTTTTTTCAGCCTCAATGAAGAGGACTTTTATTGGTGGCTTGACTTAGGAGAAATTAAGCAAAATAACAGTTAAATGAAGAGCAATTGAAGTATTTCATTAGAATGAAAACTTACAATGATTCAAACTCAGCCTCGTAAAGGTTTACAGCAACGATCTACTTGAAACTACTCCTATGAATGAAATGCAGTACAAGAATTTAAAGTACAGGAATGTAAAGAGCAGGAATTTAAAGAACATGAAATGTATAGACTGGAAATGTAAAATTAGAAAAGAAAATATGTAAAGTAAGACTGGTTTGTATGATCTGAGTATGGGGCTTTTTCTGGGGTCTTCCCCGCTATTTATACTTTTCAAGGATGACCATCGAATTACATTTCAAACCGTCGAACTGCTCCTCCATGATCGCTGATCATGCTGCCTTATAAGTAGTTCCACTACGCCATCACTTGCAGTTAGGCTTCCCTCCTATATTTGAATTTGAATCTGAGTAACCGTTGAAGCCACGTCACCTTGCACCTCTTTATTGATCCAATGCTACTCAGATCACGTGAGAACCAATACTAGCTGCCACGTGTACGATCAGGATCGAAGACTTGAATAATCTTCCTATATTACCCTTATTCTGCCACGTGTTGAATTGTGATTGGCTTTTACAAAATATGTAGCCAACAGATATAGATTTGAAAAAAAAAATAAAATGTGAAATGTAACTATATTTCATCAAGATGATCCCCTTCAGTCTAGATTTTGAACTAGAGGGCGCTGTTTGGGCCCGTGAGGCCCACCGCGGGTCTCATTTCGAATATTCGAACCGTTCATTTTGTTAGAAATTTTCTATATTTTATCTACACAAAACACAATAAATTGAGTAAGTTACAACTATCGAATCAACCTAATTTTTTGTGTGAATGAAATACACAAAATGCCTAACATAATGAACTCTCAGAATTATCGAAACGAGACTCACGGTAGGCATCACAGGCCTAAACAACACCGTCCAATTTAAAATTTAGATCTAAACTGGTGGGGATCCTCCTCCATATTTCATTCGTATTTGACTTATATTTTTTTTTCCTTCTAAATCTTTACTAAGGTTCAACTATAGCATCCAAAAGTGGTGTTTGAATATACTATACGTGAGAATCTTCAATCTTGACCACTGAAAATTAAAAGAAAAAAACTTGTCACAATGGGTGAATCAAAACTCCCCCTCATTCCCTCATTCGTTTTGCTTCTCTCTATCCCTCTTTTCAATCTTGACCATTGAAAAACTGATCTTTAATATGAATGACAACATTAAATGACTCGGTACCAAAATAAATAGATTTTATCTGTCATTCGAGTTCATAAACATGCTTATCTAGCAATGCATGAGCTAGATTACTGAAGCGTACACCAACTGAATCAGCAGCAGCATACCTTCTGATGACATCGACCACCTCTGGCTTCAATATCTTTCCCTTGTTAGAAGCATTACAAAGATTATACATAATCTCAATAGCATAATTTACCTACAAATTGCAATTTAAGTTAATTTAGAAGCATAGATTAATATAATTTCTACACAGTTTGTATAAAATTACATTCATATCAAGTACCACATAATTTTGACAGTATGTCAATACGTTGGCCTAATCATTAAGTGCAGTTTCATTAAATACTTAGGACAAGAGAATTGGACAAGTGACAACAAAATGATTATAATTTTTTTTTCAACATATTAAATTATTAAAACTATAATGCACTCCATAGGCATGAACAATAAAAATATACAAACTTAAAGCAAATAATTTAATTTTCCTTCAAATTATGGAGTCATGTTGGTTGAACATCCAATTCAAGATGTGCAGAAGCAGTGACAATTGAAATGACGCATTCAGGTTTTTTTTTTCTTTTAAATGAGCAAGTTTTTCTGTTACAATGTTTCTAACAGGACTTGATGAAAATTGAATGATAAGAGGGATCCCACCACACTGAGCGACAAGGGCAGCGTTTGTTGGATCTGCAGAGGGAATTCAATAAGTTAGGCACGGTTATGTGCACTTGAACCTAGTAGTATTCATTACTTTGAAAGAAATTAAAGAATGTTTGTTCGCAAGAAAATTCGCATATAACAAAGAAGTTTTTAGCAAAAGGTTTAGATCTTTGGGCTACCATTACAAGATTTGCAGATCCCTCAAACACCAAATTTCACAATCTTCTCATTTGGTTCCATTATGCAGTCTAGGAAAAGTTCCAAGATGTTGAGCTGTTTAAAATCACAAATAGAAGTTATTATGTGATAATATCAGGAAATAAATTACAAGTAGTTCACCATTCGTTTAAAGACTCTAAACCTAGCGTAAGAAGGTGTTAGCTCCATTCACTACCCACGTGGTAAGGAGCCCACCATCCACATGGTATGGGTGGCACCACGTGGTAAAGGAAGCTGGTGGGGCAATATCAACTCACCAAAGGTAGATGGTGAGGGTGGCACAACCAAGCCCACTCATGGCTGTCACTTCAGCTACTCCTTTTCTCTTGGTTATAAATTGAGATAAGTGAAGAGAGGTTAAACAGAGATATATGGGAATGACACACTGAGCAAAGAATACACAAAGGAGAGTATAATCTGTGAGTGAGAGAGTTCTATAGAGAGTTGAGATGTGAGTTTTGTAATCTCCCTCCGGGATAATTCTATAGTGGATACCTCTCCCGTGGACGTAGGCAATTGCCGAACCACGTAAATATTCTTGTGTTATTGTGTGGAATTGATTTCTGGTGTCCCATAGTCCTAACAAGTGGTATCAGAACCGAATCGGTTGCGTTTCGGAACAAAAACAAAGTGTTTTTCGAAACTGCCCAAAAATCAAGTTGCTCGAAATCAGTTTTTGAGCATACCAGGAGCAAGAACTCCAAGAGATGAGTCCAGAACTGCAAATAAAAACCCCAGATGAGATTGCACGCGCTCTCACGCGCTTCCCAAAGTGTGCGCGTAAATCCCACTCTCTGCACACGCTCCATGCGCCGTGAAGACAAGACGACGCGTGATCTCACTCTCTCCCACGCGCCATACGCGCTGCTCAGGGAGGAAAGCGAGTGCGTGTGCGTGTGTGACGTCACACGCCACATCACTATCCACGTGACTGCCGCGTCATCTCCACGTGGCTACCACGTGTGCTCCAGATCACTGCCATGTGTCTGACACGTAAGCGCCAGCTCACTTACACGTGTCTGCCATGTCAGCTGAAGCCAGTGCCACGTGGCTTTCCACATCAGCACCCTGTTGACCAGTCAAAACAGGGCAGAGAGTTATCCGCTGCTGCGCGGCTAAGGTACACCTACAGATCTGAACTGTTCAAATTGTTTTGGCCTGATCTGAGCCATTCTGAGTCCGTTTTTGACGATCCAATAGTGGTTTTCAACTATTTGGAGAATTTCGGACACATCCGTACAATCAGATTTTTCATTCGGAGTTTTCTGTAAAAGAAAAGAATACGATGGAGGATTCCACATCAACTTCAGAATCTATGTTCAAGTTAACTCCTTCCAATTATGCAATTTGGAAGTCACGGATGGAAGACATTCTGTTTTTAAAAGACTTGTTTGACCCCATTTTTATAAAGGGGGTTAAACCTGAAGGAGTGAAAGATGATGATTGGATAAAGATGAACCGCAAGACTATCGCTTGTATCAGACAATGGATAGACCACAGTGTGTTCCATCATGTTGTTGAAGAGACAGATGCCTATGCTCTTTGGACAATGTTAAACGACATGTACCAGTCAAAGACTGCCCGAAACAAAGCCTTGGTGATGAGAAGACTAGTAAATTAGAAGTTGAAGAATAGTGTGTTTATCGCCGAGCACACCAGTGAATTTAAAAATCTGGTGAATCAGCTTGCAACCATCAAGATGCGCTTGGACGATGAAATGCAAGCCGTACTACTGCTTAGTTCTTTACCGGACAGCTGTGAGACATTGGTGGTTTCTCTCAGCACCTCTGCACCAGAAGGGAAACTGACCATGAGTATGGTTATAGACGCCATGTACAATGAAGAAACAAGAAGGAAAGACATGGGAGGTAATCAGTCCCATAATCAATCTCATGCTTTTGTCACAGAAGATAGAGGCAGAGACAAAGGTAAAGGAAGAGGTAGATAAAGAAGCAAGAGTGGAGGCAGCTGGAACAACATGAGTAAATCCAGAGACAACAAAGGTCGAGGTAACTCCAGCTTCACTTGCTTTCACTATGGCAAGGAGGGTCACATAAAGAGAAACTGCCCAAGCCGGAAAGAGAAAGGCCAAAGCAGTAAGTCAAAAGGAGATGAGAACACAACAACCACAATAACTGATGAAATACTTCTTACAGTTGGTGAAGAAGAAGATTGTCTTCACGTGGTTGACCACAGCTACACAGAATGGGTGATAGACACAGCTGCATCATATCATGCCACTTCCCATAGAGAACTCTTCAGCTCGTACAACGCTAGAGATTTTGGCACTGTTCGAATGGGAAATTCCAGCTATTCGAAGATTGTGGGTATTGGAGATATTAGTATTCAAACTAATGTCGAGAACAAGCTGGTTCTCAAAGATGTGAGGCATGTTCCAGATTTCCGCTTCAATCTTATCTCCGGAAGCGCCTTGGACCGATAGGGCTATACAAGTACATTCGGAAATGGCTGTTGGAAGCTGACAAGAGGAGCTTTGACAATTGCTAGAGGAGAGATGTCTTCAACACTGTATAAGACTCAAGCGAAGATCTACCTGAAAAGTCTTAATGCAACAGAAGACAAAGAGTCACCGGACTTATGGCACAGAAGACTGGCTCACATGAGTGAGAAGGGATTGCATCTATTGGCAAAGCAATCCAGGATACCCTTATCCAAAGGAAATGTCTTGAAGCCCTGTGATCATTGTCTTTATGGTAAGCAACATTAAGTATCCTTCAGTTCAACGAGTAAGAGGAAAACAGAAGTGCTCAATATGGTATGCTCGGATGTTTGTGGCCCAATTGAAGTGGAGTCATATGGCGGCCGCAAGTATTTTCTAACTTTCATTGATAATGCATCAAGGAAGTTGTGGGTGTATTTCCTGAAGACAAAGGATAAGGTATTTCAGCACTTTCAGGAGTTCCATGTAATGGTAGAAAGAGAAACTGGGAAGAAGTTGAAGTGTCTTCGCACAAACAATGGAGGCGAGTACACTTCCAATGCTTTTGCAGCATACTATGCCAGCAGAGGTATCCGGCACGAGACAATAGTTCTCGGCACTCCACAACACAATGGTGTGGCAGAAAGGATAAACCGCACTATTATGGAAAGAGTCAGATGTATGCTCAAAATGGCAAAGTTGCCAAAGTCATTCTGGGCTGAAGCCGCTCGTACAGCCTGTTATCTCATCAACAGGTCGCCTTCAGTCCCGTTGAATTTTGCGATACCTGAGGAAGTCTGGTCCAGAAGAAATGTGTCATATTCTCATTTGAGAGTCTTCGGGTGTAAGGCCTTTGCACACATCTCCAAGGAAAACAGATAGAAGCTTGATGACAAATCCACTCCATGCATATTTGTGGGCTATTCAGATGCAGCATTTGGGTACAAGGTGCAGGACCTAGTGAACAAGAAGATGTTCAGGAGCAGAGATGTTGTGTTCCAAGAAGACCAGACAGTAGCAAATTTTGAGAAATCTGCAAAGTCTAGAGATGTCATCACTCCAGACTTGTTTCCATCTCCCGAGCCATCACAAAATGCTAGATGTGATGATGTGCAACAAGAAGTGCCAGAGTTGCAGGATCCTATGCCAGAAATTGAGGATCAGGAGGAAAGAGATGAAGACCCGGATGAAGAGGGTGTTGAGCAGGGGGAGCAACCCCTCAAACAAAGGCAACTGGGCCTCAGTTGCGGAGATCTGGAAGAGCTTCCATGCCATCAACCAAATATCCTGCTTCTCAGTATATTATGATTACTGATGAAGGGGAGCCTGAGAGTTTTTTGGAAGCCAAGAGTCATACAGAGAAAGACTGTTGGATACAAGTCATGAAGGAGGAGCTGAGTTCTTTGCAGAAGAACCACACTTATGAGCTTGTTCCACTTCCAAGAGACAGGAGAGTCTTGAAGAACAAATGGGTGTATAAGTTGAAGAAAGATGGAAACGGTAAACTATTGCAGCATAAAGCTCGTTTGGTGGTCAAAGGCTTTGGGCAGAAGAAAGGAATTGATTTTGATGAGATCTTCTCCCCAGTTATGAAGATGACTTCTATTCGAGTAGCTCTGGGATTAGCACCTCACTTGAATCTGGAAGTAGAACAAATGGATGTCAAGATTGCCTTTCTCCATGGTGAGTTGGAGGAAGAGATCTACATGGAGTAACCAGAAGGATTTGAAGTTAAAGGAAAACATAAACTACTCTGCAAACTGAAGAAGAGTCTCTATGGCCTGAAATAGGCACCGAGACAATGGTACAAGAAGTTTGATTCATTTATGGTGGATCACAAGTACACAAGAACGGTGGCAGACCAGTGTGTATATTTCCGAAGGTTTTCAAATGGAAACTTCATTATCCTACTGTTGTATGTCGATGATATACTGATCATCGGACATGATACTACTATGATCAACAAGTTGAAAAAGGACTTGTTGCAGTATTTTGACATGAAGAATTTACGCCCAGCACAACAAATTTTGGGCATGAAGATTGTTCGTGACAGGAAAGCCAAGAAGATATGGCTGTCATAGGAGAAATATGTTGAATGAGTAATTGAAAGGTTCAACATGAAAGATGCCAAGCCAGTCAGCACACCACTGGCCAACCATTTCAATGTGTCAAAGCGTTCGTGTCCCACGACTAGCTCTACAAGGAAAGAAATGGAGACAATCCCTTATTCTTCCGCAGTAGGAAGTTTGATGTATGCAATGGTGCGTACTCGGCCAGATATAGCTCACGCAGTTGGCGTTGTGAGCAGATTCCTCGCCAATCCAGGAAAGGAGCATTGAGAGGCAGTCAAATGGATTCTTCGGTACTTGAAGGGAACTTCAAAGATGTGTTTATGTTTTGGGGGAGCTGAACCAATTTTGGAGGGTTTTACAGATGCCGATATGGCAGGTGATCTTGATGGTAGAAAGTCTACATCAGGATTTATGTTCACCTTTGTAGGGGGAGCTGTTTCATAGCGGTCCAAACTACAAAAGTGTGTTGCTTTATCTACAACAGAGGCAGAGTACATTGCTGCCGCAGATGCTGGAAAGGAAATGTTGTGGTTAAAACGGTTTCTCTAAGAATTGGGCCTACAGCAGGAAGAGTATAAGGTACATTGTGATAGTCAAAGTGCAATTGATTTGAGCAAGAATTCCATGTACCATTCACGTACAAAACACATTGATGTCCGGTATCATTGGATACGAGAAGTGATGGAAAAGCAGCTGATGAAGCTAGTAAAGATTCACACAGACAAGAATCATTCTGACATGATGACCAAGGGTGTCACCAGAGACAAACTGGAAGTTTGCAAGCATCTGATCGGGATGGACTTCAAGTGAGAAGTCAGTTGTCCATGTGGGCGTGGAAGGGGAGAATTGTTAGCTCCATCCACTACCCATATAGTAAGAAGCCCACCATCCACATGGTATGGGTGGCACCATGTGGTAAAGGAAGCTGGTGGGGCAATACCAACTCACCAAAGGTAGATGGTGAGGGTGGCACAACCAAGCCCACTCATGGCTGTCACTTCACCTACTCCTCTTCTCTTGGTTATAAATTGAGATAAGTGAGAAGGGGTTAAACAGAGATATATGGGAGTGATACACTGGCAAAGAATATGCAGAGGAGAGTATAATCTGTGAGTGAGAGAGTTCTATAGAGAGTTGAGGTGTGAGTTCTGTAATCTCCTTCCGGGATAATTCTATAGTGGATACCTTTCCTGTGGACGTAGGCAATTGCCGAACTACGTAAATATTCTTGTGTTATTGTGTGGAATTGATTTCTGGTGTCTCATAGTCCTAACATAAGGTATAATTGAAAGGATCATATGTGAAATTTGCTAAATTAGCAACGATCTTCTCTTTTGATTCAGCAAACACAAGTATCAATCCGTTATATAACCTCATTAGAGATCAAAGCATACTAAGAAAACAAAATATGAGATAAATTTTAAACTTTTATTATTATTATATTCATGATACTTGTACATCTTCTTCATTATCTAATTGTTTCTAAATAACCTCTTGCAGTTCAATGGAAAAAAGACTTACACGGAAACCGAACTTGATGAAGTGCGAGTTAAATGGATTAATTTCGTATTAAAGAATATGAGTTGAAATCCAACATATAAGTATGATATAACTTCCGTTCTTTAAATTCCTAATAAACAATTTTTTTAGTTGGTAAGGAATATATAATCACATCAAGAACATAACAAATTTCATAAAATGTGTAAATTTTACTACATACAAAAGCATTTGCACAATGGAATATAGTAAACTCAGGTACATCCTAGGAAAACTCACAACCTTCACAAAATATCACTCTTACACTCAAGAGTTTGAGATTGTTTCACACTAGATTAGTCTTGTATATCACTCTTGTATTGCATGATACCTAATACAATGAATATATGAATGAACCCAATTCGAAATATATGCCTTCAATGTACTCAACAACTGCAAGAGGATTTTTGATATCACTGCTGTCGATATCTAGAACAGGGTCATCATCGTCATCAACATCTTCCATTTCAACCTCCACCTACAGAATTCATGATGGATATACTGTCACACACATCATTATTTATAGAAACTCAACTCAGTAACAGTAAAATTATTCGTTTCGAACAAGTTGCCTTTTTCTTTATTGTGAAAGGGTAGAGTCTACCAAAACCTAGAGGACAAACTGTATTAAAAAACCATTCTTCTGGATTGGTGCAAAGGCTATCTATTGCTTTCTTAGCTTGCAAAACATAGAAGCTAGAGCAGATTGAATTGTAGTTCTAGTATTTTGAGCTTACTTACCTTGCAAATTTACATAGATGATTCTTGTTTTTGTTAGGGATATAGTCAGCAACATGACTGTGCTCCTTGTTGACCTTATTAAGCAAGGTCAACAAGGCCAATGAAGTGCCTAACATTGTAGATGTTTTAAAGAGTGTTATTGAACCTAATGTCTGTATTAGACCTTAACATTAAAAAAAAAAAAAAGATATTTGTATTGGTTGGACACAAAAATTCTGTATGACTGTATAGTTTTCAGTACACTTTGTACTTTATTGAATACAATATTTATGACTGAATTTGTTTTGTGTCATTGCTTTATAAAGAAACCATTTTTCAGAAAATCCTTAATATCTAAAACAGTTTCAACATGAGTTTGCAATAGAGCCTGTTGTGCTGGATGGAGTTTTTCAATCCCTCTTCTGCTTATATTAAAGAGTGTTGGCAATTTGAACTTTGAAATGCCATGTTTATGGTAACCCAAAATCTTAGGTCTTGTTGAAGCTGATAACTACAGAGAATTGTTGCAATGTCTTTTACTTTGCTTGTCACTCAAAAAATAAATGCTCTCCTTCTTTTCTCTTTCATCATTTCATCTCTTTCTTCTCTTTCTATCTACTCTCTATTTATATTTTTTTCTTATCTGAAAACAGATACACCAGCACATAATTGTTAAAATCTTGGTGGAATTGCTCAACACTCAAATACTGGAATTGTGGGGGATTGTTCATTTGTTTGTTCTTTTGGAGTTGACCCATCTTGACTTGGTATATTAATTGCTTTTCTTATGCTTCTATACAAAAATAGTAAGTTTATTTATATGCTTCTAACGGTTTATGAATTAATTTGTATTTTTATTTTTCAGGTCAGAAATTTCATGGAGAGATGCAAAATATGGTCAAAGAATTCAACAACTTCGTTTTTTTAAGTTTTTTTTTTCATTTTTTAATATATGTAATCATAGTTAAACATTTATTAATTTCTTTGTATATACTTTTGAATATTTAACTTTCATTTATAAAATATATGACGTTATTTCATTCAATATATGGCTGTGATTCAAAATATAGTATAGAATGTGTATTAAATTCTTCAAATGCGCGTACAAAAATAATATTGATTATTCTTCAAATATGTTGAATTCTTTTCTTTTTATCACAGGTTTTATTAGTTATTAATCACACTTAAAAGATGTGATGTAAATGTTTTTAATCACAATTAAAAGATGTGATCTAAATGTTTTTAATCACACTTAAAAGATGTGATCTAAATATTATTCATCACACTTAAAAGATGTGATGAAATCATTTTTAATGACACTTACAAAGTGTGATAAAAAAATGACTCCTTTTAATCACACTCCCAGATACCACACTTTAATAAAACTTAAAAAGTGTAATTAAAACACATACATCACATAAAAAAAAAGTATGATCTTTATCTATATTTGTATATTTGTAGTAGTGTATGTTTAATGGTAATAGTTGGGAATGAAATTGGAAAACACTATAGTTGACTTCATTCATTTGAAAATTCAACCAGGAATTACTTAAAATCATGGAATTTTCTCTACCAAAACAGATCCAGTACATTTTGTCTTTCCTATTATTTGAAATGAGCTATGTAATACTCTTATATATATATATATATATCGTATTACTCAGAAAAAAAATATCAAGCAGGATTAGAAATTCCAGAAATTCTTTTCACCCTAGGTAATGGGTTCAAAAGCACGCATGTGTCAATGACTTCTATTTTTTCATTCCACCTCAGTTAAACTACAAGTTAACATGTCTTTCTATAATATCTCAGCCCGTGTTAATTTTGGTTTAACTCATCCAAACCAGCTTAACCAATTTTTTCTCATTTTACTTCAATAAGTGCTACCTCTACCATCTCATGAATTCGTTCATTCTGAACTCTATCTTTTCTAATTTTATGACATATCCACCTTAGTATACCACCACACTCGATAATCAAACTACCCTATAGTACTAAAATTAAAAGATGTTCCATTTTGTTTATAAATGGACCCCTAAGTTTCAGAGCCTTTACTGTGCTCAGGAAGAGGGAGGTGGACTTAAAACTTGCCACTAATACTCTGTTTGTTTGTTTGGTGACAAATATTTTTTAATGAAAAAGATTTTCAACGAAAAATATTTTTTTATATTTAGTGGTGGCGGTGGTGAGATGAAAGTGGAGGTGATGGCATGACAGCAGCAATAATGGCAACAATGATGGTGGCAGTGCGGTGGTGGAGGTGAGAATGGCAATGGTAGTGTGATGTGGTAACATTGGTAAGATTTTAATTTGGAAAACCTTTTTTGCTTTTTAAAATGGAAAATATTTTATGTCTAAATAAGTTTGTTTTCCATTGATCATGAAAAAAAAATTTCATTGACTTTCATTTTCCATTATACAAAAGCACCTTCTGCCCATATAAACATAGTGTAAATCTACAGATAGTAAATAGCAAACTTATCAACTCTTCATTGTTCAAGAAATAAAAAGCTAATTTCAAGATTCGTAATTAAGTTAAAATTTTTAAAAGAGGATACAGATGAAAAAAATCACCAAAAAGACAATGTTGAAGCAGAGCATATCTTCACTAGTTGCATTCCGAAACTGAGACACTAATTCCTGGAACCAAAAGCTGAAATTTAATCAACACTTACATAAAATAGACATAGAGTCCTTTTCACCAGTCATACTTTCAACCAATTTCTAACTTCTTTGTTTCTGCAATAAAATCTGAGTTTAAGTGTTTTTTTTTTTTTTTTGGGGGGGGGGGGGGGGGGGGGGGGGGGGGCGGCTGGTTAGATTTGAAGAAACAAATTCAAATAATTGGCTTTTGGGCAAATACTGAAAATTGAGTGGCCAGCAATACAGACAAAAGGAGAGACATTTGTAATGGACCTGGAGATAATGAAGCCTTGGAGTTCCATATTTTCCAGTACGCCCTTCTGGCCTATGACTGTTGGTGAACATAGAAGAGAATATTTAACATTGAAATCACAACAAACAATGCCTTCATTTACCACAGTTCTGCAACAATCATTGAAAACTAGGGTTTAGAAATAAGATTGAGAGGGAGACGTAATGTTCCAACCTAGAAAAAATTCAATACAACCGTGATATCAGGTCATCATGCATATATACACATGATATCACCAACTAATAAAATCTTGTTATTTGCTCATTATGTATAAATCTCAATCTCACCATGATCAAATTGGAAGTTCATGGAAGTTATGAAAATAATATGGGTAGATTTAAAATATGAATTCATTAACATGTATTAGGTGATAATTAGTTAATGATACCACGTGCATGATGATGTGGTATTACCATTGCATTCAAGTTGTACTCGTGCCGAAGAGGTGACATGTTTAGTTTGCATTTGTAAAATGTTTTTTAAAATAATAAAAACTAATTTGATAAAAATAAATAGGAAAATGCATGAGACCCCTAGTGGGGGTGCTGGGGGGGTCTCTTCCTATTGGCCAAAATAATTGTTTTTTTTTTTTTCTTTTTTTTAATTTCCAGCCAATGGCAGCGCGCCACGTCACTCGGGGTGCCACTGGGGGTCGGAAGCATCACCGAAATAAATATTACAAATATATTTTAAATTCTAAAAAATTATTTTCGCCTTCAACACAGATAAAATTATATAAAAATAATAAATATTTTTTATTTTTTTATTCTTTTATTTTTTCCATGAAATTAATTTTCATTTGAAAAAAGAAATTTTAAAACAAGTTTATGAAAACCAAACATATTTTGAAAATCATATTTGCCAAGTGGGTATTGGGTAAACCCGTAAATCAGTGGGAAGTGGGTGGATTTGGGCCTGGAGTTCAAACCCAACAAGCCCAATTTCGGAAATGGCAGTCCAATTATAGAAAAATATAAATGGGTAATTCTATTTGTGAGGAAATATCATTTTGCTACTCAAATTTCTATGTGGTTTTTAATTTGACTCTTAGATTTCGATTAATATTAATTTTACATCTAAATTTTCAAAATTTTGATCAATTTGGCCCCTGCCGTTACATTTCGTTTATAATTAGACAGATTGTGCTGACGTGACACCAAAGTTTATTTGGAATTTCATTTTACCCTCCAAACTGTATCTTAAAAATCAATTTGCCCCCTAAATATAAAAAAAAATAAATTTAAATATTTAATAAATATGTTTTTTTATCTCAATAATGAAAAAATTAAATTTTAAATAATATATACTTTGCAATATATATATATAAATCCTCATTTAGAATTATTTTGAGACTATGAAGTATGTGTATTTCGACAAACATACCATACTCGTACCGGTACTTACTGAATTTTGAAATTTTTTTCTCATTCAATTTTGAAATTAATTGGGGTAATAAACCAGTTACAATTGCATTCGTACACACATATAGAGCAGCCAAAAAAATTTTGACTCAATAAGTTTTTCCATAATCGACTTGAGATAATTTGAGATCTATGAAGCACAAGTACGGGTATGAGTACTAGTATTGGTACAATACAAGTACGTCGACACGGAAAAATTCGAAAAAAAAAAAAAAGAGGGTATGGGTATGGCTTAGGCTTAATACGTTTGTAAAAAAATATTTGTTTTTAATTTAAAATAATACAAAAATTGATTAAATAGCTTAATTTGTTAAATTCAACATACAATTGACATTTAATATCAAAAGTACATGTATAAGATAAATAAAAATTAAATATCATCCTGGTTGATAACTATTTCGTTTTCAGTTTATATTTACAAAAATTTTAAAAACAGTTATAAAAACTTGTTTAATAATTTTTTTGGTTTATAAATGGCTGTTTCAGTTTATAAATTTGAGAAAAAAAACGTAAACTCAAAAAATGAGTTTACGTTGATTTTTAAATAGAAATTTAAAAATTTGACTAACAATTTTTTTTCCAAATAATTTTTTTTTCAATTAAATTTTTTTCCAATTAATTTTTTTTTCCAATTATAATATGTATGATCACATTGTCATAAATAATAAAAAATAAATATAAATATTTTAGGCCTATACAAACATATTTTTAAGTTTATATTTTAAAAATGTTTCAAACATTTTGTTCAAGCCAAACGCGTTTGTAGTTTATATTTTTTAAAAAATAAAAAAAAAACCAGTTTATAAAAAATTTGTAAACATAAACAAAAAACGTGAACGTTATCAAACGCTACCTAAATAACTTATAAACCATAACTTAATTTTAAAATCATGCTAAGAACAAAATTAAAAATGAAAAAGAAGTCTAATAAAATGAATTATATCCTTGTAGTAAAAGAAGATATATTTTTTCGACTTAGGTACAGCACGACTTGGGTATATACTAGATATGTCTGGGTATGCCAAAATTAAGAAAGAAAATTTTGAGATGTTTTGTGTATCCGGTATGTATGGAGAAATAACATACGTCGGTAAATATCCGGTATAAGTATGACATGTTTGTTGAATTATTCATGCTTTATAGTCTCAAGATGATTCTAAATAAGAATTATTATATTTATTATTATTTTTTTGCAAAATATATATTATTTAAAATTTAATTGTTTTATATTTGGGGGGGCAAATTGATTTTTAAGCTATAGTTTAGGGGATAAAATGAAATTCCAAATAAATTTGGGTGCCGCATCAGTACATTCTGTCCAATTGTAGACAAAATGTGACAGTAGGAGCCAAATTTATCAAAATTTTGAAAGTTTGGATGTAAAATTGATATTAATCAAAATCTGAGAGTCAAATTGAAAAACACGTGATAGTTTTGGGAGGGGGCAAAATGATATTTCCTCTTCTATTTGCATCCAAATAATAACTTAATACGTCCAATTAAAATTCTTATTATACCCTAATGTAAATTTATTAGGACATATAACCAGGAAGTTCTATTTTGCTATTAAGATTACTGTTGAGTCCTATCAACTTTGAGTATATACAATTAAATCCTATTTGTTATAAAATATTTCTAAAAAGTTCATTATTTCATAATGGTGCATATTATCTCAATTTTACCCTTCTCATTTAATATGAACAATAATTTATAAATAATTTTAACTTAATTAAAATTAAAAAAATTAATTGAATAAAATATTTATATTATATTAAAAAATATAAGTAACAATCGGATCAAAACAACTTCAGTATAAAAGGCGTCATTTTTTTATTATTTCCAATTATGAATTTTATTTAGTATAAATAATTTAAAAAGGTTAAATTTTATTAAACTTTCAAAGAGTTATGAAAAATAATACTATAAAAAAATTATATATTTCTCAATGCATGAGATAGTTGATAAATCTTATACTTATATTTTTATTTATGAAAATTCATTTAATTCAACAATTAAAAATATTATTATTATAAAATTTTAAATAAATTAAAATTATTTATGAATTTTTTGGTTCATATTCTAATGAAAGATAAAATTTTAAAAAATATATATAAATATATAATATTATCAATAATTGAACTTTTTAATAAGAATTTATAAAATAAAAAAGAAAATATAACTCGTTTGTCGATATTAAAATTTGATATAACTCAATAGTAATTTTTGAAACAAAATTAAACTTATCGATAATTTTTTCATTGTGGCTTATAATATTTTAATAAAATATCATAATGTTTACAATTAAAAAAAAATATAATTTTGCTTAGATTAAAAATACTTTTGAAATTATTGTTCATAAATGAGAGGTAAAATTGAGATAGCATACACCATTATCAAATAATGAACTTATAGGGAATGTTTTATGAAAAATAGGACTTAGTTGTCCATATTAAAAATTGATAGAACTCAATTGTAATCTTAAGAGTAAAATAGGACTTAGTGATTATTTTCCAAATTTACTAATAAGAACAGTACATATTAAACACTAAATTTATTTTATTTTATTTTATTGTTTTTGTTATGGTACACCCAAACGACTTATACGTATTCTTCATATTCAACCCTTTTCATCTTCGTTCCTAAATTTCAATTATTTTCTCTTAATTTTCTTCCTCATTCCAAAACCTCATTTCATGATCACTCGAGCAAAACTCACCATTATCATTAAAAGAAATAACCGCAATGAGAAATTTGTTTAATAATTTTTGGAAGGATTTTTCAAAGTCAAGCTACCATGCATCTATGATGTTAGGTCCCTACTTGTTGCCCATTCTGCAAACAAGCTTGGTTTAATTGAGTTGTAATTTTTCCTTGTTTTTTGTCTTCTCGCTTGAGCGGGAAAATCTATGCTCGAGCGGAGTTCTCACACTCTCAGTAGTTTGGCTTGTCTGTAAAAATACTGGGAGTTGTGTTTTTACGCTTGAGCTTAAATTCCAACGCTCGAGCGTAGACTCTGTTTTGTTAGAAAAATTTTGAGGTCTTTACTCGAGATGTTCCAATCAAAAGTGATAGCTATTGAGGAGGCTCAGGATGTTGAGAATCTCAAGCTTGATCAATTGGTTGGAAACTTGTAAACTTATGAAGCCCACCAGATTTCTAAGAAAAAAACAAAATGATAGTGTGACTTTTACCAGTGCTCATGAGACGGCTAAGACCCCTAAGGTTGAGTTTGATCTAGAGTCCGAAATGATGTGATTTTTACCAAACAGTTTAAAAAAAAAATTTAAAGAAAACGAAGCCTAATTTTAAGGACTCTAATTCAAAAGATAAGGGTAATGATAAATTCAAAACTTTTCCACCTAAAGTTGCTCCAAAAACGGAGAAGAAGACTGTAAAGGGGCAAGGTGTCAAGTGTTATGAATAGCAAAGGTTTGAACATATTGCACTTGAATGTCCATCTAAAAAGAACCGAATGAAAGTCTATACAGCGACTTGGGATGATGAAAGTGGATTAGAGCAAGAACCTGAAGAAATCGAATCCGGTGAAGACGGAGATAGTACCTACATGGCATTTTGGTCTACTATCACTCAACCATCTCCAAAGCTAGTTGAGTTTGCTCGTGGTCAGAGTTTACACCATGATCCTATCTTTGATGGGAGTAATTACTTATTCTGGAATATCCGAATGAGGATGTATCTTAGAGCTCATGACCCTGAAGGTTGGCAAGTAATTGAAGAGGATGTTGAACGTGCTGATAGACAATCTAAGCAATCAAAGAGTTCTAAATACAATCCATGAAGCAATTTCTAAAGAAGAACAACAACAGATTGCTCACTGCACAAAGGCCAAAGATGCATGGGACATTCTTAGTCAAGTCCATGAAAGAGGAGAGTCATCTTCATAACCATCCATCAACTTTCATGCCTTAGTTGCTCGACTAAATGAGATCGAGAAGAAAAAGAAGCAAAAAGAAGATGATAAAACGTCAGAAGACAATGATGAGATTCATGGTGATGACCTACAATAAGCTTATGAAAAGTTTTACAATGAATCTCTGAACTTTTCCAAGATCAATAATAAACTGACTTTCAAGCTCAAAGCATGTGAAAGCGAGAATGTTAAGTTAAAGGAAGAGATTGCATCAGCAAAAAAGGAGGTCATCAAGATCTCCAATAACAGGCAAGACCTCTGTGGAAAACTTCATTCTTGTGAGATCGAAAGGAATGAACTTCTAAAAGGCACATATGAAGAGAAGATTGAAATCCTTGAGATGTCACAAACTGCATTGGAAGAGCTGGTTGGTCAGAAAGAGAAAAAATCAAAGATGCTAGAGCCACGATTGATATGTGGAACACAGGGTCAAAGACACTAGAAGATAAAATTGGGTCTGAACAGATGAGTTGTGACAAAAGTGGGATAGGCTACAATGATACAACATTTCAAAAGGGACAAGCCTCAACATCACATGACATCAAGACTCAAACAAAGAGAAAACTGAAGGTTCATCAGGGTGATACCTCTCTTCATCAACCTAAAGGGGGTAAGATCAACAAAAGGGAGGTAAAACCTGTTTTTGTTTGTCATCATTGTGGTAGGTATGACCACATTCTCTCTTATTGTTATGAGTTGTTTGGTAAGGTGTCTTAATAATATTTCATGGGTTAGGAGACAATCTTACATGTCTAGGCAGAACACCAAGATTCATGATGGTGTTGACAACGCTAAGACATTTACCAAGACTGCCAATCTTGTTTCTGTTAAGACCAAAAAGATATGGGAGAGAAAGAGTGACTTGTTTACACTGCATTGAAAGCACATGACTCACACATGTGGTATCTTGATAGTGGGTGCTCTCATCACATGTCTAGTGACAAATCCTACTTCACATCACTTGAAAAATATGAAGGAGGAATTGTTACCTTTGGACATGGTGGCACTTCTGGAGTCATTGGTAAAGGCTCTATAAGTGTGGCCGGTCTTTCCAAGTTCGAAAATGCCTTACTTGTTGATGGCCTTAAAGCGAACATTTTGAGCATCAATCAAAAGTGTGATTCCCACCATGAAGTATTATTTTCAAAAAAAAAAATGTGAAATTTTGGATAAGAAGGGAAATACTGTCATGCATGGGGTTCGCACATCTGATAACTGCGATGGGATTGTTACCACAAATGATCTCACTTGCCACTCAGCCATCATAAGTAATCTTGACCTGTGGCATCAAAGATTAGGTCACATGAATTTCAAAGACCTAACTAAGATAGCCAACAAAGAACTAGTGAGAAGAGTACCCAAAATAGGTAAGAATGTGAACCATGTGTGTGGACCATGTCAACTTGGGAAGCAAACTCATGTCCCGCATAAAAAGGTGAACAACTTAATAACCAAACGTCCTCTTGAACTTGTTCATATGGATCTTATGGGATCTACTCGCATTAAAAGCATTGGAGGTAAAAGATACATTTTTTTTAACTATTGATGATTACACTCGCTTTTCATGGGTTAATTGTTTAAGAGAAAAATCTCATACGTTTGATGCTTTCCAGTCGTTAGTCTTTAAAATCCAAAATGAACAGGGTGTTTTTATTGGGCGTATCATAAGAATCCAAACTGATCATGGTCGTGAATTTGAAAATAGCTCATTTTCAAATTTTTGTGATATGCATGGAATTAAGCATGATTTTTCTACACCTATTACTTTACAGCAAAATGGAATTGTTGAGCGGAAAAATAGGGTAGCCCAAGAGATGGCTAAGGTCATGCTTTTTACCAAGAAAGTTCCTCCAAAATTCTAGGCTGAAGCCTTGAATACCACTGTTTATGTTGTGAATCGTGTGTATTTAAAGCCCAGCACTTTACAAACTCCATATGAATTGTAGAAAGGGTTGAAACCTAATGTAAAATACTTTAAAACATTTGGGAGTAAATGTTACATTTTCAAAGATAGAGAGCCTTTGGGAAAATTTGACTCCCAAAGTGATGAAGGTATTTTTCTAAGGTATTCAACCACCAGTAAAGCTTTTCGTGTCTATAACCTGCGTACTTTATTTTTAATGGAATCGATCAATGTGGTTGTAGGTGACACAGGTTCTCCTACTCCATCTATACATGAGGAAGAAAATGGTGAGTCTCCAATCCTAGATACTAAACCACAAAGTCAAGGAGAAACACAAGGTTAAGCCCAAGAAGGTGAGCAAAGAGCAACTTCTATGGTAAGTTCGAGTCCAAAAAGTGCACAAAGAGACACCACCTCTGATGCTCCAGTCACTACTAGTCCAGAGTTAAAACTATCAACAAGGATAAAACTGAATCATCCAGTTCAACAGGTAATTGGAAGTGTTTTAGACCGAATGAAAACCCAAAAACAAATTCGGGAAGAGGTAACTCATATGTGCTATGTTTCATTAATTGAACCTAAGAATGTAAAAGAGGCCTTACTAGATGATAGTTGGGTTAATGCAATGCATAAAGAATTAGATAAATTTGAATGTAACAACGTTTGGACTCTTGTCCCCAGACCTAGAGACATGAATGTGATAGTGTAGCTCAACTTTTCACGCTTTTTTCAGAAGACGAATAAGCCCAACAGTATCGGACTCCTGCGGTTCTGAATTTGATCTCACAAGTGCAATGTGAAATAGATAAACACCAAAGAGTCAAAATCTGGCAAATCTTTTGGAAAATCGATTTTGAATCAAATTTTCAAAAATGAACTGCCTTGCCAGATACAGAGTCGCCACCTAAATATTTGTTAGAAAATTTAAGAAACCTAAGACTCGTGCCAAAGGCCACTTATCCGTCATCACCAAGAGTGTCTCGGCTCGGAAACTTAGGTACCAGAGGGAAAGGTCATGAATTGAGCACCCCTGCTTGCCCAATCAAAGATTGGCCTCTACTAATCATGATGTGAATTTTATTTACATTATATGCTCTTGTTCCGATTATTAGGTTAGCATTACTATGTGATGTGCACACACAGAAGTATAGACTAACTTGCAAAAATTGGAACACTTGATTTCATGTTTGTTTTTGAAAAGAGTTTGTGAATGTGCCACTTTAAAAAGTGGGCTCAAATGTACATGAATCAAACTATCTCAATTCAAGCAATTAGCCTTCATCCACAGGCATTCAAACAGTTTATCATATAAACACTTAGTCTCATGGTGAACATGCTTAACATGGCAACAATCACACACATGCGATACGCTAAAGCACAAAATGCTCACCTAGTACTCCGAGGTGAGTCAAAAGAAACAAAAGAGTTAGAAAATATGCATGCTCCTAACTAATGCAATATGACTAATGCAACACATGCGATATGCAATTACTAGGCTCGGCTATTAATATGGAGTATGAATCAATTTGATAGCATGCGGTCTAAGCACGTATTCAAAGAAGTATTAACTAACAATGTAAGTTAGAATGATGAGCCGAACCTCATGCATGCAAGACAAGTGGATGCAAACATGAGAAATGCTAAAAGAAACATTATGTTCTAAGCTAACCATCATAAGCAAGTAAATAAAAGGGAGAAAGACATAGGGTTGGAAGACATACACATTATTACAATTGTGCCATTGCGCAGAAGAGTCCGAATAAACTAACTAGATAAGCTAATTAACTAGCTATTACAAAGAGAATTAACTAATTATGCTAGCTAGTTATTACAAAATCACAACTAATTAACTATTCTAGCTAATTATTACAAATTGAAACTAACTAATTACTTACACTAATTAATTAATTACAAAATTCTAATTAGCTAACTAATTAATTACAACATGAAATAAAGTAACTAAATTAACTAATTAGTCTCGGGAAGTGAGGGATGCTCATGCATGCATGGATTTCCACCTGAAAAGCACACTGTTCTACTGCCATAATGCTTCTGTTGCACACTAGAACATCTTTCACCTCAGCCACTGCTCTGTTTTGTTCCAAAAACATTGCTGCTCAATTTAACAAAAGTGGCCGGCAGGCCAGAAGTGGTGGCCGGCCGGCCACAAATAGTAGCCTGCTGGCCACAAATAGTGGCATGCCGGCTACTGATGCTTGGTTCCCCCCTGCTGCAACAGGAAGCATACAGAGCACAAAACATGGTATTCTCAAGGTATGTTTGTACACCTTACCCCTCCTTATCATCAAACAACATCAAAGGAGTGGCAAGCTCAATTCACAAGCCATCAATCGATGCAACTTCATTGCATGATGGCCTATGAACCAAGGTGTACAATTTCATTAAATGCATAATAAAAGACTCTCAAACCGTCTCCCTATCATGAATTGATCAAGGGAAGTGGTTGACCTTGGAAACTTGAACCATTTCATCACTAGCAAGTATGAAATGCCTCAAGTTTCCATGTGTTCAATTAACGTTCGATTGAACACCAAATTGATTATTATCTTGCATCACTTCTAGTCCCAATTTTATTACATCATTTTAATTGCCAACCATTCTTTAACCAATTGAGTCCAAAAGTGAGCTTTAAGTCCTCTAATGGAAAGGAGCACCAAACCAAGAGTTGTTTTAGGCATGAGAGAAGTGTCATGCCATTGGTAATGAACCCCCAAAGGAATTAAACCATTAAGCATAAGACCTCAATAAGCTTAAATAAGCAACTAGTTTGAAACAACTTTCAAAGCAAATAAAAAGCCAAGAAACGTGGGAGGTTGCAGGGATGATTAAAGGATGAAAACAAGTATGAAAAGCTTGAAATAAATGCTATCAACTCAAATAGGTTGGTGGCTAAGGTCGAAACCACCAAGCCTATGAGGACAATTACGTTACAAGCATGCAATACAAGGCTCAAATGCAATGAACAACCAAAAACAGTCCTAAAACAATGCTAAAGCAGTCCAAAAACATGCTGGAATTTAGGTAAAAATAGCTAAAACATAGAGCTAGTTAAGCTAGTAAACAAGCACAAGGAGGGGAGGCTACTCCCTCCATTTTTGGGACCTCAAAATAAATTTTTTAGCCTCTGAAAAGCTTTGAAATTTAGTGGTAAAAAGCTCAAAAAAAGTTGAAAACAAGGTGGGAAATACAAGGGTAAAAGCCTATGAAACAAGGTTCAAAGAAGGGTGATCCACCCCTCTATCTTTAATGGCTTTAAACCACAAGTTTCAGCCAAAAATATAGTTTCAAAATAGTCCAAAAATAGTAAGAAAAGATGAGGAAAAAGTAGTGTAGAGAAGGCCAAGGTTATACCTCTTGAAGAGGAATAACCCTTTGTTTCACAAACCACAAGTCTTTCACTCTTAAAGGTTGAAATTTGGACTCAAGAATCTCAGCAAGGAGAGCTCCAATATTGGTTTACGAAGTGTAGAGAGAGAATGTATAGGTTGCAAGATAGAGATAGAGAGAGAATTTCAAGTTTTGGTCCCTTTGGAATTTTTTGTAACCTAAAAACATGAAGGAAGGTCAAGTATATATAGAAAAACATGAGCCTCAGTCAAAAATATCTATATACAAACAGCTGGAGCTTTTGGGGACAGCTGGCAACAAATATCTAGGCTTTACACAAGTGGCTGGCAGGCCAAAAGTAGTGGTCGGCCGTCCACAAATAGTGGTCTGCTAGCCATAAAAATCTGCTTCGTCCAACTTCAAATAGGCATATCTTCTTCATTCGGACTCGGTTTTAGGTGATTCTTGAATCTAAATTGAAGCCCCATAAGTCTAATTCCAATGGTGGCAGTCATACATCTAAATTCTAAGTGTGAAAAGAGATATGACTATTTTAGTGAAGGTTGCTCATTTCTATCTTAATCGGATTGATACCTAACTTCAAACGGCCATATCTCCCTCATCCGAACTTGGATTTAGGATATGCTTGAGTCTAAATTGAAGCCCCGGAAGTCAAATTTCTAATGGTGGTGGCCTCACAACTAAAGTCTAAGTGTACAAAGAGATATCCCTATTTTAGTGAAGGCTGCTCAGTTCTCTCTTAACAGTCTCATGCTCAACCATTTCCCCAACTAGTTTTCTTCCCTCCCATCCTATTTTCTTAAACTCCAATCCTTTAAATAAGATGTTTTAAAGATTTTTCAAAGAGTTCACCTCCTTTTCATTTATTTCCACTTTGTCCTTACTTGGTTTACCGAAAAGTGCAATTTTTAACGAAATGCGAGTCCCAGGACATCGTAGAAACATTTGAAAAAAATATTTTAGAAAAGAGGGTTTTAAGGTCTAAAATAGTTTTGGTAAAAAATTGGGTGTAAGGTTGGGATTTAAAGCTCTTCTTGCTGAAGAAATCGAACGTTTGTACAACATAACTTTCATCATCAAGTGATCAACCTGAGACGCCCAAGTCTTAAGGGCGGTAAAAAATGGGGTGTCTACAGATATTTACCAAGTGGATCTTTAAAAATAAATCTATTAAGAGTGATACTGTGGTTAGAAATAAAGCTAGGTTAATTGCTCAAGTCTATACTTAAGTAGAGGGTGTTAGAAATAAAGCTAGATTGGTTACTCAAGGCTATACTCAAGTAGAAGGTGTTGATTATGGTGAGATGTTTGCCCCAGTTGCACGTCTCGAATCTATTCGTATTTTACTTAGTGTTGCATGCTTTCTAGGGTTCAAACTGTTTCAAATGGATGTGAAAAGTGCCTTTCTAAATGGGTACATGAAAGAAGATGCTTATGTTTAGTAACCGAAAGGGTTTGAGAACCCAAAATGTCCTCATCATGTCTACAAGTTAGACAAGGTGTTATATGGGTTGAAACAAGCCCCTCAAGCTTGGTATGATAGACTTACTAACTTGTTGCTTGATAATGATTTTCAAAGGGGTAGTGTAGACAAGACCTTGTTTGTGAAACATACTAAGTCTCACATACTTGTTGCTCAGATTTATGTTGATGATATTGTGTTTGGATCCATATCTGATTCTCTTGTGAAATATTTCTTGGATTGCAAGACATATGAGTTTGAAATGAGCATGATGGGGGAGTTGTTTTACTTCTCAGGTCTTCAAATTAAACAGTTACCTTCGGGTACGTTTGTCTCTCAAACCAAGTATGCCAAAAACCTTGTGTCTAAGTTTGGTCTTGAGTCAGCCAAACATGCTTGTACTCCCATGAGCACGAGTTTTCACCTCTCCAAAGATTCCTCTGGCACTGATGTTGATTCTACCCTTTGTAAGAGTATGATAGGGAGTCTCTTGTACCTCACAGCTAGACGGACTGACATTGCATTTAGGTGTTTGTGCCCGTTACCAAGCCTGTCCCAAAGAGTCTTATCTTCTTGCAGTCAAACAAATCATTAAGTATGTTAATGGGATATTGGTATATGGGATTTGGTTCTCGACTGACACTACATCTGAAATCACTTGTTTTTCTGATATCGACTGGGCCGAGTGTGCTGATGATCAGAAGAGCACATTCGAAGGGTGTTTTTACCTTGGGAATAATTTGGTTGCCTGGCATAGCAAAAAGTAAAATGCTATCTCTCTTTTGAGCGCTGAGGCTGAGTACATTGTTGTAGGGAGTTGTTGTGCACAAATGTTACAGATGAAGCAAATGCATCATGATTGTGGTATAGACCAAGACACTCTCACCTTTTTCTATGATTATACAAGTGCCATTAACATCTCTAAAAATCTTATCCAACACTCTCGCACTAAACATATTGACATTCGTCATTATTTCATTCGAGAGTTAGTTGAAAAGGGCCTTGTAGTTCTTGAACATGTACCTACTGAGTATCAAAAAGCTGATATTTTTACAAAATCCCTTAATCTTCTTATGTTTGAGTTCTTTAGAAAGACCTTGGGTGTAGTGCTCAGTAACTAGAGTGTGTCTTGTTGCATGAGTGGGTGTTACTATATGGCGATTTGTGTACTTGGATGTTATAATCTCATTACCATTGATTCTTGTCATCTTTGCACTTGGACTTAATGAACACCTCTGATACTGCTTGCAAGATTTCATTTATCTCTGTTCATAGCTCATTCTAAATACTCATGCTCATTGACTTCATGATCTCATTTGGCACACATTCTTGAGATAAACTGTTGCAGGGGTTTCCGCATAAGTGATCAATTCTCTCTATGGACTTCTAATATTGTCTCTTATCCATTACTAGAGGAATTGACCTATACTAGCATATCATGGGTAATGTTGAGTCTCTTAACCATCCACCATCTAGTTTCACTTCTACGGTTTCTCCCTCACTTCTTTGTAGTTTGGGCATTAGGAAAAAGCTACCTCAGAGCCACCAACCAGGCCATCCTTATTGTTTTCATACTTCTCTGGTTTGGTCTCCATACTCTTGAGCGTGCATGCCACCAGTGAGTGCCTACAAACAAGAAAAGTCAAAAACCAAATAAATAAAAAATAAAAAAAGGGACTCATTGATTGAGGGGGAGCCTTTGCATTTACTCAACAAATACCTCTTGATGTCTAGTGGTTTAACTTTTCTCAGTAATGTTTAGATACTCTTGCCAGAGGTTCAGCCATCCGATCACTACTAGGATTAACTCTAGTTTTGTGGCATCTCAAGGATTACACACACACACACACACACACATTCTTTATGTGAGCTCTCATGTTTGTCTCTGAGTTATGTATTCATATGGTGCTTATGATTATTGATCTTTGTTTATCTGTTCTACTCATGATACTGTCCTTCGTCTTGTCCAACTTGCGAGATTGCCGATTTTATGGTTTGTGGATTATCACATGTAAGCATCACATTCTTGCTATTGTACTAATCCTCTCTTGTTTCAGGTCTCACTTAACAGTGTGAGTTGTTTTCACTTGCTCAGTAGGATGGTTTCTAAACTTGATAGTTTTTTCTTCCACGATCGAGTGTCAACTCTAGCACTTGAGCGGATATTTTACTCATTCAGTACTTTTGCAGAGGCACTAAACTTTTGGGAGCATGTTTTTTGCGCTCGAGCGCATGAGTCTTGGCTCAAGCGTAGCCCCGCGCATAAGTGAGTCCATTCGAGCGTTGAGTCTCCTGCTCGAGTGGTAAGCCCGAGTGTAAAATCTTCAACGTCTTTTCAAGCTCATTTTTTTCCCCCTTTTCACGTCTGTCTGTCTCTCACTCCTAGGGCTCCGATTGTGACATGGTTTTCCATGTGCTTCGGTGTTCTTCTCCTTTATCTTTATCTTTGGTAAGTCTCTCTTCTCATTTTGTTTGTTGTTGCCGTTTCTCTCTATTAGGCATCTGTGTTGGGTGTTATTTGTGGTGTTTTGGCTCTATTTATTCATACACTTCCATCGTGGGTTTGAGTGTTTTGGAATTTTATTTTTTTTTTGGTTGTTCTGTGAGTTCCTACTGCCCATGTTCATTGTTTGTTTGTCCATCCCTCCTTGGCTGTGTGCTTTATTTTCTACTCTTCTCTCTGTGTGGCCATTGCTGCTACTGGTTTCTTGTGCTTTGGATTCTGATATATTTGGATTTTGGTCACTAATAGTTTTTGGTTTTGTAGTTTGTTATTATTAGTTTTGTTATTAATATTTTTTTTAATACTAATGGTTTTGGTCTGTGCCTTGGTTTTGGAAAGAGGTGTGTCTTGTCTGGTTGGTGTTGGTTTTGATGTTGGGTTTAGCCATGTCTACCTCCAAATGTCGAAAGTCCACTGCTAACGCCCTATTTTTAATTCTGATCAATTCCCCTCTAAGGAAAAAGCCAAGAATTTTTGCAAAGCCTACATCTCTCGAAAAGTCCATCTTGAACGGAATGTCCAACTAAACACTTTTGAGTCCATCCCTATCCGACCTGTCTTTCAACCTTTAGGTGGTGACCTCGTCCTTTCCTTTTCTGGGCGTCAAAATTTGGATTGGGTCCGTGAGTTTTACTGCAATATTGAGGGAGTTGGTGATATCGGTCCTTCCTATAAAACATGGGTTAGATCAAAGGAAATTGTTGTCGAACAGGACCTCATTCATTCTCTCCTCGGCATTGGCCCAGTTTTCAATGTTCGCTTCCCTTTCTTTGTTCGTCCCACTTGTGACTTCCATGAGGTGGCTACTAAGTTGTATGGTACATCTCGAACCTGGATCCAAGAGGCCTTAATCAAACAGAATGAACTCCTTCCTAAGTTTAGTTTGCTTAACCTCATCGTTTGTGCCAATCTTATTGTCACCACCCATAGCTCTGAAATTAACCAAGACCAAGGTTATACCCTCTACTGCATTGATCACCAATTTCCCATCAATCTTGCCACTCTTATCCTCCGCAAGATGATCGCCGTTATTGGAAACAAACAGTTAGGGTTACCCTATGGTTGTCTAATCTACCGTCTCCTATCCACACTCGAGGTCCAAGTCTTAGAAGATAATGAGTTTGCCACTCCATTTAAACCCTTTACTAAGAAAATCATTTCTCAGAGTCGGGCTCATGTTAAGAGGGAGTCGTCTAGGGGGGGTCTTTCTACTACAGGTGATGATGATCTTTTAGCTGAGGAGATCGGGATTGATGCTGCGGCGGCGGGTGTGGAGGAGCCTGATGCCTATCCACAGACCATTTGTGGCCAGCTTTGCCAGTTTGAGCAGTCCATGACTCAGCGATTGGATCACATGGATGTTTGTCTTGATGCCTTTGATGGCTGGCTGGGACATCTTGAGCAGTCAGCAGCACAGACTACTCTTCAGCTTGCTCAGATTATCTCCTTACTTTCGTTGCAACAGCCTCATCCACTGCCGCCAGATTATTGATTTTGTTGCTCATTGGACAATATTATTCTCTCTTGGACAGTTTTTCTTTATTTTTTGTCTTTTGTCTCTCTTTTTTTTTTTGTTTTTGTTTTTTTCTTGATGGCCTAGGATATTTAGCTCTTGCTTTCTGTTGTCTCCTTGACAAAAAGAGGGAGTAGCTTTGGTTAGTGTATTTGGATATTTGTTTTGGATATTGGACACACACAAGTTTTTGGATATTATTGGACACACACATAGAGGATATGATATGATTTTCATAGGGTTTTTGCTATCTATGGACTTGCCTTTTTCCGCGCCCTGCCTTTCGGAAAGGGTTTGAAAAGAAAGGTCTCACAGTTCGGACTCTTGTGGTTCTGAATCTAGTCTCGCAAGTACAATGTGAAACTGATAATCACCAAAGAGTCCAAATCCGGCAAATCATTTTGGAAAATCGATTTTCAATCAAATAATGCCAAAATTGGACTGCTTTGCCAGATTACAGAGTCGCCACCTAAATATTTTATTTTGGAGAAATTTAGGAAACCCTGACTCATGCCAAAGGCCACGTGTCCATCATCACCAAAGTTGCCTTGGCTCAAGAACTTGGATACGAGAGAAGAATGTCCTGAAATAAGCACCCCCTGCTCGCTTGATCAAAGATCGGTCTCTACTAACCATAATATATTTTTTTATATACATTATGTGTTCTTGTTCCGATTATTAGCTAACATTACTATGTGACGCATACAAGAAAGTATAGACTAAAATTGCAAGAATTAGAACAACTCAACTCATGTTTGTTTTCGAAATTAGTTTAAATTTGCCACACTCAAGTGGGCTTAAAAATGCAGATTTGCCACCAAACATAGTAGGCTTAAAACGTGATTTGCCACAACAAAGTGGGCTTAAAACTCACATTCATTGAATTGTTCCAATTCAAACAACAAAGCCTTCATCCACAGGCATTCATGTAGTTTAGCAAGTAAGTACATAGCCTCATGGTAAGCATGCGAAACATGGCATTATGGCAATCACACTTATGCAAGTATGCCAAAGCGTAAAAACTTACCGAGTACTCTAAGCCAAAACAAAAACTAGTTAGAAAAATGCATGATCGTAACTATACAAGATGCCTAATGCAACATACGCAAAGAATGAAACTAAATAGGCTCGGCTATCTAATCATGGTATTTGTAACACTTCGATAACATGCTTTGAAACACGTATTCAAAGAACTATTGAAATTGCAATGCAGTTTGAGTGATGCACCGAGCCTCGGTGCATGCAAGACAAATGAATGGATGCAAACATGCAAGCATAAGGCATGCTAATTGAAAATGTCCCTAATCTAACCATCGAATGCAATTAAATAAAAGGGAGAAAAATGTGGGGTTGGAAGACATGCACATACATACGCACACTTATTACAACATTATGCCCTCGCGAAGGAGGGTCCGAACGAATAAGCACTAACTAACTAGCTACGCTAATTAAGCTAAGCTATTACAAACCGAAACTAATTAACTACTCTAGTTAACTAATTATTACAAATCCAATTAAACTAATTAATTACAATACGAATTAATTAATTAAATAATTACAACACTAGCATGAATGAATTAGCTACAACTAACTAATAAAGCAATTAAACGGCCTCGAGGGACAAGGGATGCATGCATGCTCGAATTCTCCTCCCGAAAATGCCACCGCCTTGCCATTGCAGCCTTTGTTTGCACATGCTTGAACACAAATAATGCTGCCAACATCCAGAATGCCCCTGCTCCAACTCAGGAACACACTTGTGCAAAATTTCATTTCTGGCCGGTCGGCTACCAATGGTGGCCGGTCGGCCACTCATTTCCTGAACTTTCCTTTTTTATTACAACAGAGAGCAAACAGAGGCAAAGCAGTGTATTCTCACGGAGTGTGTGTACTGTTGCTCTCCTTATCATCACACAAGCTCAAAGAAAAGTAGCTCTTGGCCCTCAAACCATCAACCAAGCATTTTCCATGCATGATGGCTAAGGAACCAAGCTTGTACAACCTTAATGAGTGCAAAACAAGACTCAACAAAACCATAACCCTATCATGTATGATTCAAAGGTGACGGTGACCAAGAAAAGTGGCACGTTTCATCACTTTGAGTATGAAACGTCACATTTTTCTCGTGTTCGAATTAACATCCGATTCGAACACATGCAATGCAATACAAAAGATGCTTTATCTTGCCTCTTTTACTTGTTGATTTTGTTTACTCATTTTAGCTTACCAATCCATTCTTTAATTGATTAGTCCAAAAGGTGAGTGTCCTCTAATGGAAAGAGGGTTTAAACCACAAGTGCCTTGAGCATGACAGAGACCTCATGCCGTTGATAATGAACTCCCGAAGGAATTAAACCATTAAGCATGAATGTCTCAATTTCACACTCAAGCCAACAAGGGGTTCAAAGCCACTTTCAAAATGAATGAAAGAGTGAAACAAAGGAGCATGTGATAGAACTTATGATGCTGAAATTACATGCAAAATAGCACCACAACATGCTTTCAACCCAAAAGAATGATGATCAAAGCATTGAAACAATAAACTAGTGAAAGAAATTACACTACAACCACACAATACAAGCCTCAAAGGACTAAACCAGCTCAAAATAGAGTTGAAACCAGTCAAAACAGTAGCAAAAACATGTTGAGATTAAGGTACAAAATGCTAGAAAAACATGTTCACATGTTATGCTATCTAGGGATGCAAACAAGACACAAGGAGGGAAGGCTAACCCCTCTAATTTTTGACTTCAAAATAAGGTTTTTGCCACTGAAATAACTCTGAATTTTAGTGGTTAAAATGCCCAAAATTTGGTTTAAATATGCTAAAAGATGGTGCAAAAATCTACACAATTAAGCAACAAGAAGGGTGGATCACCCCTTAACACAAATTAGCCTCAAACCATCATGTTAAGCCTAAAAAAATAGACTTTTTTGTAGTTGAAAACCAGCTCAAAAACAATACAAAAGGATGGCAAAATAAGTCGCCAAAGCAAGTACACTAAGTAAGTGAGCTACATCTTGAAGCTCAAGCACAGAACAGTCCCAAATTTCAGCTCAAACCTCCTTCAAGAGCTCAAACTAAACTCCAAAGAACCTCAGCTCAAAGGTGAGAGTGTTTGGTTAAGGCTTGATGTCCAAAGGTGTAGAGAAACTAGACTTTAAGGCACAAAATAAGAAGAGAGAGCAAATTCTAGAGAGAGAGAGAGAGAAATTTGATTCAAATTTTCTAACCCCTCTAAATGGGGGAGAGCACCCCCTATATATAGAAAATCAAGGTTAAAGCTTGAATTCATCCTACCATGCACGTGTATGAAGATGCACTTCAGTGAGCAACAACTGGCATAGCTGGCAAACAAATATCTAAAAAAAGAGACAAATGGCCGTCGGCTACCACAAGTAGCCGACAGACACAACTAGTGGCCGACAAGGCCTAGGACTGGCCGACAAGTTCCTTCCCCCTTCCAGGCAAGAGACAACATGGTTTTTGTCCAAAAACAAGCACAAAATAGTCAAGGTTCAAGGCTCAAAGTCAAGGCATTCTGCCGAGGACTTCAGGCGCTCAAAACGAACACAAACAAGCACAATCATCGAGTTCACAAACGATGACGTCCAAGTCTTAAGAATGGTCAAAAATGGGATGTCTACAGTTGCCCCTCTTTGACAGAACTCTGAAGTCATGAAATGACATGAGTGAATGTCAAAGCCTAGAGACGACCTATTTTTGACAAGGCCAAAGACTTAGACAAACAGACAAGCAAGACAAAGATAGGTTGCGCCCGCAGGCTGCCTACGTATCCCTTTGCAAGGAATCAAACCAGCGTAGTTCTGGAGCAAGATGCAAATGATATGCACGATGCAAAACATAACTTATGATCATGGAATGAGGTTGTAATGAAACATCTAAATGCAAGCGTTATGCAAAGAAATGCTACATGCAAGCTCGTACATGAAAAGAAATAAGAAAACAAACCACGCGTGAGAAGCACGAGCCAAACTACATTTCATGCAGAAAGGATGTAAGAAAATTATGCAATCTTAACTATGCCTCACGCAGGGAAGGCGAAGAACAACACAACCATTGGGCGCACCCGAGGTGTCAAACAAGATCCTAACGCGTTGTACACGTGAGAAGAAAGATAAGGTGAGCACAGGGACACATTTGAATGTTCTAAACTAAAGCAGTGATAAATATTGGAACACGTCCAAATATTTATAACTAAAACAAGGAGTGGTATAAGCACCGGAACTTGTCTGAATGCATTTAACCAAAGCATCCTAACGCGTCTCACACGAGAGGAGAAGAGAGCGGTGTAAACATCGGGCGCACCCGAATGTTTCTAACCGAAAGCATCCTAACGCGTCGCGCGTGAAAGGAGAAAGGGGACAGTGTAAACACTGGGCGTACCTGAATGCTTCTAACCAAAAGCGTCCTAACGCGTCGCACGTGAGAGGAGAAAGGAGTAACGAGAACACCGGGACGCACCCAAATGTCTCTAAACCGAAGCATCCTAAGGTGTCGCACGCGAGAGAAGAGAGAGGGTGGTGTAAACACCGGGCGTACCTGAATGTTTCTAACGGAAAGGAGTGGTGTAAACACTGAGCGTACCCGAATGATTCTAACCAAAAGGAGTGGTGTAAACACTAGGCATACCTAAATGTTTCTAACCAAAATGAGTGATGTGGTATAAGCAGCGAAACGCATCCAAATGCTTCTAACCAGGGGTGGTATAGACATCGAAACACATCCCAATGTCTCTAACCAGAACAGGGTGTGGTCAAAGGACAGGAGTGATCTCACCTGGAACTCCTCCAAATGAACCGTACATATAATATCGTACCTGCGTAAGAAGAAAACTTAACAAGCATAACACAGTAAGAGTGCATGTTCTATGCAAGAGACAGAGGAATGCATAATCTATGTAATAGGATAGGATGCATGCAATAACCAATTGTGAAAATGCATGTCCCATGCGAGATTAACAACATGCTCGACGCAAAATACCGAATAAAGAAATGCACGTTCTATGCAATGATAAAAAAATGTGTCTAATAAAACCGACTCAGTTACAACCTCCGATTTACCTCTCGGAGGAGTTATAATATATTTCAAAAGGATACACCTCATTCATGCTGACTAGTGATGAGCCATGCACTAAAACATGGTTCGAAACTTCCACAGAGACACTTTGAGCAAAAAAAGTGAACTTTCCTTGCACTTTCTCGAGAACTAAGGACACAAAATAGCAGAAAAACACACAGCGAGAACACTGGAAGCTTGTCAGCCACCCTGAAGAAGTGTCGGCCACCTGTCGGCCACTAGTGAATGTTGTTGGCCACCTGTGGCAATTTGGGCCATTTTGGTCTTTTTGCATATAGATCTTTAATTACACATCTCCAAGCCTCATTTCCTCACACCTTCATTGCCAAAATTGCTTCATCTTCCTCTCTAGACACTTTTTCCTCCTAGATCCGTGCTTTATACGCGTTTTCCAATGCCCTACGCAAAGTTGATTCGCTAAAACCCCTTGATTTCCTCCGTTTTGAACCGATTGGAATTTGGTTTCGGTGCTTTTTTCTTCATTTTCGCCACTTGAGGCTTATTTCTCTCGAGTTTCTCTTGGGTTTGGTGCCTTTTCCTGGGCTTTGACTTTTTCTCCCATTTTTCCTCTCTAAGAGTTGACTTTTGGCATTTTCGCCCCATTTTGCTCATTTTCGCTTACTTTTTCACTTTCTTTCTAGATGGCAGACGATATTCCCCACGACGGAGGTTCTCCAGGGATGGAGGGAGATCCCGAGCACATACCATTACCACCCAGGGTCCGACCCTTCGACCCAGAGACATACTATCCCAAGGTGCATGTACTACTGCTCGATATAGTCCATCATTTCAGCAGATTTGCACGAGGCGCACTAGAGGATCTCTTGTTGCGAGAGCCGGAGTCTTACTTATCTTACGACGGCTCCGAGGTAAGCACTATTTTCTCACATTTTTCTCAATGTACTTTACATTTCCTGTATAGCTCACACTTTTGCACTGTATTTCATTTGCTCATCCTAAACACATTCATGCATTGTATTTCTTACATTGCCTTTCATCTGTTCATTCCGAACACATTCATGTATTGTATTTCTTACACTGCCTTTCATCTGCTCATTCTGAACACAGGTGGACTCACGTTTTACCCGAGGATATGGGACCATATCTGCGAAGGAGTGGTACATGGACCTCCCCGTTAGTGTTTGCCAGATCGTTGACGAGGCCGAGTTTGGCTTATTCTGTATGGGGCTGTCGCGTTTCATGGTGAGTTGGTCCCTACTTGGCGTGCTGGTAGAGAGGTGGTGGGCCACCACCAACTCTTTCCACTTCTCTACCTCAGGAGACATGACGATGACCCCGTATGACTTTGCTATGCTCACTAGCATTGAAGTAGGAGGTCGGCTGATCCCATATGATACAGACATGGGAGAGTAAGAGGCTGCTTGGATCTACCTACTGGAGGCAAGCCCACCTCTCTTTTGATCGGGGACAATCCGATACAGCTAGTTTGCAGATCACTTTAGAGGGACACAGCCAGAGACCCCGGAGGAGATTGAGTAGTATGCCCGAGGCTTCCTGATGTTCCTATTTGGCACCACCTTATTTGCCGACAGGACGAACATCGTCGGGCTATATCTATTGAGTGCCTTGGTGGACTTGTCTTAGGTCCAGCATTATGACTGGGGCGGCACTGGCCTCGCTACTTTGTACTGCTATATGAGCTCGACATCCCATAGGAGCAGGAACAGAGTCGACGGCTGCTGGAGAGCCTGGGAGGTATGCTTTACTTTTCTGCTTTACATTTCCCTGCTGTGCTTTCTACTTTGCACTTTCTGTACACTGCACACACATAGTCTGATTTCTATTTTGCATTTGCACTTTCTGTACGCTGTACTACACACCCTGCTTTCTGCATTTTCTCCGTATTCTGTATTCTCTGTATTCTGCATTTTCTGGACATTGCACACATATTCTACTTTTCGCATTACCTGTGTTTTAACAATTGTATACACACGGTCGCCCATTTTGCTTTCACAGCTATGGGTATATGCATATTTTCTGACACTTGTCCCAGAGCCGGAGGTCGAGATGCCTCCTGGCGTGCCATACTCTCACCGGTATGATGGGAGATGCCAGCGGAGGACCCGAGAGACTCTTTCATTCTTCTGTCGAAATTTTGACACAGTGAGGGTAGCAGAGGTAACTCAAAGCTCACAGTCCTTTCTACTTTCAATTCCGATTCATATTACATATCTAATCGCAACTAACAATCTATGCATTTGTTGTCTACAGATCTCATGGCAGCCTTAGACAACGATGCCAGAGGGTGTCAGATATCAGTTCGCTGGTGCTTGGGGCGCTTCTCGTTACCGACTCGTGCTTGAGGGACCGGTAGACCGAACTTGGTTCCTAGGCGAGCGCTTCTTGTGCCAGACTTTGGGTTTGCCACTGTAGACGGTTCCCATGCCACCTCCGCCATCCATGCGGGCCACAGAGAGTCTCTCCTCCCAGGAGATGATCGACTTTACACGAGGCGTGGAGGCCGACTATTTTCTGGAAAAGGAGGACTATACGATATATATCCAGACGCATTTCATTCCTTCTTTGACGAGTATTCATGCACGTGCTGGGAGAGCAGCTGATGTCCCTTCGACGAGTAGGACCCAAGCACCGAGGGACAATGCTAAAGGGATGCCCCCCGCTAGGCAGAGTTTCGGCTGGCCAAAGCTTCCGACTGAGTTGACAGGTTGGCGGTACTCCGGAGAGGCTTATCAGATTCCGATTGAGCCTCCGTTGCCTGGTCACAGATATGTCAGGACACCTGATTCACCCCCAGTATGTATTACAGTTGTCATTTTTTCCATTATTGTTCAGATACTTAGACATTCATTCCTTCCGGACATTGATCATTCCAAATTACATTTGCAGGCCCCCGCGAGGTACGTCGAGTGATTGCTCGAGATATTAGCCTCATTCGAGGACATGATCTTGAGGAGAGAGGCACTGCTCGGTTTCCACGGTATCCAGGTAACTTTTCAGTTTTTTGGCGTTTCGGTCACCACATTTCTGCTGACATACTGAAACTAACATTTCAACTGAACACATCCCCACACTGCACTGATACACTATATGTATAGATCACATCTGACACATTGCATTCACACACTGTATCTGACTTCTACCTGCAATCATTCCGCACATCATACTTGCATCTGATACACATACTAAGCCTGGCATATACCAACTGCCTTTTCAAGTCCCACCTCTATCGACAACACTGTCGGCAGCGGCAGCAGGACTATTAACACCCTCTCCAGCAGCAGGGAGAGAGAGACAGGTTCCGGCACGCGACCGAGAGAGAAGTCGTGAACGTATCATGCGTGATGACGATGAGACCAGCAAGACTGAGGAGGCTGCAGATCAAGATGCCGAGTCATCCGAGAGCGGAGATGATGATGTTGGCTCAGATTCAAGAGCAGAACAAAACACAAGTTCTCAGCACTCTCAACACACAGGAAGACCAAAGGAATTTTGCTGGCCATAAATAGGGGCTGTCAGCCACCAATAGTGGTCGGTCGGCTACAAAAGGTGGCCAGTCGGCCACCAACACTGGCCGGTCGGCCATTGATGCAGGGGGCCTCCAGATTGCTGCAACCTGTTTTCCACTCGGCACCTTATCTTCTACAAAAGTTTGGGACTTCATAATTTCTTCATTCCAGCTCTGTTTTTGCCACAAATTGAGCCATTTTTTGCCCAAAAACTCTCAAATTGGATTGCAACTTTAGATGGCTCGGAAAAAGTGAACTTTTAGGGTTTTGGGATAAATGCACTATTCCCACTAAGTCGTATCCCGTTGTGTTTTCTATACCTACATGCCGTGGCTAGATGCTAGAACCCGGTTACATATGTGTTTAGCTTTGAAAGGCAAGAGATATGCCCTACAATTGAAGAATTCCAAGTTTTGATGGAATCTCGGCGTGATGAGGAAATCTTGCCCCAGTCCCGTTTTGGTCACATCCAGGCCTTAGGAAGGATGTGTGGGCTCACTTTACATGAGGCTCGATCATTAGTTCACAGTGGAGAACTAGACATTCCTAGTTTGATTCATCAATTTTCTGGCACCGGTAACTGCGACAACCATCTCTGGCAGAGTTTTCGGCAACATGCCCTCTGTTTGTGTATGTTGGCTCATCTCCTACTTGCCCCCGGTTCCGGAGGGTCTAGCATTCGCTTGATCAAAGTAGCCCAAGGTTTGAAAGAGGGCAAGAGCTGCATTGGCTTGACACTAGCTGAGACTTTGATGGGCTTGGATGCTTTCCATCAGCGAGAGACAAACAAATTCGTAAGAAGTCCACTACTTTTGCAGGTAATGTTTCCCACCCTATCTCACATGTGTTTCTCACATCACTTGGCACTCATGCTCTGTTTTTCTCTCAAAACCCTTTCTCACTTTTTCTCTCTGCATACACCTTTCTATTTTTTAATCTCTCTTATTTTTCATCCCTCCCCAGATATGGCTTATGGACAGGTTGAAGGTAGTGGACTCTTGCCCTGCATACTCAGCACGGGGCTATTTCTTTCGCCAACGGCTAGTTGGTTTCCCGAACGAAGGGTGGTGATGCCATTGGATGTGCAACAGGTCTGCAACTGACATTGCTTGGCATTGCCCTTGGCTTGATCTGCTCGAGATGAGCTACAACATGTCTCGACAACCTGGCATTTAGTTGATTGGCTTGACACACTATGTCTTCCATTTTCCAATTCTGATTTAGGCGTCAGTTCGGACACGACCAGACTTGCCCAAAAGAATGAGTAGAGTACCCGGCTTCATTTCCCATCCGAGGCTCACAACTAGCTCAATATCCCACTGCCTGGAGGACAAGAGAACTTTTGGCTCCCGCTCCCAATTTCAGTTACGCCCTTTCTGGTGAATGCATAGCTTGGCTTGAAGATAAGGCGCAAATCGAGCCTACTTTAGCATCTGAAGCTTCCACAAGCTCTGGGAGGGGACGCAGGGACACCTGACTCATCTGTGTCCCAAAGTTTATTGCTTTTAAATGTAATAAAAGAACCTTTGATTTGTATCGAAAGTTAGAGAACTTTGTATTGAAATCAATGAAATTGGAGTTGTGGGCACTGAAAATTTTCCTTTTGATCCAAAAATGGTCTAAGTTGTAAAAAGATTAATTTGAACAAAATCAATTTTTATTAAAAATTTTCAAAACCATTTTCGATAAGGATCACAACTTGACACACTTGAAATCCATCCTCGAGATGCACAACCCCGAATCCAACAACTGGAAAGTTGCCCTTGTCTGAATAGCACTGCACTGTACTGTAACCAGCTCTCATAGTGAAGATCACAACCGAACTCTTGGATACAGAAAAGACAAAGATGACCTGATAATCTCACGGACACAGTTGATTTAGAAGTATTTATGGCTAGACTTCAGAATGAAGTTGCCTACATATCTTGAAGATGGGAATCAAGCCTTACGTAGTTCTGGTTCGGGCTCACTCGGGTATTAACACTCTCCTTTTGCGCTCTAACTTTTGCCAAAGCCACCCTTTCTGGGTTTTCAACCTTGCGAGCTCAGTTTTTCTTTTTTCAAATTTTTTATGCTCTAACTTTTGCCTAGGTCGCCCTTTTGGGTTTTCGGCCTAACAAGCCTCTCAGGGGTAATATTTCTTCAACTTATCCATGTTGATTGGTTAGGAGAACTCCAGGCCATCAAGGTCCATAAGAATGACAGCTTCACCCGACCAGATAGATTTAATGATGTAAGGACTAGTCCAATTAGGTCTGAACTTGCCCCTAGGGTCATGGATGGGAGCTCAGTTGTCTTTGAGCACCAAATCCCCTTCCTTATAAAAGAATTACCTGGACTTAACTTTCTTGTTGAAAGCCCTGGTAATTCTATGTTGATAACCTTAGACATGGTACAATGCTTTCAGCCTCTTCTCGTTGAACAGCATCAGTTCCTCAAACCTGCTCTGTTGCCAATCCACTTCTGCTATCTGGCACTCAGCCATAACTCGCAACGACAGAACCTCAACTTCAATCGGCAGAACGGCTTCCATTCCATAAACCAAAAAATACGGAGTTGCCCCAGTAAATGTCAGAATTGATGTTACGTAGCCCCAGAGAGCAAATTGCAATTTGTCTAGCCAGTCTCTGTAAGTTTCCACCATCTTCTGCAAAATATGCTTGATGTTCTTGTTGGCGGCCCTCAACAGCTCTGTTGGTTTGTGGCCGATATATGGATGACTTATGAAAAGCCACGTTGTATTTCTCCAACAAGTCGATCACCTTTTTCTTAAAATGGGAGCCATTGTCTGAAATGATCTCATTTGGGACCCCATAATGACAAATAATGTTATTCCAGATGAATTGGCTACGTGTGATGCTTTCAGCACTGCATAGGATTGGGTCTTGACCCACTTTGTAAAGTAGTCTATTGCCACAAGGATATACTCATGCCCATTCGAGCCTTTTGGCGTAATTTCCCTAATAACATCAATTCCCAAGACTGAAAACGGCCATGGTGAAGTCATGTTGTACAGCTTCGACGGCGGAATGTTCATGGGATTTGCATGAATTTGGAATTTGTGGCATCCCTGAACAAAACCAATACAATCCTCCTCCATGGTTAACCAGTAATAGCCCTGCTTGAGAATCTTCCGAGCTAGCATTACCCCACTCATGTGCGCTCCATACTATCCCCCATGGATGGCCTCTATTAGGCGCTTCGACTCTTCTACGTTAACACACAGCTTGTGCATTCCCAGATGACCCTTTTTATACAACTTACCCCCGCAAATGATAAACTGAACGGCCATCCGCCGTATTGCCCTCTTATCTTTGGCATTTGCCCCTAGTGGATAAACCTCATTTTCCAAGAAGTTCCAGATATCATGATACCAGGGGTTCCGATCTTGCATTTCATCTATTACGGTGATCAACTCGTAGGCCGGCACATACCTCTGTTCAATAATGATCGGACGCATCTGGACTCCCAAAGGGATGTCTATCATGGAAGATAGAGTTGATAAAGCGTCAGCAAACCTGTTGTTCTCTCTTAACAGATGTGTGAAGGTTAACTTCTCGAACCAAGGAATCAGAACATCCAAGGTTTGGTGATAGATTTTTATCCTTTCTTCTTTAACCTTCTAGTCTTTTTTAGCTTGAGACACAACCAGGTTCGAGTCCCCAATGACGTCCAACCTTTTTGCCCCTAGTTCCAGGGCAGCTTCCAAGCCAGCGATACATGTCTCGTATTCTGCTTCATTGTTAGATACCTTGAACCGGAGTTTGAAAGCTAAAGGTATATGGGAATTGTTGAGTGCTATCAGCAACACCCCTATCCCATAACCGTACTGATTAGATGCTCCGTCAAAGTACATGGTCCAAATCTATTCCTCGACCTGCAGAATGGCCTCAACTGGGAACAAATACTCTACTGCTTCATCCCCCTCCATTGGGTGATCTGCCAGGAACTCAGCTACTGTTGTCCCCTTGATAGACTTGTGAGTCACATATTTCAGATCAAATTCAGGGAGAAGAAGCAACCAACGGGCTAGCTTACCAGTAAGCGCTGGTTTCTTGAAGAAATATTTAATGGGATCTAATCTTGAAACCAGAATTACAGTGTGAGCTAACAGGTAATGCCTCAACTTCTTGGTAGCCCATACCAAGGCCAAGCAAGACTTCTCCAGTGGGGTGTAACGGGTCTCATATTCCAACATTTTTTTGCTCAGGTAATAGATGGCTTTCTCCACTCTATCCTTAGATTCTTGCGCAAGCATGCAGCCCATTGTTGTGTCGGTTACTGACAGATACAATATCAATGGCTTTCCTGGCTCTGGCGGTGATGACACGGGTGGGTTCTGAAGATACTGCTTGATCTGCTCAAAAGCAAACTAGCATCAGTCATTCCACTAGAATTTCTTTCCTTTCTTCAAGATACCAAAAAGTGGTTCACAAGTCAAGGTTAATTTTTTAATAAACCGTCTTATGAATTGCACTTTACCTAAAAAGCCGTGCACCTCCTTTTCAGTCCTTGATGGTGGTATTTCTAAGATGGCCTTGATTTTGGAAGGATCAACTTCGATGCCCCTCTGTGTAATCAAGAAACCTAGCATTTTCCCTGCTGTAACACCAAATGTGCACTTATGTGGATTCAATCTCAACTGATATTCTTTGATCCGTTGGAAAAAAAATTTCAAGGCGGTGTAGTGGCCCTCTCTTTCCTTGGACTTGACAATCATGTCGTCCACATATACCTCAACCTCTTTGTGGATCGTATCATGTAGAATTATGGTTATAGCCCGTTGATAGGTAGCCCCAGCATTCTTCAACCCAAATGGCATCACCCTGTAGCAGTAGGTTTCCCATGGCGTGGTGAAAGCAGTCTTCGCTCTATCCTCGAGTGCCATCAAGATTTGGTTATACCCGAAAAATCCATCCATAAAAGAGAGCAACGCATGGCCTGTGGTGAAGTCCACCAATTCGTCGATGTGTGGTAGAGGAAAGTCGTCCTTCGGACTAGCTTTGTTCAGATCTCTAAAATCCACACACACTCGAATTCTGCCATCTTTCTTCAGCACCGGAACAATGTTGGCCAACCAAGTAGGATACTCAAATACTAGCAAAAACCCTGCATCTATCTGCTTGGTGACCTCTTCCTTAATCTTCAAAGCCAATCCGGGGGTATTCTCCGAAGCTTCTGCTTGACAGGTCGGGCCTCGGGGTCAAAGGGGATCCGGTGCTGTACAATCTTAGAATCGATTTTAGGCATCTCTTTGTAGGACTACGCGAAAACATCTTTGAAATCTTTTAATAAAGCGACTAAACGCTTGCGTTCCTCCGAAGACAATATGGACCCGATCTGGACCAGACACGGATCCTTCTCAGTACCCATATTAATTGTAACGATTTCATCAACAAGGGGTTTTACAAACCTCTCCTCCTCTCAATCAATCAAATGTTTCAAAACCAGAGGAATTCCTTCCTCGGCGTTTTTATCAAAATTTTAAAAGTCATGATCAATGCAATATACAAGTGGCACAAAGAAGTACTCAGAAACAGCAGTGGTATCATTCTTATTCAAAGCTTCCAGCTCGTCCAATTCCTCGGTTACAACCAACTCAAAAGAAAAGGAAAAAGATGACCTGGACAAAACAACACATCTGGGTTATCAACCCTATGAATACTGGACTCCGACTCAGAAGAACTAGAATCTGATTCCGACTCCACAGACTTTGTGAAATCAGATTCCGGCTCACTACCTGATTTAGAACTACTTGACAAAAAGCCCTCCTCTGGCTGCCAAGCGAGAGAGGGTGCGATAGATGCATCCAGAATACCACCGAAAGGGTCCACACCTGATTGATCTCCGATTATGGAAATAGTGAAGTCATCCCCCAAGCTCTTCGGTTTGATCTGAGAATCCAAAAGGAGACACGACAGCACTGCTCCTATCTCAAGTTCATTGTTGTTGGACTTATCCTCTGTACTCTATTCTGCCTCAGTAGGTAGACTAGTCTGTTCCTCTGTGGCTTCATCCTCTTGCAGTTGTAGGTCGAAGAAAATCTCAAAATCGGGCAGACGCCGCTTCTTAGAGTTCAACCATGGCTCAGGAAAGTAGCAAAATGGGAAGTCCTCCCCTTCCCGGACAAAGCGGTCATTCAGAGTTCCCTGAATTAGTCTATGTACAAGCTCATAGTGCTTCCCACTTTACTTAGCTTTGGCTCTTCCTATAATTCTCTTCCCTTTTCTCACCCAGGCCTCTTTGGTAGGCGTGTAGCCCAAGCCAAAGATATGAGGGTTATGTGGCACTTCGGCCAGTGCGGTAATGCCCCTTCCGGTCGCTCTTCCCCAATCCCATCCCGGGTATATGTTGTAACTTATTCATGAGGTAGACTAATTGAGCACTAACGTACAGCCCCTCATCAGTAACCAAGATATCTTGCACCATCCGGGCCTCAGCCAAGGTAAATCTAGACAGGAAAACATCCTCATCACCGTGTACGATCTCCAGTACTGGTGTAGTGACCTCTGGCAGAGGATGTATAGAAGAATTCCCAAAAACAATGGCTACCCCTTTTCCAAGAGGGTACTTCAACATCTGATGCAAGGTGGAAGAAACAGCTTTTACTTGGTGCAGCCACGGCCGTCCAAGGAGCAAGTTAAAAGTGGCCGGAACATCCAGGACGTGAAACTCAATATCCTGTTGCGCTGGGCCAACCTGTGTTCTGATTTGAACTGTTCCCATCACCTCTCTACTTGTGTTGTCGTAAGCCCGGATCACCTAGGTTGTAGGTACAAAGTCTGCTGGCTTTAAGCCAATAGCATAGGCCGTGCGTGACGGACAAACATTAATTGCAGACCCAGTGTCAACCAATACAACGGGCACCCACTTCTCTTTGCATTCAACTGAGATATATAGCAGTTTGTTATGCTCAGAGCCCTCGGGCAGTAATTCCTTATCAGTGAAGGTCAAAGTCGACGAAACGCCTCTCGAAAAGACCAGTCCCACTAATTGTTCTGGAGTTGTGTCGATAGATAGCTTAGCCTTATTCATTGCAGACAATACAACTTGCCGGTGCACATGCGAAGCCATAAGCAACTCCCAAATAGATATGTCCGCCTCAATCTTCTTTAGCTGCTTCAGTACAGCTTCTTCTTCTAACAGTTTCTCCCTCTATTTTTCAGCTTCCTTATCCTTTCCAGATGCTTCCGATTGGTCCAGGTGTGGGGGCTTGAAGTACCGCCTGCTTCTAGTCATGTGATCCACTTCCTTAGAATACCAGATATCATCTGGCAGATTTTGTCCCCAATCTTCATCAGTATGGGCAAGATGCAAATCATCATCTTCCTACCATATTCCTTCAGCAACCAACAAGCAACTGTCCGGTTCCGTTGTGAGTATTCCCGTATCCACATCACAATCATTCCCCGCAGGGCCTTTGGCTTTTTTAGCTTTCTGACTATTCTCAGTTCCTTCCTGTTCAAACCACTTCAGTGCGGCCTCTTGCTCTGTATCAGCTATACTAACACTACTCAATTCCTGAGCAAAATTCTTAGTACCGGTGCTCTCTGGCAACTTTCCCTTGTCATCGACTATTCCGGCCATTGTAGCAGTTCTTGCTTCCAGCTGTTCCAGCTTTGGTTGAGACCTCTCATCCACATCTAGTTCATCACTGAGCCACCCCGAATTATCCACTGATTCATTTATATCAAACCAGTCAATCTGTACACTCCCCAGATCTTGCTCATCGTAGAACTACAAATTGCTGATGTCCTCCTTGAGGTCGGCTAAGTCATCCAATCCCTGGCTTGGGCCATCCTCCCGAACCACACTGACCTCCAGCCCTGTTGGCAACTCCACCTCTAGTTTGGCCTAATTGGTTAGCACAATGTAGCGGCAAGGGTTGTATTCCTCTTTAAATGAGTCCACAGAGCCCTCAGGTACTGAACTGACATTCTCATTCTCCACCAAGGTTACCTCGCCTTCCTCTTCCATAGTCACCACCATAGGTTTGGGTTGGAATATGGACGTGCTCATCATGCACAAGTTTGTGCTTTCCGAGATGAACGGCGTAGGCTTGGGTAGGTGGGAGGGGGTGATGTATATACTGGGGTCGTAAGAGACAGCCAGTGTATAGATAAGGTTTACTTGCTGAGGTGGAGGGACCTGGTTATGTGGTGGGAGGGGGTTTGTAGTGACGTTAGGCTTTTGAGGAGGCGTTATCACTTTGTTGTCAATGAGATCATGAAGCTCATGATGTAATCTGAAGCATAGGTCAGTGTCATGACCATGTTGTTGGTGGAAGGCGAAGTACTTGGCTGGGGTTATGCTTCAGGGGAAAAAGGTCGAGTAAGGGGCGAGGCTCTGGTGGCTTCAGATGTCTTTTTTTGATCAGGACTCTCAGGGCTGCAGATAAGGACATGTATAGAGGGGTAAAGACCCTTTGGCCTCGGGGTTGGTGCTTCACAGTTTGTGAGGTGGTTTCGGATGTACCAGTAAAGGGATTAGCCGTTTTCGATGTGGTGGTGACCATACCAACATCAGAAGGCCTTGCAGCGACACTATTACTTATAGCCGCATTAGAACTGCATGTGAAAGCCCTCTTAGGCTGCTCTTTCTCGTGGTCTCTCAGACCTTGTTTCATTACATCCTCTATCTGCACCTCTATTTCGTGGAGGTCAGCAAAAGTAGGCAGAGGTATGACTATCATTTTTTATAGCAGCCTTGGTTGCAGATTACGGACAACCATTTTGATCTGGTCCTCTTCAGCTGGCCGGGTGGTCATCATGGAGGCCATGGCCTTCCACCGAGTTACAAAATCGGAGAAACCCTCCTTCGGCTCTTGGCGAGTTGCTTCGAGATCATAAGTTGTGACCTCGATTTGAGTGTTGTAGGAGTATTGAGCAATAAAGGCCTCAGCCATCTCTTCCCAGGGTCCGGCCGAAGAGAGATAACTTTTGTAATCTAGACAGGCCCATCGGCCGCAGAATGTCGAAAAATAGCCGCAAGTGGACTATGACCTATATGGCAGTGTCACTACTGCATCAGTATAGCCGTCCTCTATATCCGAGATCGAATTGACACCCTGAGCTTGTTTGAAGAGCTTCTCAAGCTTGCTCACTTTCAGCACAGTAGGGTCAACTTCAAACTCAAAGGGCGTCTCTGTTAGGTAAATCGGTGCTTTGGAAGTCTGGGGTGAAACTGGCTCTGCCGGAATGTTCGCATTTTCTTGGACATTAGTTGTAATCTCGGGTATTGGAACCCTAACTGGGGGTGGATGTGAAGCAGAAGCTGCTGCCTGTTGTGGTTGTTGTTGCTGCTAGAGCCTATTGATCAACTCAGCCTGCTAGGCTGCAATTTCCGCTTGGCAGACGGTGACTTCTGCTTGACGGCCAACGTCCAGCTACATATTCTCAATAGTCTGTCAGAGTTGGCGGAGCATTTCTTCCATATTGACTAAGGGGTGCTGATCTATTAGAACTGGTGTGTACTCTCTTTCTGAAGTGGAAGCAGAAAACTGGACTTCGCTGAATAAAGGTAGTTGTCGAACTGGTGAGTTACGCCTGACTCTCCTCCGTCTTGTAACCGGGGGTAGCGAAGCAAACACTGGTTGTCCTCTTACAAGATCCCCAGATCAGTAAAGTCGCCTTACTCGAGTCCAGAGCTCGTTTGACACAATTGTGAAAAACTACCTTGCAAAAAGCAAATAAAGCAAAAGAAACAAAAATCAGAAAATGCACAACACCTCGGCTTAGACAAAAACAACACACGGTTGCAATCTTAAGCTGGATGATCATACTCAATCACTGATTTCTGCCCCAAATTTCACCTTAAAATTGATACCCTCAAACTGATACCCAGACTTGCAACTGATACATACATTCCTGCAGAGTTTCACTTTAAAAGCACATATCAAGCAAGTGAGAGCCAAAACACCCCTATGATGGGGTAGGGTTACCCTGTCCTAATTTCGTTAGAAGCTACGGATTCACTACGTAAAAAAGCGGTTTCATACAATCCTGCATTCAGGTGAGCAACCTGTCCTATTTTGGAACAGTCTCCAAGGCTTCCGATATGCAACTAGGTCGATTAGTCAAAAAGGGTACCTCAGCAAAACTACCTAATATATCTCTCACACCTAACACCAAGAAGTGAAAGGACCCATTATGGCAAAGCCTGAAACCGGTCAGCCTTATGGCAAGCTTTTCCAAGCGAGCCTTAGGCAAACCGTTCAGGAATTGCAGATGGAAAACACTGTGACTTAGGCACACTAATGCAAATGCAATGCAAAGAAACACATAAGTATAGATAAAACAACATATCATGAGTTCGAGTCAAATTTTCTAAATCCCCAGTAGAGTCACCAGAAACTATGGACTCACCTTTTTTCGCGCCCCGCCTTTCGGAAAGGGTTTGAAGAAAAAGGCCTCAGAGTTCGGACTCTCGTAGTTTTGAATCTAGTCTCACAAGTGCAATGTGAAACTGATAATCACCAAAGAGTCCAAATCCGGCAAATGATTTTGGAAAATTGATTTTCAATCAAATAATGCCAAAATTGGACTGCTTTTCCAGATTACAGAGTCGCCACCTAAATATTTTATTTTAGAAAAATTTAGGAAACCTTGACTCGTGCCAAAGGCTACGTGTCCGTCATCACCAAAGGTGCCTCAGCTCGGGAACTTGGGTACGAGAGGGAAAGGTCCTGAAATGAGCACCTCCTGCCCGCCCGATCAAAGATCAGCCTCTACTAACCATGATATGTTCTTTTATAAACATTATGTGTTCTTGTTCCGGTATTAGCTAACATTACTATGTGACGCATACAAGTAAGTATAGACTAAAATCGTAAGAATTGGAACAACTCAACTCATGTTTATTTTCGAAAATGGTTTGAATTTGCCACCCTCAAGTGGGCTTAAAACATGATTTGCCACAACAAAGTGGGCTTAAAACTCATATTCATTGAATTGTTCCAATTCAAACAACAAAGCCTTCATCCACAGGCATTCATGCAGTTTAGCAAGTAAGCACATAGCCTCATGGTAAGCATGCGAAACATGGCATTATGGCAATCACACTCATGCAAGTATACTAAAACGTAAAAACTTATCGAGTGTTCCAAGCCAAAACAAAATGATCTTAACTATACAAGATGCCTAATGCAACACACGCAAAGAATACGACTAAATAGGCTCGGCTATCTAATCATGGTATTTGCAACACTTTGATAACATGCTTTGAAACACGTATTCAAAGAAGTATTGAAATTGCAATGCAGTTTGAATGATGCGCTGAGCCTCAGTGCATACAAGACAAACGAATGGATGCAAAAATGCAAGCATAAGGCATGCTAATTAAAAATGTTCCTAATCTAACCATCGAAAGCGATTAAATAAAAGGGAGAAAGACGTGGGGTTGGAAGACATGCACACACGCACGCACACTTATTACAACATTATGCCCTCTCGAAGGAGGGTTCGAATGAATAAGCACTAACTAACTAGCTACGCTAATTAAGCTAAGCTATTACAAACCAAAACTAATTAACTACTCCAGTTAACTAATTATTACAAACCGAATTAAACTAATTAATTACAATACGAATTAATTAATTAAATAATTACAACACTTGCATGAATAAATTAGTTACAACTAACTAATAAAGCAATTAAATGACCTCGAGGGACGAGGGATGCATGCATGCTTGGATTCTTCTCCCGAAAATTCCACCGCTTTGCCATTGCAGCCTCTGTTTCCACATGCTTGAACACCAATAGTGCTGCCAACTTCCAGAATGCCCCTGCTCCAACTCAGGAACACACTTGTGCAAAATTTCATTTATGGCCGGTCGACTACCAATGGTGGCGATCAACTACTGCTGGTGGCCGTCAACCACTACTGGTGGCCAATCGGCCACCCCTTCCCTGAACTTCCCTTTTTGCTGCAACAGAGAGCAAACTGAGGCAAAGTAGTGTATTCTCACGGAGTGTGTGTACTATTGCTGTCCTTATCATCACACAAGCTCAAAGGAAAGTAATTATTGGCCCTCAAACCATCAACCAAGCATTTTCCATGCATGATGGCTAAGGAACCAAGCTTGTACAACCTTAATGAGTGCAAAACAAGACTCAACAAAACCATAACCCTATAATGTATGATTCAAGGGTGACGGTGACCAAGAAAAGTGGCACGTTTCATCACTTTGAGTATGAAATGTTCCATTTTTCTTGTGTTCGAATTAACATCCTGTTGAGGAGTGGTTCTGGAAATACTCTTCTGATCCAATGGGGCACTCGAGATCCTCAGCTAGTAACCTGAAAAAGAATGAACACTCCGGTCGGGGGTGCCAGAATTAGCACTCTGACAGATAAGTCAGTATATACTCTCTTGATTGCTTGTATCTTAAGATAAGCGTACTAGTTCTCACATACCTCTTCTTTGGCTGTTGTTTCTTTATTTGTACTTGCTCCCTAGGCCTCAGGGTCTGGCCCACTTAGACATCCACCTTGTGGATGTTTATTCGGCTTCTTGCTTAACTAGTTCTATGGACGGTTGGTATATTCAGCTTTCGGATGAGGCAAGATAGGGCCGAATAAGATGTTCGTATAATAAGCTTCCAAGTATCTATTCGGGCCCCCCTCTGCAATCGTAAATACTCGGCTCTCACAATTGCCCCCCCAAACACTCCACTAATAACAGTTAGCTGGTGTGTTTGGTTTCGAACTCGAAAAGTCAGAGCCAAAATTCGGCAGCTAACCTCATTCCAATGCGGATGTCAGAGTTCACACGCCTTTCGGTCATCATTACAACTTCCTGCCCCTTTGTACATTTCCCTCATTTATTGCAATTTGAAACTTCATTGTCTCTTCAAATGCATGTTTTTTGAGTACTCAAAGCTCCTAGACTGCCAGTCGATATACATCCTTCATTTCGCATCTTCTGCGACTTCTTTCCGTCTGTCGTTGTCTCATTTTCTTCTTGTAAGTTCTCTTCTCCTTCTTTTCGAATCCCATTTCCTTGCTTATTTTTATTTTAGCACTCTCCTTAAACTTGCTAGTATGGTCAAACATTTGAAAGACCTACTTTCTACAGACCGTATTTTTGGGTTCCGACGCCATTTTTTCATCCCTGACGATGTCCATCTGTCACTCGTGACAGACAGCACTCTTGATATGAAGAGGGATGATAAAAGTACAATCATTTTTCCTCTTCTATCTATTACTGAGGGCGGAGTTCGTTTTCCCCTTCACCCATTTCTTAGGACCGTCCTTCGCCATTGGGGTTTGATTCCTTCGCAACCCAACGTAAACTTTTTCTACATCGTAATGGGGATTATAGAGTTGAACCAGCGTCTTAGGATCAACCTTGGCATACCTGCCATTCGGCACTGTTATGTTTTGGCCAAATCATTTGGCCGGCTAGGGCGCTATTTTCTCAGGGCCAAGGACACTGACCATCAGTTGGTAACTATGCTTGCCAGCTCTGGCAAGCGAGTCGACGATGTCATGGTCGTTGTCCGAGGTAACTGGGAATTCGGCGAAGGCGAGGATCGCCTAGACCCTATACCTAGACGGAAGAAGGTGATTGCCAGGCTAGAGGCCAGATTGGAAGAGTCGAAGAAAGTGAAGGAAATAGCCGACTCCGAGGCTTCCAAAGCGTTCGAGGCTGGGAAGGGTGCCACCCTTGAAAATTATGTAGAAGAAGTCCCCAAATTCGAGAATCGGGGATTCAAACACGTCTGGCTCAAAGCCCTTGCTGCCGCTGATGTGACATTGGCCATGCCGATTCCATACGAGCAAGTGGACGTTAAGCCGCTTGAGTCTGACCCCGAAGATTGATTTGGGTGATACTTTAGTTTTGTTAGGAATTTTGAATGTATGTTCTTGCAAACATGTTTTGTTTTTTAGTAGACTTCTATTCACTTAGGGTAATCTTCATGTATAAAATGATGACTATCGGTATTCACTTTATGAATGAAAATTTCCCTTGCTTTGCGATATTGCCTGTACTCAATTGTTGTTAATGAAAAGTTTTACTTTTCTCTACTTTGGATAAAATGGTTACTGTCTGTTGTGCATGTTAACCATCGATCCGATAGGATGTAGGAACATAAGATGAATAACTTAAACATCCCAAAGAATATCTGCCGAATAAATAGCAGTGCAACTTGGCAATTTAGTAACTTAGCCGAACAAGTAAATCGGCTCAGGGCCTTGTCGCTTGGTCGACTAGGCTAATTAGTCTGCCCTTGCCCCAGCCAATGCATGAACTGGGAAGCCGAATACAATTAGTTCATGGAGTGGCTATGGCACATAAGTAGATCGGCTTCAGGCTTAGATATTGGGCCGATTAGATTAGCGAATCTGCCCTTGCCCCAGCCAATGCTTGAATTGGGAGGCCAGATATAATTAGTTCATGGAGTGGCTGTAGCACATAAGTAGATCGACTCCAGGCTTAGATATTGGGCTGATTAGATTAGCGAATCTGCCATTGCCCAGCCAATGCTTAAACTGGGAGGCCGAATACAATTAGTTCATGGAGTGGCTGTGGCACATAAGTAGATCGGCTCTAGGCTTAGATATTGGGCTGATTAGATTAGCGAATCTGCCCTTGCCCCAGCCAATGCTTGAACTGGGATGCCGAATACAATTAGTTCATGGAGTGGCTGTGGCACATAAGTAGATCGGCTCCAGGCTTAGATATTAAGCCAATTAGATTAGCGAATCTGCCCTTGCCCCAGCCAATGCTTGAACTGGGAGGCCGAATGCAATTAGTTCATGGAGTGGCTGTGGCATATAAGTAGATCGGCACTAGGCTTAGATATGGGCAGATTGGATCCCTAAGGCTTTTGAAGTCTAGCAGTAATGAGGTTGCCTCGGGGGTGCTGCGCCCATAAGGAATAAATGGGGTGAGTGTCTCGTGCGCTTAGGTTCTATCAGTGTGCTTAAACTCAATAACTCGAACCAGTTTGTTGAGGAAGGTTGGAAAAGTGCGAATGTCAAGTAGACTATTCTTCGACAGTAGAGGAGAAGGGAGGACATTGGCTGAGCTAGTTACTGAGATGAATCGAAGTGGCGAGCCCATGCGCACGGGAAGTAGGACCTCAAAGGAGCGGGAAAAACGTCAGTCCCCACATCGTCGCAGTAGGTCTCCCCGAAGGGAAAAACAGCAACGGGACAACTCCCCTCGACCACAACCGAGAGGTGAATCTGGTGAGACACCACGCCCATTGAGTTTTGCGGTGTTTATGGAGAATAAACCGATGACTGAGGTGGATTCAATTGTTCACGACCCAAACGTGGCAGTCGACTTCGCTCAACAGATTTTTTCCACCAGAAGTCCAGCAGTCGATGGTCGGTCGACAGGACTTCGAAGTGTTTCGGGATGGCATCCACGGAGCAGTGAAAGGGCTATATACTGTTTATGAAATTGGCATGTGTCTACGTGCCGCGTGGTGGGAGATAGAGCAGAAGAACGAACGAATTTGAAACTTGGAGGCTCGCGCAGAGAAAGCCGAGCGTGAGCTAAGGAAGGCCAAAACTGCCGAGTCGCGTACTGCCGGCCAATCTAACCCAGTCATGGAGGCAAGGGTGACCCAACGGCTGATAAGTCATGCGATTGCCAATCGAGATACAGCAAGCATGTTTGCAATAGAGATCGCGAGGTCCAGGGGTTATGAGAAAGGCTTCCATGATGGCCGAAAGGTGGGGATAGATAAGACCAAGGAGAAACTCGCCGAGGAAGTATGCCGATGCGAGAACCAGGGCTTCAGGCACGGGTGGATTAAGGCTCTACAAGCCGCAGAGGCTCTCCATGAAATAGGCGTTGAATCGGCGTTGCCATTATACTAACGTCAGCACTTTCCCTTTGGCGCTTTCGAAATCAAGAAAAGTGATGATGAGGGTGTTGCTGAATAAAATTGAACATTTTGTAAACGCTCCAACACAGATTGCATGCAAATTATGTACTTATTGGTCAATTTAATAAAACATCCTGTTTTAAATGTTTGTATGTTTATACATTCTGAGCCAATCGGTCAATGTAATGAAACATTTCATTTTAGCTTCATTTTTTATGCTTGCATGTTTCATCTTTTGTCAACAACGCGCGCTCATTAATTGTAATATTCATGAGAAGTATGCCGAATCCGAATTACTATTCGGCCTAAGCGCTTCATGGGCGGATGGGCGCTCCGAATTCGGAGACTTAATCGGCCCAAAAGTCTTGCGTTGATGGAGCTCCGACTTCGGAGATGATCCTAGCCAATTGTGATAGCCACGAAGGGTGCTCCGAATCCGGAGGCTTAATCGGCCCAAAAGTGTTGCACTAATGGGGCTCCGAATTCCGAGACTTAAATCTTCGCCAATCGTGATATCCACGAAGGGCGCTCCAAATCCGAAGTATTTATTCGGCCCAAATGTGATGTGCACGGATGGGGCTCCGAATTCGGAGGCTTATCTTGCCCAATCGTGACACGAAGGGCGCTCTGAATCCGGAGGCTTAATCGACCCAAAAGTGTCATGCACTGATGGGGCTCCGAATTCAGAGACTTAAATCTTGGCCAATCGTGATATCCACGAAGGGCGCTCCGAATCTGGAGGCTTAATCGGCCCAAAAGTGTCATGCACTAATGGGGCTCCGAATTCGGAGGCTTTCTTGTCTTAGCCAATCGTGATACACGAAAGGCGCTCCGAATCCGGAGGCTTAATCGGCCCAAGAGTGTCATGTACTAATGGGGCTCCAACTTCAGAGGCTTTTTTTTCTTGGCCAATCGTGATACACGAAGGGCACTCCAAATCCAGAGGCTTAATCGGCCCAAAAGTGTCGTGCACTAATGGGGCTCCGAATTTGGAGACTTAAATCTTAGCCAATCGTGATATCCACGAAGGGCACTCCGAATCTAAAGGCTTAATCGGCCCAAAAGTGTCATGCACTGATGGGGCTCCAAATTCGGAGACTTAAATCTTGGCCAATCGTGATATGCACGAAGGGCGCTTCGAATCCGGAGGCTTAATCGGCCCAAAAGTGTCATGCACTAATGGGGCTCCGAATTCGGAGACTTAAATCTTAGCCAATCGTGATATCCATGAAGGGCGCTCCGAATTCGGAGGCTTAATCGGCCCAAAAGTGTCATGCACTGATGGAGCTTCGAATTCGAAGACTTAAATCTTGGCCAATCGTGATATTCATGAAAGGTGCTCCGAATCCGGAGGCTTAATCGGCCCAAAAATGTCTGCATTAATGGGGTTCCGAATTCGGAGGCTTTTTTGTCTTGGCCAATCGTGATACACGAAGGGCACTCCAAATCCGAAGGCTTAATTAGAATACTTTTGAACTGAATTTCGCAATGAGAAAATAGGAAACTTTGCATTGCAAGAGTGAAATGTGTACATGGTGAACCATTCAAAACAAGTATCATGCCCCACAAGTCGGGTTTAATGATAGAATTTACGCAAGTGTGTTGAATTCCAAGGTCGTGGCAGACTCCTCCCAGGACATAATTTTTGAGCCGATATGCCCCTACTCCCGTGATTGAGTCGATCTGATAGGGGCCGTTCCAGTTAGGACCCAATTTTCCATCAGCCGGATTCCTGGCAGCTGGAAGTACTTTCTTCAGGACCAATTCTCCTGGTGTATAGCAGCATGTAGACACCCCATTTTTGACCGTCCTCAAGACTTGGACGTCACCGTTTGAAACGCTCGGTGATCATCCATGTTCGTGTTCATTTTGAGTTCTCGAATGTCTCGGCTACGCGCCTTACCTCAGGATCTCTCAATTTGACTGTCTTGTGCTTGGTTGGACCAAACACTTGTTGGTTTTTTGCTTCTGAGGGTAGAGAGTAGCTTGTTAGCTACCCCTGAAACCTACCGGCCTTGGCTTGAGGCCACCGGCCGTGTTCTCTTTCCACCGGCCATTGGTGGTGGCCGGTCGACATTTTGTGTGGACGGCCGGCCATTTATTTGGCCGATTGTCTCCTTTTCTGGCCGGTACCTCCTTTTCGCCTTTTTCAGGCATGGTGCATGCCAGCTGTGCCAGCTAGAGTGCACAGACTTGTCCTCCATACACGTGTATGGAGGATTTGCCCCTTTTGCACCCTTTTGTTCTAAGCTTGTTGGAGAAGCTTGCACCCTTTGCTCAAGCTTCTTGAGGAAGCTTGGACCTTTGTCTTAGCTTCCTCAAGAAGCTTGGACCTTTGAGTTAGCTTCCTTGAGAAGCTTGCCCCCCCCCAACCCCTTTTTTTGTTAGCTTCCCTTAGAAGCTTTGAGCCCTTGCCTTGTCTATATAAGAGAGCCTCTCTTCTCCTTTGAGGGGTTCAACAAATTAGAGTTATATATGATATATGTACCACTCTCTCTCTATATCTCCCTCTCTCTCTACATTTGTGTGTGTTAGAGGGCCTAAAAGTGTGTTTTGTTCTTAGTTTTGCACTAAGGCACCTAGTGTTACACCATACCTTGGCTATTGAGGTGTTGAGAGGTTGTTCTTAGAGCTTTTAAGCTGGTTTTGATCAAAAAAGGGGCCTGAGGTTGCTGTTCTTCAAGTGTTCTTCAAGGGTGAGCATAGTCACTTTATATTCCCCATTCTTGCACTAGCTTTTAACCCACTTTGCATGTTGTTTTGATCTTTGTGTATAACTGATAAAAGTTCTATTTTTTGATGTTTAAGATGTTTCATTAAGGTCATTTTGGTGTTGGGGTCGACCCCCCCCTCTTAGGCCTTGTTTGGCCCCTTTTGTGCCTTCTTTTGTTGAGCTTTGGAACCTTTTGTGTATTGGCCTTCTCACCATTGAAATCCAGTAGATTTTTAGTGGTGGTGAAGGGGTCTTGAAGTCTTGTATAGGGGAGGGACACCCCTCTCTCTTTGTGTCTCATTTGTTCATGTTTTTGGCTCATAAGGGTAGCATACATGCTTAGCTTTACTTAGCTCCATTTCAAAGGCTTTTGGGTGTCATTTGGTCATTTTATACCTCTATTTTTGGTCAGATTGATGGTCATTACATGCATCATACACTTGTCTAGTAATCCCCTTTATTGTCATAACATGTGCCATGCATTTGCCCCTCCATGCTTGCATGTTCTAGCTTGACTTCATGAAGCTTTTGGTCATATTTCATCATGCTTGAGGTCTGTTGGGTACTGATTTGATCATGTTTTCCATGTTTGGTATAGCCACCATGCATTTTGGCTTGTGAGCCTTGAGTGTGTGAGTCATTAGCATGCTTTAGTTGGGTTGTTTCAGTGATTTGGAATCATGTCCCATGCTATTTCAGTCCATAATCCATGTTTGTATGCTTGCATTCATCATCCTTTCCATGCTTTGAAGAGATGCTTTTTTGTGCCTTAAAATGAGTCATTGTGCATGCCCATGTGTTTGAGGCTTTGGGTTGCCATATCAGTGGGTTTTGGGGCTCCTTTTTGCATGTTAAAACTCTGTTTTGCATTGATTAGTCCATGCCATATGTGGTTGGGGTGGTTGTAGTAGAGTGCCCTCTTTGTGGCCTTAAATCCCCCTTTGTTTTGCATTCATTTCTTAGCATGTTTTGACCATGATCTCTGCATGCTTTAGTCTTGTTTTGGAGTGCCTTATGATTGTTTTAAGCCATTTTGGTCCTTTGGGGTTTGGTTGACATAGCTATGGTTTAGACCCCTTTGTTGGCTTCAAGTTTTGGTCATTATTGCATGCCTTACTTGCATAACATGGTTGATTTGGCATCATCCTCTATACACTTTCAGAGTTTAACATGTTGGTCTAGTGTCCATGTTTATCATCTTCTGAGTGTTCTTGAAAGTTACCTTTTGTGCCTTAGCTTTAGGCCCATTGGTGTACATGTTTGCATGAGCATTTATCTATCATTTCCATAGCTTTTGGCCACTGTTTTGGGGTGTGGCTGAGGCTCCTCCATCTTAGTATAAGTCCATAGGTCATGCATTTGTGCATTGTTGCATGCCTATCCTTTTTCCATAGTTGCTTATCTACGTTGCATCATAGTATTGTATATTTATTGCATTGCCATATTGTTTGCATGTTATGTTGCATTGAATTGCATCTTGCATGCTTGGCGCATTGCACATTTGCATGTTTAGTTTGCATTGCATTTGGCATGCTTTGCTCACTTAGACTCATATTGCATACTTAAGCCATTTTGTACACTTGAGCCATATCGCATACATGCATTGCATTGTGTTTGGTTTGGGGTGTCAAACCAAACATGAGGAATGAGGTGTGTTCGTACTTGAAGTGACGAAACGTGCCTCACCCCTCGGTCGCCAATGCCTTTGATCTCAACATGATAGGGCGTGAAGCATTCATTTGTTTTGTCGCATGCATTTACATTGATTTGCAAACTTGGTACCTTTGGCCATCATGCATTGGAATGCATGATTGGTGGCCCGAGTATCGAGGGCCACACTCCCTTGAGTCCATAGCATGATAGGGAGAGTGGTCATGCACATATTGCTTTGAAAATTCCATACCATGCACTGTCTGTCCTCTGCTGCTGTCAAAACAAGGTCCTGCAGGAAGAAATGGCTGACCGACCACTTTTAGTGTCGACCGACCATCAGTGTCCAGCCGGTGGTTCAATATTTGGCCGATCAGCCTATCCTCATGGCCGGTGGACTTGAATTATGGCCGGTGACATTCCACAACATTCAGGGAGTGATTCAGAAGGATTCTGTAAACTTTCATAAATTTCAGAGGAGCAAGGCAGTGTAAACAGAGGCAACAGTGGCATGGTACCGAGTTTCCAGGCGAGGCGAATCAAGCATGCATCATCCTATCATTCCGAGGCGGGGCTGCGGCCACCTTCTTTTTGTAATTAATTTGTTAATTTATTAAGGGTTGTGTAATAATTAATTAGCTAGTCAATTAGTTAATTAGTTAATCTGTATTATTTATTCGGACCCTCCGAGCGAGGGCAATTGTGTAACAAGTGTGTGTGCGTGTGATGTATGTCTTCCAACCCCACGTCTTTCTCCCTTTTATTTACCAGCTTATGATGGTTAGATTAGGGCATGTTTCAATTAGCATACTTATGCTCACATGTTTGCATCCATACATTTGTCTTGTATACACCGGGCTCGGCGCATCATACTAACTGAATTGTATTTCAATTCCGAGTTAAATACGTGTTAGCTGTAGAATCATCATATGCCATCTTAGAATAGCCGAGCCTATCTTAGTTGCATTTTGCATGTGTTGCATTAGCCATCTTAACATGAACTAGGATCATGTATTGATTACTAACTAGTTTTTGTTTTGGCTCGGAGTACTCGGTAAGTGTTTATACTTTAGCATCCTTGCATGCGTGTGAGTGATTGCCATGATAGCATGCTTACCATGAGGCTATATGCTTATGTGAAATAACTGCCTGAATGCCTGTGGGTGAAGGTTGGGTTGCTTGAGTTGGAATAATTCATCGAAACCCGTGTTTTAGCCTACTTGCGAGTAGCAAACTTCAATCCATCTTTCGAAACAAACGAATATACAATGCTTTGTTCTAACTTAGGCAATCCAGTCTATACTTGTTTTGCTGTGCGCATCACGTAGTAATTCTAGGCTAATAAACCGGAATAAGAGCACATAATGTTTTCAAAAATCGATATCATGATTAGTAGAGGCCGATCTTTGATCGGGCGAGCGGGGGTGCTCATAGCTGACCTTCCCCAATCGTACCCAAGTTCCCGAGCCGAGACAACTTTGGTGATGACGGACACGTGGCCTTAGGCAAACAAGTCAGGGTTTCCTAAATTCCCCCATAAAAAATATTTAAGTGGCGACTCTGTATCTGGCAAAGCAGTCCATGTTTGGCACTTCTTTAAAAAAAAATCTGTTTTCCAAAAACGATTTGCCGGATTTGGACTCTTTGATGATTCATCGGTCTTGCATTGCACTCTGCGAGATTAGATACAAGACCGTGACATTGAGTCCTGAACTGTAGTGAGCCCAAATGAACAGAACGGGATTTCCCTCCCGGGACGTTCGGGGACGTCTACACGGCGCAGTTGAACAAGTTGATTATACGACTTAGTAAGCTGCTACTGGTACTGTGCCATGGATGTGAGGGCACGATCTCTTCATTCTTTAATCATAATTAAATCCAAAGCTAGCATCATGTCGTTTCAGCCCATATCAAAAACTTTTGATTTCAAAGTTGGGAGGCCAATCTCCAAGGGGATGATTGCCTGCGTTCCAAAGCACAAAGCGAACGGCGTCTCCCCAGTGGACCGCCTCGGAGTAGTGCGATGAGCCCACAACACACTCGGCAATTCGTCGACCCGTCTGCCTTTAGCTTTCTTCAGCCTCTTCTTGATGCCGTCCAAAATAGATTTGTTCGAGGCTTCAGCTTGACCATTACTCTGAGGATAAGCCGGGATGGAAAAATAGGGCCGAATGCCATACTTGCTGCACAGTTCTCGGTAGACACCGCAATCAAACTGGGTGCCGTTGTCTGAAATAAGTGCTCTCGGAATGCCAAATCGTGTTATGATATTTCTCCATACAAAACACTTCACATCAGTATCCCGAATGTGCATTAGTGCCTCCGCTTCCACCCATTTTGCGAAATAATCTGTTGCGACAATCAAAAATTGCTTGTTGCCCGGGGCGCGAGGCAATGGTCCGACGATGTCAAGTCCCCATTAGGCAAACGGCCAAGGACTGGTTATAGAGCTTAACTCTTCAGCAGGCAGATGGGTTAAGGGAGAAAACTTCTGGCACTATTCATATTTTTTCACATAACATTCGGCATCAGCTCTCATTGTCGGCCAATAATACCCCTGTGTTACAGCTCGATGGGCCAAAGAGCACCCGCCAGAATGGGCACCACAGCTACCTTCATGTATTTCAATCAAGAGTTCCTTGACTTTATCCGGATGAACGCATTCTAGGTATGGGCCAGAAAGGGATTTTTTGTAAAGCTTTCCTTGCGGATCCAAGTAGTATCGTAGGGCTTTGTTTCACAGCTTGTGTGCTTCTTTCTTATCCGACGGGAGTTGTTCGGAAGATAGGAATGCAACAATGGAGTCCATCCAACTCGGACCTGACTCTATGACATTGATCTAGACTTCCTCTGAAGGGCCAATGCTCGGCTTAGGGATAAAGCCCACTTCAATTGTCTGTTTAATCTCTGAGTTAATGGCAGAGGCTAGGCAAGCCAAGGCGTTTGCATATGTGTTCTGATCACGGGTTATTTGGTTCAATTCATGATGATCAAATTTTGCTAGCAAGGAATTTGCCGTTTTCATGTAAGCGGCCATACGGTCGTTTTTTGCCGCGTACTCCCCCTTTAGTTGATTGATCACAAGTTTTGAATCACAAAATATAAGCAAACGCCGAGCACCCAGGAGATGTGCATTCTGTAAGTCGGTTAGCAGTGCTTCATATTTGGCCTCATTGTTCGATGCTTCGAAGCCGAGTTTGACAGCCTGCTTAATTATTGCTCCGTCGGGAGCCATGATCACTACTCCGGCTCCGCTGCCGTGTTGATTAGACGATTCATCACAGTACAACTACCAAATGTCCCCAACATAAATTCTCCAGTTCGGCTTAGGTTGAATTTGATCAGACTTCAAGTCGGCAAGACCCCCAGTGAATTCGGCCACAAAGTCGACAAGCACTTGCCCCTTGATTGAGGTTCTAGGCAGGAACTGAATATCCTACTGGCCGAGTTCAAGAGCCCACTTTGAAACACGCCCTGATGCTTTTGCACTGTGGAGTACTGCCCGGAGAGGGTAGCCCGTTAGTACCCTAATGGAATGCCCCTGAAAGTAATGCATTAGTTTTCTTGCTGCCATGATGAGGGCTAGGATGAGTTTTTCCAACAGAAGGTAACGTGTTTCAGCATCAACCATTGCCTTGCTCACATAATACACTGGTCGTTGCTCCCCAAGCTCTTCTTTTATCAGTACGGCGTTGACGGCCCGGTCAGAGACTGCCGAATATAAAATCATCGGGTCACCTGCCGAAGGTGTCGTCAAGAGTGGAACTGATCAGAGGTAGATCTTCAGACCGTTGAAAGCGGCTTCGCACTCGGAGGTCCATTCAAAAGCCTTACCCTGCCGTAGGGTATGAAAGAATTGTCGGCAGCGATCCGTGGAACAATTGATGAACCTGTTGAGTGTGGCGGCCATCCCCATTAACTTTTGAACCTCCTTTACCAATCGAGGGGAGCCGAGTTCCAGGATTGCTGTGATTTGCCTCGGGTTGGCTTCGATTCCTCGATGGTTGACAATATAGCCAAGGAATTTGCTGGATCCGATCCCAAATGCACACTTAGAAGCGTTCAGTTTCATTTTGTACTTTCGTAAAATGCCGAATGTCTCCTCCAGATCGGCCAGATGAGTTTGCTCTTCTTTCGACTTAACCACCATATCGTCAATATACACTTCCATAGTATGGCCGAGTTGCTCCTTGAACATGGCGGTGACTAGCCTTTGGTAAGTTGCCCCTACATTCTTCAGCCCAAAAGGCATAACCTTATAGTAATAGGTTCCTCTTGGGGTGAGAAATGCAGTTTTGTATTGGTCCTCCGGATGCATGATGATTTGATGGTAGCCTCTGTAGGCATCGAGGAAGCTCATACATTGATGACGCGCCGTGGCATCTACAAGTTGGTCTATTATGGGGAGAGGAAAACAATCCTTGGGGCAAGCTTTATTTAAGTCTGTGAAATCTACGCAAACCTGCCAAGTCCCATTTTTCTTCTTCACAACCACAGTGTTCGACAGCCATGTAGGGTAGGTGACTTCCCGGATTACCCCGGCATCAAGCAACCGGTCAACTTCCTCAACAATGGCAGCAGTGTGTGCTGCGGCTGACCGTCGGCTTTTTTGAATAACCGGCTTGCATTTAGGGTCAATGTTTAATCGGTGCTGCGAAACAGACGAATCTACACCCGACATTTCATATGGTGTCTACGCAAATACATCAAGGTTGCCGGGCAAGAAGGAAATTAGCTGCTGCCTGTCGGCTTCATTCAGGGAGGCGCCGACCATGAAGAACCTATCTGGATTCCCATCAATTTCAACTCGATCCAGGGCTTCCGTGGCTTTTTCACTTGGGAGCCGCCCAACATCATCGAGGCTCTCTCAATCCGGCACCTCAATAGAATTCACTTCCAACTCTTTTGGTGTCTTTGCAGCAAGGAGATAACATGCTTGTGCCAATTTCTGGGAACCATGGATTTGCTCAATGCCGCGTTCTGTCGGGAAGTGGAACAGTTGATGATAGGTGCTTGGTACGGCCTGCATGGTATGCAACCAAGTTCGCCCCATGATGAGATTATACGGCAAAGGCAGCTTGGCAACCAAGAATTCCACATCCAGGGTTCGGGAGCCTGCTCGAACTGGTAGTGTGATTTTGCCCAACGGGTACTCCGGATTAGCGTTGAAGCCAAATAATGGATAAGGAGTCGGAGACAAGTCTGACTCGGCGAACCCGAGTTTGATGAAGGTCTTGTAATATATAACCTTTGAAGTACTCCCCTGGTCAATGAGAACGTGTTCAACGATGAATCGGTTTACGCGTAGTTCGATGACCAATGGATCAATGTGGAGGAGTATTATGCCGATCAAATCAGCATCGTTGAAGGTAATATTCGGAGCTTCATGGGGCCGTTTTGCTGGTGTGATTTGCTTTTAAGGGCTTGGATGCGACTGAATTGCATGCACGGTTGGGGCTGTTGGCAGGCTATATATCATATGGATGACGCCGAGCGAAGGTAAATCCTGCCGTAGGGCAACTGTTTTGGTTGAGTTCTTTCGGACATGTTGCTGGAGCCGACCGTCTTGTACCAACTCCTCAAGGTGGTCTTTCAAAGCATAGCAACTGTCGGTATCATGACTGTGATCTTTGTGATATTCACACCACCTATCCCGTCTCCTCGTGTCGGGAGGTCCTACCATTTTTTATGGCCATTTGAAGAACAGAAGGCGTTAAACCTTAGCCATAACCACACTGATCGGCTCCGATAACTCCATGTATTTCTTGTCGACGCGCCTCGCGCGCCTGCTATCCACTTGAAGTTGCTCATTAGCTCGATGTGGACACTGGTCATTTGATCGGCGTAAATCCCGTCTTCTATCTCGCTTAGCCTGATTCCGTGATTCAGGGCTCCGTGACAGTACAACGTTTATCGGCTACACAATTTCAGGCGAGGCTGACTTAGCGGCTTTATGCCCGTCTTTGACCCGGAGGGCATCCTCTTCTATTTTGCGGTATTCCTCAACTTTTTTCATCAACGCTCAGACTGTTTTTAGGGGCCGTCTAGTCAAAGAGCTGCGGAGGGCACTGTCTGGATGTAACCCCATCTTGAAGGCGGTAATGGCCATGGAGTCATTGCAAGCATCGTCTACCAGATTAAAACATTCCCAATACCACACCGAATACGCACAAAGGGTTTCCCCTGGTTGAATCTACATTGCCCACAAAGAATTGGCTTGCTTCGGCTGGACCTCATTAGTGATGAACCTTGCTCTGAAGGATTTTTGGAGTTTGTGGAAGCTCTTGATCGAAGTCAGCTCCAGTTTATAATACCACTTGACAGCCAATGGTCCCAAACTGTTGGGAAATATTCGGCGCATGAGGGCCTCGTCGTCTGTATGCAATGTCATGGCTTGCTTGTAGTGATGGATATGATCTGTGGGGTCTGATTTTCCATCGTAGAGAGTGAACGACGGAGCTTTGAACTTTTTGGGCAGTACCGCCCTTGCGATCCGTCGCACAAAGGGGTCATGTTGATCCTCTTTGTCCGAGTCATCTCGTCTTCATTTAGTCCTTGCACGCAGACTCCCTTCGGAAGAACTGGAGACTACTACTCGTCCCTTTTTTTTGGAATCTGGGGATGACGAGTCAGAATCACTTCTACTGTCTTGTTTCCGAATTCGGGATCGTCGACCATCCTTTCTTAGAGGTCGTCCCGGGTCTTGGCACGCAGCTTGTCGAGATTTTGCCACCTCCAAGGCCAAATCCTGTCCAAGGCGCTCGTTCTCAGCCAACATGTTTTCCAACCTCTGTTTGTTTTGCTTTGCTTGCTCCATAATCGCTTGCATTACCTCATGTGCTGATGTCGAGGATGAATTGAAGTTCAAGACCCTTCTTGCGGTAATATTCTCTGGCCCAAGCATATTGCTTGGAGTGGTTTCATCTTGCGATATAGGGTCACCAGCGACTGCCGGAGGATCTTCCGTCATGCCCACCATGGATGTGCTTGAGTATTCCCACAGATGGCGCCAATTGTGGAGGAGTGGTTCTGGAAATACTCTTTTGATCTAATGAGGCACTCGAGATCCTCAGCTAGTAACCTGAAAAAGAATGAACACTCCAGTCGGGGGTGCCGGAATTAGCACTCCGACGGATAATTCAGTATATACTCTCTTGATTGTTTGTATCTTAAGTTAAGCGTACTAGTTCTCACATACCTCTTCTTTGGCTATTATTTCTTTATTTATACTTGCTCCCTGAGCCTCAGGGTCTTGCCCACTTAGACATCCACCTTGTGGATGTTTATTCGGCTTCTTGCTTAACTAGTTCTATGGTCGGTTGGTATATTCGGCTTCCGGATGAGGCAAGATGGGGCCGAATAAGATGTTCGTATAATAAGCTTCCAAATATCTATTCAGCCCCCCCTCTGCAATTGTAAATACTCAGCTTCCACACGTCCGATTCGAACACATGCAATGCAACACAAAAGATGCTTTATCTTGCCTCTTTTACTTATTAATTTTGTTTACTCATTTTAGCTTACCAATCCATTCTTTAATTGATTAGTCCAAAAGGTGAGTGTCCTCTAATAGAAAGAGGGTTTAAACCACAAGTGCCTTGAGCATGAAAGAGACCTCATGCCGTTGATAATGAATTCCCGAAGGAATTAAAACATTAAGCATGAATGTCTCAATTTCACACTCAAGCCAACAAGGGGTTCAAAGCCACTTTCAAAATGAATGAAAGAGTGAAACAAAGAAGCATGTGACAGAACTTATGATGTTGAAATTACATGCAAAATAGCACCACAACATGCTTTCAACCCAAAAGAATGATGATCAAAGCATTGAAACAATAAACTAGTGAAAGAAATTACACTACAACCACACAATACAAGCCTCAAAGGACCAAACCAGCTCAAAACAGAGCTGAAACCAGTCAAACAGTAGCAAAAACATGCTAAGATTAAGGTGCAAAATGATAGAAAAACATGCTCCCATGTTAAGCTATCTAGGCATGCAAACAAGACACAAGGAGGGGAGGCTAACCCCTCCAATTTTAGACTTCAAAACAAGGTTTTTTCCACTGAAATAACTTTGAATTTCAGTGGTTAAAAGGCCCAAAACATTTGGTTTGAATACGCTAAAAGATGGTGCAAAAGTCTACACAATTAAGCAACAAGAATGGTGGATCACCCCTTTACACAAAATGGCCTCAAACCATCATGTTAAGCCTCAAAAAATAGAGTTTTTTGTAGTTAAAAACCAGCTCAAAAACAATACAAAAGGATGGCAAAATAAGTAGCCAAAGCAAGTACACTAAGTAAGTGAGCTACCTCTTGAAGCTCAAGCACAAAACAGTCCCAAATTCCAGCTCAAACCTCCTTCAAGAGCTCAAACTAAACTCCAAAGAACCTCAGCTCAAAGGTGAGAGTGTTTGGTTAAGGCTTGATGTGCAAAGGTGTAGAGAAATTAGACTTTAAGGCACAAAATAAGAAAAGAGAGAGAGAAATTTGATCTAAATTTTCTAACCCCTCCAAATGGGGCAGAGTACCCCCTATATATAGAAAATCAAGGTTAAAGCTTGAATTCATCCGACCATACACGTGTATGAAGATGCACTTCAGTGAGCAACAGCTGGCATAACTGGCAAACAAATATCTAAAAAAAGAGACAAATGGCCGTCGGCCACCACAAGTGGCCGACAAACACAACTAGTGGCCGACAAGGCCTAGGACTAGCCGACAAGTTTCCTCCCCCTTCTAGGCAAGAGGCAACAAGGTTTTGGTCCAAAAACAAGCACAAAACAATCAAGGTTCAAGGCTCAAAGTCAGGGCGTTCCGCCGAGGACTTCGGGCACTTAAAACGAAAACAAACAAGCACAATCATCAAGTGCACAAACGATGACGTCCAAGTCTTAAGGACGGTCAAAAATGGGGTGTCTATACTATCTATTGTGCTTATCTCTATTTCTATCTATATGTGTTTCATGTTCTAATATCATCTTTCCAGTGTTTTAGTTTTTGGCTTAACAAGTGGCTTGTTCGTGTTCCCAACTTTTTAGGCGTGTTTTTGTTAGTTGGTTGTGTAAGTTAGTGTGCCTAGTGTGTGTGTTTGTTAGGAAAAATTGTTAGACAATTTTGTCTGGGTATTAACAAAGGAGGAGATTGTAAGGTCCCTACTTGTTGCCAATTTCGTGAACAAGCTTTGGTTTAATTAAGTTGTAATTTTTCCTTGTTTTTGGTCTTCCCACTCGAGCGGAGTTCTCACACTCTCAGTAGTTTGGCTTGTCTGCAAAAATACTGGGAGATGTATTTTTATGCTCGAGCGTAGTCCCTGTTTTGTCTCTCACGTATTAGTGACACCACTCAAGCGGCATTTCCTGCACTCGAGTGGGGATCGTGGATCTGTTTGCTATAAAAGCTGCGTTTTAGTCAGGTTTTAGGGTACGACTTCCAGATCTTATTTGAGGGCATTAGGGTTTTCTTCTAGTGCAACTTTGCTAGTTTCTTTGAGGTTTGATTGAGTATTAAACTCATGGTTTGACAAGTATACATCAAAGAGTTGATTGATTATTCAAATACAAGAATATTCTTCTTCGGAGGAATCCGAAGATTCAAGCGTGGAGTATTCAAAGGAGTTCATGGATATTGTGGATTCAACATCAAACTGATCAATTCTGAGACGAAGGCAGCACTGAAAGAGATACAGATTGTTGAAGACAAATTGGCAGAGTTTGAGTAATTTGTTTGGTAATTTTGTATCCTTTCTTTCTTTCATAATGGGTTGATTAGTGTCATTTTGCCAGTGGTTTTTTAATCACAACTGGAGGTGCTCTAATTGTGGTTTTTCCACGTAAAAATTAGTTGTGTCGATTTACTGTGTTTGAAGCAACAATCTAAATCACTATCGTATGTGCTAGATGATTTAGATTGTTAGTTTTAATTGTTTGGAAATTGTTGCAATTAATTCTGGTCCAAATCATGAATCACTTAGGTCTATGAGATCCTTTAGAACGGTTTAACTTCTTCATCCTTAGTTTTCTTTATACTTTTCACTTTCAAAAATTCAAATTAAAAATAAATTTTGGCATAATGTTTAGTGAGCTTTAAATCAATAATAAGACTGAGACATTTCATTTAGGATAGTAATTCGCTTTAATAAATAGCTTCGCATTTGCTCTCGGGAACAGGCACATGAATTTGTCATACTTGTATGTGCTTAAAGCTATGAGACGAGGATGGTTTTTTTCTGGTCACATGAAACATCAGAGGAAACTACTGCAAAAGGTTTTTAAACGTTATCAATTAAAAAAAATGTGTCTTGATATTGTTGGAAATAAAATGGATCACACAAAAGTTAAAGAGATTGAAAGAGGGAAAATGAATTCTTAGCTTTCAATATTTGATTCCACTTACTTAGAATACTTAGACACATGAGGTATTTATAGGCTCTAACGGACAAGCCGAGAGACTAATACATCTTCTATATCCAACGTACCATACATGAATCTTTCTAGATACATTCATTCTAGGAATACATGAACCTAAAAAACACATGAACATTGGCAATACATGAATAAAATATAAATAGATAATTCTAGAAATTGAGTAAATCAATTGAACTAAAATCATGTTTATTATTTCAACACACCACTTCAAACTTGACTTTGAGTAACTCCAAGCAAGGTCCGAAACTTGGTGAAAGTCTTCATACTTGAGCGGCTTTGTAAATATGTCATCAATTTGATCATTAAATTTCACAAACTTGAGTAGTACCTCATTTGCAATGCATTCTCTAACAAAATAATATATACCTCGTATCAATGTGTTTACTTCAATCATGAAACACTAGGTTTTTGGCCAAGGCAATTGTTGACTGGTTATCAAACAAGATCTCTATCGCTTCATCTTATTCAAATTATAAATCCTTTATCAAATTCCTCAGCCAAATTGCATGACAGGTGCATAATGTAACAACAACGTACTCAACTTCACAAGTAGAAAGTGCTACTATCGGTTGCTTCTTTGAACTCTAAGTAAAAATTGTATTTCCCAAGAAAAACACAAAGCTAGTAGTGCTTTTTCTGTCATCCAAGTTTCTAGCCCAATCATTATTACAATAGCCAACAAACTTGTATTCATTTGAGGACGAATAATATAAGCCAAAATCAAGTGCTCCTTTAACATAACGAAGAATTCTTTCCGCAACCTTAAAATGAGTCATTGTGGGTGCTTAAATAAAGTGACTTACTAACCCAACTCCAAAAAGAATATCTGGTCTTGTGCAAGTCAAGTACCGCAAACTTCCAACTAGACTCTTGAAAGGAGTTGTATCAAAATTTTCTCCATCTTCATTCTTTGTTTGCTTGACTCCACATTCCACAGGGGTGTTAACAGGCTTGTAATAACTCATCTTGAATTTCTTAAGTATTTCTCTCGTATATCCTTCTTGAGAAATAAATGTCATTCTCCATCTGCTTGACTTGAATGTCAAGGTAGTGGGCCATGAGTCCAATATCAATCATCTCAAATTCTCGAATCATTATTTTCTTGAATTCCTCAAACATGCTCAAATTTTTTCCTGTAAAAATAAGATCATCCACATACAAGCAAATAACCAAGACATCTTCATTTCCGTTCACTTTAGAGTAAAGAGCATGCTTACATGGAAATTTAGTGAAACCATTCAATATGAAATACTTGTCAATTTGAGTATTCCATGCTCTCAGTGATTATTTCAACCTATATAACGCTTTCTTTAGCTTAAGAACTTTATCTTCATAACCTTTGATCACATACCCCATAGATTGATTGATATACACTTCTCCATTAAGAAACCCATTTAAAAAGGTAGACTTGACATCCATTTAATAAATTTTCCAATTATTGTTGGCAGCAAGAGAAATCAACAACCTTACAGTTTCTAAATGGGCAACAGGGGCAAATACCTCATCATAGTCAATCCCAGCACATTGACTATAACCCTTCGCCACTAATCTTGCTTTGTATCTTTCTATCTCTTCCTTTTTGTCCATTTGGAAGAGTAATGAGCTCCTATATATGTTTTGTTCTTGTTAATGGCCTTAATCTCCTCATCCATAACAATTCTCCACTTTTCATCTTGTCTAACTTCTTCAAATTGCAAAGATTTACCATCAGTTAAGCAAAACAAATCCATAGGTTCAATTACCTCATAGAGTTTATCAAGACTTCGCATTCGGAGCCTTTTTTTCACTTGAGCTTCCTTCTAATGATGATGGTTCATGATGATGATGAAGAGATATTGAAGATGTTGTAGGATCTTCTAGCACCTCAGAAAATGATTGCTCTTCTTTAAAAATGGGAAAGAAATCATAACTTTCCTCTAGTTGAGTATTCCAATCTCATGTGCTCTCTTCATCAAACTCCATATCTCTACTAATGATGATCTTCCTCGTAATAGGATTGTAGAGCATGAAGCCTTTTGAACTTGAATCATACCTGATGAAAATGTGTTTCTCGCTTTTCAAATCTAGGTTGGACTTTGTTGATCTGGAACATGAGCATATGCAATGCTTTCAAATATACGCAAATGCAAGACATTGAGCTTCATTTCACTCCAAGCTTCTTGTGGTGTCATGTTCTGTTCACTTCTTGTAGGGCATCGATTTGATAAATAAACTGCACATTCCACAACCTCTGCCCAAAATTCTTTTGAAATTCTCTTAGACACCCCTCACAAAGTTGATTTGAATGCTTAATAAAGGGCAACCTATGCACCATCTTTGTTTTGGCCATCAACTTTAGTCTTCCAAAGTTCAAGTGTCCAAGCCTCATATGCCAACACCAAGACTAGTCTTTCACAGTTGCATTCAAAAAGTTGGCAATGTCGATTTGAAAATTCAACAAAAACGTTCGATTTCGGGTCATTGAAACTTTAGCCACCAAATTATTCATTTCATCACTTAGAGAAAGAGTACAATCCTTCATGTGAATTTTGTAACCCTTTTCTAAAAGTTGACGTAAGTTCAAAATATTATTTTTCATTTTGGGCACAAATTATACTTCAGACATGATTCTAGAATCTCCATTTTTCAAACAAATTAAAATTCCACCTTTGACCATTATTAAAACTTTTGAGGAGTCTCTAAAAGTAACTTGACCTCTCCAAGTTTAGTCGAACCCCACAAATTTGCTTCTGTCACCGTACATATGATCACTTGCACAAATGTCAAGATACCATAGATTTGCTTTCAATTTTTCATTGTCTTTGACGGTTAACAGTAGAGTAGGCTCAGCTACTTCATCCTTTTGTTCAACAAGATGTCATTTTCTCTTCATGATTGTCAATAGCATCTTCGCATTTTGAAGCATGATGGCCATATTTGTGGCAATTATAACATTCAACTTCAGACTTATCATACCTTCTTGAAAAATTTCCTCGTCCTTTAGCATTTCCTCTTCCATGCGATCTTGATGATGAGGATTGGTTTCTTTCTTCTGACTCATTGACAAATGAGCCACAACCACCTCTTCCTTGACTACTTGCAAGTGATCTTCCTCGACCTCTTTGGCCTCTTTCACTTCTTGAAGAGTGTTTTGTTTGCAAAACATGTTCCATGGTCTTATCTGAATTGTTCTTTAGCCTTTCCTCCTGAGCTTGTAGAGATCCCGAGAGTTGATCAGTAGTCATGGACTCCAATTCCTTTGACTCTTCAATAACCACCACAATATGTTCAAATTTTGGCTGCAATGAGTGAAAAAATTTCTCCACATTGCGAACATTTGGTAAATCTTCTCGATATCTCTTTATTTGATTTACAATCACCAATACTCTTGAGATTCGAAGACTTTCAAACTCACCTGATTAAAGTTGAACTTTATTCACCTTGTCAACTCCTTGTGACACCGCCTAAGGCTACCCGCACTCGTTAAATAGTTCAAACCCTTAATTTCTTCGTCTAGTCCCACGAGTGCAATGTGAAAAGTAGATGAGAGTCTAGATTTGGAAACTTTTATAGAAAATCCATTTTATTTCAAATTCTTTGCCAGAAATGGACTGCATCACTAGATCTTAAAGTCACCACCTAATATTTTGGGAAAATTAAGAAACCCGTGACTCGCGCTAAGGCCATTATTCATCATAACCAAGGATGCTTGGCTCGAAACCTTAGGTATGTAGGGGAAAGGTCATTAATTGAGCACCCCCCACTTACTCGATCAAAAGATTGACCTCTACTAATCCATGATATGATTTTTATTAACTTTATATGTTCATATATGACATGTGAATCATCTCAAGACATGAGGTAGCGCACAAAATCATATAATAATCAATTAAACTCACAGATGCAAACTTAGCCGAATCTTAAAGTATGAAACATGGATACAAAGCATGGATATGATAACAAGCAAAATATATTACATATGTATAGAATATGGAAAGCAAATAAAAGAACGAGATAGAACGAAACGGGGTAGGGAATTATTACAACGCTTTGAATATTATAAATCTGAATAAGGAGAAGAGATGAATAAAAATATTACAATAAAATTAAATCCTCACAACTCTTTCTAACTAAAACAAAAGAAAAACAGGAGCTTTAGGGGGCCTCGAAGACTGTTATGCTCATCACCAGGAGGATGCTAGGTTCTGTCCAAGAAAAAGTGGCTAGCCGACCAAAAAGTTTGCCAGCCAACCAATTAATTGAGGCCAAGTCAAAAACTTTGTTTTGCTTCAAACACCAGAAAAATAAACGGAAAATATGCAAGTGGCTCAACTAACCACTTCCAATTAGCTTACAACAGGTTTATAACATGAAATTGAAGCAAATATATATATATAAGAAAGAAAATGCAAGGAAATGAAAGTGTGCAAAATTCACCTTCCAAGGAAAGGATTTGATTTCTAAACGTCTTTTTGATCACCCTCAAGTTTAAGAAGTGTGTTCTCAATCTCAGCTTGAAAATTCAAAATTCTTGTTAGAATGATGTTTTTGGATTGTTTAATAGTTTGTGTGGAGAGAGTTATTCAACTCTATATTTTTCTCTCTTTCAAGGACACTTACTCTCTTTTGAATCAAAACTCAAGAATATGGTTATAACAGAACTTTTGGAATGGTTTTAATGTATAAAAACATGGGATTATCAGTGTATGAAAAATGGAAGTGCTTCGGCTCAAAGCTTAAGACAACTCTCTTTCTCTCTATATCTCTTCTCTCTCTCTTCTAATACATTCTAATCATCTATATAGACAATGATAGAAAGTAAAGTCAATGAGGTGGGAGACAAAGTGGAAAACAAGGATGATGGAGGTGACAAGGGTAGTTGAAATGGATGCAACCTTTTGGAAAAAAGACAAACTTCCTTTTGACAATGACCAATGGAGGATAATGAAGGGGGGTGGGTGTGTACCTGGTGCACTAAATGTATCAATAATATCTGAAATGGCATGACCCACATGCTTTCAACAACAAATATTGGCCGTGACCTGACTATTTTGCATGAAGCATGATTTTTCGACAGAATTATCATCCTTTCCTCCTATTTCCACATTGTTCTTTGCTCAATTTCCTCAAAAAAAAGTCTTATTTTGAAGTTTAAAAATGAGTCTTGGAACACTACGAAAATATTCAGAACAAAGCGCAGAAAGAAAGTTTCGAAAAAAAGTCTTGAACGAGACTTAAACACTTTGGCCAAAATAGGCTTAGGGTTGGAAAAAAAAAGTATAAGTTCTATATTTCTTATTGATAATTTTGAGAAAAAAACATATTCTTGTTTTCATCATCGGGTAATCAAAAAAAAGCGTCTAAGTTTTAGGGTTGGTCAAAATGGGGTGTCTATACTCTTTTATAACTATTTTGGAGAATCTCCCATGTTTCTTTTTATGGTGGTTGCATTAGCCACTTTCTTAAACAAAGCATCATCCATGTACTAATGGATGAGGGCAAGGGCTTACTTATCTCTCTTCTAAGATTTTTGCAATGCATCTTTTTGATTAGTAGCCAAACTTGACTCGTCTTGTGCCTTCACATAGCCATCCTCCACAATCTCCCAAACATCTTATGATCCAAGCACGACCTTCAACCAAATCGACCAATTATCGTAATTATCTTTTTGAAGCTGCGGAAACTAGAATCCTATTAAATCATTTGCCATTTTCTTCACTACACACTCTGTGGCTCTAACACTACTTTGGTAGAAATAAAATGGATGACACAAAGGCTAGAGAGATTGAAAAAGGGAAGAGGAATTCTTAACTCTCAATATTTTATTCCACTTACTTAGAAAACTTAGATACATGAGATATTTATATGCTTTAATGGACAAGCCAAGAGACCAATACATCTTCTACATCCAATGTACCATCACTACAATATATAAGAGTTTTAGAGTTCAATTTTCTTGATTTCTAAAAGTAAAAAATTGTTGCAAAAGATATTTAAGGACCAACTTTTATCGTCATGAAGATAGTCACTAAAAGATTGTCCCAGAAAGTCAAAAAAACAAACCTTTTAGTGATAAAATTTTGAAAATATCACTAATAAATACACTTTTAGGGACAAAATAATTTGGTCTCAAAAAGGTTTATTTTTTGAGACAACAAATTTGGTCCCAAAAGGATAATAATTCATCATTAATGTTCAATTCATGTTGCTAAAAATATAGTGATGACACTTTTCGCAACAAAAATATTTAGTCCCTAAAAAATAATTTATCCCTAAATTTTAGTCTCTAAAACCTTAATTTTTTATAGTGCATACATGAATCTTCCTAGATACATTCATTCTAGGATTACATGAACCTCAAAATACATGAACATTGACAATACATGAATAAATTATAAATAGATACTTCTACAAAATGTGTAAATCAATTGAACTAAAATCATGTTTATTATTTCAACAGATATTCTATCAAATTATGATGGAACCAGAGGAAACTATTGTTTTGGTGGTGAAAATCCTAAGTGATTCGTGATTAAATCAAGATTAAAAATATTCCAAATCCCAATAATCCAAAACACACAATCTAAATCAACAAGCACTTACGAAAGTGATTTAGATTGTTTGTTTTTCAGAATGAACAATAAATTGACACAAACGATTTTTACGTGGAAAAACCACAATTGAAGAACCTTCAATTGTAATAAAAAACCACGGGCGAAATGCCACTAATCAATCCACTACTGAAGAAAAAAATATTACAAAGATAATACACAAATTACCCAACTCAGTCAATTTGCCTTTGAATCTTCTGTAACTCTTTCACCAAGCCTTCGTCTCGGAAGTGATCCACCTGAAGTTGAATCCATAACTTCGCTTGTCGAATTAACGACTACGTACAGAATCAAACGCCTTTTGAAACTCTACGTTTGAATCTTCGGAATCCACTGAAGAGAACTCTCTTGAATTATAAAGTAACAAACTCCTTGATGTATGAATCTTAGATCATGAGTGAAGAACTCTCTCAAAACATCAAGGAAAAACTCTCAAAAAACTCAGAAGAAAACTTCAAACAAAACCCTAGGACTCTTGAATAAGATCTAGGAAAAGTTAAATCCTAAAAACATCCTAAACAGATATAAATAGGCAACTGAGTCCGCGATCTCCGCTCGAGCACCAATCATCCCGCTCGAGCGGCTTCAGCAAAATATGCGTGTGACAAAACAGAGATCCGCTCGAGCGCTTGAGAACCCACTCGAGCGCGAAATCACACACTCCAGTATTTTTACAGACCTGACCAAATACTGAGAGACCTCATATTCCGCTCGAGCGCTAATGACCCCGCTCGAGCGGGAAAGACAAAAACACAGGAAAAAATTACAACTTTTGTAACATAAAGTTTATACGTGGATTTGACAATAAAGGGACCTAACAATCTCCCCCTTTGTCAATTCCCAGACAAAACTTTTCTAAACAATGTTCCTTAAACACACGCACTAAACACTTTAATAACCAAGAAAAGAATAAACACTAAACAACTTTGTAATCAAACAATCATGCCATTCGAACAATCCATCCATCCAACATCCACCTGTGAAATAACAACCAACACACCCAAAAAAAAAAACTGTGGAATGGCATAAGTAAAGATACAAAGATAAAATGATATCCATAATAATGAAAAAACAGCCGGAATATCCAACAGATGTCCAACAGATAAAAGAGCCAACAGATGTCCAAACCAAAGTATCCACATATCCAAAATATCAACAAGACATATATCCAAATATCAAAATATCCATAATATCAAAACAACAAAACATGTACCACCAATGTCCACCAATGTAATGTCCAATGTATCACCAATGTATATCACCAAAAACTCTCCCCCTTTTTGGCTGGGAATCAAGGAAGAAAACACAAAGATTAGGCATCAGGGGGAGGCTGAGGCTGCTGAAGCTGAAGTAAGGAAATGATGTGCGCCAGCTGAGTAGTAGTTTGGAAGGCAGTCTGCTCCAACTGACCAAGGTGACCATCAAAAGCATTAAAGCGGGCATCCAGAAAAGAAATGATGTGCGACAGCTGAGTAGTAGTTTGGAAGGCAGTCTGCTCCAACTGACCAAGGCGACCATCAAAAGCATCAAAGCAGGCATCCAGAAAGTCCAACCGCCGGGTCATAGCCTCCTCAAAATGCTGAAGCTGATCATGAAGAGCTCGAGGTGGAACAGTATCCTCCTCACCACCAGCTGCGGCAGCATCAAATTCTGCCTCCTCAGCTAGTCCAGCTGCGATACCTGCAGAAGTACCAGCCCTACCAGCCCGAGAAAACTCCCCCTTGACATGAGCTCTACTCTGGGAAACAGTCTTTTTAGTAAATGGTCTGGAGGGGAAGGCAAACTCATCATCCTCAAACACCGGAACCTCAAGTGAAGACAAAAGACGGTTGATCATACAACCATAAGGAAGTCCTAACTGTTTATTCCCAGAAACACCTATCATCTTCTTAATAATCAGTGTGGCTAGATCAATAGACATGTGACGGGCAATACAGAACAAAACAAATCCTTGGTCTTGATTAATTTCGGATGAGTGAGTGGTCACAAGGATGTTGGCACAAACAATAAGATTAAGCAGTCCAAACTCCGAAAAAAGTTCAAACTGTTTAATCAATGCTCCCGTAGGCCAAGTACGGGAAGCACCACATAACACTTCAGCCACATGATTAAAATCACAGGTAAGACGGCCTGGAACTGGAAAAGGATAGTGGTCAGGGAACACGTGATCAAACTTAAGAAGCCTGCGAATGAGACCAGGTGTGACAGAAATGGATTTTGACCGAACCCAAGTAGTGAATGAAGGCTCAATGTCACTAATTTACTCAATATTGCAGTAAAATTCACGAACCCAGTCGAGATTTTGACGCCCAGAAAAAGACAACACCAAGTCACCACCAAGGGGGTCAAACAATGGACGGATGTGAATGGACTCGAAAGTGTTAGGCTGGACATTCCGTTCTAGGTGAACAGTTCGAGCCTCAAAAGATTTATGGAACAATTTGGCTTGTTTAGCAGTCTAAAACCTATCAGTATTAAAAGCAGGACGAGACACTGTGGCCTTTCGGCGCTTAGAGGCAGACATGATGACGTGAGACACAACTAAAACCCAAAAACCCAACAATTCCAAAAAAACCAAACCGAACAGAGAACAAAGCAAACATTAGTAATATTAGTAACAATGAGATTGAGAATAATGAAAACAAATATGACACTTACAATATGATGCAACTCACATACACAATGACTAATGTAGAGTTCAGACTGTGGGGCATAATAGCAATGTCAAACACCGAGTAGGAGAACAAATAACACTAGTGATCACTGATGAGAAACCAAACCCTTGCAAAACAAAACCAAAGACACACCATAGCAATACTTGTAGATACCCACAGTCTAGCACATTCGAACCCAAACCCAACAAAAGCATGAAGACAAAAAGAACAATGATAAACCCTAGATCTAATGACACAACAAAACACAGAAAAAAAATATAAAATCCACCATGAAAAAACCATTACGACTCAATGAAAGTGTGTGAGAGAAAGGAATAAACAACTAGACACAGAACACCCAAAAACCCGAAATACAACCCCCATAAGAGCCGAAATTACAAAAAAAACAGAGGTGAGGGAAAAACACTTACCAAGGTGGAATCGACAAGGAAGAAGAAGAAAGAAGATGAAATCCAACCCACAAAGACCACGATCCAAACCCTAGGGAGAGAGATTGGAAAAGAGAGAAAAACAATGACCTGAAAAGTCGGAGGAGGGAGTTTTATACAAAATAGGTCCGCTCGAGCGTAAAGTTTAACGCTCGAGCGTGAGTCAAAACACACATAGACCCACTCGAGCTCTAACAAGGATGCTCAAGCGCAAATTCACCCCTTTCAGAATTGTAAAGCTAAAAGCAAACTACTGCAAGGCTCAAAAACACGCTCGAGCATGGGAATATCCGCTCGAGCGGGGGAAAAAAACAATTTTTTTAAAAAAAAATAAAAACAAGATACTCAATATCTAGAAGAGTGACCTGGAACAAAAGTAGATGATCACATTTGGCCAAAAAGAATACTAAGATGAAATAATCCGCAATTCATGAATTCTGTAAACTTGCAATGTTTAAAAAACAATGACACTGGAAATCATGAGCAAAGCAGATAAAATATAATCAGTGATCATGAACTACTTGAGAATGTATACCTCAAAATCCAACATGAGAGCTCACAAAATAAAGTGTGTGTGTGCAATCCATAAGAGTCCACTAAGCTAGAGTTAATCCTCGTAGTGATCGGATGGCTGGACCTCCGGCAAGAGTAACTAAACATCATAGAGAAAAGTCAAACCACTAGGAATCACGGGATATTTGTTGAGTAAATGCGGAGGCTCCCCCCTTAATCAATGAGTCCTTCTTTTTTTCTTTTTCTTTTTTCTTTTTTTTTTTTTTTTTGACTTTTTCTTTCTTGTGGGCACTCACTGGTGGCATTCACGCTCAAGAGTATAGAAACCAAACCAGAGAAGAATGAGATCATAAAGGTTGGCCTGGTTGGTGCCTCTAAGGTAGCCTTTTCCTAATGCTCGGACTTCAAGGAACTGAGGGAGAAACCGTGGAAGTGAAAACATATGGTAGATGGTTAAGAGACTCAACATCACCCATGATATACTAGTATCGGTCAATTCCACTGTAAAAGTACAAGAAACATTGTTAGTGGTCCATAGAGAACTTTGATCACTTGTGCAGAAACCCCTGCAGCAATTTATCTCAAGGATGTGTACAGAATGAGATCATGAGGCTAATGAGCATGGGCATTCAAAATGAGCTATGAACAATGAACAATGAGATCTTGTAAGCAACATGAGTAGTGTACATAAAAAAGTTGGATGCAAGAAAAACAGATATCAATGATAATGAGATTATGGCATCCAAGCACATATAAGGCAAAACACTTACACCTACTCAAGCAACAAGTAACACTCTAGTGATGGAGCATGACACCCAAGGTCTTTCTAAGGAACTCAAACCGAAGAAGATCAAGGAGTTTTGTAAAAATATCAGCTTTTTGATGCTCAGTGGGTATATGTTCAAGAACAACAAGGCCCTCTTCCAGTAACTCTCGAATAAAATGATGACGAATGTCAATATGTTTGGTGCGAGAGTGTTGGACAGGATTTTTTGAAATGTTTATGGCACTTGTGTTATCACAAAAAAGAGTGAGAGTGTTTTGTTCTATCCCATAATCATGAAGCATTTGCTTCATCCACAACATTTGTGCACAACAACTCCCTACAGCAATGTACTCAGCCTCAGCAGTCGAAAGAGAGATGGCATTTTGCTTTTTACTATGCCAGGAAACCAGATTATTCCCAAGGTAAAAACACCCCCCGGATGTACTTTTCCTATCATCAGCACACCCTGCCCAGTCGGCATCAGAAAAACCAGTAATTTCAGCTGTAGTATCAGTGGAAAACCAAACCCCATACCCCAAGGTCCCATTAACATATTTGATGATGCGTTTAACCGCAAGAAGGTGAGACTCTTTAGGACTGGCTTGGTAACGAGCACAAACACCGACACTAAAAGAAATATCAGGACGACTGGCTGTCAGATACCAAAGACTCCCTATCATACTCCTGTAAAGGGTAGGATCAACATCAATACCAGAGGAATCTTTGGAGGGGAAAGGGGAGGTGAAGACTGGTGCTCATGGGAGTGCGTGCATGTTTGGCAGACTCAAGACCAAACTTTGACATAAGATTTTTAGCATACTTAAACTGAGAAACAAACATACCCGAAGAAGACTGTTTAATTTGAAGACCCAAGAAATAAGACAACTCTCCCATCATGCTCATCTCAAACTCATGTGTCATGCATATTTCACAAGATGATCAGCAGTGGAACCAAACACAATATCATCAACATATATCTGAGCAACAAGAATATGAGACTTAGTATGTTTCACAAATAAAGTCTTATCAACACTACCCCTTTGAAAATCATTATCAAGAAGAAAGGTAGTAAGTCTATCATACCAAGCCCGAGGGGCTTGTTTCAACCCATACAAAGCCTTGTCTAACTTGTAGACATGATTAGGACATTTAGGGTCCTCAAACCCTTTTGGTTGCTCAACATATGCCTCTTCTTTCAAGTACCCATTCAGAAAGGCACTTTTCACATCCATTTGAAACAATTTAATGCCAAGAAAACATGCAACACCAAGCAAAATACGAATAGATTCGAGACGTGCAACTGGGGCAAACGTCTCATCATAGTCAACACCCTCTACTTGTGTGTAGCCTTGAGCAACCAACCTAGCTTTATTTCTAACAACAGTACCATTCTCGTCAGATTTATTTTTAAGGATCCACTTGGACCTATCACATTCATGTCTCTAGGTCTGGGAACTAGAGTCCAAACTTTGTTACGTTCAAATTGACCTAATTCTTCATGCATAGCATTGACCCAACTATCATCTAACAAGGCCTCTTTAAAATTCTTAGGTTCAATTAATGAAACATAACACATATGTGACACCTCATCCCGAATCTGTCTTCGGGTTTTCATTCGATCCGAGATACTTCCAATCACCTGTTGAGCTGGATGATTCAGTTTCACCCTTGCTGATGGTTTAAGCTCAGGACTTGCGGTGACAGAAGCAACAGGAGTGATGTCCCTTTGAGCACTCTTTGGACTTGAACTTACCTGTGAGGATGGTGCTGTAACAATTTCTTGTGATTGGACCGCAGCTTCTCCTTGATTTTGTGGTTCAGTATCCAAGATTGGAGACTCACCATTGTCATCCTCATTTGTTGCTGGAGTAGGTGCACCTGTGTCATCTGTAACCACATTGATAGATTCCATTAAAGATGAAGTTCGCAGGTTATAGACTCGAAAAGCCCTACTGTTGGTTGAATACCCTAGAAAAATACCTTCATCACTTCGGGAGTCAAATTTGCCCAAGGGCTCTCTATCTTTGAAGATGTAACACTTACTCCCAAAAGTTTTGTAGTATTTTACATTAGGTTTCAAACCCTTCCACAATTCATATGGAGTTTGTAAAGTGCCAGGCCTTAAATACATGCGATTTATGACATAAACAGCAGTATTTAGGGCTTCGGCCCAAAACTTTGGAAGAAGACTCTTACTAAGGAGCATGACCCTAGCCATTTCTTGAACAACTCTGTTCTTCCTCTCAACCACTCCATTTTGTTGTGGAGTAATAGGTACAGAAAATTCATGCTTAATTCCATGCATATCACAAAAATCCGAGAACAAACTATTTTCAAATTCACGACCATGATCAGTTCGAATTCTTATGATACGCCCAATGGAAACACCCTGTTCATTTTGGATTTTAAGGACTAAAGCCTGGAAAGCATCAAACGTATTAGATTTTTCCCTTAAAAAATTTACCCATGAAAACCAAGTAAAATCATCAACAGTTAGAAAAATGTATCTTTTACCTCCAATGCTTTCAGTGCGAGTAGGACCCATTAAATCCATGTGAACCAATTCAAGAGGACGTTTGGTTGTAAAGTTGTTCACCTTTTTATGAGGGGCACGGGTTTGCTTTCCAAGTTGACATGGTCCACACACATGACTCAAATTCTTATCCAGTTTAGGTACTCCTCTCACAAGCTCTTTGTTGGCTATCTTAGTTAGGTCTTTGAAATTCATGTGACCTAATCTTTGATGCCACAAATCAATGTTACTTATGATGGCAAAGTGACAAGTGAGATCATTAGTAGTAACAATCCCGTAGCAGTTATCAGATGTGCGAACCTCATGTAAGATAGTATTTCCCTTTTTATCCAAAATTTCACATTTATTTTTAGAAAACAATACTTCATGATGGGAATCACACATTTGACTAATGCTCAAAATATTTGCTTTAAGACCATCAACAAGTAGAGCATTATCCAGTTTGGGAAGACCAGCAACACTTATAGAGCCCTTACCAATGACTCTAGAAGTGCCGCCCCGCCATCTCCAAAGGTAACAATTCCTCCTTCATATTTTTCAAGAGAGGTGAAGTAGGATTTGTTACCGGACATGTGACGAGAGCAGCCACTATCAAGATACCACATGTGTGAGTCACGTGCTTTTAGGGCAGTGTGAACAACTAAACAAGTCAAATCATCTTTCCTCACCTAAATCTTTTTGGTCTTGGTCAATGTCTTGGCGTTGAGAACACCCTGATGAATCTTGGTATTTTGCCTAGACATGTAAGGTTGTCTCCTAACCCAAAAAGTATTCGAATTTTTACCCTTTTGAGACACCTTACCAAACAATTCATAGCAATAAGGACGAATGTGGCCATACCTACCACAATGATGACAAATAAAAATAGGTTTTACCTCCCTTTTGTTGATCTTACCCACTTTCGGTAGATGAAGAGAAGAATCATCCTGGTCTACCTTCAACTTTCCCTTTGCTTGAGTCTTCAGGTTATGTGAGGTAGAGGCCTGTCCCTTGTGAGCTGTTGCACCATAGCCTAGCCCACTTTTGTCACAACCCATTTGTTGAGACCCGAGGATGTCTTCTAGAGATTTGCAACCTTTGTTCCACATGGAGATTGTTGCTCTAGCAATACGAAGTTCTTCATCTTTCTGACAGACTATCTCTTCCAATGCAGCTTGTGACATCTCAAAGCTTTCAAGCTTTTCTTCATATATGGAATACACTTTCAGAAGTTCATTCCTTTCAGTTTCACAGGATAGAAGTTTTCCACATAAGTCTTGCCTATCACTTGAGATCTTGATGACATTCTGTTTTGCTGCTACAAGTTCTCCTTTTAGCCTGACATTCTCACTCTCACATGTTTTGAGCTTGAGAGAGAGTTTGTCATTGATTTTGGACAAATTTAGAGATTCCTCGTACAGCTTTTCGTAAGCTTGTTGTAGTTCATCGCCATTGATCTCATCATTGTCTTCAGATGTTTCATCATCCTCTTTTTGCTCTTCATTCTCCTTGACCTCATCCAATCTAGCAACCAAGGCAGGAAAGTTGCTGGATGGTGGTGAAGGTGAATCTCCTCTTTCATGAAATTGGCTCAGAATTTCCCATACATCTTTAGCCTTTATGTTGTGAACAACTCGTTGTTGTTCTTCATAGGAAATTGCTCCACGAATAGTAATCAGGGCTCTCTGATTGCCCGGATTGTTTGCATTTTCTGTATCTTCTTCAATGGCTTGCCAACTTTCTGGTTCAAAAGCTCTCAGAAAAGCCCTCATTCTGATTTTCCAATATAGGTAGTTGGCCCCATCAAAGGTGGGAGCATGATGCAGGTTCTGACCACGAGCTAATTCCAATGGCTTTAGAAGAGGTTGAGTAAAACTAGACCAAAATGCCATGAAAGCACTATCCCCGTCTTCGCCGGATTCAGGTTCTTTGAGTTCTTGCTCTGACCCGCTTTCATCATCCCAAGTCACAGTGTAAACTTTCTTTCGATTCTTTTTCGACGGACATTCAACTGCAATATGGCCAAACCCTTGACATTCATAGCACTTGACCCCTTGCCCCTTTACAATCTTCTTTTCAGTTTTTGGAGCAAATTTTGGTGGAAAAGTTTTGGGTTTTTCATTACTCTTGTCTTTTGAAATAGAGTCTCTGAAATTAGGCTTTTTTTTCTTCAAAAATTTTTTAAACTGTTTAGTAAACATAACCGTCATCTCAGACTCTAAATCAAATTTAGTCTCCGGAGTTTTTGCAGTCTCATGAGCACTAGTGAAAGCCACACTATCTTTTTGTTTTTTCTTTGAAATCTGGTGAGCTTCATAAGTCTGTAAGTTTCCAACCAATTGATCAAGCTTGAGGGTATCAACATTCTGAGCCTCCTCAATGGCTGTCACTTTTGATTGGAACCTCTCGGGTAAAGACCTCGAAATTTTTCCAACCATTTTAGCTTCTGGGATTTTTTCACCGAGTGTGAAACAGGAATTAACGATATCACTAAGTTTTGCATAGAAATCATCAAACGTCTCATCATCCCGCATAAAAAGGGTTTCAAAGGCGGAGGTGAGACGTTGAAATTTTGACCTTTTAACAAAAGTAGTACCTTCGTGAATCGTTTCAAGAATGTCCCAAGCCTCTTTTGCCACCTCACACGTGCAGATTCGACGAAACTCTTCAGGTGTGACGGAGCAAAACAAGGAATTAAGAGCCTTACTGTTCCAACTCGAGTTTTGGTAATCAGTTGTGTCCTATTTATCAAGGGGTTTAGGAATATCAACACCATCAATGGTGACTAGGTTCACTCCACCCATAGATTACGCAATGCCAAACTTTCTCATCGATGGATTTTAAAAACGCTCTCATACGAGGTTTCCAATAACAATAGTTTGTACCGTCGAGTAAAGGAGGTCTATGAGTCGAGTTACCTTCACGAATAGAATCCATAATACTAGTCACACAAAATCACACTCCTATAGTTTTGATAAAAAACAAAGAGTGACCTGCTCTGATACCAATTGAAAATCCTAAGTGATTTGTGATTAGATCAAGATTAAAAATATTCCAAATCCCAATAATCCAAAACACACAATCTAAATCAACAAGCACTTACAAAAGTGATTTAGATTGTTTGTTTTTCGGAATAAACAATAAATCGACACAAACGATTTTTACGTGGAAAAACCACAATTGAAGAACCTTCAATTGTAATCAAAAACCATGGGCGAAACGCCACTAATCAATCCACTACTGAAGAAAGAAAGATTACAAAGATAATACACAAATTACCCAACTCAGCCAATTTGCCTTCGAATCTTCTGTAACTCTTTCAGCAAGCCTTCGTCTCGGAACTGATCCACCTGAAGTTGAATCCACAACTTCGCTTGTCGAATTAACGACTACGTACAGAATCAAACGCCTTTTGAAACTCTACGTTTGAATCTTCGGAATCCACCGAAGAGAACTCTCTTGAATTATAAAGTAACAAACTCCTTGATGTATGAATCTTAGATCATGAGTGAAGAACTCTCTCAAAACATCAAGGAAAAACTCTCAAAAAACTCAGAAGAAAACTTCAACAAAATCCTAGGACTCTTGAATAAGATCTAGGAAAAGTTAAATCCTAAAAACATCCTAAACAGATATAAATAGGCAACTGAGTCCGCGATCTTCGCTCGAGCACAAATCATCCCGCTCGAGCGACTTCAGCAAAATATGCATGTGACAAAACAGAGATCCGCTCGAGCACTTGAGAACCCGCTCGAGCGCGAAATCACACACTCCAGTATTTTTACAGACCTGACCAAATACTGAGAGACCTCATATTCCGCTCGAGCGCTAATGACCCCCGCTCGAGCGGGGAAAGACAAAAACACAGGAAAAAATTACAACTTTTGTAACATAAAGTTTGTACGCGGATTTGACAATAAAGGGACCTAACAGGTGGGATGGTTTTGAAAAATCTCAATTACTTCCTGAATATTGTTGTATATGTTGGGTATACCTCCTTATTGGAGTTGTGACCTAATTGGTTTATTAAAAGAATTTAATTTGGTTTGGTGTTGGTTATAATATATTTTTAATATATTATATCTAACTTTTAGAGGCTCAATAGGTATTTAATAATCTGTTTGGTAACAGTTAGAACTTTGATAAAAAGCCCAAAAGTCAACAATATTTTTTTGGTATTGCCTTTGTTTTTCCAAAGTGGGAGCAACAGCTAATTGATCATATATTCAGTGGATGTGTGCTTGGTGTTGCTAAGCTTGGTGTTGTGTTTATTTTCAATTGGTGGCTAGTATTGTTGCAAAGCTTTGTGCTTTGTTTGCTGCTGGTTTGCTTGGAAGTTTTGGTTCTGTTTTGACCTTCCTTCAAAGCATCGTTTAGTTCATTATTTTATGTCTTCTTCAACTCTATTTCGAAGACTTTTGTTCATCTATTTAGTGAGGACTTTCCTCTTATTTTTTTGTGATTATTTGGAATTCACCTAAGGGTGGTTTATGAGACCATTCGTGTTTTTTGTAATAGTTTGAAAACTCTTGGTTGACAGTGGAATCGGATTTCGGTCCCGTGGACAAACCTTATATTAAATGAACCACGTAAAATTCTTGTGTCATTGTTGATTTAATTTTTCCGCATTATTTTTATTTCCATCAATTGATTTACTTGTGGGAAATCATTTATTTTCCCTAGCAACTGGTATCACAGCTTACGGTTTATTTTGGGTTTGATTATTTGTGTAAATCAATGGGGGGGGGAATTGTAGACAACCCATTTTTTACCGTCCTCAAGACTTGGACGTCATTACTTATGCACTCGATGATTATGATTTCATGTGCTCGTTTTAGTGCCTGAAATCTTTAGCGGAATGCCATGTCTTTGAGACTTCAACCCTATCCATGCTATGCCTTGTTTTGGACTAAACCTTCAAGCCTGCAACCCCTGGTGGCTGCTGGCCATCAATGCTTATTTTAGATATTTTGGTGACAGTTGTGCCAGCTGTTGCCATAATTGCCTCTATCTTCATACGCGTGTAAGGATGGATATATCTCATCCAAATGCATGTTTTTTCTACATATAGGGGGTCTCCTCCCCTATTTTTGAGGGATGAAATTTTTGGAGCAAAAATCTCTCTCTCTACATTTCTCTCTCTCTTTCTCTCTCTTGCAAATTTGTGCATATTAGTCTACATACACCACACTTTTGCCTACACATCCTTAACCAAACTTGATCATCTTTGAGCTGAGGTTCCTTGAAGCCTTCTTGGAGCTCTAGAAAGTGGTTTTGGCTTGAATTGTTGCCTAAAGTTGATCTTTGTTTCAAGAGGTATAACACTTACCTTTTTAACTTATTTTGTTTACTTGTTTTTCTATCTTTTCCCACTATTTTTAGGTTGTTTTGAACTTTAAAAAAACTCTGTTTTGTGGGCTGAAATTAGTGTTTTAGGCCATTTCAGGTCAGGGGGTGATTCACCCTTCTTTATTCCTTGTTCATAAGGCCTTTCCATCTTTGTTTCCCACTTTCAAACTATCTTTTTTTGGGCTTTTGAACACTAAATTTCAGAGTATTTTCAGCAGTAAAAACCATGTTTTGAAGTCCAAATTTGGAGGGGTTAGCCTCCCCTCCTTGTGTCTTGTTTGCTAGCCTAGTTAGCTCTATATGTTAGCTTAATTTTCTAGCCTTTTGTAGCTTAAGTTTAACATGTTTAGGCTCTATTTTAGACTGTTTTAACTCTGTTTTTGGCTAGTTATTGCATTTGATTCTTGTATTGCAAGCTTGTAGTGTAATTGTCCTCACAAGCTTGGTGTTTTAGGTCTTTAGACACCACTTGTTTGAGTTGATTATATGTTTTAGTGCTTTTCTCACTTAATTTCAGCACTTATTAACCTCTGCAACCTCCCTCATTTCTTGACTTTTTATTTGCTTTAAGGGTTGTTTCAACCTTAGGATAGTTTAAGCTTGAGATTGAGGTTCATTGCTTAATGGTTTAATCCTCTTTTAAGGGTTCATTATCAACGACATGACACATCTCTCTTACCTTAAACTACCCCTTGTTTGACAATTCCTTGTCTTTTAGAGGACTTACTCACCAATGGACTTAATTGGTTAAAGAATGGTTGGTAATCTAAAATGAGTAAATAAAAATAGAAACTAAAATTGTGCAAGATAAGTTTTTGGTTGTGTTTTAGTGTGTTCAATCAGGCGTTAATTGAACACAAGGAAAATTGGGGAATTTCATACTCAAAGTGATGAAAGGTGCCAATTTTTCTAAGGTCTTCATTGCCCTTGATCAAGCATGATAGGTTGATGTTTTTGGTGTTGTTTATGCATTCATTAAACTTGAACACATTGGTTCCTTAGCCATCATGCAATGAAATTGCTTGATTGATGGTTTGAGGACCAAGTGTATCACTCCTTTGAGCTTGTTTTGATGATAAGAAGGGATACACAGTACAAACAACCTGTGAGAATATCCTCTTTTTGCCCTGTTTGCTCTCTGTTGTAGCAAAAAATATTGTGCATCACCATTGGCCGGCCGGCCACTGTTACTGGCCTGTAGGCCATCAGTGTTAGACGGCAACCCCTCAATGGTGGCCGGCCAGCCACCACTTCTGGCCTACCGGCCACCAATGAATTTTGAGCAGTGTGTTTGTGAAGCATAGCAGAGTTGATCTAAAAAGGAAATCAGTGCAAGGGTTGTGCAACAGAGGCAATTGGAGGCAAAACAGTAGATGTTCTTCGGGCGAAAACCGAGCATGCATGGGCCTCCATCGCTTCCCGGGAATATTTAATTAGTTTAATTAGCATTTAGCCATTTATTTGTTGTACTTAATTAGTTATAGCTAATTAGTTTGTTTTGTACTTATTTAATTAGTTTAGATTGATTAATTAAATTAATTTGTGTTGTACTTATTTAATTGCTTAGCCTAGTTAAATTATTTAATTGTTGTAATAATTAATTAGCTTATATAGCTAGATTATTTATTCAAGTTTTGTAATAATTAGTTAAGTAGTGTAGCTTAGCTTTTATTCATTCAGACCCTCGCATAAATGTTGTAATAATGTGTATGTCTTCCAACCCCACGTCTTTCTCCCTTTTATTTATCCACTTACAATGGTTAGATTAGGAGCATCACATTTCGTTTAGCATACCTTATGCTTGCATCCATTCATCTTGTATTGCATGCACCGGGGCTCGGTTCATCATTCTAACTGCATTGTTAGTTTAAATACATTCTTTGAATACGTGCTTAGACTGCTTGCTATTTCATCAATTCATATACCATGCTTATTAGCCGAGCCTAATAGTTGCATTATTGCATGCGTCGTATTAGCCATCTTGTATAGTTAGGAATCATGCATATTTTTCTAACTCTTTTGTTTATTTTGGCTTGAAGTACTAAGTGAGTTTTTAGTACTTTAGCATACTTGCATGAGTGTGAGTGACAGCCATGTCTAGCATGCTTGCCATGAGGCTAAGTGCTTACCTGATTAAAATGTTTGAATGCCTGTGGATGAAGGCTTGTTGCTTGAATTGGAATGATTCGATGAATGTACTTTTAAGCCCACTTTGTTAAGTGGCAAATTCACAAACTTTTAAGCCCACTTTGTTAAGTGGCAAATTCACAAACTTTAAGCCCACTTTGTTAAGTGGCAAAATCAAACCCTTTTCGAAAAACAAACATGAAATTGAATTGTTCCAATTCGGGCAAACTAGTTTATACCTTGTGTGCGCACATCACATAGTAAATGCTAGCCTAATAAACCAGAACAAGAGCATATAATGTAGAAAAGAATCATATCATGATTAGTAGAGGCCGATCTTTGATCGAGCGAGCGGAGGTGCTCAAATGTATTCATGACCTTCCTCTCTCGTACCTAAGTTCCCGAACCGAGGCAACTTTGGTGATGACGGACACGTGGCCTTTGGCACGAGTCATGGGTTTCTTAAATTTTTTCAAAATAAAATATTTAGGTGCCGACTCTATATCTGGCAAAGTAGTCCATTTTTTGCAATTTAATTCAAAATCGATTTTCCAAAAGATTTGCCGGATTTGGACTCTTTGGTGTTTATCAATTTCACATTGCACTTGTGAGATTAGATTCAGAACCGTGGGAGTCCAAACTATAAGGCCTATTTTGCCTTTCTGAAAGGGGGCGCGGAAAAAGTCAAGCTACAAAAAGGTGTCACTTTTGAATCTAAAGGACATGACATTTGATCTAAGTGACACAAACCTTTGCCTATATAAAGGCGGAATGGGTTGGCAATTGAAAAGAAGAAATCTATATGAAATCTATGGAATTTCTCTTAATGATTCATATTGTTATTTTTCTCTTTACTTGGTGGATTATAAAAATCCAAAGGCATTCAAGATTTGATTTTGTTCGTGCATAACACAATCAGATATCAGTCCTTAGACTGGGTTTCATTGTATCTTTGAGGTAGATTCATGAGTAACCCGGTGCAGACTATATTTGACAGAATTGGTGGAGACGAATATCGTCATAAGGAACGCGACGTTATATCGCGCCTTGAAGCAATACTAATTATTTTCTATTTTATCTCTTTCCATCTCATTTACCAAATTTGCACCAACAGAGTCGTATTGCATGTTGGTGGAGGAATGTGGAGGGTGAGAAACTACCGTTATCAATGGAGTTAAAAAGAATTTAACAATCATTATTGGGTGTTATGGTGTTTAATTGTGCATTGATTGTATAATCTCTTCATATGGCTTTTTTGTATGTATAAATGTAGCTTCAAGCTTTAGTATCGCATGTCCAAGTTTTGTGGATTATAAGTGTGTATATATAAGGAAGTGTACAGGAAGAATATGAGCGTGTATATACATATTTTATATTGTGTTTATACAGAAATAATTATGTAGCATGTAAATGTGATTTTATGTGGAGCTTTGGACTCACCTACTTGTGCAAGGTAAGTGGAGTCAACACGACTAAAAGTCGAGCTATTGTATCTTAGGGAGACATACTAATATGAGAATTCTGCTGCATCAGGAAGTGATAGTTTTACCAATCGAGAAAGGTTTGAATCTCCTTAAAGAGAGCAAGATTACGCCTCTATCCGATTTATTGTATATTCATATATTTAGAGATGTGATATGTAATACATATGTAATACATATGTTTAAAACTTCACAAACATAGACAGTTTTCTATTGATCTTCTTTACTCATAAACATTAGCTTTTTGCGCACACATCGCATATACCCCAGGGCCGGCCCTGGGCATAGGCCCACCAGGTCATGGCTTAGGATCCCTCAAAATAGATCCAAAAAAGGAACCCCAATCTATTATAGTTAGTGTAATATATTAGGTATGTTTTAAGTCCAAAAAAAATTAAAGAAGGCCCAAATTAACTTAAAATAAATTGACTCATTAAAAATTAAAAAACCCATTCAAAATTAAAAGGGCCCATTCTCTCTCCCTATCTAATTCCTAACCTTAACTCTTAATTCAATTTTTCCAAAAATTTGTGAGAAGCGGCACAACAGAGCACTAACTAATTTCTCAAGAATTTAGAGCAAGTATGATTGATTTATTTGCTTCTAAAAATGCTAAAAGAGTGAGGATCAAGTGATAGTTATTAGTTATTGTAATGAGGTGCTAAGTATTTTTTGTGATTTTGACACAAATCTTTTGTCCTTTACCTTCAAAAAAAATTATGTTGAATGAAAAATATATATATATATATGTAAAGAGCCCAAAATGATCCAGTGATATTTATTAGTTAATTATCGGCTTTGGCCATCGAAAATCTCAAGGCCGAGCCTGTATGCCCCATCACTTATATATATAAATATTTGTCATACACAATAATGTGCTGCATTTCTAGACAGCTAATTAAGAGAGTGTTTGTAATTCCTCAGATATCGACACACAGCAACATGTTTAACAAAACAAAAATTACAATATAAGGAAAACCGTTGTTTAATGGAAGGACATAGCTTCATGACAACAAAAGCAAGCCAAATTCAATATCACTACATTTAACAATAGCATACCATCATTTTTTGCCTAGATAGTTGACAATTTAAACAATGTAGAGAATTTGACTGTACAAACACAACTTTGCCACATTATCTCAATGTCAGAAATTAACTATCATTCTGGTTTCTTCACAACAAGAACAGGGCACTCCCTATCAGAGCCCTGCATCATTATGAACGCAATAGTTGGTTTCTTCATTATAAACGCAATAGTTGCTCACACTCCCTATCAAAGCCCTGCATCAACAAATTTGGTTTTAGGACTTAATTGAGAATCTTTATGTAGGACTACATAACATGAGTAAAGTTGCACAATAATGCATACGAATGCTAACCTTATAAGTCATTCTAATAAGATATAGCAGAAAGAGTCAACAAAAACAAATTTACAAAAGCATGCGCAATTTTCGGCTTCTTCAGAAATAATCACAACAAATCAACATTCAAGAAATAGGGTGCCTGTGATATAGACAAAAAAATGACATCTATAAGATCATTATAAGATGGACAGGGCAGAAGGCACATAGGATTAGCACATTGTTTCGACGAATTACTGGAAGAAAGGAAACTAACCTCTTGACTTTTTCGAGCTCGTGATCACCTAAAACAAGTACATTGACGTTGTACTTTTCGACTGCATCGCATATGGCCTATTTAGGATCCCTATCATGTGCTATAGTTTCTGCATTTACCTGTAGAGAATAAGAGATAATGAATACCATTCCTTAATATTGCATGTGGTGTGCTAAAAAAATGAGTGTATTCAACTGCATATAGACATCTTCTCTAGTGTGAAAAATATTATTAATTTTAGAAAATAATGTAAGTGATTTCCTAAAGTAACAAGGTACAAAAGAGAAAACGGGATGAGATATGGTCCTAACCCAAAAGACGTACGTGTGGGGGGGGACCCACTCAATTTTAGGCTCAAAGTTTGCCCAAAATAAGCCTATAAAAACCATAATTTTCCAACAATTTGCACCAACAGAGCCGTATTGCATATTGGTGGAGGATGAGAAACTACCGTTATCAATGGAGTTAAAAAGAATTTAACAATCGCTACTGGGTGTTATGGTGTTTAATTGTGCATTGATTGTATAATCTCTTCATATGACTCTTTTTTATGTTTAGTATCATGTGTCCAAGTTTTATGGATTATAAGTGTACATATACAAGTGTACATGAAGAATATGAGTATGTATATACATATTTTATGTTGTGTTTATACAGAAATAATTAGGCAGCCTGTAAATATGTTTTTATGGTGGAGCTTTGGGTTCACCGACTTGTGCAGGGTAAGTGGAGTCAACACGACTAAAAGTCGGTGTGATGTTCTGGGAGTTGGACTTGGCTAGTATTGTGTAATTTAATAGTGTGCTTTACTTTCGGCATTTGTTTATTGCATTGGGTCCTTGATCATTCTTTTCTGCTCTTACTAATTTCCCATTAACACTTTCGGGTTGAGTTTTGGGCGTTGGAACCTGTTTTGGGATGCAAAATCAAATTTTGAGTTTTCCGGGCAAAACCGCTCGAGCAGAATCACACAGAATCTTTTGAAAAATTATAGACAAAACCGCTAGTGCGGATTTGGGTTCCACTCGAGCAGATTTTCTGTGAAAAATCTGAGTTTTCTCTAGAGTAAATCGTCCATGGAGGCATAGAATCCACTCATGCAGATTTGGGATTCTACTCATGCAGAATTGAAACCGCTTGTGTGGATTTCGATACGTCTGTCTCGAATTTTGTGCTCTTTTTCTCAAAACTGATGGCAAAAACGTGTTTGAGTCACTTTTTCACTCCTCTCTCTATATATATATCTAGCTTTTCTCTTCCTTCTCTCTACAAACACACCCAAATCCAAACTTCTCTCTAAGAATTAGCAAAAATCATCAAGAATTTGAGAAGACTTTTTACACCAAATCGAAGAGGGCGACGAAGGCTACTTTACACTAATTGAATCGAGTTTTCATCAACGTTGAGTTTTAAGGTTTTCATCCCTTTCATCTCCCAAGCTTAAGGTATGGATATTCTTAGAGCTATATATATGTTTTTGTAAGTTGATCCTTGTTTGGGGGATTTCTTTCATGTTTGAACTATGGTTTTAGGTTGATAAACCCTAAATGATATTAGAAATGGATTTTCTTTATTTTTTTCCCAAAGCTTTTGATGTATTAGCTATATTCTAAAGTATGGGTGTTATTTTGAGAAAAATCTATTCAAAAATGGAACAAAAGCCTAGTTTGGTGAAAACTCTAGAATTTGGGGATTTTAGAAAAAAGTTGAGAAATTATGAAATTTATGCTTGATAAGTTGTTAAGTAAATAAATGATGGAGGAAATTTCTATAGTTGTATCAAATGGGAAAATTTCATGAGAAAATAAGAATTGTTGATTTGGGAAACTTGAGGAATAGCTTATTGTTGTTTGTCTTGGAAAGACCAAATTTTAAAACAATGATGATTAATATGTGAAAAATTCATGAATGATGATGTTGATATATTATCTCTTGTAAAATGTATTATGATATTACATTGATAAGAGATATGGAAATTTGATCACAATGGAGGATTGTATGGTAGAATTAAAAATGAAACTATATTATTGCATTGTACATTTTTCATTGCCATTCCATTGAATCATTGTTGCAATTGATTTTGAATCTTGCATTGGAAAATTATTACTTGAGAAAGAAATTGTTTTGTAAAACAAGATTATTTGGATTTGTTTTGAGATAAATACGTTGTTAAGTCTGGATAGAGGGTGTAGTTGGTATTGGTTAAGTTGGCCTGAGTGTCCATAGTAAAAGACCGAAAATACATGCGGAGGATTTACCACGTGCCTTCTAGTTAGCAACTGGTAAAGTGGTGATTGGTAGTACATGATATGCCTACTTGCAGACACCAACCTAGGGATTACCTGAGTCATATTTACCACCCCTTGAACTACATTAAAGTTATTAAATTGTTGTGTTTTCAAATTGCATTTAGCACAAGTGTAATAACCTGACCCTCGGATATCGTTAACCCTCTCATCTACTTACATTTGTATCTACAAAAATAAATGACATTGTGATTTAAAGTATTAAAATGAATACAAATGTGAGTAGATGAAAGAGTTAATGATATTCGATAAACTTAATTTCTTTTAGGTATGTTCTACTTGATATACTTTAAAATGTGAACGGTTCGGATCATCAAATCAGACTCCGAAATGAGCCCATAAGGCAGCACAACACACAGTAGGCACCCCATATGTATGTTAACGATATCCAATCAACTTAATTTTTTATAAATATGTTTTACTTGATATACTCTCAAATTTGAACGATTCAGATCTTTAAATCAGACCTCAAAATAAATTCATAAAACAGTACAACAGTGCCTGCTGTGCTGAATAAACAGCCAGCACCCAGATCCATTTGGGATATTCTTTAGAGCCGTTACGTTACAATCACAAACCCAACACCGTTTGAACTGTGTTATCTCACTTGAAGTTCCTTTCCCTTTAAAGCACGTACCCACGATAAAAGCATTAAAAATATAATGCACTTTTTCAAAAGATGGCCAAAGTAGGAGCTTCTCATTCACACACAATCAAACATTATAAAAGCCAAATCATCACAATCCAAAAGTGTGAACAAAAATATTTCATTTTCCCACCAATTAATTTCATTTCCCTACCCTTGAAATATCACCTCCACTCATGTCGGCCGGTAATTGGATAACAAAAATAAATGTGTAGAGAGTAAAAAATAATGTAACGGTAATATCACATTATGATATATGTAGTATCATCACTTGTCAATAATAACTTATACATGCAATAGTAAATTCACTTTTCTGATGCAAATACATTTTCCTAGTTCATTTTATAATTGTTACATATATTGAATGAATGATAATATCATATATCAACGATGGCTTCATATCACTATAGTATTAAATTTTTATTTTTAATTTATTTGTTTGGGGTTTTTTTAGATGGAATTTTCTAGGATGGGTTTGACAATTTCTTAGTTGTTTTTTTTTTACTTCTTTGTTTTTGTTTTTGTTTTTGTTTTTTATTATTTATTATTATTATATTATAAATGCTAAAAAAAATTGATGCATTTGACAATTATTAAAATTGTTATTATTTTGTTAAGATAAAAGTTTAAAAGAGCTCTTCTGAACTTTTGTTTCTTAGACAGAAATGATCATATTACCCTTACCACCAAAGGTTGGGCATTTGTTTGGAATAATTATATGATTTTTCAGAAATTTCAAGGTAGCAGTGTGTCTATTCAATAATAAGGAATTATGTATTTACGTCGTCCAAAAAAATATAAACAATATAAGAAAATATCAAAATATAATTGGTTGAGCACATAGTCAGGTGGTGTTTCCGAAACACTTGATAATTTCTATTTTATTTGACTTTTTTTTTATTATCACATATTATAATTTTAACCAAATCAAGCACAAAAATTGAGTTTAGTTTAGTTAGTTTCAAAAGCAACTTTTTCCTTTTTCCTTTTTTCTTTTTTCTTCTTTCTTTATTTTTGGCCAAATAGGACAATCAAAATAACTGTTTTTTTGCATACAGTTCACACCAACCCATCTCATCAAACGTATGGATCTATTTACTCTTTTGATTTGTCCATGCCTTTTATATATATTATGCACAGATACCTTCCCAAAAACAAATTTCAAGCTACAAGAGAGAAGCAAAATGGAGTGTTGCAGAGCTCATCATATAATTGCTATAGTTTCACTTGTTCTGTTCCTCTCTCCAGTTGTTGTTCATGGTTGGGGAATTGATGGCCATCTCACCATTTGCAGAATTGCTCAGGTCAGCTTCTCAACTCTATCTCTCTCTCCCTCTCTCGTTTGGTTTGACAATTACATATTTTAGTTAAAAAATCACTTTAAAAAATCAAAAACTAACAAATTTTCAAATTTTCAACTCATAGAAAAAAATAAAAAATAATAAAATAATAAAAAAAAGGAAGCTAAAAAATCTTGCCCTCACCTTGTTTGATTTAGATTGATTTTCTAAAAATTAAGCTTTTTGCTTTTCATATTTTATTTTAAATTTTTAGGAACTTTTTTTATATTTTACATAATTTTTATTTGGAATGCTACTAAAATAGCATACTTTTTGTCCTTTTATTTATTTTAGGTCACATCATTTCTCTATTTTTTTGTATATCTTTTCTTAAAAAGTAAAAAAGTTATTAAAATAACTTATTCCTAAAAGTCTAAAAAGTATAATATTTATAATAAAAAAATTAAAAAATTCACTTAGTACAAAAATTCAATAAATTTTAGTATTTTTGTATATCTTTATTAATTTTTAAATATTTTACTTTTAGGTACATGCATCTAAAATTTAAAAAAATTACTTAAATTATTTTTTAAAAATCATTAAAAAAAATAAAAAAAATAAAAAAACTCAACTTTCAAAAAAACAATTAAAAACAAAAAAAAAAAAAGGTTGATTTTTTCATTTCAGATTTTAGTTAAAATTTCACTAAAAAAATTAGTCACTTTTCAAATGGGCTCTAAATTTGTGTGGTTGTTGCAGTCGCGGTTGAGTGAAAGTGCAGCAGCAGCGGTTAAGGCACTGCTTCCGGCGTCGGCCGGTGATGATTTAGGGAGTGAGTGTTCATGGGCAGACAGAGTCAAGTTCCATTATCACTGGTCATCATCTCTTCATTTCATTGATACCCCTGACAATCTCTGTACCTACCAGTACACCAGTATGTATATGTACTCTACCCCCTCTCTCTTATATATGTCATAAAAAAACAATGACCATTTTTGAATCAGTACTAAATAATGTGACCAAATTCAGTCATGTTTCCATTCATATGACAAATGGTTTAAGCTACAAAAAGGGCAAATTAGTCCCCCAATTGTTTAAAATAGTTTTGAAATATTTTTCATTTTGACATGTGAAAAATGGGGTTGCTCCCTCGATAAAATTGGGATGGGGCTACCGGAAGGTATTGTTGGGCTCGTGAGGCCTATCACAGGTCTCATTTCGATAATCTGAACTGTTCAATGTGTAGAACTCGTCAAGTATTATATACTTGTAACAAATCACGTTGATCGGATATTAATAGTTACGTGATTAATTCAGTTTTGTATAAAAAAAAAAAATAGACGGTGAAAAAATAAACGATTGATAGAAATCTGATTCAATGAGATAGCTATCGATATTCGATCAACATGATTGTTTACAGTCATATAGTACTCAACGAGTTCTACACATTGAACAGTTTAGATTATTAAAACGAGACACGTGGTAAACCTTAACGTGTCTAACAATACCCTCCAATCTAATCACACAAGCCTAGCCCAATTGGGATATAGTTGAACCAAAATATTCCCATTCAAAATAAATTCATAAGAAAGTGATACTTCTTTACATTTATTCAAGCGTTTATAAATTGGTTAAGCAGTAAAAATAAGTGTACTAAGTCAATGGCCCACAATGGTTTATTCCAACAGCCTAGCCAAAGGTTTATTCCAGACACTGGCCCTGGGCTTTTTTTAAGTTAAAAGTTAATAATTAGAAGATAAAAGTTAAAAGCATTTCTACTCCAGCTTTCAAATAATCATATTTTTTAGTTTATTTAAGTTATTTTTACCTAACAAGCTATAAGCAAAAACTACACCAAACAGTCTGGCACAGACTCTCAAATCAAAATAAGCTATAATCATCCCCAAAAAAACTGTAACAAACAGTCCCAATGAAAATTTTGTCAAGAAATTTGTCACCGAAGCACAAATTTGGTGGGGTCCACTTCACTTTTATAAACTAAAATAAAATAAAAGAACATCGTGCCAAGTTTGGCGACAACTTTTTTATTGTCACCGCATTTTTTTCCCTACTAATAATGATTCAATGTAGATCTTACTTCTTGAAACGAAACCAATTTTGCACCAACTTTATGGATGGAACCAACTAACAGAAAGCCTTAATGCTGGAAAGATCAATGTATTAATTGTGACAACGTAATTGTAATTCACTAGTTATTCCATATGCTCGCCAAATTTTAAAAAAAAAGAATATAAATAAATAAAGAGATTATTTGTATTCCTCAAGAAACCCACCTGAGAGTAGACTAGATTTTTTTTTTTTTTTTTTTTGTATGCAATAAAGATACAATATCTGTTTTTATTTGAAAGATCATGTGAATTTAAAAATCCAAGGATTTTTAAGTTTTGATTGGATAAATGATAAATAATAAATACCTAAATTTCGGTTAGTCATATTTCAAGAGATCTCACCATCTATGTAAATTGATCAACGCCATACATTAGCAATTTCTCCTTCACTATGATAAATTCAAAATACGGAACTGATCACGAGCAACAAGGCGGGGTGATACATAACAGAGCCGTGTACATTTCATTTTCGCAACTTGATACTGTTTGGGAGCTTACCTGTTTCTCAAAATGTAAAACTATAATCTCCAATTGATCTAACATCTAAATATTACTTCACAACATGCTCGACCATGATGGGATTATGTCAGTTTTAGTTGACAGTAAAGCTTCAATTTTAAGTAGTTTACAATTTGTAATTTGATGATGAACAGGGGATTGCAAAGATGAATATGGAGTACAGGGCAGGTGTGTAGCAGGGGCAATTAACAATTACACTAGCCAGCTCCTCAGCTATGGCAATGCTGCCTCCCAATGTATAACTCTTAAAACCAGAACTCTTCTTTTTCTTATATATATGTACACATACACCCTATGATCTAATTAATAAACAACAAACTCTAACACTCTGTTTGGATGGAGTGATTTGTTAAGAAATAATAATGAGAAAGAGAACTCTTCTCTCATATTTGGTGAGTAAGAAATGGTGAGAAATGATGGGAAATGATAAGAAAGAGAGCTCTCATACTAAGCATATTTCATTTCACCACTTTTTGCGAGACTTGGTGAGAAACAAATTGATTATTTGTAAAATATTTATAATACCAAGATTGATCATTAAAATACAAAGGAAGAAAAAGAAATCTCACTCGTATTCATCACTCACATGCTTTGCTTTCTTACTCATTCAAACATAATAATGAGAAAACACAATCATTTCTTTTCTTTTCTCACCTTACAATCCAAACGGAGTAGAAGATAATGAATTATCAGGATGACTGATCGTGGGGTGGTGGTGGTGGTGGTGGTGGTGGTGGAAGGGTGGATGTGGAGGTGGAGGTGATGACTGTGACAACTTTAATTTAGAAAACGTTTTTCACCTTTCAAAAGTGAAAGATATTTCCATCTCAAACAAACTTGTTTTCCTGACAATCGGAAACATTTTCTATTAACTTTCATTTTTCATTGTACCAAATGCCAAAAAATGATTAAAAAAAAAAATTTCTAAAAATATTTTCTATCCAAACAAACCGAGCATACAAAGATTCATTTAGATAGGTTATTTAGTAGAATGGACCTTGATTGACTAAGTTGATTTTACATGCATTTTAACCGTGTGAATATCAGATAATCTCACAGAAGCACTTCTCTTCCTTTCTCACTTCATAGGAGATATTCACCAGGTATGTTTCAAATCAAGAAATGTAAATTCATGGTTGGTTTATGTACAGACATGTACGAGAATGTATTGTCAAACATAATTCAGGTTCAATGTATTTTTGTCCATTCATATCACTGAATGTTGTTGTTTATGCAGCCACTACATGTCGGTTTTACTTCGGACAAGGGAGGCAACACAATTGATGTCCATTGGTATACAAGGAAAACAGTTCTCCATCATGTAAGTGTATATATACATATGCATATGAATCAGTAGCATATAGTTGTTTTAGAAAACATAGTGTTCTCATTTCAAAGCTTACATGCAGGTCTGGGATGACAGCATAATTATGACCTCAGAAGATAGATCATATAATTCTAATGTAGATGGACTGATTGATGCAATCCAAAAGAATATTACGGTATGTTTAACCCACAGCTATTCATCAACTTGAATAGAACTCAAGAATCTGCTAATTTGTCTGTGTTTTCGTTTTCTGTTTTCCGTTTAATTTTTGTAATCTCTTGCCTGCATTTGTGATAATCTGCTATTTTTCCGTGACAGGGTGAATGGGCAGATCAAGTCCAGACATGGGAGGATTGCAGCGGGAACCAGACAGCATGCCCCGACATGTATGTTTATTGTGAATTAATAAAATTTTAATTTTGAGCAACTTCATAATTTCAGAAAATTGACCTCTAGTGGAAAAAATTCAAATGTTTAACAAACTTCTTTGGACCTTTTCGGCCATGAAAGTTAATGGCTAGTCTCACTGCTCCAAAGTGGAGGTGAGGTAACCTTGATGTCTCCAAAGATGTAGAAGATTAGTTGGAAAATAAGAGAGTTCTAGAAAAATTACAATAATGGACACATGAACAACACATGGGTATGTCTAGTACCATGATAGAGGACACGTATACAGACTGAACATATTCTTTAATAGAAGACGGTTTGATTGTAGAGAAAAGTTGTCAAATTGTTCACTTTGTTGGTTTAGAAAAAGCTTGGTAAGTATTAAGAAAGGTCTGTAACATACTATCTTCAGAAAGAGATGAGATGCTATCGGTGGATGTCCTTTGGTCAGTGTCGTGGTCTAACTCATCTAAATCATTTTGTGACACATAACAACCATATCAAATTTGTAAACACGCAATAGATCAGGAGCACACAAACATGAAAAAAGTCTGTAAACTAAGCCTGATTGCTCATTGCAGATATGCATCTGAAGGTATTAAAGCAGCCTGTGACTGGGCATACAAGGGTGTAAGCGAAAATTCAGTACTACAAGGCAAGCAACAAATGCTCTTTTTTCCGTATAAATTGATAGAAATGCAAGTTCATTCGTATCTTCAAACAGGATTAGTAATCTCAAAGTTGTTTTTGCAGATGACTACTTCCAGTCCCGTGTACCAATTGTCAATTTGCGGTTAGCTCAAGGAGGGGTTCGTTTGGCAGCCACTCTTAACCGTATATTCGGATGAGTACTGATTCACTTGTTGGCGTCATGGGAAAAACAGATCTTTCCTGAGACTGTAAACTTAGAACTATGTATTGATTGCTACTAGGTTGTCTATATTTCAACTTCTATAGTTGCATTTTAATGATGAAGTTTATGTTCCTGTAGCAACCCCAACTACGTAAGAAATATATATACTATACTATTACATAATGTCAACACCTCATTTAGTGTGAACTAAGTTATGTAATGTTTTTTTCATCACTCATATTTGTGGCATCGGGTGGTGAGAAAAGAAATAGAGACATGGGTAGTCATTATATGGATCAAAAAGTAAAGTCACTAAACCAATAGCTGTTCTCCACCATACACAATTCTCTAATTCACTCGCACCCATGATTTTCTGCACACATTAGTGTGCATATACTTCGAGTGGTATATATAGCGTACAATCTATTTGATGTGAACGGTGTTAACTTTTTTTTCTTCTTTTCCTTTCACGAATGTCTTTTACATCCCAAATTGCTAAACCATCCTATTCATTCATCAAACTGTAGCTCAACCATCAAATAAACCAAACCAAACCATAAGTCCCATTAAATGGGGTCAGCTACATGAATCCTTCTTCTCCACGCGACCCTATCAAAGGCCATTTCGTTAGTCAAATTAAGTAGATCCATATCTCTATTTACAACGCTAACCAACATTAATCTAGGCCTACCCCATCCCCTAACACTTCCATCTACTGTTACAATATCGCGTCTTTTCACTATTGCCTCTGTTGGTCTCCATTGAATATGCCCAAACCATCTCAATCGATTCTCTCTCAACTTATCTTCTATCGGTGCTATTCCTACCCATTCGCGAATACACTCATTCCTAATTCTATCTTGTCTAGTCTTGCCACACATTCACCTTAGCATTTTCATCTCAGTCACACTCATCTTATCTACATGTTGTTTCTTAGTTGCCCAACACTCCGTCCCATACAACATCGCTGATCTAATAGCCGTTCTATAGAACTTACCTTTAAGTCTAATGGGTATTCGTTTATCGCACAGTACCCCAGACGCACTTCTCCACTTACACCATCTCGCCTTAATCCCATGGGCCATATCCGCATCAATCTCCTCCGCTGTTGCGATAATCGACTTTAAATAATGAAAATGTTCACTCTTAGGCAGTTCTTGGTTCTTAATTTTCATTTCTCCTCTGCTTTCATTGTTACCGTTACTAAATTTACACTCCATGTACTCTATCTTAGTTCTGCTTATCCGGAATCATTTAGATTCAAGAGCTTTTCTCCAAATCTCCAATTTTGTATTAACTCCTTCTCTAGTCTCATCCACTAGCACTATATCGTCTGCAAAAAGTATACACCATGACACGTCATCCTGGATATTTCTCGTCAACTCATCCATAACTAAAGCAAAAAGATAAGGACTTAAAGGTAGATCATTGGTGTAACCCTACAATGATAGGAAAGTCATTTGTCTCTCCAGCAGGCGATCTAACAGTGGTCACCACCCCTTCATATATGTCCTAATCACATCAATGTAACCTTTTGTCACCCCTTTCTTCGCTAACACCCACCATATTATATCCCGGGATACTCTATCATATGCTTTCTCAAGGTCAATAAACACCATATGAATGTCTCTTTTCTTTTCTCTATACTTTTCTATTACTCTCTTCAAAAGATAGATCACTTCTATTGTTAACCTGTCAAGCATAAACCCAAATTGATTCTCTAACACTTCTATTATATCTCGCAATCCGCGTTCTATCACCATTTTCCACACTTTCATTATATGACACATTACCTTGATTCCTCTATAGTTGTTGCATCTCTGGACATCTCCTTTATTCTTATAAATTGGCATTAAAATGCTCTTCCTCCACTCATCTAGCATGTTCCTAGTCAACAAAATTTTACTAAATAACCTAGTCAACCAAGCAACCCCTTTTTTACCCAAACACTTCCAAGCTTCAATAGAGATATCATCTGGTCCTAAAGCCTTATTTGATTTCATCTTCTTAAGTGCAATCTCCACTTCAAAGTTCTGAATTCTACGATAGAACCTATAGTCTTGGTTTATCGTATTACTGGATATTTCTTCTTCTGTTGTCGTACCTCCATGTTCCTCATTTAATAGTTTCTCAAAATAATTCTTTCATCTTTCCTTAATCTCTTTATCCCTCACCAATACCTTAGAATCCTCACTCTTGATGCACTTGATTAAAATCTCTTGTTTTCCTCTCCCGTATCTTAGCAAGTTTGTATACCCTCTTCTCTCCCGCCTTACTATTAGTCTAGCGTATAGGTCATCATAAGCTTTCAACTTAGACTCTCTCACTACTTTCTTAACCTCCTTATTAGTCAATCTATAGCTCTTAAGGTTTTTCTCAGTTGTATCATTTTGCCACTTTTTAAAGTACTCTTTTTTTCCCTTAACTACCACTTGAACCTCTTCCCTCCACCACCAAGTTTCCCTAGAGGTGGGTCCCGTTCCTTTCTACACTCCAAGCACTTCCCTTGAGATTCTCCTCATACAATTGGCCATCGAGTTCCACATAATGTTAGCATCATCTTCCAAATCCCAAGTACCTTCCTTATCCATTCTATTCTTAAATATTTCTAATTTATCTCCTTTTAGGTTCCACTATCTCGTCCTACAACGCCCACCATCCGTCCTAGCTTGATATTGCCCTCTAAAACATAAATCTAGTACCAAAACCCTATGTTAAGAGGTCAAGCTCTTTCCAGGAATCACCTTACAATCATTGCATTTTAGGCAGTCTACTTTTCTCACTAAAAAGTAATCTATTTGACTCTTAACTGACCCACTCTTAAAAGGTTATCAAATGTTTCTCCCTCTTCTTATACATAGTATTGGCCACCATCAGGTCAGAAGCTAACGCAAAATTTAAGATACTCTCTCCAGTCTCATTTCTGTCACCAAAACCATTTCCACCATACACTCTTTCATAGCCTAGTTTATCTATGCCTACATGGCCATTAAAATCTCTACCTATAACCAGGTTCTCTCCTACGGGTATTTCCTGTAAGATCTCATCCATTTGCTCCCAAAAATCCCTCTTAATCTGATCATCTAATTCTACTTGAGGGATTTATGCACTAATAACATTTACTATATTCCCTCCAATAACTAGTTTAACTAACATAATCCTATCTCCTTTCCTAATGACCACCACTACATTCTCCACAAGACCCTTGGCAGCTCAATCATCAAATCATCCAAAAATTTAAATATACTATATACATACACACTATTATATAAAATGTACAAGTTACTTGGTATGAACAGTTTTGTCACAACCTTTTTGATTCTTAAATTACCTTTGTCTAACTGTTGATTTCAACCTGTCTCACCAATTGATGAGTTTGAAAACTAACCTATGAAAAAATTAAATTGATTCTGATGTTTAAAACTTCACAAACATGGACAGTTTTCTATTGATCTTCTTTACTCATAAAAATTAGCTTTTTGCGCACGCATCGCATATGCCCCATCACTTACATATATAAATATTTGTCATACACAATAATGTGCTGAATTTCTAAACAGTCAATTAAGAGAGTGATTGTAATTCCTCAGATATGGGCACACAGCAACATGTTTAACAAAACAGAAATTACAATATAAGGAAAACCGTTGTTTAATGGAAGGACATAGCTTTATGACAACAAAAAAACAAGCCAAATTCAATATCACTGCATTCAACAAAAGAAACACCTAGCATACCATCATTTTTTGTCTAGATAGTCTACAATTTGATCAATGTAGAGAATTTGACTGTACAAACACAATTTTGCCACATTATCTCAATGTCAGAAATGATTTATACTATCATTCTGGTTTCTTCACAACAAGAACAGGGCACCTGGCATTATGAACACAATAGTTGCTTACACTCCCTATCAGAGCCCTGCATCAACAAATTTGGTTTTAGGACCTATTTGAGAATCTTTATGTAGGACTATATAATACGAGTAATGTTGCACAATAATGCATACGAATGCTAACCTTATAAGTCATTCTAGTAAGATATCTGAGATCTAGCAGAAAGAATTAGCAACAACAAATTTACAAAAGCATACCCAATTTTCGGCTTCTTCAGAAATAATCGCAACAAATCAACATTCAAGAAATAGGGTGCCCGTGATATAGACAAAAAAATGACATCTATAAGATCACTGTAAGATGGACGGGGAAGAAGACACAAAGGATTAGCACATTGTTTCGACAAATTACTGGAAGAAAGGAAACTAACCTCTTGACTTTTCCGATCTCATGATCACCTAAAACAAGTAGATTGATGTTGAACTTTTCGACTGCATCGCATATGGCCTGTTTAGGATCCCCAACCTGTGTTATAGTTTCTGCATTTACCTGTAGAGAAGAAGAGATAATGAATACCATTCCTTAATATTGCATGTGGTGTGCTAAAAAAATGAGTGTATTCAACTGCATGTAGGCATCTTCTCGAGTGTGAAAAACATTATTAATTTTAGAAAATAATGGAAGTGATTTTCTAAAGAAACAAAGTACCGTGGAGAAAATGGAATGAGATATGATCACAAACTGGCCAAATTCAATTTGTTGTACACAGTTTCTGTTTGCTCGTGCAATAATTGTGAAACTAAGATACACAAAGGATTATCTAACAAAGCTACAAGCATATCTAACTCATCCATTATCACATGATATTATTTGTTATTTCTTTTCACATGGTATCCAATTACCCACAAAAATTCTTTGGTTTGTTTTTGGGAGAGTTGTTTTTGAAAAAAAATTTGGGAGAGAGTTTAAAATTTTTTTTGGTTTGTTTGGTTGTATATTTTGGAAGAGTTGTTTTTTTGGAAGTTTGGGATGATTTGATATTTTGGGAGAATTTGAGTAGATGTGTGTGAGAGAAAAAGTGATTGAGAAAGAGAAAGGAGAGAGAAAAAGTGATTGATTGATGTGTAAAAGAGAGAAAGTGATTTTGGAAATTTTTTGAAAAAAACTCAAACCAAACAATTTTTTAGAAATTTTTTTCTAAAACTCATCTCCCAAATGCAAACCAAACATACCCAAGATTATTTGGATTTTGGATTTGAGGAGTGATGTGTAAAAGGTGAAAAAAAAAAAAAAAAAAAAAAAGAAGCTCATATTCAAATTTTGGTTAGTCATTTGAAGACTTAGGTGACAAATTGACATGCACAAATTTGACATCAGTATAAAGAACTCTACCCGATATGCCAAAATTAACATGGACCATTAAAATTAAAAAACAAATCAAAATTGATCTCTCTCTCATCCATGCCAAATTTGACATGGTTAAAGTCTCTGTCAATTCCATGTTAGATTTAAGCACCATGAGCCAATTCTGTTTGTTATGTTTGCCAACTTAGATACAAAATTTTGGGCGGAGACGCTCTTATATTTCTCTCTGTTGTTCCTAGTTTTTTTTGTTTTTTTTTTTTTCCTCTCCACAAATTCATCCTCAAATTCATTATCCAAACAGAACCTAAAAACAAACCAACTTAGGATTTCACTTTATTTACCTTTCACATGAACAATAAAATCAAACAAAGCAAATATCTGTGTAAAATCACAATTGAAACATGGTCATACCCCATGACTGGCACAGATGCTCTTAGCTTTCTCCAAAATCCCCATTGAAACCACCTTGTTCTGTTCTTGAACAGAGTTCACAAACTCAGAATCTGTCATTAAAAAATTTCAGCACAACTTGCAAGTAGAAATATATACCTATTAATACAGACCTTAAACCTCCAATAATCATCAATCAGTATTTCAAATACAAAAACACTTCATTCTTATGTATGGGATCTCATATATTATGTGGAAGTATTATAATTAAGTGGTGAGCACCCAACACCAAATCTTTAACTGAGGTATAATACTGTGGGTGTTGGAAAGTTGTTATTTTATTAGGTTTTTTTAGTTTTTGATTATTTTAGGAGGTTAAAATTTTTGTGTTTGAGAAGATAGTTAAGTTTTTTTGTGGTTGGATGTGATGTTTGTAAGAAAAAAAATGAAGGGTATGTTTGGTTTGCATTTGGGAGATGAGTTTTAGAAAAAAAAATTTCCAAAAAATTGTTTGGTTTGAGTTTTTCTCAAAAAATTTCCAAAATCACTTTCTCTCTCTTACACATCAATCAATCACTTTTTCTCTCTCTTCTCTCCTTCTCAATCATTTTTTCTCTCACACACATCTATTCAAATTCTCCCAAAATATCAAATTATCCCAAACTCCCAAAAAAACAACTCTCCCAAAATATACAATCAAACAAACCAAAAAAATTTCTAAACTCTCCCCAAAATTTTTTTTCAAAAACAACTCTCCCAAAAACAAACCAAACAAGCCCGAAATAATTATGAATTTAATGTAACATTTTGCCTCGATTTATTTTTTTTATTTTTTAACCAATATCGTCTTTTAGTGTTTTTTTAACCCAAAAAAAAAAAAAAAAAAAAAACACTTTCCAAACACCACCACTATATTAAACTGTTAATGTTCGTCTCATCAAAAAAACTTAAGCTATTAGAGAATATTAACTTCATTATTTATATTATCAAACATATATTTGTGTACATGAACCTTTTACCAATTAAGAATCCCCCTAACTAGAATCAATAAGACACAAAAATAGAGAAGAACAAATACAAAAAATAATAATAAATAAATAAATAGACAAAAAAAAAAGAAAAGAAAAAGATTTGTTTACATATACTTTACTTTTTAGATATATCTAGGACATCTAGATTTAAATATAAAAAAACTAAAAACAAATCTTTTTATAAATCTCTTTTACATATACTAGTAAACAAATATAAAATAAAAATGAAATAAAAAACTAAAATATAAAAAAGTTTACTAATCACAAAAACATAATCAAAACACGAAAAAAGATTATTAGTTGAGTAGAATATTTATGAAAAAAATAACATAATTAAATATCAATAATTATATGCTTAAATTATATTTGTTTAAAAAAATTACCGATAAATATAATTTTAATAGTTTTTTTATAATAAAAATTTAATTTAAAAATAAAACTTCTGATCATATTAATTTTTTATATAAATATTTTATTTAATAAAATTTTAAAAATAAATAATTCAGATTATCAAAAATCGTGAAATAGCTCTCCCAATCCCAACCCAACCCATACATGAGATTAAAAATCCGAACCCAAATAGCTCTTCAAATTGAAGAAAAAAGAAAATGAACAATTTCAACAACAGGTGTAGAGAGAGAGAGAGAGAGAGAGAGAGAGAGAGAGAGGACATAACTGGCTAAGATGGGGCAATACATGCGAGCAGAGCCAAGAGGGCGCAGCAAAGACATTGGCGGTAGTCGCAGAAGGCTGAGCCATGAATATAATGAGGGGATTGGCAGATCTGCTGATCGATTCTCTCAGGTTTTCAAGAACCCACATCAGAGCATGGTAACTTGACCCACTCTCATCGATTGCCACCATCACTTTCTTCTCACTCTCCACCACTGCCCATTTCTACTCTTTTTAGGAATTTTCAAAGTTTCTTTCAGATTCAAACACAAAAACCCAGAACAAACAAAAACAAAAAAACAAAAAAACAAAAAAAAAGGATAACAAAAGTATATCAACTCACTGATTGATGATGGTAAGGTAGTTGCAAGAAATATCAAATAGAAGGTCCACCTGAAAGATCAGAGAAAACGAGAATTATCCCTTGTAGATAACAATGACTGTTATATGGCTATATCTAAACCTATATATGGGCAATTCATTACAATTTAACCTATATATGGCCCTGTTTTGAATTTGGCTTGAGTGTTAGAAAAACCAAGTACAATTTTTATTTTGTTTGTTTGTTTTTTATAATAAAAGAAAAAATGAGAAATTAGTGACATTGATTTTTTTAGTTAATTTTTTTGAGTTGAAATTTTTTTAATTTGAAATTAAAAAATTTGTTTAGTTTGATTTTTTTTAATTTTTTAAATTTTTATAAAAACAAATAAAATAAAATAATTATAATTTAAATATAATATTTTACCTTATTAATTTATTTAATTTATTTTATCGTTTTATGTTTCTAGGCCAATTGAATTAGCAAACGAAGGCTTTTAGTTTGCGTTGTGGACTTCTGAGGGATTATGGTAGCTGGGGGCAAACCGGTTAGTCAAACGGTGGGCCCGCATGCAGCGATCAGTCTGCTCCTTACCCAACCTTATATCAAATTATTGATGGTCTAGACTATGCTATTCATCCATTTATCAGGTCTCTTTCAATCATTTAATATAAATTTATTTTTTTTATTTTAAAAAAATAATTAAAAATTAATTTTTTAATTTTTTTTAAAAAATGTATAAAAAATATTAGAAATAATGTGACTTAAAATGAATTAAAAATTATAAAGTGTTTTTTAATCTATTTTTTAAAAGAAATCTATATTATTAAAATCTCAGGTAACGGTATCTAAACCTAATCAATAACTTCTCCAAAATTATGGACAGATAAGAAATAGGGGATTTTTTTTTAAGATCCCTGATATTAAGATTTTATTGTATAAGGGACATTTAATATTTTCATGATATTTAAGGTCCCTCAATATCAATCTAGAGAAAATTCGATCTAGAGAATTTCTCTGGACTTCCCAGAGAAATTCTTTCCAGACATCCAGAGAAAATTCAGATAGTCTAGAGAAAATTCAGATAGTCCAGAGAAAATTCACAAAGTTCAGAGAACTCTACATCATCATGCATTTTATATCTTCTCTTACAAATATCTTTTTGATGGAGGGTTGCTATCAAAATTTTGTTTGCTAATAATACCAGTGCTCCTTGTAGGTCAAGTCCAACAAGATAAGGTGGTTAACAGTAAGATCTTGCCATGCTGTAGCATAGACAATAAAGAGAAAAAGTCATTAGGTGAGCTTGAACAAGAATTTCTTCAAGCACTACAAGTAATAAAACAGATTATTTTAGTTTGTTTTGTTTTTTTAAATACACAAATTTATTATGCCTTAGAATTCTGCTCAGACTACAGTTCTACAGTAATTAAAATACTTCTGGATTGTCCTACTGATTGTAGAATCAAAAGTATTATGCAGCGTTCTAGATTTTGGGGAAAAAAAATAGTAATGATTTAGAGAAAATTCACACATTTAAAGAAAATTCACACAGTCCAGAGAAAATTCACACAGTCCAAAGAAAATTCACAGTCTAGAGAAAATCCACACATCCAGAGAAAATTTACACAGTCCAAAGAAAATTCACACAGTCTAAAGAAAATTCACAGTCTAGAGAAAATCCACACATCCGGAGAAAATTTACAGAGTCTAGAGAAAATTCACATAGTCCAAAGAAAATTCAATCTGATTTCCTCACATACTCGACGTTGGGGCACTCCTTCCTCAGCCTCTGAACCTTGTGAAGTCATCAACCTTGTAGAACTGCAAGACTCGCCGAGCTTGACCTCATTCTTCTTGTGTTTGATCTTCAGCCGTCCTCTAGTTGCTTTTTGACGAAGTAATCAATTTTTGATAATGTGAGATCACTACCAACAGAGATCTAAGAAAAATATGCAAATCAAGTATTTTCGAAACAGAAAAAGAGCAAAGAAAGTGCAAAATATGAAATCCTAGACCATACTGATACATAGTGAATTCAAAACAAGAGAGAGAGAGAGAGAGAGAGAGAGAGAGAGAGATGACCATGTCAGAGAAATGACCATGTCAAATTCCCTGTGGAATGACACCAGGAAGGTAGAAGGAGAAAGCATTGTAGGGAAGAAGAAGAAGAATGATTGCTGAGATCAATAAACGAATCACTAAGGATCGATGAGCTCCCATGGAGTTAGAGAGAGAGAGAGAGCAGGGGGTTTTGAAAGTTGGCATGGAAGAGAATCAAATTTCTCTGTGATATATGGGGTTAGGGTTGAGAAACCTTAGACATCACAAAATAATATTGTAGACCTTATTCATTACTAAAAATAGGATAGGGATATTAGACTAATTTTCCCTTAAAAAATATTCTCACATAAAATTCAAATGAAAAATTTCACAAAAATATGCAATAATTTTATTGGTGTAAATAAATGCATCAGCAAATAATGATCTAATCTTGAAAATGAGCTTTTAAAATGCTTCCGGAAAATTGTTTGGATCAGGTCATATGCATAATTTTTTTTTTTTTAAATTATAATTATATCTTATTTTAAAGTTGGATAAATTACAAAGTTTGCTTAAAATACTTATTATTTTTTGTATTTTTAAAAATTAAATCCCGCCTTTTAAAAAATTTAATCGCACAATAAATAACGCATTTCATTAATCAATCTTTAAGTCAATTAATAGTTTTTAATGATGTAAACAATATATTCAAATTAAAATTTTGATAATTTAATTATTGTATAGAAGGATGGATAGGAATTTTATTTGTCTATCAACTCTTATTAAATATCAAATTTCGACAATGGAATATTTGTAATTTGTAGAAGCACAGAGACAATCTGTATTTTAAGTAAACCTTAAAAGGTATATTTATAATTTACCATTTTTATTTCAATCTTACACTTAGGGTATGTTTAGGAAGTAGTTTTTTAGTGGTTGTTTGGCTAAAAATATGAGATGGAAAAAAAATGGAGTATTTGATAATGATTTTTTTAGCTTTCAATGAAAAAAAAAAAAAAAAAAAAAAAAAAAAAAAAAAAAAAAAGAATAGAGAATAGAAAAGAACCTTTAACTCTTTTGTATGTTCTTTTAAATTTTTAGTGATTTTTTTAACTAAAAATCTTAATTCTCAAAGACATCCTTACTATCACTTTTCCTCTCCCATCCCTTTCACCTACTATTACCCACCATCACAATTCATGAGATCACCCATGCTCCTTCCTACCTCTATCTACTACTCCAACTCTCCCCCGTCTCCAATCATCCCCACCTTCCCTCACCCTAACCACTCACCAATTCTTTCTCACCTTCAGTCGCGTATCCCAATCCTTCTTTGCTGCCAACCACACACCACCACAACTAGACCTGAACAAGTATTCATTCGACCCACTAAAATCGAATGGGTTGAATCAATCCGCCACAAAATAGACGGTTTTGATGGTCCGAGCCAATAGACATGGATGCATTTTTTTCAATCCGTCTAAATTTAGACAAATGGCAGATATGATGCCACTTGACCCAACCCAATTTGTTAACACCACTAAGAAAATGATGTTATACTTATATACTTTATGCGTTCAAAAAAAATTATTTAGTAATTATATTTTATATTTTTCAAATATAAAAGTTATTGTAAAAAATAAAGAATAAAAAAAAATTGAGCCCAAAATAGTAAAGAATTATTAAAAAATAATTCAAAAAATGCCCAAAAGAACAAAGCCAAACCACTAAACTTCCAAACCAATCCGCATTTGCCCGTTAACCCGCATGGCCCTTTCATTTCACATCTGCTAACTAAACGGATACAGATTAATTTTTCTCAATTTGCTTAAGTCCGGACGAATGGTGGATGAAAGGTCACCTAACCCAACTCAATCTACAAGCACCCCTAACCACAACTCCTCATTCCTTTCCACATTTTCTCATACTAATGCTTCATCTCTTCTTTGAAACCCTATATGTTACCCCTTTTATCATTCTTGAAACCCTGGTTGCCATTTGCCGCCACTATTTTCGAAACCCTAGAGTTACAAAAGAGAGATCTTGTGGGAAGGATGTGTTGATCATGGTAGTGAAAAGGCTGGGGTTAGGGAAAAGGAGATCAATGTAGTAAAGTGGTTGAGAATGGAAGGTTGAGGTAGTATAAGGACCAAAAGAGTAGTTTGGTAGGGTCGTCCTCATCAGTAGGTAAGGAAGTTGTAGTGAGGATGGCAAAGTAGACAAAGGAGGGTACAGAAGGGCTTAGGGTGACATTAAGGGTGGGGAGTGGTAATCGAAGCTAAGGTTGGAATGGTAGCAAGAACTAGTGGTATGGTAGTGCGTAGTGTTGGAGTAAGGATGGGCATAGAGTTAAGGTCACAATTTGAGATGTTAGAGGTTACTTTTGGTATTAAGTAGTGTGTCTAAAGTAGTGGTAGGCATTTGTCGGGCTAGGCTGGGCCAACACTACATAATAAAAGATTTTGTATCTGTCCAAGGCCAACTCAGCCTTAACATCAAGTCTCTACATCTGTCTAAGCCGAACCCAAAAAATAATTATAAATACCAAACCCATCTATCAAACTATATGCCAAAAAAAAAAAAATTTTAAACATTCTATAATTAAATTCAATCACATATTATATTTCTTAAATGAATATAATGATATTATTATAAATTGAAAGATTTCTTAAATAAATTCAATCATGCATCACCATAAATGTGAGTTTAAATAAAATCAACAAAGATAAAATCTAAATTTCAATAAAAAAATTATATATTTTAATATATTATAATTAATTAATTTAATAGTTGGTTGGGTTGGGCTGGGTTGAAAGTATAATTCTCAAGCTTAGCCAAAATATTGACCTAACCTGATCCTATAGGTTAAAATAACCTTTTCAAACCCTAAAAAAATAGGGTCGAGCTAGGCCGACCGGGCCAATGCCCACCTCTAGTCTAAGGTAGGAAAATCGTGAGAAAAAATTGCAAATGGTAGAGACTAAAGTGAAAAAAAAGAATTTAAATGCCAAGGCAGGAAAATCATGAAATTAACTTAGGTAAAATATAATTTATTCATTTTTATGCCACATGACATTTTTCGTCAAAGTTAGTTTTGAGAGTAAGTTGGAAAAAATTACAAATGTTTAGAGGGGAAAAAAAATAATGGGATAAAGTGGAAAATCCATGAAACTTACAAAGGGCAAAGTATAATTTACCATTTCTTTAAACAACTAGGTATTAAAAGGTTCCAACTCATATTTTTTTTCTTTTGTCGAAGGAGGGATGCAACCTCCATTTTTGAAGAGCAGCAATTCTGGAGTATAGAGGGTTGCAACCTCCATTTTTTAAGATAAACGAACTAAAAGTATCCATGCTTCCACCTGCAAGTACTGTCAAGGTCGACACAGATGCAAGTGCAAAAGGGAACCCTAGTCGACAAGGCATAGGAGGTGATTTGGCTCGGGATCATTATCATAGAAAGCTTACAATGGTATTACACTGGTGGTGGAGCTGTGAAGCCTCTGCAAGTGCAAGAGATCTGTGCATTGTGTGATGTGTACCATCAAGCTTTCATGCATGCCATAGTGAAAACTGATTCCAAGCATTGCCAAGGATCTCCAATGCAGAGAAACAAACGCTGATCATTCACATAAAGCCATCATCAGAGAATGCATGTTACTAATAATGAGATGCAGAACAATGGAAAAGAGCAGTATCAACACAGAATTCCTAGCTATCCAAGAAATAAATCAAGACCTCATTCAAGTCCAGGGAGTTGTGCAAGTTGAAAGGTTATTGATACAAAAAATAAGACATCTGATGAATGTATCAATGCACTACATGAAAACTAGATTTTGACCTCACAATCTTAGCAATCAAGGGTTTTACCTGCCAAATAATGCAATTTGTTTAAAGAATGATTTCCAGGGAAACAAACAAATCCCAATTCGAGTTCACAATCTTGCAGTCTAGAAATTTACCCACCAAATCACAGGCATTTTCTGTATGGAATGCTTTCCAAGGTAACAAACAAATCCCAATTTGAAGCACTTGACCAAGGCCTAATTCAGGTCTAGCCTCTACAATGTTGCAGCTTTCACCCAACTCAATCACAGAAAAAACAATCCAATTTATAAGGACTGAATTTCGCAATTAATTTGTGAGAAAAGTATGATGGGGATGCATGTGAAAAGCAGAAATTTCAAGAACATAACAAGTGAGCAAAATTCCAGAAGGAGCAATTTCTAACAACTCCATTTCACAATTAATTTGTAACCATGAGGTTTTTGTATCAAATCAAAACTTACAAGAACGGGAATCCTTCTATCTGAATATTGTTACTTTCTCGATTTTGGATAATCTTTTAGCAACCCAAACCAACCAAAAAAAAGTGCTTTTGGGTATTGAGAGCAAGTGGGGAAGTAAATTAGCTTCACCAGGTCTTCAGCCAAATAGGCCATTTTGCTGAATTTTCAATTAATTGGATTCCTCGTGGCGAACAAATTGAACAAACTTAGATCTCACCTCTGGTGGAATACGGACAGGACGATAGTTCTTGTCAAGCCAAACTGCAGTGGCCCTTGCTTCCAGAATGGGCTGGGCAAATAGACAAATGGAGTTCATTAGCATCAAGATATGTTCTCAAGAAATTTTTTCATCTCTTTTTTTTTTTTTAATTAAAAAAAGAAAAAAGAAGGGTTAATTACATTGTACCTCCCTGTAGTTCGGTCCAAATTACCTCCTTGTGATTTAAAAATATACATTTAACCTCCTTGTGATTTGGAGTGAAGTGTCAGGACAAACTATGTTAACAACATTTGTAAAAAGTCCATATTACCCTTGATATGTTGTCAAATTTTATTTTCTATGCCATCCTAATCTCATAAGTCAAAACCAGGTTTTCACTTTCTGTCCTTTTCTTCTCTTTCTATTTCATTCCTTCTTTTCACATTTTTTGATCTCTCCTCCCCTGCCTCGTGGCCAACCCATCTTCTTTTAGCTAACAAAATCAACCAAAATAAATTTTCATTTCCGATGCACACACCCATTTCTGACGCACAAAAATTCCAAATTAAAATAACACAAACATATATATATATATTATGTTATACTCCTATGTACATATATATCAATTAATATATATGTATATATACCATATAATTGAAATCGCCCACCATGTTTGCTTCCAACTTTGCAATTTTTGGTCCTTGTTTTTCTTCTTTTTTCCATGAAAACAGCCATGGCTATCCCAGCCAACTAAGACCCACCCACCCACACAAACACATACGTAAATTCTTACATACATATCAGTCATGGTAAAAAAAAGGGGAAATGAGATGGAGGAGATAACGAGTATGGGCAAGAACAAGAGGTGGCAAAGGATAGAGTGGGTCAATTGCTGCTATACAGTGATGTACAGTGATGAAGGGGCACAGGATGAAAGAAGAAGAAAGAAAAAGAAAAAAAAAAAAAAAAAAAAAAGAGACAAAGATGTCATTTTATCAATCCATTTTAAGGTCAATGTCTTTAGGAGATGTCTCACACACTTAATTTGTTGCGTGTTACTCACACACGGTTAACTTAGACAGAATTCGTTAGTTTTACACTTTACTTCAAATCACAAGGGGGTTAAGTGTGTATTTCTTAACTATAAGGAGGTAATGTGTTTACAGTTTAAACTACAGGGAGTTAAAATGTAATTAACCCAAAAAAGAAAGTTTAGAAGTTAAGAAACCTCCTCATTTGGTAGCTTCAAGATGAAGTGTTCGAAGAACAAACGAGCAGCTGAAGAGTCAGATACCCTCACCTTCACAACAAACCTGTCTCCACTCTGGTTGCACAAAGAACAATGTGAGAACAACAACTAGACCTAACCCATCACTGAACTTTCAAAATATTAAGAACGATGCTACATAATAAACCTTTTTCATTTTCTATGGAGAACCAGTTAATAGTTGTTATTGCATTTTCAGTGGATCACTTTGTTTACAATGTTTAAGCGAATACTAAAGATGCTTAATGCTTTCATGTTCTAACCAAACCAAGCCTTAAGTCCCATAAGATGGGGTCGGCTAATGTTTTCATGTTCTCCAAGTAGAATTTCATCCTCAAGTCCGGTGGCCATAAGAAGCCATTCAACTTCACCTCAAAAGGTTAAAGGTATCCCATGAGGTATGCTATTTTGAAAAATGATTCAAAACAAGGAGTAACAATTAGACAAAACCTAAGGCTTAGTAGTTATGAATGAGGAGATGAATGTCGTACTCGTAAAGGTGCAAGAAACTTGAGTGACAGATCTGACAGTGCTAGTGCATCACCAACACGGGCAATTGAGTCAGCACTTAAACCAATCCTTTCGAAAAGTTCATGACGACCTATTCAAAATAATGAAGGACAAGTAATGAGTCTGTTTCAACCAAGCATCAGGAAGAAACAACAAAACAGTTTAAACTCATTGCAAATTCTTGTGTGCGCTTCTCACCTCATTGTATCACCACGTATTTTTCAATCATGCATATAACACTTTAGCTGTGTATGGACACATCTTAATATGAGAAATAAGAGTTTACATTGAGAGACAGCATAGGTGTAAATGACAAGCAAGCAACTGATTTATTTCCATAGAACAAGCAGAAAAAAGAAGGGAAAAAAACAAAAAAAAAACAAAAAAAAACAGAAACAAAAACAAAACAAAACAAAACAAAAAGAGAAACTAACAAAGTTGTTCTCTGAAACTATTCTGCACACTATCACTATTAGGCTTAAGTCAACAAAAGCTCCTTCAAAAACTATATTTCCAGTTCTTGGCCTTTAAAAGAAACAAAAATGAAAAAGTTCCAATTCTATTTGACTGCATAACTTCTTCAGTCCCTAAAATCTATAGATTAACAAGCCAATAGTCATGCCCAAACCAGACAAGGTTAATATTCAGACAGGCTAAGACTTTTAGCCAGATGTCAAAGAAATTGCTCCGATGTCTGACATAATGCTTCCACTCCATGATGTCTTCCTTTCTTTCTAGTCAATCTTCATAAGATTATAGGGATGCCAAGATCCAATAAATAAAAATCCCATGTAAATGCCAGATAGGTTTGTTGCCAAGCTCAACGTAATATCTGCTGTTTCACTTGTCATTGGCATCTATCTAGTTGAAGTTCTTACCTTTAATTAAGCCCTAGCTCCCACACACAAGCATACAGAAGAAGCAAAAAAGAAGAACAGAAAATAAATACCAGCCATTCCATCTCTGCCATATATTGAAGGGTTCTAAATCCAGACCATCATAATGATTCTTGAAAGGTTGGATCCCAGGACTATTAAGTGCTTATCAGTTCACACTGTTGTCCCAAAGAAGAAAATTATAGAAGGATAATAGTAATACAGAAAGGTGGATTTATCAGAGAAATTAAATAATTAAGTTTCCTCCACAAACCATTTGTACAGCTTAGGTAGACAAGATGGAGAAAGAATATCATGAGTAGGTGACAACATTGAATTCCAATTAACATCATTGCTACAACCAAGCTGGATACTGCAGAAGAATGGAAAAGCAGTTACATGTAGCTTTGGGTCATAAGGTTCTTTCAGCAGCATTGACAATGCCTCTAACAATAATCACATCATGGCGTGAAGTTGTCACTAGATCCACCTTTAGAAAACAAGTAATTGTTTGTCTAGAAGCCAAATAGTTGGTATACATAATTTATTTTTTTTAGTTTTTGATAAATAATAGTGGGTGTGGGGAAATGGTTCTGGAAATACTCTTCCGATCCTGGGAGACGCTCTTGATCCTCAGCTAGTCACCTGCAAAGACAAACACTCCGGTCGGGGGTGCCGGGGTTAGCACTCCGACGGGCAAGTCAGTTCTTATACTCAAGAAAGCTTGTTTACTAAGTTTAGTGAAGTGATTCTTACATACCATTCCAAGAACGCTGCTTCTTTATTTATATCTGTTCCTTCCGAGGCCTCGGGGCCTGGGCCTACTTTTCAATCATTACCCGTTCTTCTATTCGGCCTCAAAGATCCTTTCTTAATCGGCTTACGTATTGTATTCGGCTTATCCTAGTCTTGCAGGATGCAGCCGGTTAATGTCCGCAGGATCCCAGCCGGTTAATGTCAATGTACTAAAATATGCCCCTCCCAATTTAGCCATTTATTCGGCTCCCACAATTGCCCCCCGAACTCCCTATTGACGGTAGTTAATCGGCGTGTTTGGTCTAGAATTCGAAAAGCTTAGCATAGATCAGGCGGCTTCGTGTTCCCCAAGACGTCAGAGGATGTCAGAAGGCGCACACCTTTTCGTTTATTATTACACTTTCCCGCGCCATTCATGTGTCTCTCGCATTTATTGCGATTTGAAACTTCAGTCCTTTTGGGTGCACATTTCGTCGATCATCTGATACGTTTGGACCGCCAGCGCGCATCTTTCCTCTCACTCACATTTTCTGCAACTTTCGTCCGTCTGCCTTTGCCTCATCCGCTCTTCGTAAGTCTTCTTCCCTTTTCTTTGTAATCCTATTCTCTGTTTATCGTTTTTACTTTCGGTGAGTCCTTGGGTCCCCGTTGGAATGGCTAAACACTTGAAAGACCTCCTTTCTGAGAGTCACATTTCCGGATTCCGGCGACATTTTTCCATTCCCAATGACGTCCAGTTGTCTCTCGTAACGGACAACACTCTAGATATGGAGAGAGAGGATCAGAATACGGTCATATTCCCCCTCCTGTCCATTGCGGAGGGCGGAGTTCGTTTCCCCTTACATCCATTGCTTAGGGCCGTTCTTCGCTATTGGAGTCTGATTCCTTCTCAACCCAATGTAAATTTCTTTCGAATCATTATGGGGGTTATAGAGTTGAATCGACGCCTTAGGATCAATCTCGGCATTCCGGCCATTCGGCACTGCTATGCTTTAGCCAAATCCTCCGGTCGGCTGGGGCGGTACTTCCTCAGGGCCAAGGATAGTGACCATCATTTGGTGACTATGCTTGCCAGTTCTAGTAAGAGGGTTGACGATGTAATGGTCAATGTCCGAGGTAATTGGGGAGTTCGCTGAAGGCGAAGATCGCCTAGACCCCATTCCCAGACATAAGGGTGATCCAGGTTACCATGTAATATCTTATGTTTGTCGATCTGTCTTTTAATCGGCCCTCTTTCCTTAAGCTCTCCTTATCTTTTGCAGGTAACAAATTGAAGAAGATTCTGACTTCAGTTGACGACGCGGTCCTTAGGGACATTAAGACTGCACTCAACTACTTCGGTCGCCCAAACGTGCAAAAACACGGGAGAGCCGCCCACATTTTACTCCGGTACGAACCCACTTATACCACATTCTCGGCTGCGGACAACATCCCAATTCCATTCGGCGATCAGCACCTCTCGGCTCTTATCTTCCCCAGCTACAGGAACCTTAGGCAGATTGGTCTCGAAGCTTCTGATTCGGGGCAAGACGCAGAGCCGGTGATAGAGGTAGTTGCCGACCCGGCCAGAGAATTCACTGAGGAGGGCGAAGAGGTTGACGAGGCCGTGCGTTCAGCGTTCGAGGCTGCCGGACTCAACCAGCCTTCCTCACCATCCGCTTCGGGTCGGGCAGAGTTTTCTTCCGGGGATATTTTCGCGAACTTAGGAGATCTACCCGGCGATTTCTTCAGAGGTATGGCAAAGGAAAGCCTTACGCAAATGGCACGTAAGCGGAATGCTAAGCGGATGGCTGCTCGAAAAAAGGCCGAGGCCGCCGAATCCGATCCCAGGTTGACTAAAGCCTCTGTACCCATTATTGAAGGAACGGCTCACGTTACGCCGGTCGAAACGGAAAAAGTGGTTGAACAGCAGCCCGACGAAGAACGGCTGATTCCGGAGGGACGCGGCCAAAAACGTAGCGCCGAGGAGGAGGCTAGTTCAGAAATAAGTCCCATTGACAAACGGCCTCGCCTAGAAGAATCGGACATGGTTGCTCCTTTTGTTATTCAGCCCAAGATCAGAGATACGCCGATTCCTTCCAATGCTTCGGCCATGGAGGATCCGGCCGTTGCATTGAGCCTGGCGGCTTCAATTTCCTTGCCGGCTGACAATGTAACCTTTTGCGCCGTGCTGGATATTATGGCTGTAGCTCTGTCTGCGCAGTCGGCGCTTTTGGTAGGTGACTTCGAATTCGCTTAAATCTATTTTTATAGAAGTATCTAACGATCGCTTGTTGTTTGCAGACCGTCGGCCGGATCGCCGACTTAGGCCGCCGCCTGCATGATGCTCTTGGCAGAATTGACCGTTTGCAAACAGAAATGGACGGTCAGAAGAGTAGGTCCGAGTTTGAGAAGATGAGAGCCGCAATGGAGAGCGCACAAGCCGAAGCGGAGAAGGAGAGGGTTCGCACTGCCGAACAGCTTCGTTCTGATGCTGAGGCCAGAGCGAGTGCGAGTGAGGAATCGCTCAAGCTCTCCAAAGATGAACTTGCCGAGGCGAAGAGTCAGTTGGAGGAGCTCAAGGCGGCCCAGGAGAAAGCCGAATCTGAGGCTTTTGAGGCGGGAAAAAGAGCCGCCTTCACGGAATACGTTGATGAAGTTCCCAAATTTGAGAATCGGGGGTTCAAACATGGGTGGCTCAAAGCCCTTGCTGCCGCTGGGATTACATTGGATTTGCCAATTCCTTACGAGCAAGTGGATGTTGAGCCCCTTGAATCTGACACCGAGGAGTGATCTGGGAGGCATTTCCTAATTCATTTAGTTTTTTTTTATTTTTGTTTGGTAGAGTTTTGTTGGTTCAGGGTAGTTTTCATGTATAAATTGGTTACTATCTTGTGCGCAATTTATTAATGAAAAGTTCCTTGTAATTTCATTACTACTCGTACACAATTTGTGCTGTTATGTTAATGAAACATTTTGATTCATCTTTAGAGATTGAATATCCTGTGGCAATATTGATTCGTCTTTCTCATGCTGACTAGATTCGAATTATGAACTGTCGATTTGTGAGCCGGCTGGGGTGCTTGAGCCGAATAGATTGATGAATCTGCCCCTACCCCAGGCGGTTCCTACAGAGGTTAGAATCGATTCGGGAGCCGGCTGGGGTACTTGAGCCGAATAGATTGATAAATCTGCCCTGGCCCCAGGCGGTTCCTACAGATGTTTGAAGAATCGAGTGGTAAGCCGGCTGGGGTGCTTGAGCCGAATAGATTGATGAATCTGCCCCTGCCCCAGGCGGTTCCTGCAGAGGTTTGAATCGATTCGGGAGCCGGCTGGGGTGCTTGAGCCGAATAGATTGAATCGCCGGCGTCAGGCGATTCAGGATCTCCAATTAATGAGATTGCCTCAATCATGCTGCCTCTGTGAAGGATAAATGAACAAGGGTACATCCTTTATGAGCTTGGTAGACAACTGACTCGAGCTCCTGGAGGAAGACTGATTGCGCGAATGTCGAACCGACTCTTCTTTAACAGTAAAGGGGAAGCGAAGACCCTAGCTGAGTTGGGGGGGAGATATGAATCGAGGTGGTGAACCCTCGCGTACAGGAAGTAGGAGTTCCAGGGGTCGAGAGAGGTGTCAGTCTCCCTGACGTCGCAGTAGATCGCCCAGGCGAGACAAGCAGTCGCAGGGTAAATCTCCACAGTCCCGAGTCGAGAGGATGTCTGACGCGAATCCGTGCCCATTAAGCTTTGCGGTATTTGTGAAGAATAGACCCATGACGGAGGCAGACTCGATCGTTCGAGACCCAGACGTAGCGGTCGACTTTGCCCGACAAATATTTCCTCCTGAGGTTCAGCAATCAATGCTGGGTCGACAGGACTACGAGGTGTTTCGCGAGGGCATTCACGGCGCGGTGAAAGGGCTTTACACTGCTTAAGAAGTCGGCATGCGACTGCGCGCTACCCGTCAAGAGATGGAAAAGAAGGAAGAACGTATTCGGAGTTTGAAGGCCCGCGTGGAGGCGGCCGAGCGGGAACTAAGGAAGACCAAGGCGGCTCAGGCACAATCCACCGCGCACGCGAACCCAATTGTGGAAGAGAGGGTTACTAGTTGGCTTATCAGCTCCGCACTTGCGACCGAGAGACGGCAAGTATGTTCGCAATAGAGAGCGCGAAGGGGAGGGCCTATGAGAAAGGTTTCCATGAGGGCCGAAAAGTGGGAATCGAGAAAACCAGGGAAAAATTGGCCGAAGAAGTGTGCCGATGTGAAAACCGTGGGTTTAGGCACGGTTGGATCAAGGCATCTCAAGCCGCAGAAGCTCTTCGAACGTCGAGAATTGATTCGGCATCACCATGCTACAGGAGTAAAGATTTTCCGTTTTCTGCTTTTGAAGTTGAGAAGAGTGAGGATGAAGGTGACGCCGTATGAGTTTAATAGTTGTAAGATTGGAACGCAGGGCGTGTTTGAAACTATGTAACTTGTTGTTTTATTGAATAAAGAACGTTTCGTTATAAATGTTTCGTTGTCATTCATATTCAGCATATGTGTATTTCGTGTTGCTTAAATGTTTGAATGAATGTCTAAATATTATCCATCCCAGGTAGCTGTTAACTGTCCGGCAGTACGCGGGCTTATCGGCAGGATCTGCACGGGCAGGATCCAAACATTCGTGACGGCCGTTAAGGTTTTATTGAGGCTATTTCAACGGCCATTTATCTTTGACTTGGGTCAGCGCATTGATGCTTGGCCAGTTGGATTAGTGGGCTGGTCGAGGGTTGGCCGACCGGTTTAATAAATCTATTTCGCTTTGGCCCAGCCAGTGCGCGTTTCGGCCAGCTGTCGGGATGGCGGTCGTGGCGAATGTCAATCGATGCTCGTCTTATTCAGCCAATGCGTTTTTTGGCGTTAATAAAATTTTCTTGGGATTGGGACCTCGAGATCGCGGTCGTTGCTGAGAATAAAAGGAGTAGGCGTTTCGCACCAATAATCCCACTTGACTCATCATTCCTTGAGTGGGTTGGTGATTTTGGTTACAGAGGCTCAAACTTCGGTCAAGTTTGGTGTTGAGATGGTTTGCAGCAGAAAACCTACCCGTGAGGGAGTTAGGTCATCCAAAGCGCTTGAGATCTGTGAGTCTCCAAGTCGTCGAAGCAGATCACCCCGAAAGGAGAGTCAACAACTGTCAAGTTCATTCTTCCTTGTCCTGGATCTTTGCCTTGACATTGTTAGTGGTGTCAGGGGAAGCTTAGCGCTATGCAAGTCATGGGCTCAAGCATAACTGGTTCAAGGTATTGAACGCCGTGGAGGGGTTTAGGGCGACGGTCGTCGATCCGGCAATGCTGCTTTACCGGCGCGTCTTGTTCCTTTTTTGCTTTCGATATTGTAATGTTCGAATGCGGGTTGTGTTTATGTAACAACTGTTTAATCAAATAAATGGTTTTATTTTAAATCTATTTGTGTGTTATTCTGAATTTTGCTTGTGTACTAAAGCACATTACTTCGAATGTATGATCTGTTCTAGCGTGTTACATAGGATCAATTATCAATATCTTTTGTTCGTGCCAACGTTTACTCCGGATTCGGAGACGTAATTAGCGCTTAGCATTGTAGACCGATTAGTATGGCCGAACGGATTAATGCAATAATCCTCTGAAGCACTAAAGTGGGCCCCGTATTTGGAGGCTTGAACCCAAGGCCCATTCAGCCTTAAGGAGATTAATCGGCTCGAATTCGGAGACTTAATCGGTCCTAAGGCGTCATGCGCCAAAGGGGGGGCTCCGAATCCGAAGACTTGATTTGGCCGATCGTGATATCCACGAAGGGCACTCCGAATCCGGAGACTTAATCGGCCCTAAGGCGTCATGCGTCAAAAGGGGGCTCCGAATCCGGAGACTTGATTTGGCCAATCGTGATATCCACGAAGGGCGCTCCGAATCCGGAGACTTCTTCAGCCCTTAGATGTCATGCACTCAAAGGGGCTCTGAATCCGGAGACTTGTTCGGCCAATCGTGGTATCCACGAAGGGCGCTCCGAATCTGGAGACTTATTCGGCCACTCGTGGTATCCACGAAGGGCGCTCCGAATCCGGAGATTTATTCAGCCCTTAGATGTCATGCACTCAAAGGGGCTCCGAATCCGGAGACTTGTTTGGCCAATCGTGGTATCCACGAAGGGGGCTCCGAATCCGGAGACTTAATCGGCCCTAAGGCGTCATGCGCCAAAAGGGGGCTCCGAATCCGGAGACTTGATTTGGCCAATCGTGATATCCACGAAGGGCGCTCCGAATCCGGAGACTTAATTTGGCCAATCGTGATATCCACGAAGGGCGCTCCGAATCCGGAGACTTAATCGGCCCTAAGGCGTCATGCGCCAAAGGGGGCTCCGAATCCGGAGACTTGATTTGGCCAATCGTGATATCCACGAAGGGCGTTCCGAATCCGGAGACTTAATCGGCCCTAAGGCGTCATGCGCCAAAGGGGGCTCCGAATCCGGAGACTTAATCGGCCCTAAGGCGTCATGCGCCAAAGGGGGGCTCCGAATCCGGAGACTTGATTTGGCCAATCGTGATATCCACGAAGGGCGCTCCGAATCCAGAGACTTAATTTGGCCAATCGTGATATCCACGAAGGGTGCTCCGAATCCGGAGACTTAATCGGCCCTAAGGCGTCATGCGCCAAAGGGGACTCCGAATCCGGAGACTTGATTTGGCCAATCGTGATATCCACGAAAGGCGCTCCGAATCTGGAGACTTAATCGGCCCTAAGGCGTCATGCGCCAAAGGGGGCTCCGAATCCGAAGACTTGATTTGGCCAATCGTGATATCCACGAAGGGCGCTCCGAATCCGGAGACTTAATTTGGCCAATCCTGGCGAGTGCCCCACTGAGAGCTGACATATGATTTTGAGCGACGAGGAAAAATAGTTCGTATTGCAGAGGCGAAATATATTTACAGGTATCAGAGCCCACAGATCGGGTCAGTGATAGGGTTTTCATCAGAACTCTGCTTGTGCCGATTGGGGGGAACCACGTATTTCTTCAATGCCGTGGGTTGTTGGGAAACGCAGGATCTGATGGTAGGTGCTTGGGACGGCCTTCATGACATGTAGCCAGGTTCTTCCCATGATGGCATTATACGGCGAGGGGAGCTTCACGACCAGGAATTCCGCTTCGACCGTTCTGGAACCCGCTCAAACAGGTAATGTGACCTTGCCCAATGGATATTCGGGATTCGTATTAAAGCCGAACAGTGGGCGAGGCGCCGGAGATAGATCTGACTCGTTGAGGCCGAGCTTGATGAAAGCTTGGTAGTACATGACCTCTGAACTACTCCCTGGGTCTATGAGAATTCGTTCAATGATGAACCGGTTTATGCGTAATCCAATGACCAACGGATCAATGTGGGAAGCCGTTGCGTCATTGAGGTCGGAGTCATTGAAGGCAATTGTCGGAGCTTCTTCGGACCGGTCAGTCGAAATACGGCGCCCCTGTAGAGTTGGATGCAGTCGAATTGTGTGCACGGCTGGGGGTGTAGGCAGGCTGTAAATTACATGGATTATGCCAAGTGGAGGAGAGTCCTGCCTCAATGCTAATGCCTTGGTTGGCTTTCCCTGTTTCACATACTGCTGCAGTCGGCCGTCTTGCACCAGTTCTTCCAGGTGATCTTTTAGTGCGTAACAACTCTCTGTTTCGTGGCCGTGATCTTTGTGATATTCGCACCTCCGGTCCCTTCGTCGTTTATCGGGTGGCCCCACCATCTTTGACGGCCATCTGAAGAATGGAAAGTGTTGGATTTTGGTCATTACCGCGGTGATTGGCTCTGACAGGTCCGTGTACTTTTTGTCGGCACGCCTCGAGCGTCTATTGTCGACTTGCAATTGTTCATTCGTCGGGTTGGAGCATTGATCACTCGATCGGCGAGAGTCCCGCCTTTTGTCTCGTTTAGCACGTTGTCGCGGCTCAGGGCTCGGAGGTGGCACGGAACTTATCGGTTGAGCAATTTCAGGAGGTGCCGGTTTGGTGGACACTTGTCTGGCTTTAATCCTCAAGGCATCGTCTTCCACTTTGCAATACTCTTCAACTTTCTTCATCAACGCCCAGACTGTTTTGGGGGGTCTTCTGGTTAGGGAGTTGCGAAGAGCACTGTCAGGATGTAATCCCATTTTGAAGGCGGTGACGGCCATGGAGTCGTTACAAGCGTCGTCAACGAGATTGAAGCACTCCCAATATCGCGCCGAATATGCTCTCAGCGTTTCTCCTGGTTCGATTTGCATAGCCCAGAGAGAGTCGGCCTGTTTCGGCTGTACCTTGTTGGTGATGAACCTGGCCCTGAACGATTTTTGTAACTGATGGAAACTTCTTATCGAAGCCGGCTCCAGCTTGTAATACCATCTGACAGCTAATGGCCCCAAGCTGCTGGGGAATATTCGGCACATGAGGGCTTCATTGTCTGTATGCAACGTCATGGCCTGCTTGTAGTGACGTATATGATTAGTGGGGTCTGATTTTCCGTCGTAGAGAGTAAATGATGGAGCTTTGAACTTCTTGGGCAGGGCCGCCCTCGCAATTCGTCGGATAAAAGGATCGTGCCGGTCCTCTTCGTCTGAACTGCTTCTTCTGCGCTTGTCCCTTGTGTGTGGACTTTTTTCAGAGGAGCTGGAAGTGTCTGAGCGTCCCTTGTTATGCCCCGTGGATAATGAGTTGGAGTCGCTATCGGTTTCCCTTGGTCAGGCTCGAGGTCGTTGTCTACCTGCCCTCAGGGGTCGTTCGGGGTCTTGGCGCGTGGCTTCTTTGGATTTTGCTACTTTCAGGGCCAAATCTTGACGGAGGCGTTCGTTTTCTGCGATCATATTTTCCAGCCTTTGTTCATTCTGTTTAGCTTGTTCTATGATGGCTTGCATCGTCTCCTGCGCTGAAGTCGTTGGCGAGTCAAAATTCAAGGCGCGTCTCGCAGCGATGGTTTCCTTCCCGAGCATATTTGCCGGAGTGATGTCGTCTCTTTGTGTAGTCTCGTTGGTGGCTATCGGAGGATCTTGCGTCACGCCTTCCATGGATGTACTTGAGTATTCCCACAGACGGCGCCTTCCATTATGTACTGTTTTAGTCAAAGTTTCAAAGACCAACTCAAAGATAGCGAATTAAAAATAAAAAGCCACAAGGAGAGCAGATAAGGTTCAAATCTAGCAGATGTCACAAACAAGGTTGAATAATTTTGTATAAAGGCATCACTCTTTGTATGAAGGTCAAATTCGAAATTTGAAATTACAGCCATACTTGCGTTGGTGGGAGAAACACTGTTGGAAAAAGGAATGAGAGAAAAATCCTAATAGAAATGGGTGGGTCAAAAGTGGCCCACGAAGGGTCCGCAAACCAACTCACATAGGATAAACCATAGGAGTTATAAACCCATAGGTGAACTAGCAGAGGCAAGAAAGGTGTCTACTGAACTAGCATAAAATAGTCTAAAGCAATGAGAAATAAGTCTCCATGCATGCCTTTTGAACTCACTAAGGCATCCCCAAAGGACGAGATGAATCCCCCGAGGTGAAAAAAGCCTCTGAAGGAAATAAAATCCTCAAGGTGCCCACTGAGACCGGGAGTTGATGACAAGCTTAGGGTTATCACAAATACAGCGGACATGTCACAACCATGACTTTCGTGAAGATAGAGAAAGTGAGATATAAAAGTGAAGAATCTTCTCCCCAAAGATAAAATTACCTAGGCCAAACGAGCCTGCCTAGTCGAGATGGTAGGAACCAAGAAGCCCTTGAGACTTGGTACGTGACATAGTCTAACTGGTACAAGGCTATGCTATGACCCATAACCGGGACGTTGGAGATCTTGTGGCTTGATGACTAAGAGTAGGGGCTCACCAGAAGGTAGCTAACTATCTAGCTGATGGAAGGCTACACTTTTCCAAAAAGGTTGATCTGAGAGACTTGTGATATGGCATAACCCTATTGGCTACTTGGCCACCTATGAGCCAAGGAGACGCCTATAAATAAGACACATTTCTCATAGCTCGATAAGGACAATAGAGTTTCTTGGGAAAGGGGAAACTATTGAAATACATCCCACATCGCTTAGAGTTGCCCCATCTGTGCTAGTTATAAGGTTTCAGTTTTCCTCTCTTTAACACCTGGATTTTAAGGAGACATGTGGGTTGGACTTTTCAATTCGGTATCAGAGCTTGGTTGGGTTTGTGACTGGTATGCCGTTTGTCCGGCTACTGTATGTTGTGGTCCAGGAGGGTGTGTTGGAATGTATCCCACATTACCTGAAGTAGCCCCATCAATACTGGTTATAAGAATCTATCTTTTCCTAATTTGGTGGACCTACTCTCACCCATCGACTCATCTTTACTCCCGTCGGTTTACTGTTCAGATTACTCACCTCTCCGATGATACAAACCCTATGCACTATTTGTTATCTAAATCTACGGACAGAGGGTAACATAGAACTAAAATTGTGAACAAACCCAGTTTTTTCTAAATTGAAGAAAAATCCATGTGAATTTCAACATGTATTTGTACATAACAAGGATATTAATTGATAAACCCAGATACTACACTTGATTTTAAGCAAGAGACTTAGAAAAGCATTAGATTATTTAAAAGGTTAAACATGAAATCCTTGCACCAAGGATGTGGTTAACTGATGTTGGAAGGGCTAAGTTTATTAAATTCAATATTGAACCACAGCTTAGTATAAACAGTCTCACCATGTTGACAGTAACTCGCATAAGTAGCATTGTTTACAACACCATATTGATCCAATTCGTAGTCACGAACTTTGAGCTCAACATCATGGAATCCACTCATTCTGCCAAGTAAAAAAATACATAAATGGATTTCTAACCCCAATACAAAATATACTCGTATGACTCCATATAGATGGATTCTGATTAGATACCAATTTAACAGGTTTAAAGACAGCCAAGCTCACAGCTTCACCCAAACGTATGTCAGGGTAAATTACATTTTTCACCCTTATAGTATGACCCAAATTTCACTTTTGTCCTATTATTTCAATTTGAACAATTGGATCTCTACATTTTAAGTCCACCTTCAAATTGATCATTCCGTCCAAATTTTCATTAATGTTTTGTACGTGTGCACATCAAAAGATTGACAAGTATCCAAAAATCGTTCATGTCAACCTTAAATCTAGTTTATGATACAATGGAAACATCATCAAAGAAAGTCCACAAAATTCAGCCCAAAATAGAAATTAGAAACAAAAATGTAACACCACAACCTTCATGCAAATAACCCACCATGGAATTTAACAATGCAACAAGAAATGTCAAATTGAAAGCTCAATAACCCATGAATTTTACAAGCTAATAGCTCTACTTAGAAATATTAACAAGGCAATAAATAAATAGGAATGAAAAATTGGAGAGTAGAAGTGAGTACCCTTTGCCACCTTTGAAGTCGAATGCCAGTGCACTGGTGCTCCTGGCAGGAGGAGAGAGGAGTGGCCGGAGATGAAGCAGCGAGAGCGGCCGCTGGTGGAACAGCGGCTGTGACGGGGGGAAATTTGAGGAGGATGGACGGTGGAGATTGAGCCACGCAAACTTGGAACATGAGGTCTGAAGAGCCATGTGGGCAGCTGGGGAGAAGAGAGACTGAACCATCTCCTTGATCGGGATCGGGATCGGGATCGGGAATGAGAGAGAGAGAGAGAGACAGAGAGAGAGTGGTGGGTTTAGGTTGGGAATTTGAGAATTTGTCTGACCATTCAGTGGGCGTTGAACTCGATGCGATATTTATTTTTTGGGTTCTGATTCAGAGCTCTAATGAGCTGTCGCCAATTAAAAAAAAAAAAAAAAAACAAAGGAAGGTAAAAGACAAAACAGGAGGAGGAAAATGACAAATTAATGCTCCTTTAGAGCTCTAGTTTTAGAGGTCCCAATCATTTTTGTTATTTTTTATTACAATATTAATCTAATATAAAATATTACAAAAGGCAAAGGATTACAAGTTATGATACACACTCTACGTAAAATTACCATAAAAAGATAATAATGAATACAATACTCACATCTCTTTTGAAATGTTATTTACGTATCTTCTTTCTTAAAAATCCAAAAATCCTGAAACAAAAACTAAAAATCCTTAAAGAAATAACAAAAAATATATATATTATTGAAGATTTTGATTGGATTGAATAATAGATTTGTTAATACACGATGTTGTCTCTCTGAGGCAGTAGGTGGAATACGCGAAGGTCCATCCATTTCTGAAAATGGAACAGAAAACAGTAAATGATAAGTCCATTCAGAAGTTCAAAATCGGACAATTCCATTTTGTTTGACACTTTAATGTCGAACAAAATGCTTTTGTTTGACAAACTAACTCTGAACAATTTAATTATGTTCGACACTAAAATGTTGAACAATTTTATTATGTTCGACAGAAGCACTTCGAACAAAAGGTTGAAGTTCGAAAGACCAGTGTCGAACAGTTCGCAAAAATTACATTTTCAAATACAATGCTCATGGCAATAGAAAAACATACATAAAATCCTAAAATCTAAGCCAAATGAGAATTCTCACCTACTGTATCTCCAATGTGAAGTTGTTTCCAACTGTGATGATAATAACGATCACTACTGGCATCTTTGATGAAATAGATAATAGAATGGGTCGTGAACTAGAGAAAAATGGAGTGAAGTTGTCTTTAGCACGAATGGAGACCGAAAACAGTCTAAACCTTTGTGATAACAATGAAACAGATAACGAAGGGGGACGTTGTGTGTGTTTTTGAAATGGAGGTGTGTACTACATGAAATATAGAAGATTGAAGATTGTGAATGGGATGTGTGAGTAAAGGTAAAGATGGAAAATTATGATGTGTGTTGAGCAAATTTCTTTTTTATCAAATTACTAAAGGTGTGCCTTGAGATGAGAAGTGATGTATATGAAAAATCTAGAAACCCTAGATGTTGATTTGTGACTATGTACCAATTTTAAGCAAAATATAACAATCCCAATCAAACAATCAAGAGAAAGAGACACAATGATTTTTACGTGGAAAAACCACAATTAGACACCTCCAACTGTGATCAAAAAACCACGGGCAACTGCCACAAGACAATCCACTAAGAAGAATTAAAGGAATTACACAGGTATACTCTCAATTATCTAGCAAATCCACAATGCCTAATTGAACCAACCTCTATGTGCCTCTTCCAACCCCATCTTCACCACGGAATTGTCTTTCTGATGAGCCACTCCGGATTCCACCAAAGCTTCAGGCTCGAATTCTTCAGAATCCACAACTGAAGAACAACTCTCTCTTTTGTGTATAACAAACAAACCTTTGATGTACTCTCTTTAAACCATGAGTTGAAAACTCAATAAAACATCAAAGAAAATAATAACAAAATATCCCCAGATATAAACTTTTAAGAACCAAAAAGAAGATCTGGAGGACTTCAATCAAATGAGTCAATGAATAATCTAGTTTTGGGAGAAAACCAACTATTTATAGAGACCCAAAGTAATCCTGTTTTTGGAAGAAAACCAACTTCTTAAAGAACCCCAAAGTAATCCTGGTTTTGGAAGAAAACCAACTTCTTAAAGAACTCTTGTTACAACCTTGGTTTTGATCCATGGAATTTGACAACAAAAAGTCCTAACAGTATAAATAGAGGCACCCCATAGGCGTGTACCGTGTGCTGACCAAAATGACGGTTTTAGGTTTTGAAAAGTTATTGGTTGGTCTGGGCACGGCCGCCAGGTCACAAGCACGTTGCGATTGATGGAGATAGTAGGGTTACGATTTTGTGTTAAATGATTATAGAATGAGGTGATAGGGGTTTGTAATTAGTGAAAAGTAATGTTGCATGAGTATCAATCAGTGTATTTGGTTTTAATTATTTACAAATTAATTTTTTATTTTTTGTATTTTGTATTTTTTATTTTTAGTAAATATTTTTAAAATTTTAAATAATTTTTTTACTTTTTTAGATGTACCTTATTTAGATGCATCTAAAAAGTAAAATATTTGTAAAAAAATATTTTAAAAAATCAATAAATATACAAAAATATGAAAAATATATTGAATTCTCATTTTTTTTTTCATATTTAGTGAATTTTCTAAAGATTTTTTTTTCACAAATATTATATTTTTAAGTGTATTTATGTTAGATGTATCTAAAAATTTAAAAAATTACTTAGAATATTAAAAAAAAAATTAGTAAAAACAAAAAAATTCAATTTTTTGAAAAGTGAACCTTGGAAATCTAAACCAAACAAGCTCAATAATTTTTCTTTAGGTTCTATTGGTTGAATTTTTAAAATTAAAAATTGATTAAATGACACTCATTTGGATCAAGATTTAAAAAAAAAAAAATTTAATAATAATAATTCATCCCTAATTTTGCTTTCTCAATTCTACCACCAGTGACGTGAAATTAGGGAGGATAAATGTCCCATCCTTCATTTTATCACTCTTAATTGTAGCTCTAATGAGATAGCAAATAATACCAATCAATTAATTTTTTTCACACTCTTCTCTTTCTTTTCAAAATTATATATCACATCATTAGAAATGTAATTAGGGATGATGAAATAGAGGGATGTAACACAGGAAAAGGGTGTGGAATCGTTTCATATGGGAGTGAGCCACGTCATTAGAGATGAAATTAAGAAACAAAATTAAGGAGATGTAGTACCCCTCTTTAAAAAAATATGATTAGTCTCCCAATTTTTCTATAATTATATTGATTTTTTTAAAAAATTTAATTTACATAAAAGTTGTTAACAAGTGTCCTAAAGACACAAGAAAAAGATAAAATAAATATAGAGCCTAATACACTTTTAATTAGTTTATGATACTTTTCACTCATTTTTAAACACTTTTCAACTTTTTGACGGTTTTCAAAATACTTTTTGCACTAATCCCAACACTAAATAATGTATAAAAGGGACTTGTTACCATTTGCTTTTACGTAAGGGATGGGCTTCTTTGACAGTGGGATCTCAATACGAGAGAACTTGAGAGGTCTCTAGGATATATCACGAGGCTTATTTTAATTATTCGAATCGTTTATTTTGTAAGACTATTAATATATATTATTCATGAAAAAATTTAAGGCGATTCAATAATTGTAACTTTTTCATTTTGTTGCATTTGTCTCTAAAAAAATGGATGTCAATTTTAAAAATATATTTGTGATTCATCTTTGCGAAGATAAATGCATTAAAATGAAAAAGTTATGATTATTGGATCGAATTAATTTTTTTCATAGATAATATATATTAATAGCCCTAGAAAATGAATAGTTTATATCATCGAAACGAGACTTATGGTGAGTCTTATAGAGCCCAAAGTTTTCTCATATTAAAATCTCAACATGAAAGACGCCCAACCCTTTATATAATACTTAAATCTCTTTTTGTATGAATGAATAAAATAAAGTTATCATCTATTTTCTATTAAAGTATATATTTATTTTTATTTATTTCAGCAACTATCCACCACTGATATTAGTTTCGAGAAAAATTATATAATAATCTTAGAGTACCACGTGATCATACTCTCTCACCAATCACTATTTATTATGCCATTTCATATTCCTCAATCACCCAACACAAATAAGAGTAATGCTAGAAATACTAATTTTTTTACCAAATAAATGACCAAATGTCTCACAAAAGTGTGGGGTCCACAAAAGTGTAGGGTCTACACCCATGTAAGACATTTGATTATTTATTTGGTAGAAATTTTGAAATCTATAGCATTTTCTCACAAATAATCAATATTCTACTTTCTCCACCAATCATATTACCATGGAGCACCACATTATTAGGTACTCTTGGAATATCATGTGTTTATACTCGTTCACTAATCATCATTCATCATACCCTCTTATATTCCTTAATCACCCGACACAAAATTATAATATTTTATGTTCTTCACCAATCATAATATTAAAATATCCATATGTATAAGTAATCTAAAGTGTGTAAAATATATTTGTGTATGATTTATTTATTAAAATTTAAAAATAAACATATAACTACTTATTTCTGACATATATTGGCGTGTGTTTCACCATTACCATGTATGAGTAGGTGACAGTGGATCCTACCAGTAATGATGTAATGTTTTGGTTTTGGAGTTGTATTTTTTTTACTATTTTTTTACTTTTTTAATACATTAATGCTATTAGTAGTAGTATTTTTAGTGGGATGAATCATTGTTGATGAGTAAAAGCCCAAGGAGTTAAAAAGTGAAATTTGTCCGTAGCTTTTTTTAGTGCATATCCAATTGTATAGGATTGAAGTCCAGGATAATTACTAATAAAAGGTCGATTTTGTACTTTCATATTATTTAGAACCTATGACTTCCCTCCGGTCTGAGTCAATTTTTGGTTCACATTTTGATAATAGGTACCATTCATATTTTAAAATTTATTAATTATATTATTCTTGTAAAAAATTAAATCGGTAGGATAAGGGAAATTATATGTTTAAATCAGTTTTGTATGAAAAAATGGACAACGGTTCATACAAAATTGATTCAAATACGTAATTTCCGTTATCCTATTGACTTGTATTCGACGAACTCTAAAATATGAATGGTTCAGATTATCAAAATAAAATTCAAAAGTAAACCTATTGGGCCGGACTAGACTATCCGATTCAATTACAGATCGGGACAGTCTAATTATATCTTATTTTAAAGTAAACCTACTGGGCCGGACTAAACTATCAGATCGTATGCATAAATTTTTTTTTTAAATTATAATTATATCTTATTTTTAAGTTGGATAAATTACAAAGTTTGCTTAAAATGCTAATTATTTTTTATATTTTTAATAATTAAATCCTGCCTTTTAAAAAATTTAATCGCATAATAAATAATTCATTTCATTAATCAATCATAAGTCAATTAATAATTTTTAATAATGTAAGCAATATATTCAAATTAAAATTTTGATAATTTAATTGTTGTGTAAAAGGACGGATAAGAATTTTATTTGTCTATCAACACTTATTTGTCAAATTTCGATAATAGAATATTTGTAATTTCTAGAACTACAGAGACAATTTGTATTTTAAGTAAATCTTAAAAGGTGTATTTATAATTTACCTTTAAAATTTCAATCGTACACTTATGGTATGTTTGGGAAGTAGTTTTTTAATGGTTGTTTGGCTAAAAATATGAGATGGAAAAAAACTGGAGTGTCTAATAATTGATTTTTTTAGCTTTCGATGAAAAAGAAAGAGCAAAACGAATAGATAATAGAGAATAGAAAATAATCTTTAACTTTTTTGCATGTTCTTTTAACTTTTTAGTGATTTTTTTACTAGAAATCTTAATTCTCAAAGACACCCTTACTACTGCTTTTCCTCTCCCATCCCCTTCATCTACTATTACCTACCATCACAATTCATGAGATCACCCATGCTCCTTCCTACCTCTATCCATTACTCCAACTCTCATCCATCTCTAGTCGTCCCCACCTTCCCTTGCCCTAATCACTCGCCAATCCTTTCTCACCTCCAGTCGCGTATCCTAGTCTTTTCTTACCGCTAGCCACACACCACCATAACTAGGCCTGAGCAAGTATTCATTTGACCCACTAAAATCGAATGGGCCAAATCAATCCGCCACAAAATAGACGGTTTTAATGAATGAGCCGACAGACATGGATGCATTTTTTTCAATCCGTCTAAATTCGAACAAATGGCAAATATGAAGCCACTTGACCCAACTCGATCTGCTAACACCACTAAGAAAATGATGTCATACTTTAATACTTTTTGCGTTTAAAAAAAAATTATTTAGTAGTTATATTTTATATTTTTGAAATATAAAAGTTATTATAAAAAAATAAAGAATAAAAAAAAAATTGAGCCCAAAATAGTAAAGAATTATTAAAAAATAATTCAAAAAATGCCCAAAAGAATAAAGCCAAACCGCTAAACTGCCAAACCAATCTGCATATGCCCGTTAACTCGCATGGCCCTTTCATTTCACATCTGCTAACTAAACGAACGGATGCAGATTAATTTTTCTCAATTTGCTTAAGTTTGGACGAATGGTGGATGAGAGGTCACCTAACCCAACTCAATCCGCAAGCACCCCTAACCACAACTCCTCATTCCTTTCCACATTTTCTCATCCTAATGCTTCCTCTCTTCTTTGAAACCCTATATGTTACCCCTTTTATCATTCTTGAAACCCTAGTTGCCATTTGTCGCCACTACTTTCGAAACCCTAGAGTTATGAAAGAGAGATCTAGTAGGAAGGATGTGTTGATCATGGTAGTGAAGAGGCTGGGGTTGGGAAAAAGGAGATCAATATAGTAAAGTGATTGAAAAGGGAAGGTTGAGGTGGTATAGGGACCAGAAGAGTAGTTTGGTAGGGTCGTCCTCATCAGTAGGTAAAAGAGTTGTAATGAGGATGGAAAAGTAGACAGAAGAGGGTACATAAGGGCTTGGGATGACATCAAGGGTGGGGAGTGGTAATCGAAGCAAAGGTTGGAATGGTAGCAAGAGCTAGTGGTATGGTAGTGCATAGTGTTAGGGTAAGGATGGGCATAGAGTTAAGGTTATGGTTTGAGATATTAGAGGTTACTTTTGGTATTAAGTAGTGTGTCTAAAGTAGTGGTGGGCATTTGTCGGGTTAGGCTAGGCCAACACTACATAATAAAAGATTTTGTGTCTGTCCAAGGTCGACTCAGCCTTAACATCAAGTCTCTACATCTGTCCAAGCCGGACCCAAAAAATAATTATAAATATCAAGCCCATCTATCAGACTATATGCCAAAAAAAAATTTAAGACATTCTATAATTAAATTCAATCACATATTATATTTCTTAAATAAATATAATGACATTATTATAAATTGAAAGATTTCTTAAATAAATTCAATCACACATCACCATAAATGTGAGTTTAAATAAAATCAACAAAGATAAAATCTAAATTCCAATAAAAAATTATATATTTTAACATATTATAATTAATTAATTTAACAGCTGGTTGGGTTGAGCTGGATTAAAAGTATAATCTTCAAGCTTAGCCAAAATATTGACCCAACCTAACCATATGGGTTAAAATAATCTTTCCAAACCCTAAAAACATAAGGTCGAGCTAGGCCGATCGGGCCAATGCCCACCTCTAGTCTAAAGTAGGAAAATCGTGAGAAAAAATTGCAGACAGCAGAGACTAAAGTGAAAAAAAATAAATAAAAAATAATTAAATGCCAAAGCAGGAAAATAAAAAAAATTAGGATAGGTAAAATATAATTTATTTATTTTTATGCCACATGACATGTTTCGTCAAAGTTAGTTTTGAGAGTAAGTTGGAAAAAATTACAAGTGTTTAGAGGGGGAAAAAAAATAACGGGATAAAGTGGAAAATCCATGAAACTTAAAAAGGGCAAAGTATAATTTACCATTTTGTTGACACCATAAATCTATAATTTTTATTATTATTTATTATTTATATAATTGCAGGACATGTAGCATCCTCCTACTCATTTGGAGGTTATGAGAAGTTATGAAGACTTGGAGGGTTATGTGGCATTATGGGAATGAAGATGGAAGAGTGGGTAGTTTTAGGTGGTTATTAGGTAGTTATTACTGGAAGTTTTTTCCTACAAATATTTGTCTATAAATAGCCATTCATGGCTACATTGTAAAGGACCAGAACTCAAATCAAAGACACTTGATTTCAATATTTCTTGTCATTTTCCTTATTTTAGGAGTAGTTTAACATAGATTTATATTTCGAAGCATTTATTTTCAGCACTTTTATTTTGAAGCATTTCATGCACTTCCTTTTCGAAGCATAGGAGTAGAGGTAAGTAATTATTACTTTAATTGTTCACTCAATCGTCTTTCTCCATCTCCCTTTCTTCTTTTAATTTTTCTTTTCTCTACACTTTGGCAATTTTGAAGTCCTCTTTGTTGAGGCAAAAGAACCGTCAACACAATTGCTTGATAATTGGCTTGAATTTAATCTGTAAGGATTTTTCAATCCTTGCTGGCACGCTTGCATTTATAATATTTTCCTTCGTAGGAAAAATAAGCCAACATTTTTGGCACGCCCAGTGGGATCGCTAAGTGTAAGAAATGACAAACGATTTGAATTTCGCCATTCGAACTTGTCAATATGAAATATATTGGCGTGAAAGAGAAATTTTGGATCTTCAAGAAAAGATCCATTTTCTTGATGAAATAAACTTTCATCCCTTACAATATTATTTGGTGGAAGAAAAAAGACACCATTTAATTGGAGAAATTCATCAACTTGATATGAAAATTCGCCAATGGAATGATGAATTATCAACTCTTACTACCAAGTCTTTAACTGAGGCTTTAATAGCCGGAATTGGTGCATTTTTTTAGAATTTTTCCATGGTTAAAAATAACAAAAGCAAAGAGTTGATTTCATCAATGGCTTGGGGGGTTCAAGAGTCCGTTTTTAAAGAGCCAAGTTATGAAATTAACACAACGAAAGAGCATGTTCTTGAGCCAAATTTGGCTAAAAATGATGTTCCATGTATGACTCGGGGGGTCCAAAAACCAAATTTTAGAGAGTCAAGTCATGAAAATAACATATTTATGGGTAATTTTCATAAGCCATTAATGGCTAACATGGAAAAACAACCCACTTTGCTAAATAATTATGAAAATCAATTCGGCGAAAGTCTTGTTTTTAAAACAAACATGGTCAAGAATAATGAACAAGCCACTATTCATGAATTCAAATTTTTTGACATTTTTCAAAATGTCAAAAAGTATGAATTTTCATGCTCACACTATACCATGACTTTTGGTGTTCAAAATCCTTTTTGGATTTGTGGTTCACATCAAAATATAATTCTAATGATGTGGCTAATAAAATTAACAAATTGTTCTTATGAGTTCGAAGCACTAAAAACAAGGGATGACCATTTAAAATGCATGAACTTGGCTAGAAAAAGCATATGCATTTGAATAAGTGGTTGAGAATGGCTTATCTTTTCAAATTGATGGCCAGTTGTTTGTATGTACACAGTCAAAGTATCGAAGATACATTCGAAGAATCAAGAGCTGTTTCGAAGGTTGATTACTTCGCCTTCGAAGCTGTATAAAGCTTTGCAGATACATTCGAAGCATCAAGAGTTGTTTTGAAGGTTGATTACTTCACCTTCGAAACTATATAAAGCTTTGAAGATACATTCGAAGCATCAAGAGTTGTTTTGAAGGTTGATTACTTCACCTTCGAAACTGTATAAAGTTTTGAAGATACATTCGAAGCATCAAGAGTGTCACGACCCAAACCCGGCCCTATGGGTTTAGCACCGTAACCGGCCAGTAATCCGAGATTACCGAAGGCCTGCTTAACAGCAGTACAGTAAAACAGAGTTCAGGGCCTGGCGGAAGCCAATACAGTAAATTACTAATGTCCATTGAGCTGTGACAGTCTGTATGCCAAAAAGATTTTTCATGCATTCATACATTCAAACAGTACAGTCTATACAAAATTTACAGTCACACAGTAAAGGGACCTAATCCCTTGATAACAGTACAGTTAGTAGCTGACAGTCTATACAGTAATCCCAAAATAGTACGGAGACAGACGGGGAAAAACAAAACACCCCAAAGCCATAACATGGCAACTCGGAACCTCGCAGTGAGGCACATAGGCTGGCTTGACAAAACTGGAGTCTAACCCACGCTCCTAGCTCCGATCTGGTGGCTAAGCACCTACATATATATATAAACAGTGAGCTAAGCCCAGTGAATAACATAATGCGTAAAGAGGTTAAGAATGAAATGTCCTTACAGTAATGAAAACAGTTCATTAAACAATATTCCAGTCTTTCAGTCAGAACAGTTATTCAGTCATATGTGGTACATCCATTAGCATAGCAGTAAACAGTAGGTCTTAAAGACCGAACAGTAATGATGGCCATCAATCAGTAAACAGTAGTGGTTCCACGAGGGAACCGACAAAGATCTCTGTAACAGTAACAGTAAACAGTAGGGGCTAAGGATGCCACAGTACATTTCAGAATATAGGACACACATTCAGTCAATTAACAATAATCAATTCAGAAAACAGTTCGGTTAATCAGTCAGAAAACATTCTCAGTTGAACATATCTTTACACAATTGTTACTCACAGAGTTTGGGCTACGGTATGCTAGAGCGTGTTTCCCCAGTCGCCAACCCTACACAGTTCACAGGTTGAACACACACTAAGCTACACAGTTGGGAAATACCATAACTTAATCCCTAATTTGCCTTGGTGTGTTATACATCTATATCCTCATTAAGATGTCTTAAACTAGGCCTAAGAATGCCTAGAATGGGATGAGGATGCAAAAATACACTTAGAAAACATTTTGCAAAGTTTGCTGAAAATAGGAGCCTCGCTCGAGCGAGCCTTCCTTCGCTCGAGCGAGCTTCCAAAATCAAAGGCTTCACTCGAGCGAGAAATCCTTCGCTCGAGCGAGCTGCTGAAACAGTAAAAGTACTGGATGCTGAAATTTTACGCGCGATGGTCGCTCGATGCTCGCTCGAGCGGAGCCCTGGATAAAGGTGCTCGCTCGAGCGAGGAATCCTTCGCTCGAGCGAAGAAGCCAAATCTGGAATTTCCAGATTTGCCTTCCAAGCTCAAACCAAGCATTCTACCACTCTTTACTCGACCTCTTAGGCCCAAATTCTGGAAAACACCTCTAGATTCAATATACAACAAGTTTCAAAGCTCAATTTGTGAATTCAAAGCCCAAGAGTGAGTCAATTAAAACCATTTTTCAAACCCATTTTCCATGAACATGGAGAATATGCAACATGCATGGATTCAAACCAAATTCAACCTTCAAAGCTTGTCCAAATGGACTCATTTCCTCAAGAACATGATGAATTCATGGACTCAAGCCTAAATATGAACATGCATGTGCAATTTACTATGAACTCAACTCAAATCTCAACATTTCAACTATGCATGCATGAAATGAGTTCTAATCTTACATGTATGAACTAGAACAAGACTTAACTCTACAATTGAAGCATGAATCATGCAAGAATTAGTGCTATGACAACAACAAGAAGATGAATGTCCTACCTTAGTCTTGTATTCAAGGTTTAGGAGTCCAATTTGACAATTACACTTCAATTCCAAGCAATTCAAGCCAATTCAACAAAATGAACTTAAGTCTCCCTCCCTTCCTCTCTAAGGTCGGCTAAGACAAGAACAAGGGGCTGATGACAATGTTTTGATCAAATGTGTACAAGCCTCTAAGTGTGTAAGGTAGTGGCCACTAGGTGGCATTTGGTAAATAAATCAAAGTTTGCAATATAACAATATTTAATCTAATTTAGTCATACCTAATCACATTTCCGATAAATATACCATTAAATCACATAATTTCCAATGATCCCAAAACATCAATCTATCTTCGATTCGGTCGCCGATAAGGCCTTCAATTTACAGTTTAAACATAAAAACACAAACAGATAATCAATTAATCGAAAAGATGAAAATGCAATTCAATAGATATGCTCAATCAATTCAGTTCCAGTTTTCAATCAGTCCGTTCAGTACTTCAGTTAGTTCAATTATCAATCATAAGCAGTCCAGTTTAGTAATAATCAGTAGGTAATTCAGTAATTTATCGGTAAACGGTATGGGGGTTGTTACAAAGAGTTGTTTCGAAGGTTGATTACTTCACCTTCGAAACTGTATAAAGCTTCGAAGAAACATTTGAAGCGTCAAGCCTAACCTTGAAACTTCATTGTAAGTATCATCATCCTATATCAATGCTTCCAACCTTCGAGGGGTGATGTTGTTCCTTCAAAACAGTGCCGCAAGACCTTCAAACGATGAATTTGGTTTTTTATACCACCTTCGAAGCTTGTTATTGGTCATCTAGTCATAATTTCATACTCATTTGAAGCACCTTATTGGTGTTGTTATATCATTCGAAGCACTTTGTTGCCTAGATTAGTCATGTGCTTGGTTCGGCCCTTCAAAAATTCAAGTAAATATCATTTTTAAGGGCCGCGGGGGGTAATGTTGACACCATAAATCTGCAATTTTTATTATTATTTATTATTTATATAATTGCAGGACATGTGGCATCCTCCTACTCATTTGGAGGTTATGAGAAGTTGTGAAGACTTGGAGGGTTATGTGGCATTATGGGAATGAAGATGGAAGAGTGGGTAGTTTTAGGTGGTTATTGGGTAGTTATTACTGGAAGTTTTTTCCTACAAATATTTGTCTATAAATAGCCATTCATGGCTACATTGTAAAGGACCAGAACTCAAATCAAAGACACTTGATTTCAATATTTCTTGTCATTTTCCTTATTTTAGGAGTAGTTTAACATAGATTTATATTTCGAAGCATTTATTTTCAGCACTTTCATTTCGAAGCATAGGAGTAGAGGTAAGTAATTATTATTTTGATTGTTCACTCAATCGTCTTTCTCCATCTCCCTTTCTTCTTTTAATTTTTCTTTTCTCTACACTTTGGCAATTTTGAAGTCCTCTTTGTTGAGGCAAAAGAATCATCAACACAATTGCTTGATAATTGGCTTGAATTTAATCTGTAAGGATTTTTCAATCCTTGCTGGCATGCTCGCATTATAATATTTTCTTTCATAGGAAAAATAAGCCAACACATTTCTTTAAACAACTAGGTATTAAAAAGGTTCCAACTCATAGTTTTTTTCTTTTTGTCGAAGGAGGGATGCAACCTCCATTTTTGAAGAGCAGCAATTCTGGAGTATAGAGGGTTGCAACCTCCATTTTTTAAGATAAATGAACTAAGTATTCATGCTTCCAAGTATTCTGGGAACTTATTAAGTTCAGATTGGCTCTTTGGCTTAAAGCTTCCATTAAGGATTTCCCATTCACAGTTGAGGATGTGGTTCTGAATTGGAGACAAATCAGATTATGTTATTCAATATAATAGGTGATTTCTGGGTGCTTGTTGGGTGCTTGTTTGCTGGGGTGCTTGTTGCTGTCTTGGATTTCTTGGCTGTCTTGTTCGTTGCTGCAGTTGGTAGTTGCTGGTCTGTCTGATAGGAATTCTGTTCTGTCAAAGGAGGTTGATTCAGAATTTTGGAGTAATTGTTTCAGCTGAGGGTGGGTTCTGGGCTGATAGGATGTGGGTTCTGGTTGTTGGTCTGTTTTTGTCTGGTCTGACCTGTTAGTGGCTGTGCTGTGGTTCAGTGGTGTGTGCCAAGGTTGAGTTGGTGTCTAGCAGCAAAGTGGAGTTTGGTTGTTCTCGGATTGCTTTGCTTATTTCTGCTGCTATCAGTATTGGTCTAGTTCCTCATCTGTGGTAGTGTGGTTTGGAGCATCAGATCAGGATGGCTCCCTTTTTTGGTGATTTACCATTAGTGTAGATTTTCTTGTTGTTGCCTGCTTACTATATGTTCTTTGGTGCTTTTTTCTGTTTCTGTGCTCCTGTTGGTTTCTCACCAACTGGCGCTTGGAGCTTCATATAGCTCCAAGCTCCACTTTATTGATGTATGGTACCCTTTTCGCTTACTTTCATCAATAAAGTTTTTCTTAGCCGATCAAAAAAAAAGTATTCATGCTTCCACCTGCAAGTACTGTCAAGGTCGACACAGATGCAAGTGCAAAAGGGAACCCTAGTCGACAAGGCGTAGGAGGTGATTTGGCTCGGGATCATTATCATAGAAAGCTTACAATGGTATTACACTGGTGGTGGAGCTGTGAAGCCTCTGCAAGTGCAAGAGATCTGTGCATTGTGTGATGTGTACCATCAAGCTTTCATGCATGCCATAGTGAAAACTGATTCCAAGCATTGCCAAGGATCTCCAATGCAGAGAAACAAACGCTGATCATTCACATAAAGCCATCATCAGAGAATGCATGTTACTAATAATGAGATGCAGAACAATGGAAAAGAGCAGTATCAACACAGAATTCCTAGCTATCCAAGAAATAAATCAAGACCTCATTCAAGTCCAGGGAGTTGTGCAAGTTGAAAGGTTACATCTATATTAAAGTTAATTGATACAAAAAAACAAGACATCTGATGAATGTATCAATGCACTACATGAAAACTAGATTTTGACCTCACAATCTTAGCAATCAAGGGTTTGACCCGCCAAATAATGCAATTTGTTCAAAGAATGACTAGCATGTCACCCGTGCTATACACGAGATAAAATAATATATTATTTATTAAAAATATAATAATTATATTTAACTTTTTGTATTTTTTCTCTCATAAACAAAAGTTTATATATAAGTTTAAGAGTTTTATTTTAAATATTCTTTTACTATAATATTTACTCATAAACATAGATTAAAATTATTGTATTGACAATTAACAATTAAAATTATGCTTTGTTATAAAAAAAAATGACATAGTTCTAATACTTCACTATTTTAAAATAAAAATATATGAATTTTAAAAAATTGTTATATTGGTTTTTGAAAGGAAAATAATTAAAGAAATTTTAAAAACTTGATGAATAAGAAAGAATAATCATAACATGTAATTTAAAATATCAAAAAAAAAAAAATTAAAAATGAATAAAGACTTTAAAAAGATGTGATTACAATTAAAACTAATGTCATATTTATTAATACGTATAATTTTATTTGGATATTTTTTTATATTTTAACATGCTTATTGAAAACAAAAATAAATAAAAATAAAAATATTAATAATTTTGAGCTTTAAAATATGATTTTGTAGACTTACTATATTAACTTTTGGAATGAACATATTGGAATTTTTTTTAGAAAAATTGAGTATTAGTCATTGAACAAATCTTATAAGATTTATAAAATAAAATTTATAATAGGAAGAAATTAATGATATTGCAACATATGCATTTTAACAATTTTAAATTTTGAAAAAAAGAATATTTAGACTTTGAAGTTCAATTATTGTACAACATTTTTATTTATATAATAATATAAATAAGGATAGGTAATAGATAGATTAAAATTAATTATAAATATAGCTATATTTAAAAGGTTATAGTTTTGTATAGCTATATTTTAAATTCTAAAATTTATTTTTTAATTTCCTATATAAAAATATTCAAAATTTTAAATTACATATGACTTTTTTCTAAAAACATATGAACTCATAGTGGAGTAAAGAGAGAAATACCATGAAGGAATAGAAGAGCTGCACATATTAACGATAAATAATTAAATAATTAACTAACACCTTTAATAGTTTTAAAAAAAAATTGATAAAAATTAAAATTTTCTATTTATAACTTTGAAAAACTATTATATACCTTTGAAATAATGCTCTGCACCAATTGTCAATTAACACATATCATGATATCAAAAAAATAATAAAAGTAATTTTTTTTTTTTAAAATGTAATGATATATATATACAAACATAAAATTAATACAAAAAACTTATTAATAAAGATTTTGTTTGGATTTTTATCTATCACTTTATAGTGAGTGATATGCTTTTTTATTATACAAATGACCCTATCTTTAGTATAAAAATTCTAGGAAAACAATATTAACCAACAAAAAATAGTTATAATCAAAAAATAGATAATAGTCGGTAGAGAGGAGGGTTAAATGACACACAAAATATGAAATACAAAAATAAAAAAATGGTCATAGATAAAAAAGAAGAAGAAAAAATGGTGTACCTAAAAGATAAAAGAGTCTGTTTAAAGAATATAATAGATTAAACATAAACTAACCTCCAATTTGTCTCATAAAAATAAAATTAAAAAACAATGACTTTCATTATTCCATGAATATAATATTTATAGGGCGAGCAAGACATGAATGGCTTGGAAAAAGTATAATGTATGATGGCTAAGATTTTTAGATAGAAGAAAGAATTAGTTAAAGAAAAAGTGTATAAGAATATTTTTTTTTTCATCTTTTCTTTTCTAAATTATAAATCATGGAATCATTATAAAAAATAATAAATTATAAGATTTTCTAAAAAATTATATATAATATAGATATGCTTAAATTTATTTGGGAATAAAATTATATTTAATTATGGAATAGAGAGAGAATCTAAGTATAAGGTTTAATTTTTATTTTATATTAGGCTTAATTTTAGGTTTATATAGATTAGACCAGTTGTGAAATATTTAAATAGTATACATTTTATGAGAGGTGAGAGAGTTTTCTTTTCATTAGATTTATTTTAGGAGAGACAAGATTGTATGAGATTTATATTCTTTTTAAAAAATTAAATTTAAGGTTTTGAAATACTTAGGGCCTTTAAGATGAAAAGTCACTTTGATATATATATATAGCATGGATAGATTATGAGATTTAGAAAAGAAATAAATATTAGAGGAGAGATTTTAGAAACTTGTAATTTAATTTTAATTTTTATTTTTAAGCCTATAGTTACTTTGTAGCTAATTGTATTATTTTTAAATATTTTTAAAATTACAAAAATTAGCAATTTTAGTTTTTTTTTTTTTTAATCTATAGTTATTTTGTTAGCCAATACCACTTACTTTTAAATATTTTTAAAATTTCAAAAATTAGCAATTGTGGTTTTACATTCTTTTTAATCTATAATTTTTTTAAAAAAATATATAATTACTTTGTTATGAGATGAGATTTGTGGTTTTTTTTTTTTTTTTTTTAAATGTGTAGTTACTTTATTATGAGATGAGATTTAGGAAAGAGAGAAATATTGGGGAGGGGAGAGGGGGAGATTTTAAGAACTTGTAATTCAAAATTTGAGGTGGTTTTTTGTTTTTGTTTTGTTTAAATCTATAATTAATTTGTTAGCCAATAGAATTATTTTTAAAATCATAAAACTTAACAATTATGGAATGAGAGTTTGAAACTCTCACAAGCCTTTTCCTTATATAATATATAAATATATATAAATATTTATATTTGTTTTAGATATTTTTTTAATATACAAATTATTATTTTTAGATTTTTTATAAAATAAATTAATATTCTCATCACTAACTATAGTGTATGAGAGAAGTTGAAAAAGGTGCTGCAATAACTATGAGAAAAGTCAAAAAGGTTTGTGGATTGGGAGAAGTCAATAAATGTTGAGATTATCATTTTTTTTTAAATCAAAAAATTAGAAAATTGAGATTGGAATATTGAAACTCGCTTATTTTTCCTTATATAATATATAGATTTTCAGGGAAACAAACAAATCCCAATTTGAGTTCACAATCTTGCAGTCTAGAAATTTACCCACCAAATCACAGGCATTTTCTGTATGGAATGCTTTCCAAGGTAACGAACAAATCCCAATTTGAAGCACTTGACCAAGGCCTAATTCAGGTCTAGCCTCTACAATGTTGCAGCTTTCACCCAACTCAATCACAGAAAAAACAATCCAATTTATAAGGACTGAATTTCACAATTAATTTGTGAGAAAAGTATGATGGGGATGCATGTGAAAAGCAGAAATTTCAAGAACATAACAAGTGAGCAAAATTCCAGAAGGAGCAATTTCTAACTATTCCGTTTCACAATTAATTTGTAACCATGAGGTTTTTGTATCAAATCAAAACTTACAAGAACGGGAATCCTTCTATCTGAATATTGTTACTTTCCTGATTTTGGATAATCTTTTAGCAACCCAAACCAACAAAAAAAAAGTGACTTTTGGATTACACTTAGAATAAAACACCATACACTAATCAAAGTAATCTAAGGGTTACAAATCTTTTATGATAATTTTCATGAAAAAATTTTCATGATGCCTAACATTTCTCAAGTAAATTAGCTTCACCAGGTCTTCTGCCAAATAGGCCATTTTGCTGAATTTTCACTTAATTGGATTCCTCGTGGCGAACCAATTGTACAAACTTAGATCTCACCTCTGGTGGAATACGGACGGGACGATAGTTCTTGTCAAGCCAAACTGCAGTGGCCCTTGCTTCCAGAATGGGCTGGGCAACCAGACAAATGGAGTTCATTAGCATCAAAATATGTTCTCAAGAAAAATTTTCATCTCTTTTTTTTTCAAATAAAAAAAGGAAGGGTTAATTATATTTTACCTCCTGTAGTTTGGTCCAAATTACCCTCCTTGTGATTTGATTTCGAGTGAAGTGTCAGGACAAACTATGTCAACAATATTTGTAAAAATCCATATTACCCTTGATATGTTTTCAAATTTTATTTTCAATGCCATCCTAATCTCATAAGTCAAAACCAGGTTTTCACTTTCTGTCTTTTTTTTCTCTTTCTTTTTCATTCCTTCTTTTCACAATTTTCTGTCTCTCCTCCCTGCCTCATGGCCAACCCGTCTTCTTTTAGCCAACAAAATCAACCAAAATAATTTTTCATTTCCGAAGCGCACACCCATTTCTGACGCACAAAAATTTCAAATTAAAATAACACACAAACATATATATATATATGTTATACTCCTAAGTACATATATATCAATTAAGATATAAGTATATATACCTATGATGCAAGGACATGACACGGACATGCGGAGATGCAATTTTTCAAAAAATAGGGGACACGTTACACTGAGAACACATTTAATATATATAATTTTATTTATTTATTATATGTCTAAACTAAAAAGAAAATTATTAATTCTTGTACAATTACAATAATAATAAAATTAATAAACTCATTTTTTAAATTTTTTTAATAAAAAATGAGTTTTTTAAAATAAAAATAATTTATTCTATGAATTTTAGATTTAACAAAAAATAAGGATTGAAAAAAAAGAGAAAAGAAAAGAAAAAAGAAAAGAAAAGAAGGAGAGAGAAATGGGAAAAGAGAAAAAAAAGAAAAGAAAAGAAAAGAGAAACAATAGAGGAAAGAGTGAGTGAAATCAAAAGGGTAGAGAGAGAGAGTCAGAAAAGGCAGAGATGAAAGGAAGGAGAAGAGGAAGAAAATGAAGAGAAGAAGAAGAACAGAGAAGATGGAGACAGAGATGAATAGAAGAAGGAGACAGAGACGAAGAGAAGATGAAGAATCATACCTCAGCTTCTTCGATTGATCTGAACAGGTTAGGCTTCTTCCTCTCCCTCGATCTCTTTCTTTCTTTCTCTCTCCTCTCCTCCCTCCATCTCTTTCTCTCTTTCTCTGGTCTCTCTCGATCACTTTCTCTCTTTCTTTGTCTCCTCTCCAACAGTTAGGGTTTTTTCGATCCACTCACGCATGTTTGGAAAGTGTCCCGGCATGTCCATGACGTGTCCGACTGAAAAATTTCAAAAAAAAAACAGGGGACACGTTAGAAAGAGTGTCGGACACGTGTTTACTACGTGTCCGACATGTGTATGTGTCCGACACTTGTACGTAGGGCCTGGGGACGTGTCGGTGCTTCATAGATATCTATGAAGCACGGGTACTCCAAAAATAGTGTCGTACGAGTACCGAGTACTTACCGGTGCGAGTACGCGTACCAGTACGACGCTACACGTACCGGGTACGGCAAAAGAGGGTCCGGTATGTTTGGTTCATTCGGGTACGCCGTTGGTACGTTTCGGGTACGCCAGGGCCAATTTTTTTTTTTTTTTTTCCTCTCTTTTTTCTACCCTTGCAGATAAGCAATTTTTTTATTTTTTATTTTTGTGTGCCCTTGCAGATCAGTAATTTTGATGTTTCTCTGCTGTCCTGTCTGTCTGTATAAATTGTATAAGTATATCAGCAAATGATTTTGATGTTTTTAAAAAGCAATTTGAACCAAAAAAAATAACAAGACCTATAAAGGGTAGTTCTGTGTATGACTATGCATTATACTTTTGCTTCAGATCCTCCTAGAATTTCTTTATAAAATCTTTAATTATAACAAACTTTTAAAGTTTATGCACAAAATATTAAAAATTGATACTGTATTAGTTGATTAGTAGTGGTTGGGAATAATGCAATTTTATGTGTTATGCAAATTGTAATTGACAACTTGCCCCAATTGAGAATTTTTTTTCTTTACTGTTGACAATTAACTTTAAATCTTTCTTTGGTCTCCTGTTATTTCTTTGGTCTCACCCTATATAAATAGCAAATTGATGAGCAAAAAGAAAGATTTTAAAAATAAATTATGATCACAAATTTACAGTGTATAACATGTCAAAGTGAGAAATTTCACAAATATTATTTTTAACGCTTAATGGTTTTAAATTATAGGAAAATGAGTAGTTCTTTTTTTAGTTTTGATATTTAATTTTAATTTGTAAGTTGGATCCTTTAACCATAATTATATTTATAAAAAAAAAATATCGGCGTACTGCAACCGTACCCGTATCGTACTTTTTTTGAGTTTTGCCGAATCGACGTACCCCGCACTCATACTCGTACCCGTACCGTACTCGTACCCGCATCCATGCTTCCTTTAGATATATACCATATAATTGAAATCACCCACCACATTTGCTTCGAACTGGGCAATTTTATGTCCTCATTTTTCTTTATTTTTTCTTTTTTCCATGAAAACAGCCATGGCTGTCCCAGCCAACCAAGACCCACCCACCCCCCCCCCCCCCCTCCCACACACACACACATACGTAAATTTTTACATACATACCAGTCATGGTAAAAAAAAAAGGGAAATGAGATGGAGGAAATAATGAGTATGGACAAGAAGAAGAGGTGGGGAAGGATAGAGTAGGTCAGTTGCTGCTATACAGTGATATACAGTGATGAAGGGGCAGATGATGGGAAAAAAAAAAAAGGACAAAAATGTCATTTTATCAATCCATTTTAGGGTCAATGTCTTTAGGAGATGTCTCACGCCCTTAATTCGTTGCGTGTTACTCACACACGGTTAACTTAGACAGAATTCGTTAGTTTTACACTTCACTTCAAATCACAAGGGGTTTAACTGTGTATTTCTTAACTATAGGGAGGTAATGTGTTTTCAGTTTAAACTATAGGGAGTTAAAATGTAATTAACCTAAAAAAGAAAGTTTAAAAGTTAAGAAACCTCCTCATTTGGTAGCTTGAAGATGAAGTGTTCGAAGAACAAAGGAGCAGCTGAAGAGTCAGATACCCTCACCTTCACAACAAACCTGTCTCCACACTGGTTGCACAAGGAACAATGTGAGAACAACAACTAGACCTAACCCATCACTGAACTTTCAAAATATTAAGAACGATGCTACATAATAATCCTTTTTCATTTTCTATGGAGAACCAGTTAATAGTTGTTATTGCATTTTCAGTGGATCACTTTGTTTACAATGTTTAAGCAAATATTAAAGTAAGATGCTTAATGCTTTCATGTTCTCCAAGTAGAATTTCATCCTCAAGTCCGGTGGCCATAAGAAGCCATTCAACTTCACCTCAAACAGTTAAAGGTATTACATGAGGTATGTTATTTTGAAAAATGATTCAAAACAAGGAGTAACAATTTAGACAAAACCCAAGGCTTAGTAGTTAATGAATGAGGAGATAAATGTCGTACTCGTAAAGGTGCAAGGAACTTGAGCGACAGATCTGACAGTGCTAGTGCATCACCAACCCAGGCAATTGAGTCAGCATTTACACCAATCCTTTCGAAAAGTTCATGAACACCTATTCAAAATAATGAAGGACAAGTAACGAGTCTGTTTCAACCAAGCATCAGGAAGAAACAACAAAACAGTTTAAACTCATAGCAAATTCTTGTGTGCGCTTCTCACCTCATTATATCACCACGTATTTTTCAATCATATATATACCACTTTAGCTGTGTATGGACACATCTTGATATGAGAAATAAGTGTTTACCTTGAGAGACAGTGTAGATGTAAATGACAAGCAAGGAACTGATTTATTTCCATAGAACAAGGGGAAAAAAGAAAAAAAACAAAAACAAAAAGAGAAACTATCAAAGTTGTTCTCTGAAACTATTCTGCACACTATCACTATTAGGCTTAAGTCAACAAAAGCTCCTTCAAAAACAATATTTCAGTTCTTGGCCTTTAAAAGAAACAAAAAATGAAAAAATTCCAATTCTATTTGACTGCATAACTTCTTCAGTCCCTAAAGTCTATAGATTAACAAGCCCATAGTCATGCCCAAACCAGACAAGGTTAATATTCAGACAGGCTAAGACTTTTAGCCAGGTGTCAAAGAAATTGCTCCAATGTCTAACATAATGCTTCCACTCCATGATGTCTTCCTTTCTTTCTAGTCAATCTTCATAAGATTATAGGGATGCCAAGATCCAATAAATAAAAATCCCATGTAAATGCCAGATAGGTTTGCTGCCAGGCTCAACGTAAATTTTTTTTTTTTTTTGATAAATAAATAAGCTTTATTAAAAGAGCATCAAGAAGATGCGAATGATACAAATCTTCAACGAAGACCTACCCCCTCCTAACCAATAATATTATCTAAAAAATCTAATAGGACAAACAAATCCGGATCAAACTTCCCTTTCAACCAACTATACAAAACTGTAAGAAGGCGACTCTCAAGCCATGAAACACTGTGACGAACCTCTTGAAAAGTTCGCCTATTACACTCTAATCAAACTAGCCACATCAAACAAAAAGGCACCATAGACCACACACACCGCCGCTGCCTTTGACCAACCTGAGCTCCACGCCAACTCCACAACATATCCACCATCCCCTACGGTTGAACCCAAACAATCCCAAAAAGAGAGCACATAAGACCCCATAAACAGCTAGCCACAGAACAGTGCAAAAACAAATGATTAACAGACTCTGCATCAACACAACACATGCAACACCGATTCACTAAAAAATGACCACACCGCACCAAATTATCAATCGTAAGATTCCGTCCTAATGCCGCTGTCCACATGAAGAAAGCCACCGTAGAGGGAACTCCCGACACCCAAATGCTCTTCCAAGGGAAATCCCTCCTCATCTCCCTCGCTAAACACCGGTAGAAGGAGGAAATAGAGAAACGCCCTTCGCCCCCACCACATTCCACCCCAAAACATCTGCCCCCACCCCAGTCACACCCAACCCATACAAATAATCCCAAAGTTGCAACAATTGGTCGTACTCCTAGTCATGGACCGGTCGCCGCAAATGAATGTCCCAAACCACCACACCCTCACCCCTTAAATAAGATACGACTATAGCATCCTGATCCCCTGCAATTCCATAAATTAGTGGAAAACGATCTGTTAGAGCAACGCCGCCACACCACCTATCCTTCTAAAAGCGCACCCTCTTCCCATCGCCCACCTGAAACTCCACCCTCGCCCAAAACTGCCCTCGTCCCAACTCAATACCTTTCCATAAGCCACGCCTATAAGATCCAACCACAACCACAGCCCCTACCCCTTAGTCCCCCCTCCTATCCAACTTGTACTTACTAACCACCACCCGTCTCCATACCCTTTCCGGCTCCAAAACAAAGCACCATAGCCACTTACCCAACAAAGCTTTGTTAAAAGTCACCAATTGTCGGACCCCCAACCCCCATTCCTCTTTTGGTTGACAAATCTACCCCCAGTCCACCAAATGATTACAAAAATCATCCCCCCCCCTAACACCCACCATCTCACAGAAAATCTCGTTGAAGCCTCTACAGCCGTCAAGCCACCGATACCGGAATAACATGAAAAGACATAAAATACGTCAGAATGCTTCTCAACACACTCTTGATCAAAGTCAACCTATCCCCTTTCGAAAGATATTGACTCTTCCAACCCACCAACCGGCGCTAAATACACTCCACCACTCCTTCCCACACCCCTTGAGCCTTAAACGTTGGCCCCAACAGCAAGCCCAAATAAGTAGCTGGTAAAGCCGACTTCTTGCATCCCAACACCGTTGCTAACACAGGCAAATTTTCCACCTTCCCCACCAGAATCATTTCTGACTTCCTGAGATTTACCCGAAGGCCCGAAATTGCCTCAAAACACAACAAGACACATCTCAAATAACCCACCAGCTCCGCTACGGCCCCACAAAAAATTAAAGCATCATCAGCATACAACAAATGAGAAACACAAATAGGCGCCCCCGTGAGAGGACATACTAAAAAGCCCTCAAATAAATCCTCAAGGACAGCCCTATCCACTAATCTACTCAATGCCTCTATCACTCAGATAAACAATAATGGAGACAGAGGATCCCCTTGACGAAGGCCTCTGTAGGTCGGGAAAAAACTTGCCGACGTCCCATTGACCAGAACAGACATCCGCACAGTAAAAATGCAAAACCGAATCCATTTCCACTAAGTTTCTCCAAAACCCATACGCTTCAAAACATACAGAAGAAACTCCCAACGAACATAATCATACGCATTCTCAATGTCCAACTTACAAATCAAACCTGGTTAGCCTTGTCAAATCCGAGAATCCACACACTCATTTGCCACCAACACTGCATCCAGAATTTGGCAACCCCTCCCTTCCCCACAAAAGCATTTTGGGACTTTAATACCACTACCTGCAAAACCCCTCGAAGCCTATTTGCCAAGACTTTAGCTAAAAGCTTATACACACTTCCAAGCAGACTAATAGGCCTAAAATCCCGAATATCCTCTACCCTCTGTCTTAGGAATCAAAGCCAATAAAGTCGCATTAAGACTCTTTTCAAACTGGCCCGACACAAACAAAGCCTCCAAAGTGGCCATCACATATGTCTTAACCACACTCCAACAATGTTGAAAAAATGCCATAGTAAAGCCATTCGGACCTGGCGCCTTATCTCCAACAATCTCGACTGTTACTGTTGATAATTGCTCCACAAATGATGCCATGATTACCATGTTGATGGATAAGTTAAGTAATTCATCGCTTTTGTTAGGTGGTACTTTGTTTCATATGCGTTGTTGTGCGCATATTTTGAATTTGATAGTGAAAGATGGATTGGATGTCATACGAGTTGGTGTGGAGAAAATTCGAGAGAGTGTAGCTTATTGGACAGCAACACCAAAAAGAGTAGAAAAATTTGAAGAACCAGTCAACCAATTGCGTATTCCACATACTAAGAAATTAGGACTTGATTGTGCAACTAGGTGGAATTCGACCTACTTGATGCTTCAGACAGCCTTATTGTATAAGGATGTCTTTTCTAGGTTGAAAATTAGAGAGCCCCAATATAAGACTGTGCCAACTGAGCAAGAATGGGAGTTTGCTAGAGAGATTAGTGGGAGGTTTAAGATTTTTTTTTCTATCACTAAGTTGTTTTCTGGTACAAAGTATCCCACAGCCAATGTTTGTTTTCCAGCTTTATGTGAGATTAAGATGACACTGTCTCAATGGCTCTCTTGTGAAATTGAAGTGATCAAAACAATGGCATCAAAAATGGTGGAAAAATTTGATAAATATTGGTTAGTGATATATGGTGTTATTGGGGTTGCAGTTGTACTTGATCCTAGGTATAAGATGAGTGTATTGGAGTTTTATTTTGAAAAACTTTATGGAGACAAAGCTGAAGATGAAGTTGATAGGGTTCGTGATATTTGTTATGATTTGTTGCAAGAGTATCAGCACCGAGTTGGTATGGAGACCGATGTTGTTGGTGACTCTTCTGCTCGTGCAGAAATTGTTCCAGAAACCCTTTCAGAATTTGATTTGTTTGTTAGTAGAAAGAGAAGTAAAAAAATGAAGAATGTAAGATCAGAGTTGGACCATTATCTAGAAGATGATGTTTTGCCAAGAATTTCAGGTTTTGATGTTTTGAATTGGTGGAAAGCTAGTGGACCAAAATATCCGACTTTACAGGCAATAGCTAGGAACATTTTAGCTATTCCTGTATCCACTGTTGCTTCAGAGTCAGCATTTAGTACTAGTGGAAGGTTGGTGAGTCCACATCGTAGTAGACTTCATCCAAACACATTAGAAGCATTAATGTGTGCACAAAGTTGGTTGTGGGGTGAAGAGATGAAAGGTATTATTTCATCCAATTTAAATATTATTATTTCACTTTTTATTATTTATATTAGCATGGAATAATTTCACTATTGAATTTATATTCTTAGGAAATTCAACATTGGAATCGGTGGGCTATGCAACTATATATGATGATGATGAGATCGAGTCGGATCAGTCATGTGCCACTTTTGTGTTAGTTGTCATCTTTTTTGTTGTAATTAACATTTTTTACATTTTATTATTAGTATTAATTATTTGTTTTTTTTCCTTTTGTTATTTAACAGGAGTTCAAGTTGAAGGAGATGATGGAAGTTGTGTGGTTTGTATGGGTTTGAAGAAACAATGGATTTACTTTTTTATGTTGCAATGGATATTTTTTTTTAATTTTTAATTTCAATTTTTGGGTAACATATCCCTTGCGGGTTGTGCTTGGGATTAATTATTCTCTTGGCTACTTGTTGAATTTTCTTGTGTGTGCTGTTGGACACATGTTTTGGTTGTTATTTTGTTGCTACAGGATGCTTTGTGTGTGGGTTGTGTATGTATGGGCTGCTGAATTTATGGATGTTGTGTATTTATGGATGTTGCTACAGATTTATGTTGTGTATTTATGTTGTGAATTTATAGATGTTGTGTATTTATGTGGGTTGTGTATTTATAGATGTTGCTACAGGTTTATTAATGATAGCTTCATTTATGATGTTACAGGTTTATTGATGATAGCTTCATTTATGATGTTGCTACAGATGATGTTTTTTAAATGGATGTTTATTGATATTTATTGATCTAATTAATTAAAAAAATGATATTCCAACAGATGGATGTTGCTACAAATTTATGGTGTTGCTACAGTTCTAATTAATTAAAAAAATGAAACTATTAGGGTTGATATTCCAATTGATATTCCAACTGAGAATGTTTATTGATGTTTATAGATTTTTACATAAAAAAAAAAAAAAAAAAACCGGGGATTTTCCGGGGTCGGGGATCCCCGATCCCCGATCGGGGGCGGGGATGGGGCCTGGATTGGGGTCCCCGTCGGGGACGGGGGCGGGAAGGGAGGGGAGTGTTACTTTTGGGGATCGGGGACCGGGGGGGGTAGTCCCCGGCCCCGCCCCGCCCCGCCCCGCCCCGCCCCGTTGCCATTCCTATCTCCACATATCGCCCGTGAAGCCTAAAACACCTTTCCTCTGTAATAGGGCGCCTCCAAAGCCACCCTATCTGCCTCCGAAATCATATCAAATTGAACCCCTTCCATCATTGGCTGGCACTCCCCTGTTTGTTGCCAAAACAAATGCTGATAAAAATCCATAATCCCCTCCTCAATCTCCTCTGCCGTATTTAGATCACGACACTCCACTCGCAACCTGTTAATCTGGTTCACTCGACGATGGGCATTCGCCATCCGATGGAAGAACTTAGTATTCCAATCCTCATCCTTGAGCCACAAACACTGGGATTTCTGCCTGAAACACACCTACTCTATACAAGAAATACGAACAAAATCCTGTCTGGCTATCTCCTTGCTAGTAACGTCATCAGCAGACAAGGCCCCATTAACCTCTATCTCATCCAAGGACTGGAGTAAAGACACCATCGCCGCCTTTTGGCCCTCTAAATGACCAAACACCTCCTTATTCCATAATTTCAGATCCCTTTTAAGCAGTTTCAATTTCTGAACCAACATACAACTAGGCGATCCTATAACCACATAACTAGTCCACCATTCTCGGACCCTCTCTAAGAAACCATCAGAATGCAGTCACATATTCTCAAAACGGAAAGGAGTGGGGGCCTTCCGAACCCCACCACTATCAAGTAAAATGGGCCAATGATCCAACACTGGGCGAGATAGGCAAATCTGAGTAACATCCAAAAAATGCTCCTCCCAACCTCCAGAAAATGAGAAATCGATCAATCCGCAATAGACTCTACCCATTCGACCAAGTGAAACTCCTCCCTTGAAGAAGAAAATCAATCAACTGCATCTCATCAACAAAGGAACAGAAAGACCGCATCCACCGCAACCCCCTAGTGCTCCCTACCTTTTCAACCGACCACCGCACCATATTAAAATCACCCCCCACACACCAAGGCTCTAACCAACGGAAAGCCACATTTTCTAACTCAGCCAAGAACTCGCCTCGGTCTGCATTCTGCACCAGACCATATACCTCAGTAAACACCTACCGAAACTGATCCTCCACACACCGAAACGAACAAGACAAAGAGAAACCGCCCACCTCCTCCTCCTCCTCCTTCATAATGACCCTAGAATCCCAATAGAAAAGTATCCCTCCTGCAGTACCAGTAGCTGGCAAATGGAACCAGTCCACTAACTGTCCTCCCCAAATATCGCGTACCATCGCCTCCCCTAACCTAACACATCCATTTTTGTCTCTTGTAAACATACCACATCAGCTTGCATACTACGTAGAGCTGCTTTTACTACCAACCTTTTGTCTCTATCATTCAAACCCCACACATTCCAAAAAAGAATTTTTAATCTCATTTCAACATAAGTGGTCCCCCACGAGGTCTCCGAGAGTCATTGCCCACCTTTGACCCTCCATGGTCATAATTAATGGAACATGCAAGATTCTTAAGCTCCCGGTTCCCTTTCCGACTGGTTTTTGCTAATTTAACCCCCTCCTTACTAGGAGTCCTTTTCTTCCATGATTGCTCCACCGTTGAGAATAAATGCAACGTTTCCTCCTCATGCCCTTCAAAAGACAGGCCTAATAACCGGCTAACCTCACTGATTCGTTCCAACAACCAATTCGAAATGGCCTCAGCCGAAGGTACCCCATTTCTCCCCAACTCTGCACCACTGTGAGATAGGTTCAAATTCGAACCATGAAAGACCCCCTATGCACCAACCTCCACACTCAATGGTTGTACTACCATCGGCAACAAATCGTTCAGGCCTTCCTCAGTATCAAAAGCAGCCCGATCAGCCCACGACAACCCACCACGCGGCTCCCAGCCAAATGGCACAGCCTCCTCTCCGAAGGATGAAAAGTCAGACCGAAAGATGCATCCATTGGCCTCTAGAGGATACCTAGATTCCGACGCATCCCTATTCACCTCATGGCGCACCTCAACGTAATATCTGCTATTTCACTTAAGTTTTTATGTTTTTCTTGTGTCATTTGCGTCTATCTAGTTGAAGTTCTTACCTTTAACTAAGCCCTAGCTCCCACACACAAGCATACAAAAGAAGCAAAAAAGAAGAAAGGAAAATAAATACCAGCCATTCCATCTTTGCCATATATTGGAGGGTTTTAAATGCAGACCATCATAATGATTCTTGAAAGGTTGGATCCCAGGACTATTAAGTGCTTATCAGTTCACATTGTTGTCCCAAAGAAGAAAATTATAGAAGGATAATAGTAATACAGAAAGGTGGATTTATCAAAGAAATTAAATAATTAAAGTTTCCTCCACAAACCATTACAGCTTAGGTAGACAAGATGGAGAAAGAATATCACGAGTAGGTGACAACATTGAATTCCAATTAACATCATTGCTACAAGCAAGCTGGATACTGCAGAACAATGGAAAAGCAGTTCCATGTAGCTTTGGGTCATAAGGTTCTTTCAGCAGCTTTGACAATGCCTCTAACAATAATCACATCATGACGTGAACTTGTCACTAGATCCACCTTTAGAAAACAAGTAATTGTTTGTCTAGAAACCATATAGTGGGTATACATAATTTTTTTATTTTTTATTTTTTGATAAACAATAGTGGGTATTTATTTGTTTCTATTTGGTTCTTGGAAGCTAGCGCATGCCATAAAATGGCCTTTATCTAAATGAGATCCCAACTAGACTGAATAACAATTATTCTCTGCTCACATCTCATCTAGAGATGGTACAAATCACACTGTAAATTCCACTATGGTAGCTGAATACAAGAATCAGTGATACATAGCATTATGTATTGTTTTAGTCAAAGTTTCAAAGACCAACTCAAAGATAGTGAATTAAAAATAAAAAGCCACAATGAGAGCAGATGAGGTTCAAATCTAGCAGATGTCACAAACAAGGTTGAATAATTTTGTACAAAGGCATTACTCTTTGTACGAAGGTCAAATTCAAAATTTGAAATTACAGCCATACTTGCGTTGGTGGGAGAAACACTGTTGGCAAAAGGAATGAGAGAAAAATCCTAATAGAAATGGGTCAACAACAATGATTCAGATCACTAATTTTGGTACTCTAATAGAACATTAATGACATGACAATGAACAAAAAAATAAAAACAAACTAAATCCAAAACATCACATCGCTGTAAGTGGAGCCCATTACTAACTCATTAAAGTTACATTTAAAACTCAAAAATTAGAGTTACAAAGCATTTTTCATGAGCCAAAAGTAGCCCACAAAGGGTACGCAAACCAACTCACATAGGATATACCATAGGAGTTATAAACCCATAGGTGAACTAGCTGAGGCAAGAAAGGTGTCTGCTGAACTAGCATAAAATAGTCTAAAGGAATGAGAAATGAGGATAAGTTTCCACGCATGCCTTTTGAACTCACTAAGGCATAGTTTGGGAAGTTGGTTTTGGTGGGTTAGGAGTTAAAATAGTTACAAAAAATAAAATAGGTTATTTTAATTATAAAAAATAAAACATTAAATTCAACCTATAATCATTACACTCCTCTCTCGTAAAAAAATTCAAAAAAGTCAAAAAGCCAAAAAACCCTTCCCAAACCAGGTTTTTTAGCCCCAGACTAAAATAGTCAAAAAGCCAAAAAGCTAACCCACTTTTCAAACGGAGGCTAAGGTATCCCCAATGCCTGTTTGTTTTCAGCAGTAGAGTGGAAGAGATTGATAGTGATGAGATTAATAGTGAGGAAATTATTAGTGAGAGAATTAAGTAAAATTGTGTTTATTTTGATAATAGTTGTTAGTGTAAGGATTGTTAAATTATTTTTATATAAAATAAATATAAAATAATAAAACAAATAAAAAAATACAAAAACATAAACATTAATGTTTAAAAAAAAATGCCTAACATGTAAACAAATTTAAAAAAATTAAAATAAAATAAAAAATTTCCAGAAAAAAATAAAACAAATAAAATAATGATTTTTAATTAACAAAAAATACAAAAAATTAAACATCAATGTTCAAAAAAAAAAAATACCCGACACGTAAAAAATAAAATAAAAAATAAATAAAAATAAAAAATTTCTAGTACGCCGGACTACTTTTCTAATACCAAGTCCTGGAGGCCCATCCGAATCCCCTTGGGGAGGCCCATCCTAATCTGGAACTCACTATCAATCCCCTCCCCATCTCTCAAAACAAACATAATATTAGTGGGTTTCACATCACTACCAATCCCAATTCCCCCTCTAACTCTCCAAACAAAAGGGCCCAAAGGACAAGATGAAGCCCCCCGAGGTGAAAGAAGCCTATGAGGGAAATGAAGGTTCTGTTTGGTAGAGTTTTGTAAATATAATTTGGGAGTATGAGTTGTATTTTGAGTTTGTGAGTTGTGGAATTATAATTTGAGTGTAGAAAATTTGTTTAATTATGGTTTTTGAATAGAGTGTTGAATTGAGTTTTGAAAATTTAATGTGACATGTGAAATAAGAAAATTTGTTTGGTGATGAGTTTTCAAAATAATTTTCAAAACTTAATTCAACCTATAATTAATAATCAAATACATAACTCATAACTCAATATCCGTATTTTTGATCAACAGTCAAAACCAAACTATTTTTAAAATACTCAAATAAAAAAATGATTTTTTTTTCAATTAATTGTTTTTAAGTAATTTTTTTGAATAATTTTTTTTTCAAATAACTTCTATGTCAATTATTTTATGTCAATTAATTTTTCTGTTAATTCATTTTTTAGGCTTGTATAAACATTAAAAATATTCCGAAAATTAAAATATTAAGAAAATCAAAATATTAAAAATAATTTTTTTTCAAAATAAATATTCAAAAAAATTTAATTATAAATATTTAAATAATTTAAATAATCTAAAAAATTTAATAAATAAAAAATTAAAATAAATATTCAAAAAATTTAAATCGTAAAAATTTAAAAAATTTAAATATTCAAAAAATTTAAATAATTAAAAATTTTAATATTTTAAATTTAAAAACAACTCTGTACTCAAATCGTAACTAAACACATAAAACAAACTCAATTAAGAAATTATTTTTAAAATGCATAACCAAACACATAACTCGAAACTCCGTACTAATTTCACAACTCTACACTCAAATCATAACCAAATACATAACAAAAAAAAATTAAAATATTTAAAAATATTTTTATAAAATAGAGTTTGAATTACTTTTGTAAAATATTTTAAAATTTAAAAAATTATAATTATAATATTTAAAAATTATAATATTTAAAAAATTAAAAAATTAAAAAAATCATAACATATTTAACTATTAAAATATTTAAAATATTTTAAAAATTAAAATATTAATTTGAAAAGAGTTTTGAATTTTGTATTTAGTTATGAGTTTTGAAAAATAATGATTATGTTTTGAATTGAGTTTTGAATTGAATTGAGTTTTAAAAAGTAATGATTATGTATGTAAAATTATGATTTAAAAGCTCAAAATAAATACCACACTTAAATCAATAAAGAAAACTATAATTTGAAAAGTTTACCAAACGAAACCGAAATCCTCGAGGTGCCCATTGAGACCGGGAGTTGATGGCAAGCTTAGAGCATCTCCAACCCTGAACCAAAGTTTTCATCAAATCTGAGTAAAAAAATGACTTTTTCCTCAATCTGATACCGAGTGCTCCAACGGTTGATTTTCATCAAATCTGTGCTGGGATAACTGGTTGGTCGACCGGTTAAGCCAAAATTTTTTTTTTTTTTTTTGATTTTTTTTTGAACTTTTTAGTGGTCGACTGGTTAACCGGCTGCTTTTTTTTTTTTCAACTGTTTGACCTTTTTTTGGAACTGTTTGAACCTTTTGGTAGTCGACCGGTTGGTCAACCGGCCGGTTAACCGGCTGGTCGACCGGTTGGTCTCCCCCAACGGTCATGCACAGTGTTTTGATGAAATGCGGAGCCTGTCCTCATTTTAGTGAAATGTTTGGTGAAATCTCGATTTGATATCAATTTGGTGAAACTATTGGAACATAAAAAAATATTTTTTCACAAAATTTTAAATTTAATGTTAAATTTGATTCAGAATTAGAGATGGTCTTAGGTTATCACAAATGTCAAAACCATGACTTTCGTGAAGATGGAGAAAGTGAGGTCTAAAAGTGAAGAATCATCTCCCTAAAGATAAAATTACCTAGGCCAAACGAGCCTACCTAGTTGAGATGGTAGGACCCAGGAAGCCCTTGAGACTTGGTACGTGACATGGTCTAACTGGTACAAGGCTATGCTACGACCCACAACCAAGATTTTGGAGATCTTGGGGCTTGATGACAAGAGTAGGGGCTCGCCAGAAGGTAGCTAACTATCTAGCTGATGCAAGGCTATACTTTTCTAAAAAGAGAGACTTGTGATGTGGCATAACCCTATTGGCTAGTTTAGTCACCTATGAGCCAAGGAGACGCCTATAAATAAGGCACATTTCTCACAGCTCAATAAAGATTATAGGGTTTCTTGGGAAAGGATAAATTATTAGAATACGTCTCACATTGTTTGGAATTGTTTCATCTGTACTAGTTATAAGGTTTTAGTTTTCCTCTCCTCAACACTTGAATTTTAAAAAGAATTGTGGGTTGAGCTTTTCAATTCAGTATCAGAGTTCGGTTAGGTTTGCGATTGATGTGCTTTTTGTCCAGTTACTGTATATTATAGTCCGAGAGAGACATTGCCTGGAGTGGCCCGAGAGAGACATTAGGTCCAAGAGAGACATTACCTAGAGTTACTCCATCTATGCTAGTTATAAGGATCTATCTTTTCTTGATTTCGTGGACCTACTCTCACCCATCGACTCATCTTTAGTCCCTTTGGTTTACTGTTCAGATTACTCACCTCTCCAATGATACAAACCCTACATTTTCGGACCACCTGCACTATTTGTTTCTAAATCCAAGGACAGAGGGTAACATAGAACTAAAATTGTGAACAAACCCAGTTTTTTCTAAATTGAAGAAAAATCCATGTGAATTTCAACTAGTATTTGAACACAACAAGGATATAATTGATAAACCCAGACACTACACTTGATTTTAAGCAAGAGACTTAGAAAAGCATTAGATTATTTAAAAGGTTAAACATAAAATCCTTGCACCAAGGGTGTGGTTAACTGATGTTGGAAGTTTATTAAATTCAATATTGAACCACAGCTTAGTATAAACAGTCTCACCATGTTGACAGTAACTCGCATAAGTAGCATTGTTTACAACACCATATTGATCCGATTCGTAGTCACGGACTTTGAGCTCAACATCATGGAATCCACTCATTCTGCCAAGTAAAAAAATACATAAATGGATTTCTAACCCCAATAGAAAATATACTTGTATAACTCCATATAGATGGATAAAATGATCCCAAAAAAATCCTACCAAAGCTCCACATAATTCTGATTAGATACCAATTTAACAGGTTTTAAGATAGCCAAGCTCACAGCTTATTTTTTTATTTTTTATTTTATTTTATTTTATTTTGTTACAGGAAAATCCTCCCTACCCTCCCGCAGGTCCAAGGCAGCGCCCCTTGCAGAGATCACTACACCCAAACGTTTGTCAGGGTAAATTATATTTTTCACCCTTACGCTGTGTTTGGTTGGGGGATTTGAGGAGGGATTTGGAAAGGGAAAGGGAAAAGTTAGGTGAAATGTGAATAAAATATACTTACATTTCACCTAGTTTTACACACCTTTTCCCTTTCCCTTTCCAAATCCCTCCTCAAATCCCCCAACCAAACATAGCATTATAGTATGACCCAAATTTCACTTTTGTCCTGTTATTTTAATTTGAACAATTGAATCTTTACATTTTAAGTCCACTTTCAATTTAATTATTCCGTAAAAAAATTTCATTAATGTTTTGTACGCACATCAAAAGATTGACAAGTATGTTAATTTCAATCTTAAATCCAGTTTATAATAAAATGGAAACATCATCAAAGAAAGTCCACAAAATTCAGCCCAAAATAGAAATTAGAAACAAAAATGTAACACCACAACCTTCATACAAATAACCTACCACGGAATTTAACAATGCAACAAGAAAAGTCAAACCGAAAGCTCAATAACCCATGAATTTTATTTAGCTCTCGTTTTGGAAACATGTTTTTTTTTAGTGATTTTTAGATTTTTTGATCAAAATATGATGTAAAAAAAATTAGTATGTTTAAGATGATTTTTTGACTTTTTACGAAAATATATGTAAAAAATAGAGAAAAAATGAAAATTTTGACTTTTTGATATAAATTGTTGACTTTTTAATTTTTTCGCTAAAAAAATCACTTGCCAAACGAGATCTAGAAATATTAACAAGGCAATAAATAAATAGGAATGAAAAATTGGAATGTAGAAGTGAGTACCCTTTGCCACCTTTGAAGTCGAATGCCAGTGCACTGGTGCTCCTGGCAGGAGGAGAGAGGAGTGGCCGGAGATGAAGCAGCGAGAGCGGCCGCTGGTGGAACAGCGGCTGTGACGGGGGGAAATTTGAGGAGGATGGACGGTGGAGATTGAGCCACGCAAACTTGGAACATGAGGTCTGAAGAGCCATGTGGGCAGCTGGGGAGAAGAGAGGCTGAACCATCTCCTTGATCGGGATCGGGTATGTGAGAGAGAGAGAGAGTGGTGGGTTTAGGTTGGGAATTTGAGAATTTGTCTGACCATTTAGTGGGCGTTGAACTCCATGCCATAGGCGTGTACCGCGTGGCAACCAAAAGCAAGGCTTTAGATTCTGCGAAGTACAGTTTTCAATGTTCGGTTACAGTTTAACAATCGTGCTGGGGACTCCAGTGGGGCGACCCCAAGCACCCTACGTGAGTGGTAACAAAAAAAAAAAAAATAAAGTTATGAATCAAAGAATTGGGATCCTCTAGAGTGATTTTTCCCTAAAATTTCCTAGAGTGCTACATTGTGTGGTTGAGATTTACTGGCAAGTCACATCAATTTTTCTGATGTGACTTACCAGTAAATCTCAACCACACAATGTAGTACTCTAGGAAACTTTAGGGAAATTTCACTCTAGAGGATCCTTGCTCTTTTTCAAAAATTAATTTGTATTGGTTCTTTGAATTGATGGACGTGAATTGAGTAGATTGGTAGATTAACGGATGAATGTGAATCGATTTAACGATTTCAATTTTTATAAATTTTAAACATAACAGGAATATTTTTTGGGTAAACTACTAATAGGTCCTATTTTGGAGACTTATTACCCAATAGGTCCTACTTTGGAGACTTAATACCCATTAAGTCCTATTTGATAAATTTATTAAGTGATAAAGATAAATTTATCAGTCTTTTTTTTTATGAATAAATTTATAGTGATAAATTTATCAGTCTCTTATTTTTATGAATAAATTTTTAGTGATAAATTTATCACTCTCTTATTTTTATAGTGTTAAATTTATTAGTTAGGACCTGTAGGTAAATAAGTCTAGTGAATAGGACTAATTGGTAAGTACCCCTATTTTTTTTTTGGGATAACAATTCAACTCAATCTAACCAAAAGAATATCAAGTAAATTGTCAAATACCAATAATAAATATATATAAGAAAACTATGCATTATCAAAATTATTTCATTACTTTTTTTTATTCAAAAACTATTTAATTTGATTTTTTTTTAAAAATAACAAAATTAAACCTTATATTTTCTACACAAAAATACCAAAATATCAACCCTTATCATTTGATAAAAGGATTTCCAAATTGAAAACACAACAGAATATCTAAACTCTTTTTCAATTGAAAATACAAACAGAATATCTAAACAAATTGAAAACACAAAATCTTACAAATTACTAGTAGTGCTCACGGTTTGGTGGTTCGGTTGCGGCCAAAGGAACCTTAAATCTGCCATCCGTTCAAAACTAAGCAGATTGGAAAAAATAAATCCACAACCATCCTCTCGTCGTCACGTATCCATCCAAAATGCAGTTAATTGGTTTGGATGGATCGAAATATCTATTGCTCATCCCTATTGAGAAGTTATTGTTTCGTATGGGTACCGCCGCCATGTCACATGGACGTTGTGATTGATTGGGAAAGTGAGGTTATGATGTTGTGTTAAATGATTATAGAATGAGATGATAGAGAGTTTGTAATGGGCGAGAAGGATTGTCTCAGGAGTGTAATCAGTGTATTTGGTTTTAATTTTTAAAAAATTAAATTTTTTATTTTTAATAAATATTTTTAAAATTTTATAATTATACAAAAATCTTGTTAACAAGTGTAGTAAAAACACAAGAAAAAGATAAAACAAATATAGAGTCTAATACACTTTTAATTAGTTTATAATACTTTTCACTCATTTTTAAACACTTTTCACCTTTTTTACTATTTTCAAAAGACTTTCTGGACTAATCATAATATTAAGTAATGTATAAGAGGCATTTGTTACCATTTACTTTTACAAAAGAGGTGTGCTTCTTTCATATTGGGATCTCAATACGAGAGAATTTGAGAGGTTTGTAGGATACACACGAGTCTTGTTTCGATTATCCGAACCGTTCATTTTGTAAGGCTGTCAATATATATTATCAATGAAAAAATGTAGGTCAATTCGATAATCATAACTTTTTCATTTTGTTGCATTTGTGTCTAGAAAAATGATGTCAATTTCAAAAATATATTTGTTGTTTATCTTTGCGAAGATAAATGCGTTAAAATGAAAAAGCTATAATTATTGAATCAAACTAATTTTTTTCCATGGATAATATATATTAATAGCCCTACAAAATAAACAGTTCATATCATCGAAACGAGACATGTGGTGAGTCTTATAGACTCCTAAAGTTCTCTCATGTTGAGATCTCAACATGAGAGAAGCCCAGCCCTTTTATGTAATACTTAAATCTGTTTTTGTATGAAAGAATAGAATAAAGTTATCATCTATTTTCTATAAAATATATATATATATATTTATTTATTTCAGCATCTATCCACCACTGATATTAGTTTTAAGAAAAATTATACAATCGTCTCAGAGTACCACATGGCCACACTCCCTCGCTAATCACTATTTATTATGTCCTCTCATATTTCTTAATCACCCAATACAAATAATAAATACTTTACCTTTTTTACCAATCATATTATTATGGAGCACCACGTTATTAGATACTCTTAGAGTATTATGTGTCCATACTCCTTTACTAATCATCATTCACCATGCTCTCTCATATTCTTTAATCATCTAACACAAAATCATAATATCTCACATTTTTCACCAATCATAATACCATAGAACACCACATGGTCATACTCCCGGAATACTCAATAATCACCCCGTTAAGTATAATTTCCACATATCATCTAGTTGGAAGTTGAGTAAATGTATGATAATTTTGGGAAAAATTTTACGTTACCCCTTATAATTTTGTCTATGTGAATTACTCCTTTTTATTTAGAAATAATCACATAGGCCTATTTTAGTTTGTGAATTGAAATATACCTTTAGATTCGTTAATGATTTAATAAAAAAGATTTAAATATCCATATATATATATATATATATGTGATCTAAGTGTGTAAAATACGTTTATATACGACTTATTCTATTAAAATTTGAAAATGAAAATATAACCACTTAATTTTGGAATGTCTTGGCATGTGTTTCACCATTACTGTATATGAGTAAACGCGTAAGGAGTTAAAACTGAAATTTGTCCATAACTCTTTTAGGGGTTGTTTGGAATGTTCTAAATAAGTTTATTTTTTGACTTTTTATAAAATATAGGTTAGGTTTGAAGTGATGTGATAACGATGTGATGTGACTTAAATAAGATGATGTGACTTAAATAGAATAATAACTTTTTAATTTTTTAACTTTTTAGGAAATGTCAAACCTACCCTTCGTAAAAGCACAAGGAGTTAGAAGGGAAATTTGTCCATACCTTTTTGTATAAACTGATCCAATTGCATCTCCAATTGTATAGGATTGAAGTTCAGGATAATTACTAATAAAATGGTTGATTCTGTACTTTTATATTATTTAGAGGCTACTACTAAAAGGTTGATTTTGTATTTTTATATTATTTAGAGGCTATAGCTTCGCGCAAGCAGTTAGAAGTGAAATTTGTCCATAACTTTTTTATATAAATTGATCCAATTGCATCTCCAATTGTATAGGATTGAAGTTCAGGATAATTACTAAGAAAATGGTTGATTCTGTACTTCTATATTATTTAGAGGCTACTACTAAAAGGTTGATTTTGTATTTTTATATTATTTAGAGGCTATAGCTTCGCGCAAGGAGTTAGAAGTGAAATTTGTCCATAACTTTTTTATATAAATTGATCCAATTGCATCTCCAATTGTATAGGATTGAAGTTCAGTATAATTACTAATAAAATGGTTGATTCTGCACTTTTATATTATTTAGAGGCTACTGCTAAAAGGTTGATTTTGTATTTTTATATTATTTAGAGGCTATAGCTTCTCTCTAGTCCTCTAGAGGACTGGAGAGATGATATTAGATCTTATGAGTCCATTTTTTAATCACGTTTCTATAATATGAATCATTCACATTTTAAGATTTGTTGAGAATATCATTTTATAAAAAATCAAGTCGATCGGATAACGAAAATTATATGTTTGGATCAGTTTGTATGAAAAAATAGACAATGAAAAAATAAACGCTTCATACAAAATTGATTTAAGCACGTAGTTTTCGTTATTCGATCGATTTGTACTCGATGAATTCTAAAATGTGAACGATTTAGATTATCAAAACAGAATCCAAAAGTGAACCTATTGGATTGGACTAGACTGTCCAATCTGATTAGAGATTGGGACAATCTAATCCTTATTTAGGATAGTTATATAATATGTTACAAAGTATCTCACATGATTTAGAATAAAGTTTTTTATTCTCCTTCGTGCAAAAAAAAAAAATCCCACTGGTTCTAATTTTTAAAAAACTAAGCTTTTTAATTTTTAATTTTTTTTTTAGTGAATTTTTTTATATTTTAAGCAAATTTTTTACTTTTTAAATGCATCTAACCTAAATGTCTCTAAAAAGTAAAATATTATTTAAAAAATCAATAAATACACAAGAATACAATTATTTTTTAAAATTTTTATATTTTTGATATTTAGTAAAATATTTTTACAAATATTATACTTTTTATATATATTTATGTTAGATGTATCTACAAACTAAAAAATTTACTTAAAGCGAAAGACACTCTTGTTAGTGAGAGCAGATCGAATCCATATTTATTTGCTCAGTTTGAAGAAAGACCAACCCTTGTATACGCATATGGAAAAAACTACCATACTAGACTAGTAGTTGAGTTGTTCGGATCAAGTACATTTTCAGAAAGAAGGGCCACGACGAATAATATCCTAGTGGTTGTCCTGTCATAAAACTAACAAAGACCCCCTGTTTACTTTTTATAAAAGGGACTTGAAAAGATATTATGGGCCAATGAGGCTTTCACCGTAGCTGACGCGAACCCCCAATCGAACAAATAACATACCATCTCATACATGATTAGAAGAGTCTCTTTCTTTTCTATCAACGAGGTTAGTCCAGAGTGCTTACACTATTGACGAGGGAGTAGGCACCTAATAACAAACTCAACCTGTTTGGGTAGGGTTTACGAACCTCTGTGACCCGGTCGTTACGTCAAATGCATTCGATCAGTCAGGAGAGCAAATTCCTATTATTTTATTAGAGAAAGGTTTATCGAAGCCGACAGAAAGGAAAGGGCCATATAGAATCCTATTCCTTACAAAATCCTTATTGGAAGGGGATCATGGTCGATTCGATTATATTATATAGGGCGTTGTAACCAAGACAAGAAAGAGCAGGCGATTCAATATCTTCTAAATGAAAGCGTGCAGAAGCACGAGCTGGCTTGCCTTCACTTAGGAAAAGTAAGCTTATTTGTGGAACGAGACCACCTATTAGCCATTTCAGACGTTCGATTTAAAGCGATTAGTTTAAATACGATTTTATCTATAAGCCCTTCTGCTTCCGCTCAGCCCGGTACAACTACCGAAGGGGGAGCCAATACTCTATTGTTTCGCTTGGCCAATTCCTATATGTCTTTTTACCTGTCTTTCTGTTTTATGTTGTCAAAGTCTATATCGACTTCTATATTCCTGGTATTGTTGTTCTCCCTGTGTCGGAGGAGGAAGCCGTACACTCCCACATCAAGTAAGGGGACGAAGGGCCTGTAGCAGCTGCGGTAGTCTCATTTCTACAGGTAGCTGGGTTCCCTATGTACAAGGGTGGTGGTAATAGGAGTTAGAGGTCTCTGGCTACCATTGCTTTCTAGATCCAATCTTCTGGTCTTTCGTTTGCTATTCGAATGTCTGGACTAGTAGAAATGTACGAAAGGTGGTCTTGTCCTTTCCTTTCCAACTAGTAGCTAGTAGCTTCGTCGTTGATCTCTCCTCTTCCCGGCCGGCTGTGACTTGTATGTCCAGACAATGATTGTCAATTTCTAACGAACCCATAGATTCTTCTACCATTCAACCAGATCTTCTAGATTGTATTCTAATTTTCTGGCCTCGAGCAACTTTACTAATAAGGGAAAAGCCCGTAACTTAATTAATATTAGTATAAAGCGCTAGCGCCCAACCTATACAAGGGGTTTCCGTCTCCATTTGGTCGTGCTGCTATGATGTAACGTGTAGTCTTCCCGAGGTAGCAGAATGTATGGTATAGGCCCCCATTTTCTCTTGTGAAAAACAAAAAAAATTAATTTTGTAAAAAGTAAATTTAAAATTCTGAAACCAAACAATTTTTATTTATGTTGCCTAAATAAGGCCTCGTTTGGCAACTATATGTTTTAGTCAAAAAGTCATTATAAATTTTCACATCACTCTATCTACTTTTTTGTATATCTTTTCGTAAATAAATAAAAAAAAACTAAACTAGTTTGGACCTAAAGATCACACACAATAGGAGTTAACAAATAAAAATATTTAATTCTAATTAATAGGTTGTGTGGGAAAGTATTTTGTGAATAACAACGCATGGCTAAGGTGATACCAAAGTATCAGCCGAGGTACCACGTGGCCTGTTTATGTTGCCGAGATGATCTCGGCTAGGCCGAGATTATCTGTAGAGATACCGGAATCCGAGATAAAGTAGATAAAGGGCAAGAGTCCTAGAATAGGGGAGGGTCTCAGTTTGCATAAGTATAACGCTCAAGAGAAGTTTATCTCTATCTAACTGAGGATCCAGGATGAGCATTGAACCTGAGTCTATTAAAGTGAGGCTTCTAATGGGATGGTGTCACCGTTGGTTATAAAAGTAAGGCACCCTCGTGTGTCTGAGGTAAGTTCTTTTTTGTGAGTTTAAGCACAATTTGCTATCTTTGAGAGATATTGATTACTGACTTGATTGTCGGAGTGCCCTCGAGTGGACGAACCACCGCCGGATTCTCATCTTCTTGTGCAGGTTGTTGGGCTTAATCTATTCTGCCGGTGCTCTCCAGCTGAGTTCCCTTTTTTGGTTGTGTGGTCGAAAATCAACACCTACAATTTGGTGCCATCTGTGGGAACTTAAGGAGAATAGATGGCTAACAACGGGCAAGAAGAAAAGATTGGGGATGACATCCACAGCGAGAGTGGTGAACATGCAAATCCTAACGTCGGGGAAGAAAACTGCAATGAAGGAGCATATGATCCGAATCCTGAGGAAAAGGATGTCGGCAAAGAGGGTAACGCCCCAAAGAAAACTGGTCGAGATGAGTATTACAACAAAAGCGACCTCTAGGTATAGAAGGATAGATGCCTACGGAGGCACATCAAGATGAAAGGGATAGCAAATAAGTTGGCAGACCTACAGTCAGTTGTCAACTTCATGATGTAGAACAACGTGATGCAACCACTGGTCCCATTGTAGGATACACCGGTACCAACGGCCGAGACTGATGCCCAGAAAGGGGGCCAGAAAACAATCTCAGTAGGCCCGTATCATGGCAAGGAAAATGAGCGCTTACATCGGTCTTCACAGGATATCGGGCGAGCAAAGTCAGTGAGAGGTGAGTCGCAGAAGGCGCCTCGTACCAAGGGAACTTATGTTAGAGAACCTCGACATGTCTAGGGGAAAGGCCAGTGTTTTGATATAGTGAATGAAGAAAAGTCCAAGAGGACACACAATGACACCACCAAAAAGGCTGAAATCAGTTGATAGCCGAGCTCCCGTTCGAACGAAGGAGGACTTGAAGGACTGCCTCTAGAGGAAGTGGCTCAATGCCGAGATCACATCCCCCGTCAAGCCAAGGATGCCGTTCTCAATGGAGTTGGATAAATTCGAGGCCCCAAAGAGGTTCCATATGCCGAGGTTACAGATTTATGATGGTAAGTCTGATCCGAACTTTCATGTCGGTTTATACTTAAATTCAATGGCTTTGTATAGCGGGAATGAGCAGTTGTTGTGTAAGGTGGTCCCTTCATCCTTTGGAGAAATCACATCGGATTCGTTCCACAAGTTGCCTAAAGGAACTGTGAAGAATTGGGAAGGCCTAGCTGAGATGTTTGTGGCTAGGTTTGTTACAAACAAGTTATAGCCACTAAGGGTAGACTCCTTACTGGCTTTGAACATTAGCGAGGGTGAAAGCCTCAGGGCTTACGCCAAGAGATATTATGAGGTGTTCAACCGAATTCCTGCTTGCAACTAGGAGCTCACAGTCATGTCTTTTAAGAACAGCCTGGATGACGAATGCCCTCTTCGGAAATCGTTGGCAAAAACTCTGCCAAAAAGTATGGAGGAGTGTAGACACTCCATTTTTGACCGACCTCAAGACTTAGACGTCATCACTTGTGTACTCGATGATTATGATTCCATGTATTCGCTTTGAGTGCCCGAAGTCCTCGGTGTGACGCCCTGTCTTTGAGCCTTTGAAGCTTGTCCATTTTGTGCTTTGTTTTGGACCAAAACCCTGTTGTTTCAAGCCTGGAATTTGTGGTGACCTGTCGGCCACCACCATAGGCTGTCGGCCATGGTTCATGGTTGTCGGCCATGGGTGTAGCCGGTCGGCCATAGTGTATTTTTCTGAATATTTGTTGACAGTTGTGACATCTGTTAGCACACTGAGCTGCATCTACCTACACGTGTATAGTGGGATGTTTCTAAGCTCAAGGCTTGTTTTTCTATATATATGGGGGTTCCTCCCCCATTTTGGAGGGTTAAAAAATTTGGAACCAAATTCTCTCTCTCTCTCTCTTGCAATTTTATACACATTTGCTCACAAATCCTACACTTTTGCCTATACACCCTTGATAGAAGTTGCTAGTCTTTAGGCTAAGGTAGTTTGGGGCTTATTTTGAGCTCTAGAAGGTGTGTGTGACTTGAATTTGTTGGCCAAATTGTGTCTTCTCTTCAAGTGCAAGGAAGTCCAGGCTATCAGTGGCCGACAACCACCATCAATAGCCGACCGGCCACCAATGGTAGCCGACTGGCCCTTTGTCAGCCATCAGTGAAATTTGCATAGTGTGTTGGTAAGGTGGAGCAAAGGTGTTCTGGAAGTGGACATAGTTGTTGGTGTTCAATGCATAAACAGAGGCATTCAACAGCAATGTAGTGGCTTTTCGGGTGAAAACCGAGCATGCATGGGCCTTCATCGCCTCCCGGGATTAGCTAATTGGTTTAATTAGCAATAGCTTAAATACATGTTTGTAATTGATTAGTTGTAGCTAATTAAGTGTTGTAAATACTTAGTTTAATTAGTTATTCGATTTCGTTTTGTAATTAGTTAACTAAAATAGTTAATTAATTCGAGTTTTGTAATAATTAGTTAGCTTAAGTAGCCTAGTTAGCTAGTTAGCTAGCTTTATTCATTCGGACCCCTCCTTCGCAAGGGCGTAATGTTGTAATAAGTGTGCGTGCGTGTGTGTATGTCTTCCAACCCCACGTCTTCTCCCTTTTATTTACTCGCTTTTGATGGATAGATTAGGGGACATATTTCCCAATTAGCATACCTTATGCTTGCATCCATTCATTCGTATTGCGTGCACCGAGACTTGGCGCATCATTCAAACTGCATTGCAATTTCAAATAATTCTTTGAATACGTGTTTAATTGCATGTCATTCAAACTACTTCATATGCCATATTAGTAGCCGAACCTATTAATTACATTCTTCGCGATGCGTTGCATTGGACATCTTGTATAGTTGGGGATCATGCATCTTCTATCTATAGTTTTTGTTTTGGCTTGGAGTACTCGGTGAGTTTTTACTCTTTAGCATACTTGCATAAATGTGAATGTTGCCATGTTTAGTATGCTTGCCATAAGGCTATGTGCTTAAATGCTAAACTGTTTGAATGCCTATGGATGAAGGCTTGTCGTTTGAATTGGAACAATTCAACAAATGTGCGTTTAAGCCCACTTTGTTAAGTGATAAATCATGTTTTAAGCCCACTATGTGTGGTGGCAAATCCGCAATCTTTAAGCCCACTTGAGGTGGCAAATTCAAACCATTTTCGCAAACAAACATGAGTTGAGTTGTTCCAAATTGAGCAAACTAGCCTATACTTGCTTGTGCGCATCACATAGTAAAGCTAGTTTAATAACCGGAATAAAAGCACATAATGTTTATAAAATATCATATCATGATTAGTAAAGGCCGATCTTCGATCGGGCGAGTGGGGGGTGTTCAATTCATGACCTTCCCCTTCTCGTACCTAAGTTCCCGAGCCAAAGCAACTTTGGTGATGACGGACGCGTGGCCTTTGGCACGAGTCATGGGCTTCCTAAATTTCTCCAAAATAAAATATTTAGGTGGCGACTCTGTATCTGGAAAAGCAGTCCATTTTTGGCATTTTTGATTCAAATTAATTTTCCAAACAATTTGTCGGATTTGGACTCTTTGGTGTTTATCAGGTTTACATTGCACTTGTGAGATTAGATTCAAAACCGCGGGAGTCCGAATTGTAGGGCCTTCTTTCAAACCTTCCGAAAGGGGGGCACGAAAAAGCCGAGCTACAGTTTCTGGCGACTCTATTGGGGATTTAGAGAACTTGACTCGAACTCACGATATGACTTTTTTATCTACATTTATGTGTTTCTATCGGTGCGCCTAAGTCACAGTGTTTGCCATCTACTATTCCTGAACGGTTTGCTGGAGGCTTGCTTGGAAAAGCTTGCCAAAAGGCTACCCAGTTACGGACCTCTGCCACGATGGGAACACAACCCTTGATCTGGACTATCGCTGTACCGTTTGATCCTCTTTTCACTTTTCGGTGTTAGGTGTGAGAGGTATATTAGGTAGGCTTGCTGAGGTACACCCTTTTTAACCAATCGACCTAGTTGCATATCGGAAACCATAGAGACTGTTCCAAACTAGGACATGATGCTTACCCGAATGCAAGATTTGTGTGAAACCGCTTGTTTTGCATAGTGAACCCTAGTTCCTAATGAAACTAGGACAGGGTAAGCCCTACCCCATCATAGGGGTGTTTTGGCTCTCACTTGACTGTTATGTGCTTTTAGAGTAAGACTCTACAGGAATGTATGTATCAGTTGCAAGTTTGGGTATCAATTTTTGGGAGGCAGAATTCAGTATTCAGCATGGTTCTACGGCTTTGATTACATCAGTGTACTGATTAGAATTTAAGCACAGGTGCTGTGCGGTTTCTGATTTTTGTGTTTTCTTTTCCTTTTATTTCTTTTTGCAAGGTAGTTTTTACCATTGTTTCAGATGATTCTGTTACCCCCCAAGCATTCTAGACCCGAGTGAGAAGGATTTGCAGATCCAGGGATCTTGTCAGGGGACAGCCAGTGTTTGTTTCACTCCCACCGGTTACCAGACGGAGGAGGATCAGACAGAATTCATCGATTCAACAGTCACCTTTTACTTCACCTGCGCCCAATCAGGCCCAATCTTCTACTTTTACTCCAGAAAGAGAATATTCGTCAGTTCTGATAGCTCAAAATCTCCCAGTCAACGTGGAAGATATGCTTCGTCAGCTCCAGCAGACTGTTGAGACTATGTAGCTAAATGTTGCCCGCCAAGCTGAGGTCGCAGCCCGCCAAGTAGAATTGATAGATAGGCTTCAACAACAGCAACCACAATCGGCAGTAGCTTTTGCATCCCATGCACCTCTAGTGGGTATGCCAGCACATGGGGTCACAATCAATGTCCAAGAGAATATGGGCATCCCGGTAGATCCAATCCCATCTTAGACCTCCAAGGCACCAGTTTACCAAATGGAGGCACCATTTGAATTTGAGGTTGACCCCATTGCACTGAAGGTCAACAAGCTAGAAAAGCTCTTCAAGCGGGCGTATGGCGTGAATTCAATTCCTGACATTGAGGATGGATACACAGATTTTGCAGTAACTCTGCCAGACAGATTTAAGATGCCCCATATAGACTGGTTTAATTGACTCCAGGGATTCCATGGTCCATCTACGGTTATTCTCTGACATCCTACGATTAATGGGTTTCACTAGACTTCAGAAGTTGTCGTTTTTTTGGCCGGACCCTGTCGGGTATAGCGGCCATCTGTTACGCAAAGCTGGAAGACTCTGTGAAATGGAACTAGGAGGAAATGGCCGCGGCTTTCATCGCGTAGTACTCTTACAATACCCAGATCGAGGTCACTACTCGTGATCTTGAAGCGACCTGTTAAGAGCCGAAGGAGGGTTTCTCAGACCTTGTGACCCGGTGGAGGGCCAAGGCCTTTATGATTACTATTCGGCCATCTGAAAAGGACCAAAACAAAATGGTGGTCCGTAACTTGCAAGGGAGACTGTTACAAAAGATGATAGTCTTGCTTTTGTTTACATTTGCTGAGCTCCATGAAATATGGGTTCAAATTGAGGATGCAATGAAGCAGGGGCTGATAGACTATGAGAAGGAACAGCCTAAGAGGCCCTTTACACGCAACTTCAATGCAACCACGAGCGGTAGCACTTCTACACGGCCTTTGGATGTGAGCATGGTCACCACCACACCCAAAACAGCCAATCCGTTTGCCAACACCTCCAACATAACTCCACAAACCTCAACCAGCCAGGCTTGATCTCAAGGGGTCTTTACCCCGCTCCACATGCCTTTATCCAAAGCCCTAGGGGTCCTGATCAAAAAGGGGCATCTTAAACCACTAGAGCCTTGTCCTCTACCCGATCCTCTTCTCCCAAGACACAACCCGGCCAAATACTGCGCTTTTTACCAGCAGCATGGTCATGACACTGATTAATGCTATAGACTGCGTCATGAGATTCAAGATCTCATTGACAACAAGGTGATATCACCCTCCCCAAAAGCCAAACGTCACTACAAATCCTCTCCCACCACATAACCAAGTCCCTCTACCCCGGCAAATAAACCTTATCTATACACTGGTCGTCCCTTATGACCCCAGTATATATATCACCCCTTCCCACTTACCTAAGTCGGCGTTGTTCATTCCTGATAGCGCATACTTGTGCATGATTAGCACATCTTCACTCCAACCCGAACCAGTGGTGGTGACAGTGGAAGATGAAGGGAGGTCAACATTGGTGGAAAATGCCAGTCCGTTGCTTGAGGATTCCGAGGATTTATCTAAGGGGATGTATAACCCGAGCTACTATATTGTGCCAATCAATCAAGCTAAGCCAGAAGTGGTGTTGCCAGCTGGGATGGAGGTCAGTGTAGTTCGAGAAGATGGAGCAAGTCAGGGATTAGATGATCTGACCGACCTAGAGGAGGATATAGGCAATTTGCAGTTCTTTGATGAGTAAGATTAAGGGGACGTGCATATTGATTGGTTTGATCTGAACGGGTCAACAGAAAATTCTGGGTGGTTAAGTGATGAGCCAGATAGAGATGAGGGAACTGGATCGAAGCTGGAAAAACAGAAAGCTGGAACCGTTACAATGGTCAGAATGGCCGATGGAAAGGGTAAACTGTCGGAAAACACCGGTGAAGAACAATTGGCTTAGGAACTGGGCGTTATTAGTACTGTACATACAGAACAAAAAGCCGCGCTGGAGCGGTTTGGCAAGAAATGAGTGAAAACGATCGGAAAGTTAGAAAAGCTCAACACCCTGCGGGGAATGTTTGTGATAATAGATTAATCCGAACGGAGTCGGACGAGTGCCTATCGACTGTTGAAGGGATTTGGTAGGATGGCAATGAATTACACCTGGCCCATACCGATGATAATTGGGGCGAAGACCTTCCTGACAATACTTGGTATGTCGAAGAAGTTGACCATATGACAAGAAGTGGCCGATACTTTAAACCACTGCATCTGGACCAACCCGAGGCATCCGAGAAGGATAAGAAGGAGAAATTCGAAGAGAATAATTGGAATTAGTATAATAGAAGGAAAAGTAGTTAGAGGAAGAGGTTGTGCTGAAACAGTTGAATTCAAGCCGACATATCTATCTGGGGTCTGCTTATGGCTTCGCGAGTGCACAGACAAGCCGTACTGGCTACGATGGATAAAGTTAAGTTGTCCATCGACACAACCCCCGAACAACTGGTGGGATTAGTTTTCCTGGGAGGCGTTGCGCTAACTTTGACCTTTTCAGATAAGGAATTACTGCCAGAAGGCTCTGCACACAACAAGCCTCTATACATATTCGTAGAGTGCCGAGAAAAGTGGATACTAGTGGTATTGGTTGACACCGGGTTAGTAATCAACGTCTGTCCTTGTCGTACGACTTATGCTATTGGTTTGAAACCGGCCGATTTTGTGCCTACTGCCCAGGTGATTTGGGTGTATGACAACACAAGTAGAGAGGTGATGGGGACAGTGCAGATCAGAGTATAGGTTAGCCCAACTCAACAGGACATCGAGTTCTATGTTTTTGGATGTCCTGGCCACTTTCAACTTACTACTTGGGCGACCTTGGATACACTAAGTGAAAGTTGTCTCTTCTACCCCTCCACCAAATGTTGAAGTACCCCATGGAAAATGGGTGGCCACGGTCTTCGAGAATTCATCTATACATCCTTCGCCAGAGGTTACTACACTTATGCTGGAAATTGTGCATGGTGAAGAGGATGTTTTCCTCTCTAGATTCACCTTGGCCGAGGCCTGGGCAGTTCAAACTATCCTGGCTTCGGATGAGGGGCTTATATGTCAGTGCTCAATCGATCTACTTCATGAACAAACTCCAACACATGCTAGGAATGGGATTAGAAAGAAGTGTCTGGAAGGGCGTTGCTGCATTGGCTGATGTGCCACATAACCCGTATGCCTTTGGTCTTGGCTATATACCCACCAAAGAGGACTGGTGAGAAAAGGGGAAGAAATGGCCGGAAGAGCCAGAGTTAAGCAGATCGGGAAGCGTTACGAACTTGTGCATCAATCTATTCGGGGAACCCTGAATGGCTATTTTGTTCGGGAGGGTGAAGACTTCCTATTCTGTGGTTTCCCTGAACCTTGGTTTAATTCTGAGAAGCAGCGTGTTCCCCCCGGCTTTGAAATTTTCTTTGACTTGCAGCTGCAAGACACTGATGCGAAAGAAATGGTTGAACCAACTACTGAAGGTGCTAAGGGCACAGAAAGTGATTCCAACAACAATGAGCTTGAGATAGGAACAACACTGGCATGTCTCCTTTCGGATCCTCCGATCAACTCAGAGAGCTTGGGGGATAACCTAACCGTTTCCATGATCGGGGATGAATCGGGTGTAAACCCTTACTGGCAGCATCTTGGATGCATCTGACGTACCATCCCTCATTTGGCAGCTGGAGGAGGGCTATCTGTCTAGCAGTTTTGAGTCGGGTAGTGAACTAGAATCTGATTCCACAGAGTCTGTGGAGTCGGAATCAGATTTCGGTTCCTCTGAGTCTAGGTCTGGTATTCCTGGGGTTGATGACCCAGATGCCGAGGTTTTGTCCAGGTCGTCTTTTTCCTTTTCTTTTGAGTCGGTTGTAACCGAGGATTTGGATAAGCTGGATCTTTTGAATGAGAATGCCACTGCAGATTCTGAGTATTTCTCTGTGCCTCTTGTTTATTATATTAATCATGATTTTCAAAATTTTGATGAAAACGATGATGAAGGAATTCCTCTGGTTTTGAAAATTTTGATTAATTGAGAGGAGGAGAGGGCTTGCAAAACCCCTTGCTAATGAAATCATTGTTATTAATGTAGGTACTGAGAAGGATCTACGTTTGGTCCAGATCGGGTCCATGTTGTCTTCGGAGGAGTGCGAACGCTTAGTCGCTTTATTAAAAGATTTCAAAGATGTTTTCGTGTGGTCCTACGAAGACATGCCTAGAATCGATCCTGAGATTATACAGCATCGGATCCCACTTGACCCCGAGGCCTAACTCATTAAACAGAAGTTGCGAAGAATATGCCCGGATTGGGCTTTGATGATTAAGAAAGAGGTCACCAAGCAGATAGACGCAGGGTTCATGCTAGTATCTGAGTATCCAACTTGGTTGGCCAACATAGTTTCAGTGCCAAAGAAAGACGGCAGAATTCGGGTGTGTGTGGACTTTAGAGATCTGAACAAAGCCAGTCCGAAGGACGACTTTCCTCTGCCGCACATTGATGAATTGGTGGACTTAACTGCAGCTATGCATTGCTCTCCTTCATGGATGGATTTGTCGGGTATAACCAGACTCTAATGGCACTCGAGGACAGAGAGAAAACTGCTTTCACTATGCCGTGGGGAACCTACTACTATCGGGTGATGCTGTTTGGACTGAAGAATGCCGGGGTTACCTATCAACGGGCTGTAACCACAATTCTACATGATATGATCCATAAAGAGGTCCAGGTGTACGTGGACGACATGATTGTCAAGTCCAAGGAAAGAAAGGGCCACTACACCGCCTTGAAGAAATTCTTTCAACGGATAAGTGAATACCGGTTGAGGTTGAATCCGTAGAAATGTACTTTCGGTGTAACAACAAGGAAAATGCTGGGTTTCTTGATCACACAGAGAGGCATCGAGGTAGATCCTTCCAAAATCAAAGCCATCCTAGAAATGCCACCACCAAGGACTGAAAAGGAGGTGCGAGGCTTTCTGGGTAAAGTGCAATTCATAAGACAGTTTATTTCTAAATTAACCTTGACTTGTGAACCACTATTTGGTCTCCTAAAGAAAGGAAAGAAGTTCCAATGGGATGACCGATGTCAATTCACTTTCGAGCAGATCAAGCAGTACCTTCATAATCCATCAATGTTGTCACTGCTAAAGCCGGGGAAGCCCTTGATTTTGTATCTGTCAGTAACGTACACAAAAATGGGATGCATGCTTGCTCAGGAATCTGAGGATAGAGTGGAGAAAGCCATCTATTACCTGAGCAAGAAAATGTTGGATTATGAGACCCGCTACACTCCACTAGAGAAAGCTTGCCTAGCCTTGGTATGGGCTTGTTAGCTCACTCTGTAATTCTGGTTTCGAGATTAGATCCCATCAAATATCTTTTGGAGAAACCAGCTTTTACAGGTAGGCTAGCTCGTTGGTTGTTTCTTCTCTCCGAATTTGATTTGAAGTATGTTACTCGCAAGTTTGTCAGGGGGAGAGCGGTAGTAGAATTCCTGGTAGATCACCTAGTGGAAAGGGATGGAGTAGTAGAATACTTGTTCCCAAATGAAGCTATTCTATAAGTCGAGGAAGAGATTTGGACAATGTACTTTGATGGAGCGTCTAATCAATATGGTTATGGGATAGAGGTGTTGCTGATAGCACCCGACAATTCCCATATACCCTTAGCCTTCAAACTTCGGTTCAAGGTATCTAATAACGAAGCAGAATACGAGGCGTGTATCGTTGGTTTGGAAGCCGCTTTGGAACTAAGGGCAAAAAGGTTGGATGTTATTAGGGACTTGAACCTAGTTATGTCTCAAGCAAAAGAAGACTAGAAGGTCAAAGAAGAAAAGATGAAGATCTATCACCAGACCCTAGATGTTCTGATTCCTAAGTTAGAAAAGCTGACCTTTACGCATTTACTAAGAGAGAACAACAGGTTCGCTAATGCCTTATCAACTCTATCTTTCATGATAGACATCCTATTTGGAGTCCGGATGCGTCCGATCAATTATTGAGCAGAGATATACACCGGCCTACGAGATTATCGCCACAATAGATGGAGTGCAAGATCAAAACCCTTGGTTCTATGATATCTGGAACTTCTTGGAAAAGGAGGTTTATCCACCAAGGGCAAATGCCAAAGATAAGAGGGCAATACGGCGGATGGCCATTCAATTTATCATCTGCAGAGGTAAACTGTACAAGAAGGGTCATCTGGGAATGCACAAGTTATGTGTCGACGCAGAGGAATCAAAGCGCCTAATGGAGAACATCCATGGAGGAGAGTGCGGAGCTCACATGAACGGAGGAATATTAGCTCGGAAAATTCTCAGGCAAGGTTACTACTAGTCTACCATGGAGGAGGATCGTATCGATTTTGTTCAGCGATGCCACAAATGCCATATTCATGCCAATCACATGAACATTCCGCCGTCGAAGCTGTACAACATGATTTCACCATGGCCTTTCTCAGTCTGGGGAATCGACGTCATTGGCGCAGTCACACCAAAAGGGTCAAATGGGCATGAATACATTCTGGTGGCAATTGATTACTACACGAAGTGGGTGGAAGCTCAGTCTTATGCAGTGTTGAAAGCAGCGTATTTGGCTAAGTTCATCCGAAACAACATCATTTGCCGTTATGGAGTCCCAAACGAGATCATCTCAGATAATGGCTCCCATTTCAAGAAAGAAGTGATCGACTTGTTGGAGAAATACAACGTGACTTTTCATAAGTCATCCATATACCGGCCGCAAACCAACGGAGCTGTTGAGGTCGCCAACAAGAACATCAAGCATATTTTGCAGAAAATGGTTGAGACTTACAGGGACTGGCCAGACAAATTGCCATTTGCACTCTGGCGTTATAAGACTTTAATTCGGACGTCTACTGGGGCAACTCCTTACTCTCTTGTTTATGGGATGAAAGCTGTTCTGCCGATCGAAATAGAAGTTCCATCGCTGCGGGTTATGGCTGATTGTCAGATAGCAAAGGCAGACTGGCAGTAGAGAAGGTTCGAAGAACTGATCCTGTTCGATAAGAGGAGGTTGAAAGCACTGTACCATGTTCAAGGTTATCAACGCAGGATTGTCAAGGCTTTTAATAAGAAGGTTAAGTCTCGAAATCTCAAGGAAGGGAATTTGGTGCTGAAAGACAACCGAACTCCCATTTATGACCCTTCGAGCAAGTTTAAACCCAATTGGATTGGTCCTTACATCATCAAAACTATCTGGTCGGGTGGAGCTGTTATTCTTATGGAACTGGATGGCCTAGAATTTTTCCAACCGATTAACATGGACAAGTTGAAGAAATATTATCCCTGAGAGGCTCGTTAGGCCGAAAACTCGGAAGGGCGACCTAGGCAAAAGTTAGAGCACAAAAAATTAAAAACATGAAAAATTGAGCTCGCAAGGTTGAAAACCCGAAAGGGTGGCCTTGGAAAAAATTAGAGCACAAAAGAAGAGCGTTAATACTCGAGTGAACCCAAACCGAACTACGTAAGGCCTGATTCCCATCTTCATCAAAATTATCTGGTCGGGTGGAGTTGTTATTCTTATGGACCTGGATGACCTAGAATTTTTCCAACCGATCAACATGGACAAGTTAAAGAAATATTATCCCTAAGAGGCTCGCTAGGCCGAAAACCCAGAAGGGCGACCTAGGCAAAAGTTAGAGCACAAAAAGTTAAAAAAAAGAAAAATTGAGCTCGCAAGGTTGAAAACCCGAAAGGGCGGCCTTGGCGAAAGTTAGAGCGCAAAAGAAGAGTGTCAATACTCCAGTGAACCCGAACCGAACTATGTAAGGCCTGATTCCCATCTTCGGGACATGTAGGCAACTTCATCCTGAAGTTTGGCTGTAACCACCTCCAAATCAACGGTCCTGTCCATGTGTTTGATCAAGCCATCTTTGTCTTTTCTTTATCTGAGTGTTCGGTTGTGATCGTCTCTGAGAATTGGTTGTAGTGCTGAGCAGTGCTATTCAGACAAGGGGCAATTTTTCATTTTTGGATTCGGGGGTTGTGCAACTTGAGGATAGATTCCATGCGTGTCATGTTTGATCCTTATCGAAAATGGTTTTGAAAAGTTTTGATAAAAGTTGATATTTGCTCAAAATTTACCTTTTACAACTTAGACCATTTTTGGAACAAAAGAAAAACTTTCAATGCTCACAACTTTAATTTCATTGATTTCAGTACAAAGTTCTCCCACTTTCGATACAAATCAAAGCTACTTTTTATTACATGCATAAAACTTGAAAAGTAAGATCAAAGCAATAAACTTGGGGCATAGATGAGTCAGGTGTTCCTGCGTCCCCCGTCTATGCTCGTGGAAGCTTCTGATGCCAAAGTGAGCCCGGATTGTGCTTGATCTTCCAACCAAGTCAGGCACTCATCAGAAAGTGCGTAGCTGAAACTAGGGGCAGGAGCCATAAGCTCTCTCGTTCTCTAAGTAGTGAGGTACCTAGCCAAATATGAACCTCGGAGGGAGAATGGAACCGGGTACTCTACCTCTTCCTCTGGGCAAGTCTAATCATGTCCAAATTGACGTTTGAACCAGAACGGAAAGTAGAATCCACAGTGTGTCAAGCCAATCAGCTGAATGTCAGGTTGCCGAGCCATGCTATAGCTCCTTTCGGTCAGATTAGGCCAGGGGCAACGCCAAGCAAAGTCAGCAGCAGACCTGTTGCACATCCAATGGCACCATCATCCTTCATTCGGAAAATCCACTAGCTATTGGTAGAAAAAGTATGCTCGGGCTGAATATGCGGGGCAGGAGTCCACTACCTTCAGCTTGTCCATAAGCCACTTCTGGGGAGAGATGAAAGAAAAGAGAGATTAAAGAATAGAGATGTGTACGTTGAGAGAAAAAGTGAGAAAATGGCTTTGAGAGAAAAACAAAGCATGAGTGCCGAGAGATGTGAGAAACACATATTAGAAAGAATAGGAAACATTACCTGAAGAAATAGTGGACTCCTCGCGAAGTTGGTGGTCTCTCATCGATGAAAGGCATCTAAGCCCATCAAAGTCTTGGCCAACGCCAAACCAATGCAATTCTTGCCCTCTTTCAAACCTTGGGCTATTTCGATTAATCGAATGCTAGACCCGCCGAAACTAGGGGCAATGAGGAAATGTGCTAGAATGCACAAACAAAGGGCGTGTTGTTGAAAACCTCGCCAAAGAAGATCACGGCGATCACCAACGTCAGAAAATTGATGAATTAGACTGGGAATGTCCAGCTCTTCATTGTGAACCAAGGATTAGGCCTCGTGTGGAGTGAGCCCGCACATCCTTCCGAAAGCCTGAATGTGACCAAAATGGGGCTGAGGCAAGATTTCCTCATCGCGTCGGGACTTCATTAGCACTTGAAATTCTTTGATTGTTGGGCATAGCTCTTGTCCCCTGAAGCTAAAGACGTGTGTGATCAGGTTCCAACATCTAGCCGCGGCACGTAGGAATGGAAAATACAGTGGTGTACGACTCAACGAGAATAGTGCATTTATGCTGAAACCCCAGAAATTTACCTTTTTCGAGCCATCGAAAGTTGCAATCCAATCTGAGAGGTTTTGGGCAAGAAATGGCTCCATTTGTGGCAAAAACAACAACCAAAATGAGTTCTGGAGAATAAATGACGAAGATGAAGCTTTTGTAGAAGATAAGGCAGTGAGTGGAAGCTAGGTGGCAACAATCTGGAGGTTCCTTACATTGATGGCCAATTGGCCATTAGTGATGGCCGACTGGCCACCTTGGTAGCCGACCGGCCACCACTGGTGGCCGATAGCCCCTATTCATGGCCGACAGCCTTCTTGTCTGTCATGTTGTCCACCTGTGTGCTGAGAATGCTGGAAACATGTGTTTTGTTCTGTCCTTTATGTATTGTAAGGTCTTGTTTTGAGTCCTTTTAGTTTTAGCAAGTTTGTTGAGTTGTATTCACGTTGTTTTGTTTTGTTTATCGAGTAGTTTTGTTGTTTTGCTTATCGAGTTGTTGCTATTTCAATTATCGAGTTGTATGTTGTGTTTAGAATTTCAGTTGTTGGTTGGTTCATTACCTGATTAAGACTGTTGTGACAATGCAAGCCTTCGGTTTTCAGTATCAAATTCAATCTCCATTCCGTGCTAAGTGGTGCTTATGATGCAAATACAACACTTTTTCAAAATATATTGGTTTTCGTTCTGATCATGGTTGTTTTTACAAAAGTGCAGTACAAGTTTTTAAAGCAAATAAAACCTGTTTGAACTATACAATGTGCTAACACTACTAACAAAAAGAAGCTAAGCAAAAAAAAAAAAAAAAACCTACAAGAAAATCAACGCCAGTTGCCTCAAGCTCGTGATGCCCTCTTCGTCCTCTTCCTCGAAGGAAGGGACTCTGGGGCACTGTCTCCGTCGGCACCGCTGTCTGAATCTGAACCAGAGTCTGAGCTGGTGCCATCTCCACTCTCTGTCTCTAAACCTGCCTCGGTATCAGCACCCCCACTCTAAAAACCTGAGCCAATGTCATTACCTCCAATCTCAAATGACTCTGACTGTGGACTCACTGCCTCCCCGGAGCCACTCGTTTCGGTGTCGTCATCACTTAGAATGGGCTCTGAAGGACCACTCTCATCTCGGGTGCCCTTGGCTCTACTTCGGCTGTGTGCGGAGCTTGTCTCTCTCTCTCCTCCCTACTGATGGAGGAGGCATCGTTGGTGCAGGTGCTATAACTGCCGCCGGTGCTGTTGGTATGAGTGGGACCTGAAAAGACAATTGTCATATGTCAGCCATAGTATGCATATCAGATACAAGTATGGTATGCAGAATGAGTATATACAGAAGTCAGGTATAGTGTATGAATACAGTATGGTAGTGCAGTATTTCAGATGTAGTGTATTAGTACAGTGTAGGGAAGTTTTTAGCTGAAATGTTAGTTTCAGTGTGTCAATGGAAATTTGATGACTAGAATGCAAGAAAATTGAAGAAATGACCTGAATGTTGTGGAAGTTGAGCACTCAATATCATACCCTCAAATCAAGCTAGTAGCTTGCGCAGATCCTCAGTGTATCCTGGGGGTGCCTACAAATGCATTGGGAATGATCAGTGTCCAGGAGAAACAAATATCAGAAAGAGATGGGAAAACTAAAAAATGTGGTACATACCGGAGGTGCGTCATGAGCTCTGACATATCTATGCACCGCTGCAGCAGGCTCGATCGAGATCTAGTATGCCTTCCCAGTATACCGCCAACATGTGAGTGCAGTAGGTAGCTCCGGCCAACCGGTCCTCTGCCCCGCCTGGGTAGCCCCTTTGCCATGAGCCCTGGTTGCCCTAGTCGCTCTGGGCACTCTAGCTCTCTCTCGCAGCTGGAGCCCTCACCCCCTCACTTCCACGAATACCGGTCAAAAAAGGCATGAGGTGTGTCTGGATGAATGTCGAATTGTCCCCCTCCCCGCGAAAGTAGTCGGCTTCCAAGCCTTTCATGAACTGAATCATCTCCTGGAAGGTGAGTCTCTCTGTAGCTCTCATAGATGGTGGGGGCACCATGGGAACTATCGGCTCAGGCAAGCCCATGGTCTGGCGCAAGAACTACTCGCCAAGAAACCAGGCTCGACAAACCGAGCCCTCGAACAAAAGTCGAAAATGGGAGGCTCCCCAAGCTCCAGCGAACTGGTCCCTGACTTCGACCGGCATGGTCGCCCAAGACTGCTAAGTGATTTGCAAATAGAGAATGCACAGATTGTTAATGACCATCAGATATCAAAGTATGAATTCGAAGCATGAATCAGAGCCCAAGTAGAATGAAAATAACTGTGAATTTTGAGTTACCTCTGCCGCGGTCATTGTATTGAAATACCGACGGAAGAACGAAAAGGTCTTCCTGCTCCTCTGCAAGCATATGTCGTCGTACCAATTAGAGTACGGCACAACAGGGGCATATCCACCTCCGGCTCCAGAGCGAGAGTTGGGAAATATGCATACACCCAAAGCCGTAAGGGAAGGGGCAATAGTGAGTATACAATGTATAATGTATGGAAAGTACAAGCACAGATTCAGTAAGCAGAATGTGTGCAGAAGGTGTGTATAGTGTACAGAGAGTACAGATACAGAGGATACAAAGTGTACGGTGCAGAAAGCGCAGTATATGGGTGTAAACAATGCAGTATGCAGTGTACAGAAAGTGCAAAGTAGAAAGCATAGAAATAGAAAGCAGAAAATGTAAAACAGAAATGTAAAGCGTACCTCTCAAGCTCGCCAGTAGCCTCCTATCCTGTCTCCGCTCCTACAGGATGTCGAGCTCATATAGCCATACAATGTGGCTAGGCCAGCACCGCCCCAATCGTAGAGCTGGATCTGCGGTAAATCTACCAAGGCGCTCAGAAGATACAATCCTACAATGTTCGCCCTGTTCGTGAACATGGTGGTGTCGAAGAGGAACATCAAGAAACCTCAGGCGTAATGTTCTGTCTCCTTAACTGTCTCTGGCTCGGTCCCTCGAAACCGCTCCACGAACCAATTGTATCGTACTATCCCCGGTCGAAAATGAGGCGGGCGTACCCCTAACAGGTAGATCCAGGCGGCCTCTCACTCGCCCATGTCCACATCATAAGGAATCGAGTGACCCCTTACTCCTATGCCGGTGAGCATGGAGAAGTCATAGGGAGTCATCGTCATCTCCCCAGCAGTAGAGAAGTGGAAATAGTAGGTGGTATCCCACCACCTGTCTATCAATGCTCCAAGTAAGGGCTGACTCGCGATAAGGCGTGATAACCCCGTGCAAAATGAACCAAAGCTGGCCTCGTCGATAATGTGGCGGACACCGTCAAGAGGCTCCATGTACCAGTCCCTCGCGGGCGTGGCTCCATAGCCTCTAATAGAGTGAGAATCCTCCTGTGATCAAAACAGTGATATACAACAACATGAGAACAAACAAATGCAAAGACAGTGTAAGAAATACAGTGCAAGAGTGTGATTAGGGCACGAAATGCAGTAAGAGGGCAAGAAATGTAGTGTAAACAATACAACATTATAGTTGAAACAAGGAATACAGTTACAACAAGAAATGTAATGTACAATGAAGAAAACAGGAGAATACAGTGTATATCTCGATGGCGTCGTAAGACAAATGAGAGTCCGGCTCTCGTAGCAAGAGGTCCTCTGGTGTATCTCGCGTAACCCTCTGAAATGTCGGATACTCTCGGGCGGTAGCACATGCGTTCGAGGATGATATGCCGTCGGATCAAAGGGTCAAATCCTGGATGGTAGTAGCACTGGCTCAGGCTCCGTCTCCGTCTCCATCTCTAGAGACAACTGGGATGGGATATCCAGGGAAGCTCCGTCGTGAGGTATGTCATCCGTCATCTGGAAAGAAGATGAGAAAATGGTCGAAAATGAGGAAAATAGGTAGAAAATGCCAAAAGTCATCCCTAAAAGAGAGAAAAGGGAAGAAAAAGTCAAAGCCAGGAAAAAGACACTAAACCCAAGAAGAACTCAAAGGGAACAAGCCTCAAGTGGTGAAACTCCAAGAAAAGGCATCGAAATCAAATTTCAATCAGTTCAAAACGGAGTAAATTAAGAGGGTTTAGCGAAGAAAATGTGCATGAGGCGTTGGTAAACACATGTAAAGCTCGGATCTAGAGAGGGAAAGTGTTTAGAGAGAGAGGGAGGATTTTTGGCTTTGGAGGAGTGAGGAAATGAAGTATGGGTGAGTATTTATAAAGCTCCATGGTGAAAAGACCATTTTGGGCCTGATCTGCCATCGGTGGCCGACAATATTCAGGGGTGGCCGACAGGTGGCCGACACCCTCTCCTTGTGGCCGTGCAGTGCCTAGTGCTCCTATATTGAATCTTGATGCTGTTTTTATCCTTGTTTCTTGAGAGGTGCAAGGAAAGGTCACTGTTGAGTTCAAATTCTCTCTGTAGAAGCTCGAAACCGTGTTTTCGGTGATCGTTGTTCGTCACTTGTTGAACGAGGTGTATCCTTTTTGTATATCGCAACTTTTCTGAGAGGTAAATCGGAAAGTTGCTACTGAACTTGTTTCGATAGAACACGTTATCGTTCTTGCATAGACTATGCATCTCTTTATTACGTGCATAGAACATGCATTTCTTGTACTTTGCATAGAACATGCGGTTAATTGTGCATGAAACATGCATTTTTGTACTTTGCATAGAACATACTTTCAATCATGCATAGGACATGCATTTGGTACTTGGCGTCGAATACGCCTTCGTGTAGCATTTTGCCTCGATTGTTTTCTTTACATAGAACATACATTCTTGTTGTATCGCATTTGTTGAGTTTCATACAGGCACAATATTGTATGTATGGTTCATTCAAAGGAGTTATAGGAAGGATCATTTGTGCCCTTCGAAATGTGTATTCACTTTCTCCTCTCGCGTAAGATGCGTTTGGACGTATTCACTTTCTCCTCTCGCGAGAGACGTGTTTGGACGTTTTCACTTTCTCCTCTCGCGTGAGACGCGTTTGGACATTTTCACTTTCTCCTCTTCCATGAGATGCGTTTGGACGTATGCACTTTCTCTTCTCGCGTGAGATGTGTTTGGACGTATTCACTTTCTCCTCTCGCGTGAGACGCGTTTGGATGTTTTCACTTTCTCCTCTTGCGTTAGAGGCATTCGGACGTATTCACTTTCTCCTCTCACGTGAGACGCATTTGGACGTATTCACTTTCTTCTCTCACTTGAGATGCGTTTGGACGTATTTATTTTCTCCTCTCGCATGAGACGCATTTGGACGTTTTCACTTTCTCATCTCGCGTGAGACGCGTTTGGACGTATTCACTTTATCTTCTCGTGTGCAATGCGTTAGGATCTTGGTTGAAACCTTGGGTAAGCCCGATGGTTATGTTGCTTTTCGTCTTTCCTGCACGTCGCGTAGTTAAGCTTGCATAATTTTCTTGCATCCTTTCTGCATGAAATGTGGTTTGGCTCATGATTCTCACGCGTGGTGTGTTCATTTACTTATTTCTTTTCATGTTTGGGATGTAATACCTTGTTTCAGTTTGTTTGAATGTGGCATTTTCATTGCATTGTATTTGCATTTAAATGTTTCATTACAACCTCATTGCATGATCATAAGTTATGTTCTTGCATCGTGCATATCACTTGCATCTTGCCCCAGAACTACGCTGGTTTGATTCCTTGCAAAGGGATACATAGGCAGCCTGCGGGCGCGACCATTTGTTTTTTTGTCTTTGTTCGTTTGTTCAAGTCTTCGGCCTTATCAAAAATGGGTCATCTCTGGGTTTTGACATTCACTCCCGTCATTTCATGACTTCCGAGTTCTGTCAAAGAGGGGCAACTGTAGACAGCCCATTTTTGACCAACCTCAAGACTTAGACGTCATCGCTTGTGCACTCGATGATTATGATTGCATATGTTCGCTTTAAGTGCTCGAAGTCCTCGGTCTGATGCCTTGTCTTTGAGCCTTTGAAGCTTGTCCATTTTGTGCTTTGTTTTGGACCAAAACCCTGTTGTTTCAAGCCTGAAATTTGTGGTGACCTATCGACCACCACCATAGGCTGTTGGCCATGGTTCATGGTTGTTGGCCATGGGTGTGGCCAGTCAACCACCAGTGTCTTTTTCGAGATATTTGTTGACAGCTATGACGGCTGTTAGCACACTTAGCTGCATCTACCTACACGTGTATGGTGCGATATTTCTAAGCTCAAGGCTTGTTTTTCTATATATATGGGGGTTCCTCCCCCATTTTGGAGGGTTAAAAAATTTGGAACCAAATTCTCTCTCTCTCTCTCTTGCAATTTTATACACATTTGCTCACAAATCCTACACTTTTGCCTATACACCCTTGATAGAAGTTGCTAATCTTTGGGCTAAGGTAGTTTGGGGCTTATTTTGAGCTCTAGAAGGTGTGTGTGACTTGAATTTGTTGGCCAAATTGTGTCTTCTCTTCAAGAGCAAGGAAGTCCAAGCTATCAGTGGCCGACAACGACCATCAGTAGCCGAACGGCCACCAATGGTTGCCGACCGGCCACCATTAGTAGCCGACCGACCCTTTGTCGGCCATCAGTGAAATTTGCACAGTGTGTTGGTAAGGTGGAGCAGAGGTGTTCTGGAAGTGGACACAGTTGTTGGTGTTCAATGCGCAAACAGAGGCATTCAATAGTAAGGCAGTGGCTTTTCAGGTGGAAACCAAGAATGCATGGGCCTTCCTCGCCTCCCGGGATTAGCTAATTGGTTTAATTAGCAATAGCTTAAATACGTGTTTGTAATTGATTAGTTGTAGTTAATTAAGTGTTGTAAATAATTAGTTAGTTTAACTAGTTATTCGATTTTGTTTTGTTATTAGAATAGTTAATTAATTTGAGTTTTGTAATAATTAGTTAACTTAAGTAGCCTAGTTAGCTAGCTAGCTAGCTTTATTCATTCGGACCCTTCTTCGCTAGGGCGTAATGTTGTAATAAGTGTGCGTGCGTGTGTGTATGTCTTCTAACCCCACCTCTTTCTCCCTTTTATTTACTTGCTTTTGATGGTTAGATTAGGGACATATTTCCAATTAGCATACCTTATGCTTGCATCCATTCATTCGTATTGCATGCACCAAGGCTCGGCGCATCATTCAAACTGCATTGCAATTTCAAATAATTCTTTGAATACGTGTTTAATCACATGTTTTCAAATTGCTTCATATGCCATATTAGTAGCTGAGCCTATTAATTGCATTCTTCGTATGCATTGCATCAGACATCTTGTATAGTTGAGATCATCCATCTTTCTGACTAGTTTCTGTTTTGGCTTGGAGTACTCGGTGAGTTTTTACTCTTTAGCATACTTGCATAAGTGTGAATGTTGCCATGTCTAGTATGCTTTCCATGAGGCTATGTGCTTAAATGCTAAACTGCTTGAATGCCTGTGGATGAATGCTTGTTGTTTGAATTGGAATGATTCAACAAATGTGCATTTTAAGTCCACTTTGTTGAGTGGCAAATCATGATTTAAGCCCACTATGTTTGGTGGCAAATCCACAATCTTTAATCTCACTTGAGGTGGCAAATTCAAACCATTTTCGCAAATAAACATGAGTTAAATTGTTCCAAATTGAACAAACTAGTCTATACTTGCTTGTGCGTATCACATAGTAAAGGTAGTTTAATAACCGGAATAAGCGCACATAATATTTATAAAATATCATATCATAATTAGTAGAAACCGATCTGTAGCGACCTTGATTTTTCGTAAGTCATTATTTAGTATTATTACTTCATTTTATTTTTGTCTTTATTAATTACGTGGTTACATGAGAATTTAATATGGTATTTAATTAATTTAATGTGTTGTTTAGTTAATTTAATGTGATATCTAATTAGTTTAATGTGATGTTTAATTATAAATAATTAATTTAAATATTTATTTATATATATATTTATATATAAAAAAGGGTGTTATATGTATTGATTTTATAAAGAATATTTATATATGTTGTAATTATTTAATAAAATAAAATGTAAATAATTAGAGCCTTACTTAGATAATAAAATAAAATGAAATGAAAAGAAAGGAGGGGTACAGCAGCCGCAAGCCACACACGGGGAGAGAGAGAGAGAGAGAGAGAGAGAGAGAGAGCCGCAGGAAGAGAAGAAAAAAAAAAGGGAGGCACCGGGGAGAGAAAGAGGGGAGGAAAAAGAAAAAAAATTAGGGTTAGGTTTTGTTTTGTTTTGGTGGCTCCATCAATTCTTCAAATATTTCTTTGATCTTTTAAAAAATATTGTGAGTACAAAATCTATTTCCATTGATTCATGTTTAATTTGTTATTTTTATTTATTTGATATTAGTTTAATTTTGTATTTACATAAAGATGATAGATTGATTTTAATTATTTTGATTAGTGGTGTATGTAAAGTTTAGGGTTTCAGATGATTGATTGATTTTAATTACTTTGATTAGTTGTGTATGTAAAGTTTAGGGTTTTTTAGATAATTGATGGATTTTAATTACTTTGATTAGTTGTGTATGTAAGATTTAGGGTTTTTAGATGATTGATTAATTTTAATTATTTTGGTTAGTTGTATACACAAGGTTTATGTTTTTTTTATTTTTTTATTTTTTATGTATTTATTTCATAATTGTAATCACACTTATGATTATATAAAATTAAAATAAACTTAGAATCCATAGATATTGGTTAGATGATGGATTGATTCATTGTTTTTATTTATTTATTTTTATTTGACGTTGGATTGATTTTGCATTTGTATGTAGATGATGGATTGATTTTAATTATTTTGATTAGTTGTGTATACAAGATTTAGGGTTTTTATATGGATTTATTTTATGATTATAATCACACTCATGGTTATATAAAATTAAAATAAATTAAGAATCCATAGATAAATTTCTTACACTCCACCATGACTCCATGGATTGTTGTTTTATTTGAGTGTTGGTGAGAAATAGTGTATAAAAAAAGTGAAATTATGAGATTTATTTGAATGCCTTAGGCTTGGCATTGTTATACTTGTTCTCATGAGTGAGATGTTTTGTATATATATATTGTTGCCTCGTTCTCATGAGTAGACGAGTGCTTTGATTTACGCGCATATGTATATGCTAACCATCCGGGGAGTGTGGGTCAAACTTGGGACGATATATCCGCGTGCAAGTTTGGCTTCGGGGTGGTGTTAGGTATACGGGAGGCACATGGGATATATGTGTAGGCCGGAAGTGTAGGGCCGAAGTGGTGGAGTTAAGGTATAAAGAATTTAATTATGAGATGATTGTTATAGTGTGTATTGTATTGATTTATACAGGTTGCAAAATAGTAAACGACCTCGATAAATTATGAAATTTGAGCAGAGGCATGTATACGTGATTCTAGACAACTTTTGTGTTTAGACTTTTTATTAAAAAGATCGATTATAACTTACAATCGGATGATCTTAATTATAGTAGTTTTAATTCATTTTGGCAATGCAGATTTTAGAGGCTGTTTTAACTCACGAAACGAGCTCATTTTTATTGGTTTCGCGTAAACTAAAGTAAAACATTATTATGCACACTTTTCATGTTTTGAACTTTTCCGAAAAAAAATCATCTGATGGCAGTTTTTGTTCGTTTTCAGCTTCAGATTTTTCGATTGAATTCCTTTTAGGTTTTTATATCACGATTTTCTCTCAACCTGTTCAGTTTGTGTTAAATTTCTTCGCGTTGTCTTTTAGGAAATTTGATTATGTACAACTTTAATTCTTTGAGTTTTGGTCAATTTGAATTATTTAAGCATGAAACGGTGCATTTTTATACTTCTTTAGCAAGTTACTTATGACTAAATTATACTAACTTTATTTTTTTTGCAGGATGGTGGGTCTAACTAACTTTTTATGCAGGGCTGACCCACTATATTTTTATTTCTATTTTGTTTATTTTATAATCAATTTATATTTCGTTGTGTACGGATAAGAAACTAAATGCCACCGTATCTCGGGAAACTACCCATTCGTCTCGATGCAGTTGGAACTACTTGTCTTGTCTCGTAATAAGAATTAAATGTATTTTTGTTTGTCTGGTGGACACGTGGGTGTTAAATCTTGTACTCATACCAGTATACCTATATACTGACCCTTTTTGTCTTTTGGCAACTCGGGTGCGTTCTGTTTGAGCGCAGTCGAGCTTCTTTTGCAAGATTAGTTGGGCTGCAGTGGTGACGTGGAATTATTATAGTGTTGGACTTGTTGTTTAGACTTCTTTTGTTTTCTTGAGCTTATGGTTGATATTAGTTTATGTATTTATTATTATTTTTTTATGACTTTAGTATTAGGATAATTTGGCATGGTTTGTAACCGTACATTATTTAAGTTATTTTGACTATTTATTATTATTTTAATGTTGGAGGTATTGGCTCGTTATGAAATTATGGTGGATGGTTTGGTTGGTGTTTAATTTTTTTTTGTTTCACCCCTAGGATTTGGATGGTAGGATATTGATTGGGGTTTAGTCTTAATTTAATATTTAATTGTCCAAATTTTGGGGCGTGACAGGATCTTCGATCGGGTGAGCGGGAGTGCTCAATTCATGACCTTCCTCTCTTGTAGCTAAGTTCCCGAGCCCGAGACAACTTTGGTGATGACAGACGTGTGGCCTTTGGCACGAGTCATGTGTTTCCTAAATTTTTCCAAAATAAATATTTAGGTGGCGACTCTATATCTAGCAAAGTAGTCAATTTTTGACATTTTTGATTCAAAATCAATTTTCCAAACGATTTGTCTGATTTGGACTCTTTGGTGTTCATCAGTTTCACATTGCACTAGTGAGATTAGATTCAGAACCGCGGGAGTCCGAACTGTAAGGCCTTCTTTGAAACCTTCCGAAAGGGGGCGCGGAAAAGCCGAGCTATAAGGAGCTTATGGCATGGATCGAGAAGTATGCCAAAGTAGAAGAGGACATGTAGGGGACGAAAACACCAAAGCAAGAGAAAAAAAACGGCTTTCCGAAGCGAGGTCGAGGTAATACTGATTTTAACAGGTAAGAAATAGAGTTGAGGGCTGCGCAGGCAGTCGCCACTGTATTCAGGATCCCGGTCTACAAAGTTTTGGAAAGGATCAGGAACCAATCGTATTATAAAGTGCCAGAGAAGATCCATTGCGAGTTTATGAGAATGAGCCTTGTGAAGCATTGTGCTTACCATAATGAAGATGGGCACTTAACTTAAGGATGTAGGGCTTTGAAGACACACTTGGAGGATTTTGTCAGACAGGGTCACCTGAGAGACCTAGTAGATGAGGCCAAGACAACAGAAAAGCAAGCAAGGGTACCCCAGGCACCAATAACACCACCTCCACCGCAGTAAGCAGACGGACCTCGGGTGATCAATGTGATTCACTCGAAGGTCAATGAGAATGATGTACGAGGGGAGACTCAGAGAGTGAGGCACTTACAACATATGTATTAGGTCCAGCAAAAGAAGCTTAGAACAAATGAGTACTAGGGACCAATGGTTTCTTTTACTGAGGCAGACCTAGATATGGTGCAGCATCCATACAACGATACCATGGTGATAACACTGAAGATTAGAGAGTGCCAGGTGAGGCGCATACTGGTTGATCAAGGCAGTTCTTGTGACATCATGTATGTTAGATGTTACAAAGAGCTTGGCTTTCACCCAGATAATCTGGAACAATCCAATAGTCTGATGGTTGGATTCAATGGAATGCTGACGTGGCTTCTGGGAGCCATGAATTTGGAGGTGTAGGCTGGCACCAAGAATGTAAGCACGAAGTTTACAATAATTGACAACCTCTCCCCTTACAATGTTATCTTGGGTAGATTGTGGTTGTATGTAATGAGGGTTGTTCCCTCAACATTGCACCAGCTGTTGTGATTACCAACCGAACATGGGATTGAGGAGGTTAGAGGGGATCAGATGTAGGAAAAAAATTGCTCTATGGTAGCAATGAAGTCCACCTGCAATGTGTGAGAAATAGAGACAATAGCAATTGAAGACGAGAACATGGAGGTCCTAGATGATGTCAGCAAAGAACTAGTCGACAAGAGTGATGAAGCTTTGAAGAAGATTCTGGTCCAAGAAGATGATGGAGAGTGCTTCTTCCTTCTTGGCTCAGGCTTAGCCGAGGAGGAGGAAAGGGAGTTAGAGGCTTTCTTGCGAGCAAACATAGAAGTGTTTGCCTTGATGCCCTATGAGATGCTAGACATCGACCCCGAGGTCACTTGTCATAAGCTTAAGGTAGACAGGTCGGCTAAATCTGTCATCCAGCACACAAGTACATATGGAAGCAGTTGAGGAGGAAGTGGACAAGCTGTTGGAAGCCAAAGCCATTCGGGAGGTAAACTACCGAACCTGGCTGTCCAACATAGTACTTATGAAAAAGAAGAACGGCAAGTGGAGGGTCTACGTGGACTTCACTAGCTTGAATAAGGCTTGTCCCAAAGACAGTTTTCCACTGCCCAAAATTGATCAGTTAATAGATGCCACTTCAGGGCATGAGAGGATGAGTTTCCTAGACGCATACAGAGGTTACCACCAGATAGCAATGTATGCTTTGGATGAAGAGAAAACAACATTCATCACCCCGAAAGGACTTTATTGTTACAGAGGGATGCCTTTCAGGTTAAAGAATGCAGAAGCAACCTACCAGCGGTTAGTGACCAAGATGTTTAAGCATCTAATTGGGAAGACAGTAGAGGTCTACATTGATGACATGGTCGTGAAGATCAAAGAACATGGGAACCATCTGGCCGACTTGAAGGCAATATTTGACATCCTAAGAAAATATTGACTTTGACATCCTAAGAAAATATTGACTTTGACTCAATGTTTCGAAATGTGCATTTGGAGTCGGGTTCGATAAGGTCCTAGGGATACTTGGTTATCATGAGGGGCATAGAAGCAAGCTTAGATCAGATCAAGGCTATCCTTGATTTGAAAAGCCCGACATCAGCCAAGCATGTCCAAATTTTGACCGGCGAGGTAGCAGCCTTGAATAGATTTATCAGCTGAAGTTCTGATAAATACATGCCATTTTTTCAATTCTTAAAGAAGGCCGCAAATTTCTTGTAGACAGAAGAGTACCAAGTCGTCTTGGCCAACTTGAAAAGGTATTTGACAACAGCTCCAGTTCTGTCAAACCCAATACCTGGAAAAGAATTGTTCCTATACTTAGCAGTTTCAGACCACGTAGTAAGCGCGGTAGTAATCCGAGAAGAGGAAGGAGAGCAAAAGACAATATACTATGTGAGTAAAACCCTAGCAAGTGCAAAAACCAGGTACTTGCCCCTGGAAAAGTTGACACTAGCCTTGGTAATGGCTTCCAAAAAGTTAAATCACTACTTCCAAGCCCATAAGATTGTGGTGTTGACTAAGCATCCCCTGAAGTCCCTGTTGCAGCATGGAGATCTGATAGGTAGAATAGCTAGATGGGCAGTGGTGTTGGGTTAATACGAGTTGGAGTTCAGGCCTAGAACATGAATCAAAGGGCAGGTGTTGGCCGACTTTGTGGTCGAGTTCACTCCTGGCACAGTCCCAACTCGGGCTCCGATGAGCTGCGGCTTAGGATGTCCAGAGGAATAGGAAGTGACCCAGCTGGGGCCAAAAGTCCCCAATCCAGCAAAACAGAAGAACGTAGAGAAACCAAACCTCTGCAACATCTATATCAACGACTCCTTTCGCCTGTTTGTTGATGGAAGTTCAAACCGTCAAGGAGTGGAGGCAGGAGTGATGTTAGTACCACCAGATGGGCAAATGATTGAGCAATTTATTTATTTGGGTTCAAGGTCTCAAACAACGAAGCAGAATATGAGGCGCTGATTGCAGGACTGAAACTAGTAGTAGCTATGGAAGCCGATGAGGTAGTAGCCTTCTGTGACTCCCAGTTTATTGTGAATCAACCAACGAGCGAGTATACAGTCCGAGATGAAAGGATGATAGCCTATGTCAAAGAGGTTGTCAGGTTGCTAATACTGTTTTAGAATTGTCAGCTATAGCAGGTTAGTTGAGATGATAATAACTATGCCGACACCTTGGCAAACCTGGCTAGTGCAATAAAGTTAGGGGAACCAAGGACAATCATGGTTGATTATCTGACAGAACAAAGTGTAGAGCCTCTGATAACAGAGTACGAAGCAATATCCATGGAAATAGGTCCCAGCTAGATGGACGCCATAGTTGTGTTCCTTAGAGAGGGCAGACTGCCAGACAATCGAAAAAAGGCACACAAAACTAGGTTGAAGTTTGCCAGGTTCTACCTGTCAGCAGAAGGCCATCTGTACAAAAGATCCTTCACTGGACCTTTACTCCGGTGTGTGTATCTCTCTCAACTAGAGGACTTTTTATATGAGATCCATGAAGGAGTTTGTGGAAGCCATGCAGGGGGTAGGTCACTTGCCCATAGAGCCATCTCCTAGGGATACTGGTGGTCATACATGCAAAATGATGCTGAAGCCTATGTTAGGAAGTATGAGAAGTGTCAAAGGTTTGCACCTTTGATACATCAGCTAGTAGCAAATCTGAACCCAGTGTCCTGTCCTTGGCCATTTGCGTAGTAGGGCATGGACCTGGTGGGACCATTGCCTTAAGCAACTGGATAGAGAAAGTTCTTGCTAGTAGCCACAGACTACTTTACAAAGTGGGTAGAGGCTAAACCTCTTGCGAAGATTAGAGATATTGATGTGAAGAACTTAATCTGGAAGAACATAATAACCAGGTTCGGGATCCCAAGGGCCATTATTGCAGGCACTGGCACTCAGTTTGGCAATAAGCTGATTAAGAGCTTCTGTGCAAAATACAAAATTAAGAACTATTACTCTACTCCTAGTTTTCCCTAGAGTAATGGTTAGGCAGAAGCATCTAATAAGACCATCTTGGATGGGATCAAGAGTAGGCTAGAAGCAGCCAAGGTCAAGTGGGTGGAGGAATTACCTAATGTGTTGTGGGCATATTGGACTATGCCGAGAAGATCAACTTAGGAGTCCCCTTTTGCCATGGCATATGGCACTAAAGCAGTCATCCCACTAGAGATCAGCATCCCTGAAATCAGAACCCAGGGAGTGGAGAATGGGACCAACGAGGCATTCTTAGCCTGAGATCTGGACATGTTGGAAGAAAGAAGGGAGAGAGCAGCAATTCGGCTGAAGGCATACTAGCAGTAGCTTGTTAGGGCTTACAATAAAAAGGTCAACCCAAAGGAGTTCAAGGTTAGGGACCTTGCCCTTAGAAAAGTTGTCGGCAATAAGAAGGATCCCAAGGAGGGCAAGCTTGGCCCAAATTGGGAAGGGCCTTACAGAATCATCTCGGTTGCCAACAATGGAGCATATCGGCTAGAAGACAGTGATGGCAAGGAGTTGCCAAGACCCTGGAACACTTGCAATTTGAAGTTTTTCTATCATTAGTTTTTGTTTTTTAGAGATTTATATGATTAGCCGAAATTTTAATAAAACACTAGCTTGATTTTGTTTTCATATATTATTGTTGACATTTGTGCGACATGACTGAAAAAGTCTTATAATGATGTTCCCATGGTGAATATGACGAGTAACTTAGACTTTCTATATGGTAGAGTTGAATTAAACACTCGCCATATGGTAGAGTTGAACTAAATTTGCGATGTTTCCGAATGAAACATGACGAATAACTTAGACTTGCCATATGGTAAAGGTGAATTAACACTTGCCTTATGGTAGAGTTGAACTAAGTTTACGATGTTTCTGAATGAAACAAGATGGATAACTTAGACTTGCCATATGGTAGAGGTGAATTAACACTTGCCATATGGTATAGTTGAACTAAGTTCGTGATGTTTCCGAATGAAACATGACGAATGACTTAGACTTGCCATATGGTATAGGTAAATTAACACTTGCTATATTATAGAGTTGAACTAAGTTTGCGATGTTTGTGAATGAAACATGATGAATAACTGACACTTGCTATATGGTAGAGTTGAACTAAATTTGATCTAGTCGGATTAACAGAGACACCGAGATAGAAAATCTCGGCTAAGATTTGTTTGAATCAGACTTTGGCAAAAATCGGAGAGGCATGCTTAATATGAACTTAAGAGAAACTTAGGTTCACATTAGGGGGCAAGAAGTGGGAATGGAATAAAAGCATAACACTTGAGAAATTTTCTGCAATGTCATCCGAGATCATCGATAGATGGAACTATCCAAAAGGAATTAAATCCAAATAGGAGTAATATATTATACTAGAAGTATAATTGTCTGAGATACCTAACCAAGGTACTAGACTTGGAAAGGTGAAGCCTTGCTCGAGAACAGTAAGTACAAGTGAAGAAACATCACTTGTAAAAGATATTTTCTATTTTTAAAAGTGTTGTTTGGCCGAGAAAACAGTAAAGGTTTTTATCTGAGGTGATACTTTCCAACCCTAAGTGATTACACAATTAAGGTATACTTAGAAGAATTGCAATAATATTCTAAGTATGAAAATATACAAGGCATAAAAGCAAAGAAGTCAACATGAACAGAGGAAACATACAACACTTAGAAGAAAAAAGAAGTTTGCATTCAGAAGAAAGAACTTGTTCAGTTACAAAAGTTACTTTGGCCTAGCAAGAAAGATAACATGTTTGACTTATAAAGATGGCACTTCGCCCTAACAAAAGAGAAAAGTTCAAAGTAAAGAAAAAATCCTAAGTACTGGAAACATTGGTGTTGATCTCGGATTGCTCAACCTCGGCTATTGGTGTAGTGTCAGCCTCGGTTGGCAGTACTGCCTCATTCTCCGCCGCTATCTCGGTGTCTATTTCAAGCAATGTTTGGTCCAAGCTTTTCTCGGTGGCCTGGACCTCAGTTTCAGAGGTTGTCTTTTTAGGAGAGGCTCTCTTAGAAACCTCGTCTTCCTCCTCATCCTGAGTCAAGTCCAGGACTTGATCATTTAGAGTGGCAGACTTGGCCCCAGTAGCAGCTTCCACCTCTTTATTAGCTTCTTCGTCGGCTTCCTCCTCCTCGGCCGACTCTTTAGGGGTAAGAGAGAAATGAACACTGAGCTGGCCGATGTCTCTAGGAAGGGAATCCATGGGAACAGATAGTTTGTTGGGTGTTGCCATCTAGCTGAGGTAGTAACCTCGGTTGCAAGTTAGATTGACCTGCTCTTTGTATTGATCAGGAATGGCGGCTTGGTCCTTTTCAAAGGCCTTCTCATTGGCCACCTTGACCTTGGCCTCCATTGATTCAACGGCCTCTTTAAACTTGGTCTCAAACTCTGCTACACTAGCCTTGGCAACCTCAACATCGGCCTTGGTAGCTTCGGCAGCGGCCTCCATAGCTTCGACTTTAGCCTCGGCTTTTTCTTGAGCAGCCTTTGCAGCCTTGGCCTTATCCATCAGATGACAGTTACTAGCTTCATGAGTCTTTTTTACTAACTCCTTCCTCGTCATCTCGGTCTTAACTGCATAAGAATATGCATGTTGGATGGCCTACAAGGAATGAGACAGATTAGTAAAATTTGGCTAAGCGTTGGAAAACATCAAAAGGTAAAATAGGAAACTTACCAAGACGAAGTGCTACATCATAAAGCTGAAGTTCTCATACTCGTGAAGGTCGGCCATATGATTCATATTAACTGGAAGGAGCACGACTGTTGGCAGAGCGACGCCGACCTCCACGTCATCGATCACGCTATCACCAGCTGTTAATAGTTGGTCCCCTACCATGACCTTGGGCACTCAGGTCTGATCGAGGGGGAAGCTGCTATTACCCTCTGGGCGTTCGGACCTCGGCTTCTTCGATGGTGGGGCAGCAGGTGTTGCGGCCTTAACTAGCCTCTTCTTAGTGGCAGTTGAGCTCTTCTCGATCTCGGCCAACTTGGAGATCGGCACAGTGTCCTCAGATTTAACTTGTGTTGCTAAGGCCTTTGCCTTTGCTCTCTTCACCCTTTTAGCTTTGGGCTTGGGTTGGGATTGAGAAGGCGAGAAGTGAACAATCACAACCCTAGGGAGGTCAGCAAGAAGATCTTTGGCAATTATTGGTTTCTGACCCATCTCGTCGGCAGTTGTAGTAAGGGTGACCTTGGTACCAAAGTGGATTGCAGGAAGGGTCATGGAAGGGTTGGCTAGATTGTAAGTCGATGCCTCTGAATCTCGACGTTTACGGCATCGAGTCCTGCCGGCCGGTGCTTTCGGAGGAGCTCGACATCAGCGTCGGCATTGAGATGGTGGAATAAGTTGGGGGGCAGAGGTGGATGGCTGCTCTACTAGATCTGAAGAGAAGGCCTGGTCTAGCCTTGGTAATGAAGTGGCTGGTGGAGTTGTGGCAGATAGAGAAGTCTTGTTTCGACGGGGAACAATGGGCAGAGTAGACTTATAGGTTGGGATATAGTTGAGCAGCAGCAGGTCTTTGCGCTTTTCAATTGGCAAACCTAAGAGCCTTTTTCAGATCTGGGTTGAGAAGGTGCTCTAGCGGAAGTCCTTTGATGGTTGGGGAAAAACTGCAAAAATTGCCAAGTAAGCATTAGTACAGATAGATTAGTTGACAAGTCTTAACAGAGATAGAGTTATGGGATGACTCAGTTCTTACCCTCATCCTCTCTAAACACTGCTCAGCGCAGAGGAAAGAGATGAAGATCGTCATCAAAAGCAAATTCCCAGTTGCCCGAGACGATCAAGTAGTCATCTCTAGCGCCCTTGTTGGAGTCAAGAAGTTCGGCTATGAATTTATAGGCGGTGGACCTGGGCTTGAGGTAATGTGCGTAACCTTTGTCAGACTTAAGGCCATACATTGTGTAACAAAATTGAATGTCGGCTAGTGTAATCTTAGCTTTTTCTTGGTGTGCTAGTTCGATTATACTGTTGATAACTCTATATGAGTTAATGGCTAGTTACATGGGGTTAAGTTTGTAGTAGTGAAGGACTTCCTTAAATAGAATGTCTAGAGGGAATCGAAGTCCGCACTTAATGAAGGCAATTATGGGGAAGGGCATGGAGTCTCCATCAGGCATGATAGAGTCCTCCTTCCCAACCAACCGGAGTTGAGCGTCGGTTGGAATGGAAAACTCCTGGCGGAAGTACTCTAATTTGGTCGGGGTATTTACTCTCCACTTGAACATACCCATGATCTCGGCTAAGATGTGTGGTAAATAGCTTGGTAAAGGATTGAAGATCTCGGCTAACAACTAAGGAAAGGTTTCTGGTGGATTGGGTAGGGTTTTGGTTTTAGTTCTTCTAGAGAATAAGGTTCTAAACAAATCCCAAAGCCTAGGACTACAGAAACAAGAATCGAAGGCAAGAATCTGGAAAATGCACCAAGAAAACATAAAAAAATGTGATTTAGAACCACAAAAAGGAAATGCGGAACAAGAGACTAGACTTCATACATAGAAACAACAAAATTCGTGAACAATGAGTGGATGTGTGCAAATGTGCAAAAACAACGAGCAATACTTTCAGACACAGGGACAAATCGAACACTACAAAACTAATTCAAGAGACGAAATTTGTTTGTAGTGAAGAAAAATGAAGTATGAGTATGGTAATTGCAATACAATAACAATTACAGATACGATGCAAGGCAAATCCAAGAGCAAGAGATATTGCACAACAATGACATGTTCAGGAAACAATGCGACTGAAATCGAAAGAAACTAGGAACTCACCGGTTGGGGCCGAGGTTGAGGACACCGATTTGAGGTTTGCCGGAGTCAGATAGTGACGACGAGTGGAGCAAGATAGTAAATGCTTCGCCGGAGGAGGTAAACGGAGTGGTTGTAGAGAGCTCAAGAACACAGCAATAGAGGATTTAAGAGTGTAGAGAGAGAAAGTTTGAGCACATAGAGAGAATATGAGAATGAGAAGTGAAGAGACAGAGAGAGAAAGAAGAAGTTTTGTCAAAAATGTGAAAAGGCAGCAAAACAGAATCAGATGCCTTGGAGGACGTGCTTGTCAGGTGGCGTGGGTAAGAATGGCGCTCCTTGATAGCACATGTCAGGTACGAACCAATAAGGAAGGGACACATAGAAGAAACGGTTGACAAGACTGTACGTGACAGCTCATGCATAGCTGGAGCTCTTAAAATTCTTGAAATAATGGGCAATAACCTCGACTGAGATGCTTTAAGAAATTGATTCTTGATTCTTGGTTTTTGATGCAGTGGGCAACTGAGTCCTGTTTCTTAACGTCGACGAATCATGATCTCGTTCAAAGAGAAGGATGAATTGTTAGCCAACATGTAGTATGGACAAACGATGTAGGTTCCATCACCTCAAGTCGTCGATGTAATAGAACCTAGGAGGCAGTTGTGGGGAAGTATTTTGTGAATAACAGCACATGGCTAAGGTGATACCGAAGTATCAGCTGAGGTGCCACGTGGCCTGATCATGTTGCCGAGATGATCTCGGCTAGGCTAAGATTATCTGTGGAAATGCCCGAATCTGAGATAAAGCAGATAAAGGACAAGAGTCCTAGAACAGAGGAGTGTCTCAGTTTGGATAAGGATAAAGCTCAAGAGAAGTTTATCTCTATCAACTAAGGATCTAGGATAAGTATTGAGCCTGAGTCCATTGAAGTGAGGCTTCTAATGGGATCAGGTCACTGCTGGTTATAAAAGTAAGGCACCCTCATGGATCTGAGGTAAGTTCTTTCTTGTGAGTTTAAACATAATTTGCTATCTTTGAGAGATATTAATTACTAACTTGATCGTCGAAGTACCCCTGGGTGAACAACCGCCAAACTCTCATTTTCTTGTGCAGGTTGTTGGCCTTAATCTATTCTGTCGGTACTCTCCAGCTGAGTTCCCCTTTTTGGTTGTGTGGTCGAAAATCAACACCCACAGGTTGATATATACACGATTAGTGTAGGCAGAGCGGGCTCAATGGAGGTGGAAAAGAAGTACTTGTTTTAGGCCTTTGTATAACAAAAGTTTCATTTTGAGATGAAATCTTATAGGTTAAATAAAAAATAAAAAATAAAAGAAAAAGAAAAGTAAAGAATGTCATAGCTTTTTCAAACTAAAATAAGGTTATCAAATTTTTTATCAACTTCATACTTGGCTCTACACCTATGTAAGACAGCATTTTTATGTGTAATTGGTAAAAAAAAAAAATTAGTGATTTAGTAGAAATCTTTATCATTTGTGTACCGGTAAAAGTCTATTTTTCACTTTCTCGCTCATAAATTAAGAAAATAAAATTTAGTTAAAATCAAATATTTTTATAATAATTTCATTAAGTAGATATTAATATCACTAAATTTAACTTGTAGGAAAAAAATTTATTTTTTTCATACACTTGAAATTTTTAACTAAAAATAAAATGGATAAATTACACTTTACACTAAATCTCACTTTGGTCCGTATACATGACATCGTGATAGTTAAACCCCTACACTTCTTATCAAATCTTATTTTGGTCCTTACACATGAAATCGTGACAGTTAACTTTCTACACTTATGAAATCATGACAATCAATCCCCTACACTTCTAATCAAGTGTTAATGTCTCCCTTTTGTTATTTCATCATATAAGTCTTTGACAAAAGTCAGTAATGTGACAAGCATATACCTATAAAATGATTGCAAAAGAGGAAAATCACCTAAATTTCCCATCTATACACACCTCGTCCTAAAATTTACATCAAATTTTGATTATATTCAGCTAAAACAAAACATAAATTGTGAACGATTAAGGAGATAAACTAAGGTTTTGCAAAAATTGGAATAATGAAATTTTGTTTTTCACAGTAACAGAGTTTTCGATTTCTCTGCTGCATTTTTTTTTATTATTATTTCAAAAGCTCTATTTTCATACATTTTCGTTCTAATTTTCAGCATATGAATACACACACACACACGCACACACACACACACATACACATTGTATTATATAACTCTCACATACTTATCACATTGGATAAAGTACACATTGTATTATATAACTCTCACATACTTATCACATGGGATAAAGTATATATTGGTGGAAAATGAGAATGATTTTATTCTCTTACCCTCATTTCGTAGTCACATATTTGTTACATGATTAAATTTTCTTAAAAACTTGAATAATGAAGTAATAGAAGGGGCAAATTGATACTTGATCAGAAGTGTAGGGGGTTGACTGTCATAATTTTATAAGGAGAGATCAAAGTAGCATTTCTCCAAAAGTGCAATGAATTGACTGTCATGATTTCATGTATAGTGACCAAAGTGAGATTTGGTACAAAGTGTAAGGGTGTAAAGTATAATTTATCCAAATAAAATTTATCGACAGAACACATGAAACTTGTATTCTTTCATTTCTAGCAAAAATCTATTTCAATATGTTCTTGACTTAAAGAAAGAAGAAAATAAAACAAAACAAAAAACCTCACTTTAATTTTTTGTTTTAGGCCACATATGTGGTTGAGCCAACCCTGAGTTTAGGTTTGGGTTTGATTGATCAATCCATAGGGTTCACGACCTATTGGCAATCATGGGCCTAGCAAGATTGAGACAATCACTAATGGGCTAAGACAAAGATCCTCTCCGAAATCTTCTATAGAAGGTCAAGATATGTAAATGTAATGAAACTCTAAATCCATCTCATTTTCTCTCAAAATCTACACTACCAAACTTAGGTATCAGGGTTTTGGCTCACACCACGCTGGTGCTCCCCAGGAACTCACGTCACATCATTCTCTCTTGATATCGAATCTAAACATGTATAAGGATTGGACTGGTTTAATTTTAAAATAAATAAGGAATTGAACCATAGGAACCGATTCTACAAACATTAGAATCGTAATTGAACCATTTAACTATGGAATTAGATCATAGAAATCGGTTCGGTTCAGTTCGATTCGGTTCGATTCAATTTTACAGTTTTAGAAATTTTATATAACAGTAAATATAATATATATTTTATGTTAGTAAATAAATTAATAATAATTAATTTGATTAAGTTAGTTAGAATTTATTAATTTCACAAAGGGATATTTGGCCAAATATCCCCCATTGGTCCCTTTTAAAGTGAAAAGGGAACCCATCTAAAAGTATTAAAAAAACAAAAAAAAACAAAGGATAGCACAAGCTTTTTTAATTTGTAAGCTCCCTGGAGAAAAAACGTCTTTTTAATCGAGGACAAACAAATTTGTTCTAATTTTTTTTTGTAGACAATTTTACTCTTATTTACTAACTTTATATTTCAAACTTTAAAATGATATAATTTTTGATATATACATTGGTTTTTAACAAAAATTTTTAAAATTCTATTGTCAAGATATATTAAATAAGATTAATATTGGCTATGAAATTCTCTTTAAAAAATCGTAATTAGCATTTGGTAAAGTTTTAGAATTATGATTTGAGAATATAGTTGTATTTTGAGTTTGTGAGTTTTGGAATTATGATTTGAGTGTAGAAAATTTGTTTGGTTATAAGTTTTGAAAAGAGTTTGAAATGAATGATGTGATATATGATATTTGATTTAAAAATTTACAGCTTATAACTAAACACACAATCCAAAATTCTATTCAAAGTTTATAAAAAATTTTAAAAAAATTTTGAAAATATTTTTTTATTTAAAATATAAAAATAACATGTGCAAAAAAAAAAAAAAAAAAAAAACAAAAAGACAAAAACAAAACCGAACACTGTTCCGGTCAATCGCCTGGACGTTTGGGGGGATGACCGAGTAGACGTGTTTACAAAAGTGGGTGTTGAATCAATTTTTGAAAACTGTAACCAAACACTTACCTCAAACCAAGCGGTGGAATTAACTCTAGAAAGTTCTACCAAACAGAACCGTAATTTTTTTCCTGTTCAAACTATTCAATAATAAAACTTTGTTGTGAAACAATATAAAATTTTGCTATGAAACAAAGTAAATTTTATTGTTTATATCAATTATGACAGTAATTTTTCTTATCAAAAAAAAAAAATCATAGTCGACTTAAATGTTATTTGATAGATCTTGATGAGAGGATTTTAAAAATACTAATTTTATTAAAAATTGATATCTACACCAAAAGTTATATCATTTTAAAGTTTAAAATATTAAATTTGTCACTAAGGATATTTTGGTAATAATGGTGTGTGCTGGACTTTTGAAGGAAAACTTTTTGTACTTGACTTTGTGCTAAAGTTTTATTATGAGAAGGTTTTGACCTAATCACCCAAAAATAATATACAAATATGTCATGGTCCAATTCAGTTCGAAACTGTAATCAAAGCTTTGGAATTGGGAATCAGACCGATTTGAACAGTTCTACCATTTTTAGAATCAAAATCAGAATTGAAACTAATAAAAATTAGACCGAACCGACGTTTTAGACCAAATTGGATTAGTTTACCGGTTCTTCCATTTTTTTTTTTGTACATCCTTAATTAAATTAGATCAAAACCATATGAATCTGGACATCATCATAGTTAATTAGGAATTACTTTAACTAATATTTTTTTTATCGGTGAAAATTAATTATTAATTATTAAATATTAAATTAACATTCCTACTATTGCGGAGTAACAAAGTGCCTACAATTAAAAATTAAAATTAATTGCTACAGTTAAAAGTTATTTGTTATAAAACATATTCCTTGTAAGACTTTGAAGATTAACATGTAAGAAGGTAATCAACCTACAAATAAGAGAGTTCTCATAAGAGTTGTATTATCTTTAGAGCAAATATTATTTTGCCCCTCAAATTTTAGGTATTTTTTAATTTGACTTTCAAACTTCAACTAATATTAATTTTACATCTAATTTTTTGAAATTTTAATCGATTTGACCTCTACATCCCATTTTGTTTAGAATTGAACGGAATGTGTTGATATGATACCAAAATTTATTTAAAATTTCATTTTACCCCCAAACTATACCTTAAAAATTAATTTGCCCCCCAAATATAAAAAAATTAAATTTAATATTTAATAAATAATTTTTATCTCAATAATGAAAAAAAAAAATTAAATTTTAAATAATATATACTTTGCAAAAAATAATAATAAAAAATATAAAAGTTCACATTTAGAATATCTTGAGACTATGAAGCATGAATAATTCGACAAACATGTTGTACCCGTACCGGGTACTTACCGATGTATGATATTTCTACATATGTACCGGGTACATAAAATATGTACTCATATTTTTTTTTTTTCTAAATTTTTTTGCTTACCCAGACATATCTAGTATATATCCAAACTGTGTCGTACCTCAGTCGAAATAATATTGTTTTCTACTATGAAAATAAAATTCATTTTACTAGACTTCTTTTTCATTTTAGTTTTTTTGCTTATCATAGTTTTAAAATTAAGTTATGATTTGTAAGTTATTTAATATAATAATATTTAATTTTGATTTATCTTATACTTGTACCTTTGGCATTAAATGTCAATTGTATGTTGGATTTAAAAAATTAAATCATTTAGTTAACTTTTTTATTATTTTAAGTTAAAAATAAATAGTTTTTTACAAACATATTAAACCGTACCCGTACCCGTGCCTTACTTTTTTAAGATTTTACCATGTCGACGTACTCATATCATACCAATACCAGTCATATCCATACTTGTGCTTCATAGGTCTCAAATTATGTTGAGTCAATACTAGAGAAACTTATTGAGCCGAAAATTTCTTTACTACTCTATGTGTGTGTGCGCGCACAATTATAACTAGTTTATTACACAAATTAATTTCAATAAAATTGATCGATTAATAATAATTTCAAAATTGAGTGGGAATTTTTTTTTTAAAATTCAGTAAGTACACGGTATGGGTACAATATGTTTGTCGAAGTATCTATGCTTCACAGTCTCAAGATAATTCTAAATAAGGATTTTTTATTATTTTTTTTCAAAATATATATTTTTTAAAATTTAATTTTTTCATTATTGAGATAAAAAAATTTATTTATTAAATATTAAAATTTTTTTTTTATATATTTGGCGGTAAATGAATTTTTAAGGTATAATTAGGGGGTAAAATACAATTCTAAATGAATTTTGGTGCTACATCACCACATTTCGTTCAATTATAGATAGAATCCGACGGCAAGGGCCAAATTAATCAAAATTTCAAAAGTTTGGATGTAAAATTGATATTAATCAAAATCTGGGGGTCAAATTGAAAAATGAGTGAAAATTTTGGGGGGGGGGTAAAATGATATTTCCTATTATCTTTATGTATCTCTTTTTCTAGAGCGTAGGGAATGTCATTGGGGGACTAAAATAGTTAATAAGATAAGAGTTATGTTAGGGATTCTAAATAAATTATTAAATTTTCTACCAAGCCTCTCACATGGGTATGAGACTCACACAAATCACATGTGTGCGGGTCTCACACTCATGTGAGAGGTTTGAAAACCCATGTGAGAGGTTTAATAAAAAATTTTAATAATTTATTTGAGGTCCATAGCATTTTTCATAAGATAAAATATCACATTCAAATTATAATTATTTCACTTTTTCACTTACAACCATCAAATTAATTACAAATAAAATAAAATAAAATCAACTATCATCCCTAACACAACTTTTTTGATTAAATTAAACGGAAATGAGCGGTAGCTCGAAATTCGGAGCCCTAATTTGGCTCGAAATAGAAAAGAGATAGAGAAGGAGAAAAGAGGAAGAAAGGGAGAGGGAGAGAAAGAGAGAAGAAGCAGAGGGGAAGAGAGAGAGAGAAGACGATCGTCGCCCCGCCCAGCTGCCGATTGTCGCCCCGCCCAGCCGTTGATCCGCCGATCGTCGCCCAGACCAGCCCCGCCGCAGCCTCTGACCGCCGTCGCCCCGCCTCCGCCTCCTCCTCCCCCGAATATTATGCCCCCTCCAGTCCTCCTCCTCCTCCTCCTCCTCCTCCTCCCTCCTGCCTCCTCCTTTCTTCCTTCTTCTTCCTGGTCTTTGTTCTTCTTCTGCAAAAAAAAAAAAGATATAGAGAAGATGAAGAAGATGGAGTTGAAAAGAAAAGAAAGAAAAAAAACAAAAGGGGTCAAAACGACGTCGTTTTGACCCCTCGAGCTATAGTCGAGCCACAACTTTCGAGCTACGAATCGGAACCGTAAATTAAAATAGCTAAAAAAAACTAATTGAAATAACTAAATTCCCAAACCAATTTGTCTTCACGACTTGCTCTTATTAAATTGAAATAAACTAAAAAAACGAGTGAATTTTGCCTTTGAGATATAATCACCAAACTATAAATATTCTGGCCAAGCCAATATTATATAATAAGAGATTTTGTATTTGTTTAAATTCAGGTAAAAAAATAATTATAAATCCCAAGTCTAATTATCGAGTTATATGTTAAAAAAATTAAAATATTCCATGATTAAACTCAATTACACATTATATTTCTTAAATAAATATACTGACATGATTATAAATTGAAAGATTTTATATATAAATTGAAGGATTTCTTAAATAAATCCAATCACATATTATTACAAATATGAGTTTCAATAAAATCAATAAAGATAAAGTTTAGATCGAAAAAATATATTTTTTAATATATTATAATTAATTAATTAATTAATTTATTTAATAGCAGGGTATAGGTTGGGTTGAAAGTATGCATCCCAATCCCAATCCATTAATATATCGGGTTAAAAATGTTAGTTCAATCCGGTCCTATGAGTTAAAATAATCTTTACAAACCTTTAAAAAATAAGACTGAATCAAGCGGGTTAAACAGACCAACAGATCGATGTCCATCCTATATACTAGTACTCAAAATTAAAATAAAATTTTAAATTTGACGACAAAATGTTAAGAGACACAAGGACTACAATGGTAACCATGTTCGATCTTGTGCCAATGTGATAGATAAATTTTCTCTCTTTCTTTCTTTTCTTGCATATAGATGAAGGCCTATTGACCTAATTACAAGCTACCATAAATGCCTTGGAGTGATGGTGACAATTTGATTTTATTGACAAGACGTAATGTTGGGTCACTAACAATATTGAGTCATTTTAAAATTTAGCTAATAAATTCAATTTCAAATGAGTTTTTGACTATTCAAACATGCATTAAGTTTGCATGGCTTTACTGATGAGGTGATTAGGTCAAAAGGAATGATTTCGTTCATAGATACAATAATCATGTTTGATAGGCCGAATAGAAACCCCCGAACCCCTTTAAGGCCTGTATGAGATTCACATGTTCTAAGTTTATTTTGGTAAAAAGCTTGGGAGAAACTACCAATTCGGCCACATGTTAAGATTTAGCAATACCACCCATCCTCTCATAGTATTGCAAATTGCATGATAACGGGATTCATAAGACTAATCACGTCACTCTATTTAATAGTCAAAAATAATATTCTTCTCTTCTCATGTCATATATTCTATTCCAATCAAATATTATATAAATACTCATGATATTACTAATGTCATCTATTATAATATGTGTGCGTACCAAATATCGCACTGGATGATTGTGGACTGGAACTCCGCACCCGATTGGACTATCCAGGAACTGAGTCCCTGCAACAATGAGCACCGTTAAAGCTAGCTGGCTAGATAACCCCTCCGGTGTGGGAGTAAGTGATCAGAGAAGATGGGATGTGCTCTCTAAGTGTAGAGAGTTGTGTTTAAGTGAATATATTATAGCTCAACTTGGTTACCTTCAATGTAAAGTCCTTGCAGTTTATATAGAACTCCTTACTTGTTGCCCAAGATGGTTTCATAAGACTTTGGTGCTACCATGCTCCCTTTAACATTGCTCAAGGTAGGGAATTATGAGGTATTTGACAATGGATGCATATACTCATTATTTCCATGTTGATAACAAACCACATTCCCTTGATCAACCATTTTCGTGATTCTAGGGGAAGAGGACCAGCTGAGGTGGCAGCTTGCACATACATGCATTCATAGCTTCCATATTTCTCTGAGAGGTTCCCTCAGCTCGGTACCGTTGTACCTTGGCTTGGCCTTTTGTGAGACTATTTGTAGAGATGGACTGGCACATTTAGATATCTTTGTGTGGGCTCAGCCCACTTTGGTTTTTGGTGATGGGTTCGGCCCATCAGTTCAGTTTAAAGATTGAGTCCTACAGCTCGACCCAGCTCAGCATCATGGCTGGACTGACTTTTTCACTGCAAGTTGGACCCAAGTACTTGAGGACTTGGATGAACTGTCGATCATGGAGTTGGGCTTGATTGGCTTACCCACACATTCACCTGACCCACTTAGACTTAGGTTTAACGGATTGGGCTGGCCCAAGGCTTGGATTCGACCCAAGACTTGGGTTTAACGGATTGAGCTACTATCCAATACCCCAAGCGTCGTGTTATTTCGGATCCGCCCCAATTCAGCCTTGGTGGCAGTTTGATCCTGACACATGCACTCCGCATGTGTCCTTTCATGATGACACATGGCGGTGCTATACTGGTGTGCAGAGGTAGTGCGCTGAATCCATACAGAGGGGCATGATCTTGTACCTTTGCATCGATTGAGGGTAATAAATGTCCTAGGGGTCTCAATTCAAACCCCTTTGTCCATCTCTAAATTTCTAGAAACCCCAACACCCTTTCATTCTTCCACCTTGGTATTAACGATGCTCTGCCCAGACTCTCACCTCCATTACTGCTGCCATTCTTGTTCTAGTCTCAAGGATCTCCGCTTGTTGTTGTTCCTTCGTTGAATCTCTGTAAGTTCTCCTGAAACCTATCTTTTCTTTTGCTTTTCTGTCTTAATCGCTCTCTTTGGCCCTCACGCCATTGTTTCCGGCGACTGGTTCTATTTCTTACTTAGTCGAGTTTTGTCCCTACCCCTACTAGGTCTACATAATAGAAAAATTTCGAGCATTGGTGGATACTCCTGAGGCAATGGCCTTGTTTTACCATGACTATGGTATCCCTAAAGATGTGACCTTTTCGCTGGCGAAAGTTGACGCCAAGCACATGGGTACCAGAAACACTGTTGTTTTCCCCGTTGCTACCATTGTTGAAGGAGGGGTCCAGTTTTCTCTTGACCCCTTAATACGCCGTTTCCTGCACCAAGTTCAACTTACCCCTATACAAGTGTCTGTAAACTTGTTTCGAGTCGTCTGTGGTGTTTCCTCTCTTAACAAGAGGTTGGGTCTTAATCTGGATATATGGGACATTCTGGGTTGTTTCACCCTTTCTCACAATAAAGATCACAGTACCTATTATCTCTGTGTCCATTCGGCCTGATTATCACCTTGTCATCGGATTACTTGATTCTGACAAACACAATGATGATTTCCTACAAGTTGGTGGTAACTGGGAGTTTCCTGCTGGGACAGAGTTCTAATCTGAACGGATGACTCAAAAGACGACTACCCCAGGTTTGTGTCCTGTGCCCTAGTATTTCTTGTACCTCTGTTGTTTTGTTTGATTGTTGTGCTAATGTTGTTTCCCTTTTCTCTGTAGAGGCTTCCCGTTACCAACGTAGGCCGAACAGCGAGAACGTTGAGGCGATTAAGGCCTTTTTGAGATACAAAAAGAGGTCAGCCCCCTGAACTATTGGATTATCAGGCAATATACCGAACCACAATCCCCAAAAAAGCAAAACTTGCTGCATCCCTTTTTGATTCTGATATTGAAACTGACAAACCCCTGTAGCTTGGCTTTTTCGCGCCTCCATTCGAAAACTGGAAAGAAGCCCTACAGTTCGGACTCTCGCGGTTCTGAATCTAATCTTACAAGTGTAATGTGAAATTGATAAACACCAAAGAGTCCAAATCCGGCAAACCTTTTAGAAAATCGATTTTTGAATCAAAAATGCCAAAATTGGACTACTTTGCCAGACACAGAGTCGCCACCTAAATATTTTATTTTGAAAAAATTTAGAAAACACATGGCTCGTGCTAAAGGCCACGTGTCCGTCATCACCAAAGTTGCCTTGGCTCGGGAACTTGGGTACAAGAGAGGAATGTCATGAATTGAGCACCCCCGCTCGCCCGATCAAAGATCGGCCTCTACTAATCATGATATGATTTTTATGAACATTACGTGCTCTTATTCCGGTTATTAGGCTAGATTTACTATGTGATGCGCACAAGCAAGTATAGACTAGTTTGCTCAATTTAGAACGATTCAACTTCATAGTGGGCTTAAAGTTTAGCAAGTAAGCATTTGCAAAAAGGATTTGAATTTGCCACCTCAAGTGGGCTTAAAGTTTGCGAATTTGCCACTCAACAAAGTGGGCTTAAAAATTATGAATTTGCCACTAGACATAGTGGGCTTAAAACGTACATTCGTTGAATCGTTCCAATTCAAACAATAAGTCTTCATCCACAGGCATTCAAGTAGTTTAGCAAGTAAGCATTTAGCCTCATGGCAAGCATGCTAGTCATGGCAATCACTTACACTCATGCAAGTATGCTAAAGCACTAAAAACTCACCTAGTACTCTAAGCTAAGAAGATATGAGTTAGAAAAATATGCATGATTCCTATCTATGCAAAATGACTAATGCAACGCATGCAAAGAATGCAACTAATAGGCTCAGCTACTAATATAGCATATGATTTAATCAAATAACATGTGGTTAAACACGTATTCAAAGAATTATTGAAATGACAATGCAGTTTGAATGATGTACCGAGCCTCGGTGCATGCAAGACAAGATGAATGTATGCAAGCATAAGGTATGCTAATTGAAACATGACCCTAATTTAACCATCAAAAGTGATTAAATAGAAGGTAGAAAGACGTGGGGTTGGAAGACATACGCATTATTACATTTTGCTCTCACGAAGGAAAGTCCGAATGAATAAAGCAAAACTAACTAGCAACTAATTAGGGCTAAGCTAATTAAGCTAATTATTATAACACTTTTAATTTAACTAACTAGTAAGCTTACTAATTAAGTTACAATACAAATGTAAGCGAACTAAGTAATTAAAGTATATAATTATGCTGCCACCACTCTGCCTCGGGAAATGGAAGATGCACATGCTCGGATACCACCTGAAAAGATCTCCTTTTTGCTCTCGAAAGCCTTTGTTTGAAGAGTTGAATACTTCCAGAACTATTTTGCTCCACCTTACCAACATTCTGTTGAGATTTGCATCAGTGGCCAGCCGGCCACTAGTAAAGACTGCCGGCCATCTATGGTGCTCTATCGGCCACCTGCCGGCCACTGATGCACTGGTTCAACTTGCTGCAACAGAGAACAAACAGAGCAAAAAGAGAGTATTCCCACAAATTGTTTGCACAACTTACCCTTCATTTTCGTGAACAAATCCAAGGAGTTATGAACTTAAGCCACAAACCACCAACTCAAGCAATTTCATTGCATGATGGCTTGTGATTCAAGAATTGCAATTTCAATAAATGCAAAATGAGACACAAACCTCCTCCCTTTCATGAAAGATCAAGGAAAGAAGTTGACCTTGGAGACTTGGATCATTTCATCACTCACAAGTATGAAATGGTCCAAGTTTCACGTGTTCAATTAACGTCCGATTGAACACATTAAAAACACAACCATATTCTTATCTTGGCTCACTTTTAGTTCTAAGTTATAATTACTCATTTTAACTTTATCAACCATTCCTTAATCCAATTAAGTCCAAACGGTGAGTTAAAGTCCTCTAAAGGGAAGGAAGCGTCAAACAAGGGGTAGTTTAAAGCGTGAGAGAAGTTTATTGCCGTTGGTAATGAACCCTAAAAAGAGGATTTAACCATTAAGCATGGACCTTAATCTCAAGCTTAAAGAATCCCAAATTTGAAACAACCCTCAAAGAAAATTTAAAAAGTCAAGAAATGAGGGAGGTTACAGAGCTTTAGGTGTTGAAATGAAGTGCAAAACAACACCAAAACATACAATCAACTCAAACAAGGGGTGTCTAATGGCCTAAAACACCAAGCTTGTGAGGACTTTTACACTACAACCATGCAAAACAAGGCCTAACTGACCCAAACAGCCCAAAACAAAGATAAAACAGTTTAAAATAAAGGCAAAAACATGGTAGAATATAGATACAAAAAGCTAGAAAATCATGTTAACATATAGAACTAACTAGGCTAGCAAACAAGACACAATGAGGGAAGGCTAACCCCTCCAATTTTGGACTTCAAAACATGTTTTTGCCACTAAAAATACTCTGAAATTCAGTGGTTAAAAGCTCAAAAAAAGTTGGTTTGAAAGTGGAAAACAAAAGTGCAAAAACCTTTCAAACAAGAAAGAAAGAAGGGTGATGCACCCCCTAACTTAAAATGGTCTCAAACCATCAATTTTAGTCCACCAAAATAGGTTTTTTTATAGTTTAAAAGTAGCCCAAAAACAATAGGAAAAGATAGCAAAATAAGTATGCAAAACAAAGTATACAAGACAAGTGCTATACCTCTTGAAAGGAAGAGTAATTTTAGGCAACAAACCAAGCAAATACCACCTTCTAGAGCTCAAACCAAGCCCAAGAAGACCTCAGCTCAGAGATTAAGAGATTTGCTTAAGGGTGTATAGGCAAGAGTGTGGGAATTGTAGACAAAAGTGTAGGAAATTTGTAGAGAGAGAGAATTATAGAGAGAGGAAATTTTTGAGTCTAAAATTTTCTAACCTCTAAACATGAGAGAGGGGGTCCCTATATATAGAAAACATGAATTCTATACAAGGAGATCCAGCCCTTCATGTATGGACAGATGCAAGCATCTATGCAAAGAGCTGGCACAGCTGGCATAAAATATCTGCAGAAAACACTAGTGGCCGGTCAGCCATCAGTGATGTCCAACAAGGCATCATTGATAGCCGGCAAGGCACATCAATAGTCGGCAGACAAGAAGTGATGGCCGGCAACCTCCAAGGATGGCCGACAGGCCACCAGAGATTACAGGAAGGAAAGATCAAGGCATGGTCCAAAAATGAGACAAAATGGATGCAGGGTTTGAAAGGCTCAAAGTTGTGGCATTCCATTGAAGACTTCGAGTGCTTGGCGAGCAAACAGACTCATCATCGGATGTACTTGCAAGAACATCCAAGTCTTGAAGGGCCATCAAAAATGGGTTGTCTACAGTTGCCCCTCTTTGACAGAACTCAGAGTCATGAAATGACGTGAGTGAATGTCAAAGCCCTGAGACGACCCATTTTGACAAGGCCGTAAGACTTGGACAAACAATCAAAACATAAATAAATGGTTGCACCCACAAGTTGCCTACGTATCCCTTTACAAGGAATCAAACCGGTGTAGCTCTAGGGCAAAATGCAAATGATATGCAAGATGCAAGAACATAACTTATGATCATGCAATGAGGCTGTGCAATGAAACATTTAAATCCAAATGCTAAACAAACTAAAACATTGCATAACAATTCGAGACATGAAAAGAAAACTACACGCCATGTGCGAGAAACATGAACCCAAACTACATTTCATGCAGAAAGTACGTAAGAAAATTAAGGCTTAACTACTCGACGCGAAGCAAAGGCTTAGGGCGACGTAACTAGTGGGCACACCCGAGGTCTCAACCGAGATCCTAACGCGTTGCACACAGAAGGAGAAAAAGGATGGTATAAACATCGAGCGCACCTAGATGTTTTTAACCGATGCAAACAATCTTAACGCGTCTCACGCTAGAGGAGAATATGTGGTGTGAACACCGGGACGCACCCGAATGTTTTTTAATCGAAGGGGCAGTGTGAACACCGGGACGCACTTGAATGTTTTTAACTAAAGGGGTGGTGTGAACACCGGAACGCACCCGAATGTTTTTAACCGAGAGGGGGTTAGTGTGAACACCAAGACGCACCCGAATGTTTTTAATCGAAGGGGGATGGTGTGAACACCGGGACGCACCTGAATATTTTTAACCGAAGGGGTGGTGTGAACACCGGGACACACCCAAATGTTTTTAACCGAAGGGGGGTGGTGTGAACATCGGGACGCACTCGAATGTTTTTAACCAAAGGGGTGGTGTGAACATCAGGACACACCCGAATGTTTTTAACCGAAAGGGGGGTCCTCACGCATCTCACGCGAGAGGAGGAAGGGCTAAAAGGATGCGATTCAAAAGGCACGAATGATTTAACTTGGAACTTCTCTGAATGAACTGTACATACAATATCGTGCATGTGTAAGAAAGAGACTTAATAAGTGTGATACAGTATGAATGCATGTTCTATGCAATACAAACAATTGAGATACAATGTTAATGGCATGTTCTATGCGAAAAACAAAAGCATAAGCATATTCTATGCATAATTCATAACAGGAGCATATTCTATGCGTAAAAGCGGATGCAGATTCCATGCATGATTCAAGAGCGAACGCAAGACATACAGGCAACTCCCATGAGATGCACATCTTATAACAACACATGTGAAATGCATATTCTATGCCACAAAGTGAAGTGCATGTTCCATACAACAACAAATAAGAAATGCATGTTCTATGCAAGATACCAAAGCATGATATAACGAAAAAAAATTCAATAGCAACTTCCGATTCACTTTTCAGAAGAATTACAATGTATTTAAAGGATACACCTCGTTCATGTTGACAAGTGACGAACATTGCGCACCAAAAACACATTTTTGAGCTTCTATAGAGACATTTTGAACTCAACAGTGAACTACACCTTCAACTCTTGAAAACCAAAGATACAAAACATCATCAAGAACCCAAAGGAAGATGCCAGCCACCTGCCAACCACAAGGGAAGGCCGCCAGCCAGGTGCCGGCCATTGGTGAACCTTGCCGGCCATCGATGAGTTTTGCCGACCATCGATGGCAAATTGAGGGCAAACTTGACTTTCGATTTGGGTCTTTAAAAATGAGCCACTAGGGCTCATTTCCTCACACCCTCAAGTCCGAAATCTTCCTCCCTCTCCTTCTTCCTCTCCCTCTAGACACTGATTCTCTCTAGATTTGCTCTTTCCTCTCATTTTTTAACTCCCCACGCAAAGTTGATTCATTAAAATCTCTTTATTTCCTTCACTTTGAACCGATTGAAACTTGATTTCAGTGCTTCCTCCCTCACTTCCACCATTCTAGGCTCATTCCCCTCGAGTTTCTCTCGAGTTTTGTGTACTTTTATCGGCTTTGACTTTTTCCTCCATTTTCTCTCTCAGTGGGTTTGACTTTTTCCAAGTTTAACCTTTTTCTTCATTTTTCTTCACTTTTCACCCATCTCGCACCTATTTTCAAATGGCGAACGAGATTCCTCATGACGGAGCTCCTCCCGAGATTCCCCCAGCTGTTCTACCTATGCCGGAGGTAGAGGAGCTAACAGCTGACCTTGAGGCTGACCTAGAGGCGGAGTTCGAGCATGAGGCTGAGCCAAGGCCGCTACCACTAAGGGTACAACCTTTCGATCCAGCGAGATATCACTCATAGACACATATACTGCCCACTTCTGGAGGCATCAGACGCTTTACCATGTTCGCCCGCGGTACACCGAAGGACCTTTTGCTGAGGGAGCCAGATTCTCACTTGTCGACCATTGCCGTTGAGGTATGAACTATGTTTTTCATGTATTTTACCTTTCATTATTTGCAATTCCTGCACTGCCGTGTATCGGATTCACCTGACTACATTTCATACACTGCCTTGTATCTGACTGCATTTCATGCACTGCCTTATATCTGACTGCATTTGTCTTTTACCATAGGGCGAGTCTCGCGCCTTTAGAGGCCACAATGCTGTGACCGCTCGAGACTGGTATGACAAGCTCCCAGCTGAAGTCTACAACATCATTGACGAGGCGGGCTTCGGCCTCTTCTACTCTGGCTTGACTCGGGTCACCGTGAGCCATCCCCTCCTAGGAGTGCTGGTGGAGAGGTGGTGGGATACCCCCAACTCTTTCCACTTTTCCACCGTAGGGGAAATGACGATGACTCCTTACGACTTTGCCATGATCACTGACTTAGATGTAGGGGGCGATCCGATCCCTTTTGATATAGATATGGAGGAGTGAGAGGCAACTTGGTTCGAGCTGCTGGGGGCATACCCACCTATATACTGGACGGGGATGGTCAGATACACTTGGTTCGCTAAGCGATATAGAAGGACCGAGCCCGAGACAATAAAGGAGATCGAGCAGTACGCCAGGGGCTTCCTGACATTTTTCTTCGGTACCACCTTGTTTTCGAATAGGTGGAATACTGTAGGCCTACATTTGCTGAATGCCTTGGTGACCCTTCCTCGGGTTCGTTTGTACGACTGGGGCACAGTTAGCCTCACCACGCTGTACGGATATATGAGCTCTACCTCTCGTCTGCGGAAAGACTTGATTGGAGGCTACTGGCGAGCCTAAGAGGTATATATCTTAGTTCTCTCTTTGTACTTTATATTTTCTTTACAGTTTCTGCTTTGTATCTACTTCAACACATGCTTTCTGCTTCACATTTCTGTATCTGCTTAGACACTATATGCTTTCTACTTCGCATTTTCTATATCTGCTCAAACACTATTCATACACTGTGCTTTCTGTTTTGCGCTTTCTGCATCTGCTCAAACAAAACTGTACTGATCACATACCATTGCATTTTCTCCACAACTATGGGTATACGCATACTTTTCGACTCTCGCGCTGGAGCCTGTAGAGGAGCTTCTATTGATAGTCCCCTATTCATAGATATACGATAGTCAGCTTCGTTGTAGGATCCGTGAGCCTTTCACATTCTTCAGGCAGTACTTCGACACAGTAGCTGCTCATGAGGTAATCCGAAACATAGTCATTTTTGTTTTGAAACTGTTCGTTTAACAACTGATAGCAACTAAATAATCTGTATACCTTCTTTTTGCAGATTATGTAACAGCCGTAGGCCTTGATGCCAGGGAGTCTGGGAGTAGTTTGTAGGCGCCTGGGCCGTCTCCTGCTACCGCATTCTGCTTGAGGACCCAGTCTGCTGAGCTTGGTTCTTGGGTGAGCCTTCGTGTACCAGATTATGGGCCTACCCGACCTCGATCGTCCCGATGGCTCCACCAGAGTCCATGCGGTCCACAGAGAGCCTATCTGTTGAGGAGGTCATCCAGTTCATGGTGGGCCTTGACACTGACTTCTTCCGAGCAGAGGGTAACTATGCAGCTTTCATCCAAACACACTTGATGCCGCCCTTGACTGGTGTTCGTGGAGCTGAAGAGGCGAGAGCTCCTGCCGCTAGAGCGAAGCGCAGAGTAACCCAGGCGAGCAGGGTCCGTGGCAGAGGGGTTTCCCAAGTGGGGCAGAGGGCTAATTGGCCAGAGTTTCCCACCACGCTGACTTGCTGGCGACACACCGGGGATGCCTACTAGGTCCCAATTGAGCCCGCAGCGACTGGTCATGAGCTTGTCGAGATCCGAGGCCTAACTCCGATATGAAGCACACTTTAGCACTTGCACTCCATGTTTCATTTCAGATATATTCACTTGTAGATACTAATCATTCAAATACATTTGCAGGCATCGATCGAGTATACAGGAGGCACCCTCGAGCTGATAGCCTCGCTGATAGGGATGGTACAGAGGAGAGAGGCGCTGCTCAACCTCTACGGTATTCAGGTAATTCTTCAATTTTACATTCTAGGCATCAAATTTCCACTGACACACTGACACTGACATTTCAACTGAAAACCTCCCAAACTGTACTGATACATTGCATCGATAGACCGCGTCTAACACACTGTATTCACACATTGTGTCTAACTTCTACACATACTTGTTCTGTATACTGTGCTTGCATTTGATACACATGCTATAGCTGATACACAACAATTGTCTTTTTTAGGTTCCATCCATACCGATGTGTAGCACTCGACTTTCTCCGTACGCCCCCCTTTCGAAGAGGGCGCGAATTTGGTGTTACTACAGTTCGGACTCCTGTCACGGTTCTGAATCTAATCTCACAAAGTGCAATGCGAGACTGATAAACGTCAAAGAGTCCAAATCCGACAATTGGTTTTGAAAAATCGATTTTGAATGAAAAAGTGCCAAACATGGACTTCTTTACCAGATTATAGAGTCGCCACCTAAATATTTTGTTTTGGGAAATTTAGGAAACCCTGACTCGTGCCAAAGGCCATGTGTCCGTCATCACCAAAGTTGTCTTGGCTCAGGAACTTGGGTACGAGAGGGGAAGGTCATGCAATGAGCACCCCCGCTCGCCCGATCAAAGGATCGGCCTCTACTAAGTATGATATGTTGTTGTAGACACCCCATTTTTGACCGCCCTTAAGACTTGGGCACTACTAATGGTTTACTTGGTGATGAAGGTGCGCAGGGCAAAAGTTCAGTTTTTTCGTCAAGGAGAGAGTCAAATCTCAACTTCATACCCCTTTTGGACCAAAACAATCTTGATCAAAAGATTTTAGACCTTGAAACTCTCTCTTTCAAAATGTTTTGAAAATAAAGTTCCTACGATGTTCCGACGCTCGCATTTCGTTAAATGTTGCGCTTTTTGGTAAACCGAGCAAGGACAAAGTAGAAATGAATGAAAGAGAGATGAAATCTTTGAAAAATATTTCAAAATTCTTTGTTTAGGGCTTTGGAGTTGAAGAAAAGAGGAAAGGAGAGAAGAAAACTAGTTTGGGAAAAGTTTGGCATGAATTCGGGTAGGACCAAAACTGCGCGACTTTACCAAAACAGGCATAACTTTTTTCACAGTTGGAATTTTGATGCAAGGCTGGTGCCATTGGAAAGCTAACTTCCGGGGATTTAATTGGGACACAAGACTAACCTGAAAAGGAGCTCAGATGAAGGAGTTATGGCTATTTGAAGTTGGACCTCAAAAGCAGAATTTTCCTACCGACCAGAAAAACTAGCTGGCCGACCAGAAAAGGTGGCTGGCCGACCACTTCCTCTTGAAAAAGTGGTCGGCCGACCCGAAAAAGTGGTCGGCCGACCCGAAAAAGTGGTCTACAGGTCCCAAACTCAGATATTTATCTTCCAGCTGTCTTCCACAACCTCCAGTTGTCCCATAGACAGATATTTTCGAGCCAACTCTCATTTTTGCTATATATGAGGCTATATCTCTCATTTTCAAGGGAGAATCTTCTTGGAGAAGCTCGGGAGCTTCTCACTCTAAAAAGTCTCTCTCTCTCTCTACAACTTCTAGGGCTGAATCTCTGCCCCTCTCTCTATATACTCCACTCCCTTGCCCATTTTGTGCATAGAAGTGCTTGAAAGTGAAGAAACGCTTCTAGTTTGCCTAGGCATCCTTCATCAAAGTTAACCACCATTGGGCTGAGGTTCTTTGAGGATCATTTTGAGATTCAAAAGCTGGTCTTGGCTCAGATTTTGGGCTGGTTTTGCAGTGCTTCAAGGGTAACACACTTTTTCCCTCTTTTAAGCTTTATTTTGATCCATCTCTTAGCCTTATTTGCAAGCATTTTTGGGCTTAGTCATAAACTGAAAAAAGTCTTGTTTTAGCTTCTAAACATGTTTGTTTAGACTATTTTTCTGTTGGGGGTCATCTACCCCCTTGCATGCTTCATTTCCTCTTGTTTTAGGCCATGCATTAGGGCCTTTATTGTGAGCTTTGTTGGCCCTTTTGACCACTGAAATCCAGCGGATTTTCAGTGGTTATTATGTGTTTTTGAGCATCAAAATCAGAGAGGGGTGACCCTCTCAACCCTTGTTTTGTTTACTAGCTTTCTTGGCCTTTCAAAGGAGCCCCTATTTGCATGTTTTCAAGCCATGTTTCAGGCCACTTTTTGTGAGTTTTGTGACCTGCATAGGCTCTGTCCAAAGCCCTTTTTGCCATGTTGAATGTCTATTATGCATGTGTAGAGTAATCCTCTTCAAGACCTTTCAAAGGGGCCTTTACTTGCAGGCTTCCTAGGCTCATTTCAGGCCCTTTTCAGTGAGTTTTAGGGCCATCATAACCTCTGTCCAGAGGTGGTTTTGCCATTTTGTATGTCCATCATGCATGTGTTGAATAACCCTCTTATTGGCCTTTCAAAGGAACATATCATTCTTGCATGCATTGGCCATGTTTCCATGGGTTTTTGGGCATTATTTGGCATGTCATACTTCTGTTTTTGGCTGGTTTGGTGAGCTCTCATGTGCTTCATATAGTTGTAGTGCAAATCATGGTTCACTAGCTTGTATTGCATGATCTTTTGGCCCTTAATTCTAGCACTTTTTGGCCATGCCTTAAACTGATTTTGTGCATATTTTGGACTGCCCTAGCTCTGTTTTTGGGTCTCATGGTCGAATGATATTTGTTTTGCATGCTTGTAGTTCAATACACTTGCCTAGCTTTGAGATTTGAGGTCTATTGCATGCATATACTGAGGTGTTTTCATGCTTTGGGGTTATTTTGCATCATATTTCAGAGCCTATGTGAATGCCATATCCTCATATTTTCTCCTCTTTAAGTGTGCTTGAGAGTTGTGCATGAATGCCTTGTTTTCGGACCATTGAATGGGCTTCATTTCCATGCACTTTGAACCATCATTTTGGGCCATTTTCCCACTGTTTCAGACCTTTCTAGGGTCTGTTTGGGGTTGGTTTTGCCATTCGTGCATTGCTTTGTGTACCTCTAGTGTAACGCACTTCACTAGTTTCGGTATTCGGGCCATCTAGCATGCATCGGGTAACATATTTGCATAATTCGGGACCATTGTACATCATGTTTCAGAGCTGGAAAATGTATGCTTGTATGCCATATTTCATCCTTTGCCATGCTTAGTTAGAGTTGCATGTTGTGCCTTAGGATCGGTCTATTGCATTCGTGCATGCTTGCATGTATTTCGGTTGTCTCATTTTCATCATATGGCCAATGATGTGAGTGTGGCTGAGGTCCACTCATATTGGTGTAAGTCCATCTTGCATTGTGTATGCCATTTTAGTCCATAGCATTCCGTATGCTAGGTTGCATGTTAGTGCATTGTACATGCCATGTTGTGTCACGTGCATTGTGTATGCCATTTTAGTCCATAGCATTGCGTATGCTAGGTTGCATGTTAGTCGCATTGTGTGTGCCATCTCATTGCATTGTGTTTGGGATAGGAGTTAGCCCAAATACGGGAAACGAGGGACGTTTCATACCCGAAGTGACGGAACGTGCCTCAATTCCCGGTCGCCAACACTCCGAATTACCCATGATGGAGTCTAGGCCTTGTTGTGTTGTCATGTGCATTCATTTCACATCGAGTCGTGCAATTCGACTCCTCGGACATCATGCATCGAGATGCGTGATTGGTGGCACGAAGATCGAGGTGTGCATACATATGTGAAAATACTTTGCCATGCCCTTTCTTGCTCTCTGTTGCAGCAAACCAGAAATCAGCAGCCTTCTAGAGCTTTGCACAGCATTCCGGGATTAATTGCAAACAGAGGCAAATTGGGGCATCGCGAGGAATTTTCCGACGAGGTGACTTGAGCATGCATGTATCTTTCATCATTCGGAGCAGAGCTGGGGCGGTCCATAGACTTGCACGCTAATTTATTTGCTTTCCTAGTTAATTTGTTAATTAATTAGGGTTTTGTAATATTTAATTATTTATTCGGACTGTATTATTTATTCGGACCCTCCGAGCGAGGGCACAATTGTAATAAGTGTGCGTGTGTGTGATGTATGTCTTCCAACCCCATGTCTTTCTCCCTTTTATTTACCAGCTTATGATGGTTAGTTTAGGGCAAGTTTCAATTAGCATACTTATGCTCGTATGTTTGCATCCATTCATCTGTCTTGCATGCACCGGGCTCGGCGCATCATACTAACTGCATCGTATTTCAATTCCAAGTTAAATACGTGTTAGCTGTAGCATCTCATATGCCATTCTTAGGATAGCCGAGCCTATTTCTAGTTGCATTTTGCATGTGTTGCATTAGCCATCTTAACATGAACTAGGATCATGCATTGATTACTAACTAGTTTCTGTTTTGGCTCGAAGTACTAGGTAAGCTTTTATGCTTTAGCATCCTTGCATATGTGTGAGTGACTGCCATGATAACATGTTTGCCATGAGGCTATTTGCTTATGTGATATAACTACTTGAATGCCTGTGGGTGAAGGTTGGGTTATTTGGATTGGAACAATTCATCGATTGCGAGTTTTAAGCCCACTTGAGAGTGGCAAATCACCCTGTCTCTTAAGCCCACCTGAGGGTGGCAAAACCTGCATTTTAGCCTACTTGCGAGTAGCAAACCGTTTTCAAAATGAACATTAGATGTTTTGTTCCAATTCAGGGGACCTAGTCTATACTTGTATGCTGTGCGCATCACGTAGTAAATCTAGGCTAATAATCAAAATAAGAGCACATAATGTTTTCAAAACTCGATATCATGGTTAGTAGAGGCCGATCTTTGATCGGGCGAGCGGGGGTGCTCACGAAGTGACCTTCCCCAATCATACCTAAGTTCCCGAGCCGAGGCAACTTTAGTGATGACGGACACGTGGCCTTAGGCAAACGAGTCAGGGTTTCCTAAATTTCCCAAAATAAAATATTTAGGTGGCGACTCTGTATCTGGCAAAGCAGTCCATGTTTGGCACTTCTTTCTAAAAATCCGTTTTTCAAAAACGATTTGCCGGATTTAGACTCTTTGATGATTCATCGGTCTTGCATTGCACTCTACGAGATTAGATACAGGACCGTGACATGGAGTCCTGAACTGTAGTGAGCCCAAATGAACAAAACGGGATCTCCTCCCGGGACGTTCGGGGACGTCTACAGTTGTTTGATAAACACATGTGTTCTTATTCGATTTATTAGCTAACTTACTATGTGATGCGCACAGCATACAAGTATAGACTCAATCACGAGAATTGGAACAAAACAACTCATGTTTGTTTTCGAAAATGGTTTGAAAGTGCTACTCACAAGTAGGCTAAAACGCGGATTTGCCACCCTCAAGTGGGCTTGAAAATATGATTTTGCCACTTCGAAAAGTGGGCTTAAAACTCGCATTTGATGAATTGTCCCAATTCAGGCAATCAAACCTTCACCCATAGGCATTCAAGCAGTTAATCACATAAGCACATAGCTTCATGGCAAGCATGCTATCATGGCAACACTTACACTCATGCAAGGATGCTAAAGCGTAAACACTTACAATGTACTCCGAGCCAAAACAGAAAACTAGTTAGAAATCAATGCATGATCCTAACTATGCTAGCAATGCCTAATGCAACACATGCAATAATGCAACTAAATAGGCTCGGCTATCTAAGATGGCATATGAATGCAACACTTGACAACATGCTTTGAAACACGTATTCAAGTAAGTATATTAAAATACAATGCAGTTTGAATGATGCACCGAGTCCGGTGCATGCAATACAAATGAATGATGCACTCATGCAAGCATGAGGATGCTAATCGAAATATGCCCTAAACTAACCATCAAAAGCTGATAAGTAAAAGGGAGAAATAAGTGGGGTTGGAAGACATGCACACACATACGCACACTTATTACAATATTACGCCTTCGCGAAGGAGGGTCCGAATAAATAAGCTAAGCTAAGCTACTTACTATAAATCAACTAATTAACTATTCTAGCTAATTAATTATTACAAAACCGAATTGAATAACTAGCTACACTAAGCTAATTAATTACGAACCGAATTAATTAATTACACACTTAACTAATTAATTACAAAATAATTAAGCTACTGAACTAAGTAGCTAAACAATTCAGATGAATGGCCTCGGGAAGCGAGGGAGATATGCATGCTCGGTTGGCTTTGCCCGAAAATCCACTACTTTGCCTCTAAATGCCTCTGTTTGCACATCTTTGAACCTCTGAAAATTGTGCCAACCTCTAGATTGCTTCTGTTTGATCTCTAGAACACACTAATGGCCGATCGGCCAGGGTTGGTGATCATCGGCCAAGAATGGTGGCCGGTCGGTAGATTTGATGGCCGGTCGGCTAGTACTTGTGGCCAGTCGGCCATTGATTCCCTGTATTTCCTCTTTCTGCTGCAACAGAGAGCAAACAGAGGCATGTCAATGTATTTGCAAGGAAATGTGTGTACTGCCACCTTCCTTATCATGTCTCAAGCTCAAAGGAGTGTGACACTTGGCTCTCAAGCTACCAACCAAGCATTTTCGATGCATGGTAGCCAAAGTACCAAGCTTGTACAAGCTTAGTAAATGCGCACATAAGACTCGAAAGGCCTCCACCCTCTCATGCACAATCAAGGGGGACGGTGACTAAGAAATGTGACACGTTTCATCACTTTGAGTATGAAACGTCTCTCATTTTTTGTGTTTGGATTAACGTCCGACCCAAACACAAGCAATGCAAATAACATGTAAACACTTCATGTATAACATGCTAAGGGCCAAATACAATGAAACTAGTGAAGGACACAACACTAGAGACATGCAATACAATGCTCAAATGATTAAACCAGCTCTGAACAGAGCTCAATCATGCCAAAACAATGGCCTAAATACGCTGGAATTGAAGCCCAAAAGCTTAGACAAATATGCTCACACGTTGACTCACAAATAAGACATAATGCACAACTCACAAAAGCTATGAAAGAGTGGAATATGTGAGAATATGACGATGCTATATACACTGAAATCATGTGAGAAATGAGGCTAAGGCATGCAAACAACTCAAGCAAAGCATGTTAGGGACTTTGAAACTCATAACTAGTGAAGCTACCTTCACTATGGCAATACAAAGCAAGGCTTAAGAGACCAAAACCACTCAAAATAGTCCTCAAGCATGCTAAATCAGAGCCAAAAGCATGCTGAAATCAAGCTAACTCATGGTAGAATGATAGGCTAAATCATCACATATGCTAGGCTAGTAAGCAAGATTACACAACAAGTGAAAGAAGCATGCGAGAGGTGACCAAACCAGCCAAAAATAGAGTTATAACATGGCAAATCAGTGGCAAAAACATGCTTAAACCAAGCTTCAAAGAGTAGAAAAGCATGCTCACTTTGTAGGCCATCAACACATGTAAACAAGAGATGAAGATGGGGGACCACCCCCTCTTATTTTGGACCTCAAAACCACTTTTCCACCACTGAAATTTCTCTGGAATTCATTGGTTTTAAGGCCAAGAAAAGATTGTTTTAAAGGCTTTAAAAGATGGCAAAGAACTTAGCAAATAAGCAATGAAAGAGGGTGGACCACCCCTAAGTCCAACAAGGACTCAAACCAACATTTTTAACACTTAAAAATAGAGGTTTTTGTAGTTGACAACTAGTCCAAAACAGCATGCAAAGGTGGCCTAAACTAGTATACAAAAACAAGCTTAAAAGGGGAAGAAGCTTATCCTTGAAGAACAGCAGCAAGATAGCAACTTCTGAGCCAAAAACCAACCTTCAACAGCCCAAATAAGACCCTCAAGTACCTCAGCAACAAGGTAATGGTGTTTGACTAGGTGTTCTAGTGCAAATATGTGAAGAAAATACACTTTCAAGCACAATATATATATATATATATATATAGAGAGAGAGAGAAAATTCTAGAGAGAGAGTAAGATTTTGCTCTTTCAAAATTCTGACTCCCTCTAAAAGGGGAGGGACCTCCCCTTATATAGAAAATGCAAGTCAAAGCTTCCTTGACAAGTTAGAAGCTTGTTTCCATCCATCCATACACGTGTACGGAGGATGGCTTTAGTGTTCAACAACTGGCACAGCTGGCACATAAAATATCTGAAAAAGTAGAAAAATGGCCGCCGGCCACCATTAGTGGTCGACCGGCCATCAGTGTAGCTGATTGGCCACCACTAGTGGCCGATGGACACAATCTATAGCCGATGGGTTCTAGGGCTGGCCGAGAGGCCACCTTCTTCCCCTAGAAGCAAAGCTACAAGCCCTTGGTCTACAACCAAGCACAAAACAGACAAGTTGAGAGGCTCCAAGGCAAGGCGCACAGCCGAAACCTTCAAGAACTCAAAACGAACACGAACATGGATGATCATCGAGTGTTCAAACGATGATGTCCAAGTCTTGAGGACGGTCAAAAATGGGGTGTCTACACGATAGCACCAGCGGCGGCTGTAGTGCCCACACCGGGTAGTACCTCCTCCAACAGCAGGGAGGAGAGAGAGAGAGAGACAAGTTTTGGCACGTGGCTGAGGCAGAGCTAGGGGCACCCAAGCTGAGAGCGGCCCTTCAAAGCCCATTCTGAGTGATGATGATGCTGAGACGAGCGACTTTGAGGAGGCAGCGAGTTAGCATTCAGAGTCATTTGAGAGTGGAGGTGACGATGCCGACTCGGGTTCCGAGAGTGGAGGCAATGCCGAGGCGAGCTCTGAGGTAGAGAGCGATGATGACACCGGCTCGAGTTCCGGTTCCGGTCCAGGTTCAGATAGCGGCGCTAACGAAGATAGTGCCCCAAAGTCTTATCCTCCAAAGAAGAGGACAACGAGGGCTTCTTGAGCCTGAGGCAACCAGCGCTGATTTTTTTATTTTTGCTTAGTTTCTTTTTGTTTATAGTTTTAGCACATTTGTATAGCTTCAGAGATGCTTTATTTGCTTTAAAAACTTATACTGCACTTTTGTAAAAACAACCATGATCGGAATGAAAACCATTTTTTTTTTAATGAAAAAGTGTTGTATTTTGCATCATGAGCACCACTTAGCATGGACATAAGATTGAATTTGATACTGAAAACTGAACACTTGTATTGGCACAACATTCTTAATCGGGTAATGAACTGACCAACAGCTGAAATAAAAAGCAATATACAACTCGATAAACAACACAACAACAACTCGACAAACAAAACGACGACAACTCGATAAACAGAATAACATACAACTCGATAAGCACAACAACAAATGAAATACAAAATAACAAACTAGTTAAAGCTTAAAGGACTGAGAATAAGACCTTAAAACAGACTAAAAGCAGAACAAAACATATGCTTTCAGCATTGTTCAACACAAAAAGGGACAACAGGTCAAAGTGAGAGACTGCCGGCCATAAACAAAGGTCGTCGGCCACATGCCAGCCATGAGGGGTGGCTTACTGGCCATCAATGCCTCTTGTCGGCCACCAATGAGCCTTGTTGGCCATTGATGTACAGGACCTCCAGATTGTTGACACTTGGCTTCCACTCACTACCTTATCTTGTAAAAACGGTTGAGCTTCGTAGTTTCTTCATTTCAGCTGCAAATTCTTCACAAATGGAACCATTTTTTGCCCAAAAGCTCTCAAATTAGATTGTAACTTTAGATGGCTCGGAAAAGGTGAATTTCTGGGGTTTTAGCATAAATGCACTTTTCCCACTGTGTCGTTCTCCGCTTTGTTTTCCGTTCCTTCACGTCGCTGGTAGATGTTGAAACCGGATTACATATGTCTTTAGCTCTGGGGGACAAAAGATATGCTCGACAATTAAAGAATTTAAAGTGCTAATGGAATCCCGATGTGATAAGGAAATAATACCTTAACCCTGCTTTGGCCATATCTAAGCTTTGGGACGGATGTGTGGGCTTACTCTACATGAGGCTCGATCCTTGGTCCACAACGAAGAGCTAGATATTCCCAGCCTGATTCATTGATTTTCTGAGGTCGGCGACTGAGGTAATCTTCTTTGGCGGGGTTTTTGGCAACACGCCCTTTGTTTATACATGTTGGCTCATTTCTTTCTTGCCCATAGTTTTGGCGGGTCTACCATTTGATTGGTTGAAATAGCCTAAGGTTTGAAAGAGGGCAAGAGTTGCATTGGTTTGGTGTTGGTCGAGACTTTGATGGGCTTAGATGCCTTCCATCGACGAGAGACTACCAAATTCGCGGGAAGTCCACTACTTCTTTAGGTAATGTTTCCCTCCCTTTCTAATATGTGTTTCTCACATCACTCGACATTCATGCTCTATTTTTCTCTCAAAGCCCTCTTCTCACTTTTCTCTTAACGTACATCTCTCTATTCTTTAATCTCTCTTTTCTTTCATCCCTTCCCAGATATGGCTAATGGACAAGCTGAAGGTGGTGGACTCTTGCCCTGCATACTCAGCTCGAGCGTACTTTTTCCGCTAACAGCTAGTGGATTTCCCGAATGAAGGATGGTGGTGTCATTGGATGTGCAACAGGTATGCTGCTGACATTGCTTGGCGTTGCCCCTGGCTTAATTTGACCGAAATGAGCTACAGCATGACTCAACAACCTGGCATTAAGCTGATTGGCCTGACACATTGTGTATCCTACTTTTCGTTTCGGTTCAGACGTCAGTTTGGACATGATCAGACTTGCTCAGAGGAGGGGGTAGAGTACCCGATTTCATTCTGCATCTGAGGTTTATATTTGGCTAGATACCTCACTGCTTGGAGGACAAGAGAACTTCTGGCCCCTGCCCCTAGTTTCAACTGGGCCCTTTCTGGCGAGTCCCTGACTTGGCTCGAAAATGAGGCACAATTCAGGCCCACTTTAGCATTAGAGGCTTCCACAAGCACAAGGGGGGGACGCAGGAATACCTAACTCATCTATGCCCCTAGTTTATTGCTTTGACCTTTATATTTCAAGTTTTATGAATGTAATAAAAGCAACTTTGATTTGTATCGAAAGTCGAAGAACTTTGTATTGAAATCAATGAAATTGAAGTTGTGAGTACTAAAAATTTTCCTTTTGATCCAAAAATGATCCAAGTTGTAAAAGGTAAAATTTGAACAAAAATCAACTTTTATTAAAACTTTTCAAAATCATTTTTGATAAGGATCACTACTTGACACACACGGAATCAGCCCTCGAGATGTATAACCCCGAATCAAAAGATCACAAATTGCCCCTTGTTTGAATAACACTGCTCAGCACTGTAACCAGTTTTCAGAATAAGGATCACAACCGAACATTCAGATAAAGAATAGACAAAGATGACCTAATCAACACATGGATAGGACAGTTGAGTTAGAGGTGTTTACGGCCAAACTTCAGGATGAAATTGCCTACGTATCCCGAAGATAAGAATCAAGCCTTACGTAGTTCGGTTTGGGTGCACTCGAGTATTAATGCTTTCCTTTTGTGCTCTAACTTTTGCCAAGGCCGCCCTTTAGGGTTTTCAACCTTGCGAGCTCAGTTTTTCTTTATTTCCAATTTTTTGTGCTCTAACTTTTGCCTAGGTCGCCCTTCCGGGTTTTCGGCCTAGTGAGCCTCTCAGGGATAGTATTTCTTCAACTTATCCATGTTGATCGGTTGGGAAAATTCTAGGCCATCCAAATCCATGAGAATAACAGCTCCACCCGACCAGATAGCTTTGATGATGCAAGAACCAATCCAATTGGGTCTGAACTTGCCCTTGGGGTCATGAATGGGAGCTCGGTTGTCTTTCAGCACCAAATCCCCTTCTCTGAGATTCCGGGACTTAACTTTCTTGTTGAAAGCCCTGGCAATCCTGCAGTTATAACCCTAAACATGGTACAGTGCTTTCAGCCTTCTCTCATCAAACAACATGAGTTCTTCAAACTTGCTCTGTTGCCAGTCCGCCTCTGCTATCTGACACTCAACCATAACTCGCAGTGACGGAACTTCTATTTCGATTGGCAGAACAGGTTCCATCCCATAAACAAGAGAGTAAGGAGTTGCCCTTGTAGATGTCCGGATTGAAGTTCTATAACTCCAAAGTGCGAATGCCAATTGTCTGGCCAGTCCCTATAGGTCTCAACCATCTTCTGTAGAATATGCTTGATGTTCTTGTTGGCGGCTTCAACAGCTCCATTGGTTTGCGGCCGGTATGTAGATGACTTATGAAAAGTCACGTTGTATTTCTCTAACAAGTCTATCACTTCTTTCTTGAAGTGGGAGCCATTATTTGAAATGATCTCGTTTGGGACTCCATATCAGCAAATGATGTTGTTTCGGATGAACTTAGCCGCATGCGCTGCTTTCAACACTACATAAGACTGAGCTTCCACCCACTTTGTAAAGTAATCAATTGCTACTAGAATGTATTCATGCCCATTCGACCCTTTCAGTTTGACTGGACCGATGACGTCGATTCCCCAGACTGAGAAGGGCCATGGTGAAGTTATGTTGTACAGCTTTGACGGCAAGATATTCATGCGATTGGCATGAATTTGGCATTTGCGGCATCGCCAAACAAAACCAATATAATCTTTCTCCATAGTAGACCAGCAGTAACCTTGTCTGAGAATCTTCCGGGCTAGCATTACTCAATTCGTGTGTGCTTCGCACTCCTCTCCATGGATGGCCTCCATTAGGCGCTTTGATTCCTCTACTTCAACGCACAACTTATGCATTTCCAAATGACCTCTCTTGTATAGTTTACCTCCACAGATGATAAATTGAACATCCATCCACCGTATTTCTCTTTTATCTTTGGCATTTGCCCCTGGTGGATAAACCTCCTTTTCCAAGAAGTTCCAGACATCATAGAACCAAGGGTTTTGATCTTGCACTTTATCTATTGCGGCGATAGTTTCGTAGACCGGCATATATCTCTGCTCAATGATGATCAGACGCATCTGGACTCCAAATGGGATGTCTATCACAGATGATAGAGTTGATAAGGCGTTAGTAAACCTGTTGTTCTCTCTTAGTAGATGCGTGAAGGTCAGCTTCTCAAACCTAGGAATTAGAACGTCTAGGGTTTGGTGATAGATCTTCATCTTTTCTTCTTTGACCTTCCAGTCTCCTTTTGCTTGAGACACAACTAGGTTCGAGTCTCCAATGACGTCCAACCTCTTTGCTCCTAGTTCCAAGGTGGCTTCCAAACCAGCGATACATGCCTCGTATTCTGCCTCGTTATTGGATACCTTAAACCAAAGTTTAAAGGCTAAGGGTATATGGTAATTATCGGGTGCTATCAGCAACACCCCTATCCTATAACCGTATTGGTTAGACACTCCGTCAAAGTACATTGTCCAAATCTCTTCCTCGACTTGCAGAATGGCTTCATCTGGGAACAGGTATTCTATCGCTTCATCCCCTTCCACTGGGTGGTCTGCCAGGAACTCTGCCATAGCTCTCTCATTGACAGACTTGCGAGTGACATACTTTAGATCAAATTCGGAGAGGAGAAGCAACCAACGAGCTAGCCTACTCGTAAGTGTTGGTTTCTCAAAGAGATATTTGATGGGATCTAATCTCGAAACCAGAATTACAAAGTGAGCTAACAAGTAGTGCCTCAACTTCCTGGTAGCCCATACGAAGGCTAAGTAAGCTTTTTCCAGTGGGGTGTAACGGGTTTCATAATCCAGCATTTTCTTGCTTAAATAATATATGGCTTTCTCAACCCTATCCTTAGATTGCTGAGCAAGCATGCATCCCATCGTTGAGTCCGTGACTGATAGATACAAAATCAAGGGCTTCCCCAGCTCTGGCAATGACAACATAGGTGATTTTGAAGGTACTGTTTGATCTACTCGAAAGTGAATTAACATCGATTGTCCTATCGAAACTTCTTTCCTTTTTCCAGAAGACCAAACAGTGGTTCACAAGTCAAGGTTAATTTAGAAATAAAAATTCTTATGAATTGCACTTTACCTAGAAAGCTTCGCCCCTCATTTTCAGTCCTTGGTGGTGGCATTTCTATGATGGCCTTGATTTTGGAAGGATCTACCTCGATGCCCCTCTGTGTGATTAAGAAACCCAGCATTTTCCCTGCTGTTACACCAAAAGTACACTTCTGTGGATTCAACCTCATTCTGTATTCTCTGATCCGTTGAAAGAATTTCTTCAAGGCGGTGTAGTGGCCCTCTCTTTCCTTGGACTTGATAATCATGTTATCCACGTACACCTCGACCTCTTTATGGATGATATCATGTAGAATTGTGGTTGCAGCCCTTTGATAGGTAGCCCCGGCATTTTTCAGCCAAAACGGCATCACCCTGTAGTAGTAGGTTCTCTACGGCGTAGTGAAAACAATTTTCCCTCTATGCTTGGGCGCCATCAGAATCTGGTTATATCGAAAAATCTGTTCATAAAGGAGAACAATGTATGACCTGCGGTGAAGTCTATTAATTCATCGATGTGCGACAGGGGAAAGTTGTCCTTCGGACTGGCTCTGTTCAGATCTCTGAAGTCCACACACACCCGAATTCTGTCATCTTTCTTTGGAATTGGGACGATGTTGGCCAACCAAGTTAGATACTCAGATACTAGCAAGAACCCTGCGTCTATTTGCTTGGTGACCTCCTCCTTAATCTTCAAAGCCCAATCCGGGCGTATTCTCCGCAACTTCTGTTTGATGGGTTGGGCCTCGGGGTCAAGAGGGATCCGATGCTGTACAATCTCAGGATCGATTCTAGGCATGTCTTCGTAAGACCATGCGAAAACATCTTTGAAATCTTTTAATAAAGCGATTAAGCGCTCGCGCTCCTCCGAAGACAAAGTGGACCCGATTTGGACCGGACACGGATCCTTCTCAGTACCCACATTTAAAGCAATGATTTCATCAGCAAGGGGTTTTGCAAACCTCTCATCCTCTCGATTAATCAAAATTTTCAAAACCGGAGGAATTCCTTTCTCATTGTTTTCATCAAAATTTTGAAAATCATGATCAATGCAATAAACAAGCGGCACAAAGAAATACTCAGAATCTGCAGTGGCATTCTCATTCACAAAGACGAGCTCGTCCAGTTCTTTGATTACAACCGACTCAAAGGAAAAAGAAAATGACGACCTAGACAAAACCTTGGCATTCGGGTTATCACCTCTAAGAATATCGGACTCTGACTTAGAAGAACCAGAATCTGATTCCGACTCCACAGACTCTGTGGAATCAGATTCTAGTTCACTACCCGACTCAAAACTACAAGACAGGTAGCCCTTCTCCAGCTGCCAAATGAGAGAGGGTGTATTAGATGCATCCAAAATGCTGCTAGCAGGGTTCACACCCGGTTGGTCCTCGATCATGGAAACGGTCAGGTTATCCCCCAAATTCTCTAAGTTGATAAGAGGATCCGAAAGGAGACATGCTAGTGTGTAGACACCCTATTTTTTTACCGTCCTCAAGACTTGGACCTCAAGACGGGGCATTTGATGATTGTGTTTGTTTGTGTTCATTTTGAGTGCCCGAAGTCCCCGTTGGAGTGCCCCATCTTTGAGCCTTTGGACCTTGTCCTTTATATGCCTTGTTTTGGATCAAAACTTGGTGCTTGGAACTTGTGGTGACCTATTAGCCACCACCAGAGGCTGTCGACATTGGTGTGGCCGATCGGCTACCAGTGGTAGCCGATGGCCACCAGTCTGTTTTTCCAGATATTTTAGATATTTGTTGACAGTTGTGCCAGCTATTAGCACATTGAGCTACATCTCTCTACACGTGTATGGTGGGATGTTTCTAAGCTCAAGGGGTGTTTTTCTATATATAGGGGGGTTCCTCTCCCATTTTTGAGGGTTAGAAAATTCAGAGCAAAAATCTCTCTCTCTCTAGATTTCTCTCTCTCTCTCTCTCTCTCTCTCTCTCTCTCTCTTACAATTTTGTGCTTAAGTGCTTATTTTCTCTACACTTTTGCATACACTACCTTAACCAAAATTGTTAGTCTTTGAGCTGAGGCTACTTGGGGTCTTCTTGGAGCCCTTGAAGGTGGTTTTAACTTGGTTTTGTGCCTAGAATTGTCCTTTGCTTCAAGAGGTAGTTTAACTTGTCTTGTTTACTTTGTTTTGTAAGCTTGTTTTACCATCTTTTCTTACTGTTTTGGGGGTGGTTTTGAACTGAGAAAAGCTCTGTTTTTGTGGATTAAAAGTGGTGGTTTGACCCCTTTTTTAGTTAGGGGGTGGTTCACCCTTCTTGCTTATTAGTTTATAAAGCTTTTGTGCCTTTATTCATCACTTTCAAATCAACTTTTTTGGACCTTTTAACCACTGAATTTCAGAGGTTTTTGAGTGATAAAAAACTTATTTTGAAGTCCAAATTTGGTGGGGTTAGCCTCCCCTCCTTGTGTCTTGTTTGCATGCCTAGTTAGCTTCATATGTTAGCATGTTTTTTTGGCTTAACTTAGCTCAAGTCCAACACGTTTTAGCTTTTGAAATAACCCGTTTTAGCTCTGTTTTGGGCTGGTTGGTTTGTTTGAGTCTTGCTTTGCATAGTTGTAATGTAACCCTATGTATTAGCTTAATGTTTTGGCTTTTTGTGACTTAAGTCCAGCATGTTTTAGACCATATTTAGGGCTATTTTGCCTCTGTTTTTGGTTATTTGTTTCATTTGAGCCTTGCATTGCATGGTTGTAGTGTTAATTCCTTTACTAGATTAGTGTTTTAAGGCTTTCACTATCATTGGCTTGAGTTGGTTGCATGTTTTAGTGCTTTTATCATTTATTTCCAGCACTTAATCAATCTTTGCAATCCCTCTCAATTCTTCACTTATGATTTTCTTTGAAAGTGGTTTCAACTTGTTTGCCTAAGTGTGAAATGGAGGTGATACACCTAATGGTTTAATCCCTTAGGGGGTTCATTACCAATAGTGTAATGCCTCTTTCATGCCCAAAGCAACTTGGGGGTTGAGCCCTCTTTCCATTAGAGGACACTCACTAATGGACAAATGGATTAAAGGATGATTTGGTAATTAAAATGAGTAAAGAAAATTGGCAAGTAAAAGAGGCAATATAAGCATCTCTTTGTGTTGCATTGCATGTGTTCAAATCGGACGTTAATTTGAACACAAGGTAAATGGGACATTTCATACTCAAAAGTGATGAAATGTGCCATTTTCCTAGGTCTCCATTGCTCTTGATCATGCATGATAGGGTGATGGTCATTTTGGTCTCATTTTGCATTTATTGAACTTGAACAATTGGTTTCATAAGCCATCATGCAATGAATTTGCTTGATTGATGGTTTGTGAACCAAAGCTTGTCTCTACTTTGATTTCTCCATGAAAAGGAGAGGCAAAGTGTGCAAACAACCCTTGAGAAATACACTATTTTGCTCTCTGTTACAGCAAGGAGGTTCAAACCAGCATTGGCCGACCAGCCCCCCTGTCGGCCACCAATGAAATTTGCACAATGTATTGATAAGGTGGAGCAGAGATGTTCTGGAAGTGGACAGCTTTGTTGATGTTCATATGTGCAAACCAAGGCTTTCAACAGCAAGACAGTGGCTTTTTGGGTGAAAAATCGAGCATGCATGCATCCCTCGCTTCCTGGGATTAGCTAATTAGTTTAATTAGCAATAGATCAAATATGTGTTGTAATTAATTAGTTGTAACTATTGTAAATAATTAGTTAGTTTAACTGTTATTCAATTTCGTTTTGTAATTAGTTAACTAGAATAGTTAATTAATTTGGTTTGTAATAATTAGTTAACTAGAATAGTTAATTAGTTTCGAGTTTTGTATTAGTTAGCATAGCTAGTTAGCGCTTATTCATTCGAACCCTCCTTTGCAAGGGTGTAATGTTGTAATAAGTGTGCGTTGCGTGTGTGTATGTCTTCCAACCCCATATCTTTCTCCCTTTTATTTAATCGCTTTCGATGGTTAGATTAGGGTCATGTTTTAATTAGCATATCGCATGCATGCATCCATTCATCTTGTATTGCATGCATCGATGCTTGGCGCATTATTCAAACTGCATTGTCATTTCAATACATCTTTGAATACGTGTTTAATCGCATGTTGTTCAAATTGCTCCATATGCCATATTAGTAGCCGAGCCTATTAATTACATATTGCATGTGTTGCATTAGATACTTAACATAGTTAGGATCATGCATCTTTCTAACTAGTTTCTATTTTGGCTTGGAATACTCCGTGAGTTTCTACGCTTTAGCATACTTGCATAAGTGTGAATATTGCCATGATTAGCATGCTTGCCATGATGCTATGTGCTTAAATGCTAAATTGCATGAATGCCTGTGGATGAAGGCTTGTTGTTTGAATTGGAACGATTCAACAAATGTATGTTTTAAGCCCACTTTGTTGAGTGGCAAATCATGTTTTAAACCCACTATGTTTGGTGGCAAATCCGCAAACTTTTAGCCCACTTGAGGTGGCAAATTCAAACCATTTTCCCAAACAAACATGAGTTGAGCTGTTCTAAATTGAGCAAACTAGTCTATATTTACTTGTACACATCACATAGTAAAGCTAGTTTAAAAACCGAAACAAGAGCACATGGTGTTTATAAAAAATCATATCATGATTAGTAGAAGTCGATCTTTGATCGGGCGAGCAGGGGTGCTCAATTCATGACCTTCCCCTCTCGTACCTAAGTTCCCGAGCCGAGGCAACTTTGATGATAACGGACATGTGGCCTTTGGCACGAGTCAGGGTTTCCTAAATTTCCCTAAAATAAAATATTTAGGTGGCGACTCTGTATTTGGCAAAGGAGTCCAATTTTGGCATTATTTGATTTAAAATCGATCTTCCAAAAAGATTTACCAGATTTGGACTCTTTGGTATTTATCAGTTTCACATTGCACTTATGAGATTAGATTCAGAACCACGAGGGTCTGAACTGTAGGGCTTTCATTTCAAACCTTCCAAAAGGGGGCGCGAAAAAAGTCGAGCTACACAATGCTGCTCCTACTTCAAACTCATTACTGTCAGAATCACTTTATGTGCTCTTTGCAGCTTCAGCAGTCGGTTCAGCCATTTCCTCTGTATCACTGTCTTGCAGCTGCAAGTCAAAGAAAATTTCAAAACCAAGAACCCGCTTCCTCTCAGAGTTGAGCCAGGGTTCGGGGAAACCACAAAATGGGAAGTCTTCACCCTCCCGAACAAAATGACCATTCAGGGTCCCCCAGATTGGTCTGTGCACAAGTTCATAGTGCTTCCCAGTCTGCTTAGCTCTGGCTCTTCTGGCCATCTCTTTCCCTTTCCTAACCCAGTCCTCTTTGGTAGGCGTATAGCCAAGACCAAAGGTATGCGGGTTATATGGCACATCGGCCAATGCAGTAACGCCCTTCCGACCACTTCTTCCTAACCCCATTCTTAGCATATGTTGGAGCTTGTTCATGAAATAGATTGATTGGGCACTAACAGACAAGCCCTCATCAGCTGCCAAGATGGTTTGCACTGCCCGGGCTTCAGCTATGGTAAATCCAGAGAGGAAAACATCCTCCTCGCCATGCACAATCTCCAGCACAGGTGTAGTGACCTCTGGCAGAGGATGAATAGATGAATTTTGGAAGACCATGGCCACCCATTTCCCGTGGCGGTACTTCAACATTTGGTAGAGGGTGGAAGAGACAGATTTCATTTGGTGTAGCCAAGGTCGCCTAAGTAGTAGGTTGAAAGTGGCCGGAACATCCAAGACATGGAACTCAATATCCTGTTGAGCTGGGCCGACTTGTACTCTGATCTGTCTTGTTCTCATCACCTCTCTGCTTACGTTGTCATATGCTCGGATCACCTGGGCTGTAGGTATGAAATTTGCTGGTCTCAGGCCAATAGCATAAGTTGTGCGACAAGGACAAACATTGATTGTTGACCCAGTGTCGACCAATACCCCTGGTACCCACTTTTCTCAGTACTCCACTGATATGTATAGAGGCTTGTTGTGTGCAGAGCCTTCCGGTGGCAGTTCCTTGTCCGAGAAGGTTAGAGTTGGCGCAGCACCTCTCAGGAAGACTAATCCTACCAGTTGTTCTGGGGTAGTGTCGATGAACAACTTAGCTTTATCCATTGCCGACAGTACAGCCTGTCTGTGCACTCGGGAAGCCAAAAGCAGACCCCAGATAGATATATCAGCTTGAATCTTCTTTAATTGTCTTAACACAGCCTCTTCTTCCAACTATTTTCCTTTTTGCTTCTCGACTTCTTTATCCTTCCCAGATGCCTCGGGTTGGTCCAGATGCGGTGGCTTGAAATATCGGCCACTTCTCGTCATATGGTCGACCTCTTCCACATACCAAGTGTTGTTAAGAAGGTCTTCACCCCAATCCTCATTAGTATGAGCCAGGTGTAGGTCATCGTAATCCCACCAGATTCCTTCGGCAGCCGACAAGCATTTGTCCGGCTCCGTTCGGATTATCTTCTCATCACAAATCTCCCCCGCAGGGTGTTGGGTTTTTCCAACTTTTTGATTATTTTCACCCATTTCTTGCTCAAGAAGCTTCAATGCGACTTCTTGCTCTGTATGTACAGTACTAACAATGCACAGTTCCTGAGCCAATTGTTCTACACTGGTGTTTTCCGATAATTTACCCTTTCCATCGGCCATCCCGGCCATTGCAGCAGTTTTCACTTTTTGTTCTTCTGGCTTCAATTCAATTCCCTCATCTCTATTGGGTTCATCACTTAACCACCCAGAATTGTCTATCGACTCGTTCAGATCAAACCAATCAATATGCACGTCCCCTTGATCTTGCTCATCAAAGAACTGCAAATTGTCTATGTCCTCCTCTAGGTCGGCCAGATCATCTAATCCCTGACTTGGGCCATCCTCTAGAACTACACTGACCTCCATCCCAACTGGTAACACCACTTCTGGCTTAGCTTGATTGATTGGCACAATATAACAGTACGGGTTATACATTCCTTCAGACAAGTCCTCACAGTCCTCAGGCAACAGACTGACATTTTCCACCAAGGCCAACCTTCCTTCATCTACCATTGTCACCACCACGAGTTCAGTTGGAGTATAGACGTGTTCATCATGCACAAGTCCGTGCTCTCAGGGATGAACAATGCCGGTTTAGGTAGGTGGGAAGGGGTGATATATATACTGGGGTCATAAAGGATAGCCAGTGTGTAGATAAGGTTTATATGCCGGGGTGGAGGGACTTGATTATGTGGTGGGAGATGATTTGTAGTGACGTTGGGTTTTTAGGGAGGTGCTATCACCTTATTATCGATGAGATCTTGAATCTCATGACGCAGCCTATAACATTGATTAGTGTCATGACCGTGCTGCTAGTGAAAAGCATGGTATTTGGCCGGGTTGTGTTTCGGGGGGAGAGGATCGGGTAGAGGGCAAGACTCTAGTGGCTTAAGATGCCCCTTTTTGATCAGGACCCCCAGGGCTTTGGATAATGGCATGTAGAGTGGGGTAAAGACCCTTTGAGATCGAGCCTAGCTGGTTGAGGTTTGTGGAGTTGTGTTGGATGTACTAGCGAAAGGGTTGGCGGTCTTGGGTGTGGTGGTGACCATACTCACATCCGAAGGCCATGCAGAGGTGCTACCACTCATGGTTGCATTGGAACTACGTGTAAAAGGCCTCTTGGGCTGCTCCTTCTCATCGACGATCAACCCCTGCTTCATCACATCTTCAATCTGAACCCTATCTCATGGAGCTTAGTGAATGTAAACAATGGCAAGACTATTATCTTCTGCAATAATCTCCCTTGTAGATTGCGGACCACCATTCTGATTTGATCCTTTTTGAACGGCCTGATAGTCATCATTGAGGCCTTAGCCGTCCATAAGGACACAAAGTTCGAGAATCCCTCCTTTGGCTCCTGTCGGGTTGCCTTAAGATCACCGGTTGTGACCTCGATCTGGGTATTATAGGAGTACTATGCGATGAAGGCCTTAGCCATTTCCTTCCAACTCCGTTTCATAGAGTCTTCTAGCTTTGCATACCAGATAGCCGTTATCCCTGACAAGGTTCAGCTGAAAAACGACAGTTTTTGAAGTTTGGTGAGGCCCATTGGCCGCAGCATATCTGAGAATAACCGCAAATGGACTATGGGATCCCCGAAGCCATTGAACCGGTTTATGTGTGGCATCTTGAATCTGTCCGGTAAAGTCTCTGTCGAGTCAGTATATCGATCCTCGATGTCGGGGATTGACTTCACACCCTGTGCCCATTTAAAAAGCTTTTCTAGCTTGTTGACCTTCAGTGTAATGGGGTCAACCTCAAATTCAAATGGTGCCTCGGTTTGGTACACTGGTGCCTTGGAGATTTGCAGTGGGATCGGATCTACTAGAATGCCCAGATTCTCTTAGACATTGACAGTGACTTTGGGTGCTGGAATACCCACTAGAGGTGCATGGGAAGCAGAAACTGCTGCTTATGGTGGTTGTTGCTGCTGCAGCCTATTTATTACTTTCGCTTGGTGGGCTATAACCTCAGCTTGGTGGGCAGCATGTAGCTGCATGGTTTCAATGGTCTAATGGAGATGACAGAGCATATCTTCCATGCTAACCAGGGGATGTTGAGCCATCAGAACTGGCAAATAATCTCTCACTGGAGTGGAAGTAGAAGACTGAGCCTAATTGGGCGCAGGTGAAGTAAAAGGTGATGACGACTGGACTGGTGAATTATGCCTAACCCTCCTCCGTCTCGTAACTGGTGGGAGTGAAGCAAACACTGGTTGTCCCCTAACAAGATCCCCTGATCAGTAAAGCCTTCTTACATGGGTCCAGAGTGCTTGGAGGGTAATAGAATCGTTCGAAGCAATTGTGATAAACTACCTTGCAAAAAGAAAGAAAGCAAAAGAAAGCAAAAATCAGAAATCGCACAGCACCTCAGCTTAGATGTGAACAAGGCACAGTTATAATCATAAGCTACAGCACTGTACTCAACACTGAACTCTGCCCCCAAATCTGATACCCAAACTTGCAACTGATAAATACGCTCCTGTAGAGTTTCACTCTAAAAGCACATAACAGTTAAGTGAGAGCCAAAACACCCCTATGATGGGGTAGGGTTACCCTGTCCTAGTTTCATCAGGAACTAGGGTTCACTACTCAAGCAACGCGGTTTCACACAATCCTGAATTTGGGTAAGCAACCTGTCCTAATTTGGAACAGTCTCTACGGCTTTCGATATACAACTAGGCCGACTGGTCAAAAAGGGTATCTCAGCAAGACCGCCTAATATACCTCTGACACCTATCATCGAGAAGTGAAAGGAGGATTAAACGGTACAGTGGTAGTCCAAATCCAAGGGTTGTGTTCCCATCGTGGCAAAGCCCGCAACCGGTCAGCCTTTTGGAAAGCTTTTCCAAGCAAGCCTCTGGCAAACCGTTCAGGAATAACAGATGGCAAACACAGTGACTTAGGCACGCCAATGCAAATGCAAATGCAAAGAAACACATAAGTGTAGATAAAATGTCATATCATGAGTTCGAGTCAAGTTCTCTAAATCCCCAGTGTAGTCGCCAGAAACTGTAGCTCGTCTTTTTCGCGCCCCCTTTCGGAAACTCGAAGAAGCCCTACAGTTCGGACTTGCTAGAAATTTGAATGCTTTGCCAGATACAGAATCGCCACCTAAATATTTTATTTTGGAGAAATTTAGGAAACCCATGACTCGTGCCAGTCATCACCAAAGTTGCCTCGGCTCAAGAACTTGGGTACGAGAGGGGAAGGTCATGAATTTGGCACCCCCGCTCGCCCGATCAAAGATCGGCCTCTACTAATCATTATAGGATTTTTATGAACATTATATGCTCTTATTCCGGTTATTAGGCTAGCTTTACTGTGTGATGCGTACAAGCAAGTATAAACTAGTTTGCTTAATTTGAAACGATTCAAGTTCATGTTTGTTTTTGCAAAAAGGGTTTGAATTTGCCACCTCAAGTGGGCTTAAAGTTTGCGAATTTGCCACTCAACAAAGTGGGCTTAAAAACTGTGAATTTGCCACTAGACATAGCGGGCTTAAAATGTACATTCGTTGAATCGTTCCAATTCAAATAATAAGCCTTCATCCACAAGCATTCAAGTAGTTTAGCAAGTAATCGTTTAGCCTCATGGCAAGCATGCTAGTCATGGCAATCACTCACACTCATGCAAGTATGCTAAAGCACTAAAAACTCACCTAGTACTCCAAGCTAAGAAGATATGAGTTAGAAAAATATGCATGATTCCTATCTATGCAAAATGACTAATGCAACACACGCAAAGAATGCAACTAACAGTACTAATATGGCATATGATTCAATTAAATAACATGCGGTTAAACATGTATTCAAACAATTATTGAAATAACAATGTAGTTTGAATGACGTACCGAGCCTCGGTGCATGCAAGACAAGATGAATGTATGTAAGCATAAGGTGTGCTAATTGAAACATAACCCGAATCAAACCATCGAAAGCGATTAAATGAAAGAGAGAAAGATGTGGGGTTGGAAGACATACACGTTATTACATTTTGCTCTCACGAAGGAGAGTCCGAATGAATAAAGCAAAACTAACTAGCAACTAATTAGGGCTAAGCTAATTAAGCTAATTATTACAAACCAAGTGAAATAAATAGATAAACTAATTAACTAATTATTATAACACTTTTAATTTAACTAACTAGTAAGCTTACCAATTAAGTTACAACACAAATGTAAGCGAACTAAGTAATTAAAGTATATAACTACGCTGCCACTACTCCGCCTCGGGAAATGGAAGATACACATGCTTGGATACCACCTGAAAAGATCTCCGTTTTGCTCTCGAAAGCCTCTGTTTGCAGAGTTGAATACTTCCAGAACCACTTTTCTCCACCTTACCAACATTCTGCTGAGATTTGCATCAGTGGCCAGCTGGCCACTGATAAAGACTGTCGGCCATTTGCCGGCCATCTATGGTGCTCTGCCGGCTATGGATAGTGACCTACCGGCCATTGATGCACTGGTTCAATTTGCTGCAATAGAGAACAAACAGAGCAAAAAGAAGGTATTCCCACAAATTGTTTGCACAACTCACCCCTTCTTTTCATGAACAAATCCAAGGAGTTGTGAACTTAAGCCACAAACCACCAACTCAAGCAATTTCATTGCATGATGGCTTGTGATTCAAGAGTTACAAATTCAATAAATGCAAAATGAGGCACCAACCTCCTCTCTTTCATGAAAGATCAAGGAAAGAAGTTGACCTTGGAGACTTGGATCATTTCATCACTAACAAGTATGAAATGGTCCAAGTTCCACATGTTCAATTAACATCCGATTGAACACATCAAAAACACAACCAAATTCGTATCTTGGCTCACTTTTAGTTCCAAGTTTTAATTACTCATTTTAACTTTACCAACCATTCCTTAATCTAATTAAGTCCAAACGGTGAGTTAAAGTCCTCTAAAGGGAAGGGAGCATCAAACAAGGGGTAGTTTAAGGCATGAGAGAAGTTTTATGCCGTTGGTAATGAACCCTCAAAAGAGAATTAAACCATTAAGCATGGACCTCAATCTCAAGCTTAAAGAATCTCGAGTTTGAAACAACCCTCAAAGCAAATTTAAAAAGTCAAGAAATGAGAGAGGTTACAGAGCTTTAGGTGCTCAAATGAAATGCAAAACAACATCAAAACATGCAATTAACTCAAACAATGGGTGTCTAATGGACTAAAACACCAAGCTTGTGAGGACTTTTACGCTACAACCATGCAAAACAAGGCCTAACTAACCCAAATAGCCCAAAATAGAGCTAAAGCAGTCTAAAATAGATGCAAAAACATGCTGGAATATAGCTACAAAAAGTTAGAAAATCATGCTAACATATAGAACTAACTAGGCTAGCAAACAAGACACAAGGAGGGGAGGCTAACCTCTCCAATTTTGGACTTCAAAATGTGTTTTTTGCAACTGAAAATACTCTGAAATTCAGTGGTTAAAAGCCCAAAAAAAGTTGGTTTGAAAGTGAAAACAAAAGTGCAAAAGCCTTTCAAACAAGAAAGAAAGAAGGGTGATGCACCTCCTAACTTAAAATGGTCTCAAACCATCACTTTTAGTCCACCAAAACAGGTTTTTTTATAGTTCAAAAGTAGCCCAAAAACAATAGGAAAAGATAGCAAAATGAGTATGCAAAACAAAGTATACAAGACAAGTGTTATACTTCTTGAAGGGAAGAGTAATTCTAGGCAACAAACCAAGCAGATACCACATTCTACAGCTCAAACCAAGCCCAAGAACACCTCAGCTTAGAGATTAGGAGATTTTGTTAAGGGTGTATAGGCAAGAGGGTGGGAATTATAGATAAAAAAATAGGAAATTTGTAGAGAGAGAGAGAAAAATTTTGAGTCTAAAATTTTCTAACCTCTAAACATGAGAGAGGGGGTCCCTATATATAGAAAACATGAATTCTATACAAGGAGATCCAGCCCTCCACGTGTGGACAGATGCAAACATCTGTGCAAACAGCTGACACAACTGGCATAAAATATCTGCAAAAAACACTGGTGGCCCGCTGGCCATCAGTGATGGCCAGCAAGGCATCATTGATGGCCGACAAGGCACATCAATGGCCAGCAGGCAAGAAGTGATGGCCGGCAGCCTCCAGGGATGGCCGACAGGCCACCAGAGATTGCAGGAAGGAATGACCAAGGCCTGGTCCAAAAATGAGACAAAATGGATGCAGGGTTATAGGGGGTGGATCAATGTCAAAAATGAGAGTGTTAGTGGATCTTGAGGTGGAGGCTTTTGGCTCCTCTTCAATTCTAGAGGCTCCTCTAGCCAAGGCCGAGCCAAAGAGCCTTATGGATGTAAAACTAGAGATAGATGCCTCTGGCCCTTCTGCCGTTGCTACCGAACTTGCTGTTTCAATCACTGAAAGGGCGAAAAAAAGGAGGAGAAAGACTGGCAGGGCCATAGTTGAAGAGGTTTCTGAAGATCTTGTTGAGGATGATTCTTTTGAGGAACCATCCATGCTTCATCAGAGCAGGCACATTTCTATTTCTGACTCAATTGTTGCTTCTAGAGACTTTGCTTTTGATTTAACCAAAACCCTGTTGATGCGAGTAGCTATGACAGATCATAACGAACCTCAAGACATCCCCATCTTGAAGGGAACCCTTCAAATGATGATTGTTGTGAGTACTACTTTATTTGTTTTTTGTGTTCTTTACTGGTTTGTACCATTTCCTTTTCTTTAGTACATATTTATTTGTTACGGTGTATCCAGAGGATGCATCTGTCTATCACCCGAGCTGAGGAACTAGAGAAGGCTATACTAGAGGCTGCTATGAATGCTGAAAGATTGACAACAAATTTGGAAACTGAGAATGAGGGACTCAGGACTGCTGAGAGGGAGGTGTTCCATCTGAACAAAGTTGTCGCTTCTACTGAGAAGTCAAAGGAAGCTGCTATTGGGGTCCAGGCCTAACTCAAAGGGAAGTGGCTGAGTTGGAAGAGGTTATTGCAGTGATGGCTGCTGAACGCTCAACTTTAGAGGCCAAGAACTGGCAGTAGGGCAGGGATAAAGCTGGAGTTGCTTACAAGGAGGAGCTGTTGGTACTTCGTGACAAGCTGTTCTTGAAAGGATGGATAAGTGCCTTGGTTGCTGCTCAAATTCCTGAAGAGTCGTCTTTGTTTTATAGCGTTCCAGTTCCCTCAAAGTCCTTGGGTTTGAGGGCTGCTGCCATCCCTGCTATTCCTCCAGCAAGGATTTCCCCAGGAATTGACTTTGCAATCAAGACTCCTGAAAGCAATGTTGCCAGTCAAGCAATAGATACTGAAGGGAGTGGGAACTTGGAGACTGAGGTTGTGGAAGATGTGGTTAAGGAGGCTCCTGCTTCCTAGGAAGTTGGAGCTGCCTCTACTTTTCCTCCTCAAGTTAACGTGGACAAAATTGTGAATGATGCCTCTGAAGTTCCTCCTGCTGATGAGAGTTAGAGTGGTTTTTGTTTGAAAAGACTTGAAGTTTGCTCAATTTTTTTTTTTTTTTGGATACACTGGAGCTCGGTCTTCCTGACAAGTTGCCCCCTTTGATGCCTGTTAAGACAATTTTTCTTTTTGTTGCTACTTTTGTGAGGCCAGTTATGACATGGTTGAATGATGGAACTTTTTCATGTTAATTTTTGCAATCTGATGCTCTGATACTTTCTTATTCTAATGCTTGCATTGTCTATACTGTTTGTCCTCAGCCAAGCACTGTTGGGACTGCAGGGCCGAATAGATGCTCGGTCTGGTCACTTGATATGCTTGGCTTTGAAATCAAAGGAGAATGTCTTACTTAGGTCCAGGTTGAGTTCAAAAATAAAAAAATAAAAAATAATTGTTTGCCCCCACCTAGAGCTAAGTAAGATTGGCATTGTAGATCTTTACCCTTGGACAGAACTTACTGAAGTCTGTTTCAACTTGGAAAGCAGGAGTATACTTGAATGTGATGAAAAACAATTGTTTACCCCCACCTAGAGCTAAGTAAGACTAAGGTTTAGGAGCTTGATCTTGAAAGAATTACCCAAGGCAGTTTCGACTTGTGCTTTGTATGGAGCAGTACTCAAGTATTGATGTGTTTATACTTAAGAAATTCTATAAATTCCATAAAAGAAAAATGATTAGTGAAAGTTCATTTGTGTGGTGTCCACCAAGCAATTCCACTTGGCTGAGATCCATTTTAGTTGCCAAACATAATTCCACCAAGCAATTCCACTTAGCGTGTTTGAGTGCTAACCAAAACTAAATTTCATTCAGTCATTCCGAAACGAAGTCTGTTTGGTTAAAACCAAAGCTGAATCCGTTTAATAATCATTAAAGCAAATCAGTTTGATTAATACCAAAGCTAAGTCCATTTGATAATTATTAAAGCTAAATCCGCTTGGTAAACACCAAAACCAAATCCGTTTGGTAATCACTAAAGCTAAGTCCGTTTGGTACTCACCAAAGCTAAGTCCATTTGGTAGACACCAAAGCTAATCACTTTTATTTGAAATATGCCCCTAGGGCTTGGATTAGAAAGACTGGGTTAAGCAATAATTTGTTCTGATCATAAAGCTGTACAGGTGCTGGAAACAAAAGTTCAAAGAAAGGAAAAAGCATTTTCATTAAGCAACCAATAAATGCTTGTACACTTGACGGATAATTTTGGGGGTCTAGTCTATTGATAGTACTTTTTGAGGATGGCTACATTCCAGGGCCGAGGTATGGCTTTGCCCTTGAGATCTTCCAAGTAGTATGCTCTGTTCCCTACTAAAACTGTAACTTTGTAGAGACCCTCCCAGTTAGGTCATAACTTCCCTTTGCCAGGCACCTTTTTGTGGTCCACGACTTTCCTCAGAATTAGCTCTCCAGGTATGAATTGTCTTGGGAAAACTTTCTTATTGAAACTTTTGATATGATGCTACTGATAAACAACAAGTCTGATCAGTGCTACTTCTCTTTGACCTTCCACCATGTCTAAGGCTTGTGCTATAGGTTCCTCATTATTTTCATCTTCAAACAATTCTAATCGGAGGGTTGGGAGACCGACTTCCAATGGAATAACAACCTCCATTCTGTAGGTCAAGGAGCAGGGTGTTTCTCCCGCTGAACGCCGTGCTGTGGTTCGGTAGGCCCATAACACATGGGGCAACTCTTCGACCCACTGGCCTTTTGCATTTTCAAGCCGCTTTTTTACCCCGTTAATGATGCTCTTGTTTGACCACTCTGCCTGTCCATTGCTTTGTGGGTAGCCTAGTGAAGAATTCCGACATTCAATCCTGAGATCGGCATAGAACTTTCTGAAAATCTTTTCGTCAAACTACGTTCCGTTGTCTGCGATCAGTACCTATGGGATGCCGAAATGGACCACGATATTCCTCATAACAAATCGCTTTGTGTCTGCTTCTTGGACGCTTGCCAGTGCTTCAACTTCCATCCACTTGGTGAAGTAGTTGGTTGCAGCGATGAAGAATCGATTGTTCCCAGTCTCCCGTGCCAAAGGTCCAATGATGTCCAAGCCTTACTAAACGAAAGGCCATGAGCTAGTAAGTGAAGTAAGATTTTTGGCTGGCTGATGAATTAACGGAGCAAATCTCTGACACTTATCACACTTCTGAACGTACTGCTGTGCATCTTACTGCATCTATGGCCACCCCTACCTATGAGTGAAGGCACGGTGCGCCAATGACCTTCCACCAAGGTGGCTTCCACAGATCCCATCGTGAATTTCATAGAGAACATTCTCAACTAGATTTGGATGCACACATAGCAGATAAGGGCCAAGGTAAGAGCGTCGGTACAATTTCCCAGATGGTGAAATCCAGAACCGAGTTGATTGATGACGAACTTTGTTTGCCTCTTTCTTGTTGTCAGGGAGAGTGCCAAATCTTAGAAAAACAAGTATTGGATCCATCCAGATCGGTTCCTGGTTAGTGTAGAGGACCGAATCTAAAGTTGCAATGCTTGGTTCTGACACAAACTCAACGCAAACTTTTCTAGCATCTTTAGCATCCACTGACGAGCCAAGATAGGCCAGAGCATCAGCATGACTGTTTCTGTCCCGACTGATCCGTTCCACTCGTATGGATTGAAATTTCTTAAGTAAATCTCTTGTCTTGTTTGCATACATAGCCATTCTTTCATCCCTTGCTTCATAGATCCCAGTGAGTTGATTGACAACCAATTGAGAATCACTAAAACCAGGAGTTTATCTGCACTAAAGTGTTCGGCACTACGCAATCCAGCTAGTAGTGCTTCATATTCTACCTCGTTGTTAGAGGCCTTCTAGCTAAGCCTCAGAGCTTGCTCCTAGATAAATCCTTCTAGAGATATGAGTACCACCCTTGCCCCTGAACCTTGGTTATTAAATGATTCGTAAACATAAAGCTGCCAGATGTCACCAATGAAGAGTTTCCATGCTTCTGTAGCACATTGTTTTCCCAGTTCGGTGGTACGTGGCACCTGTACCATTCTAGATAAATCCAGGGCGTATGCTAGCTTTTCCAATGGTAGGTACCTCATGTCGGCATCTATGAGAGTCTTACTGACGTAATATACTGGCCTCTGTTCCTTTTCAACTTCACGAATCAGTACTGCGCTTATCGATGATCTGAAACTGCCAAATACAAGTATAGTTCTTCCTTGGATTTTAGAGTGGAAATGAGAGGTGGTGTACTGAGGTACTTCTTGAGGTCTTGCAGTGCTTCAGTACATTCAGAACCCCACTCGAATGCAGCCTTTTTTCTCAGTAGTTGAAAGAAAGGCTTCATTCGGTCTAAAAATTTGCTAATGAATCGATTCAGGGCTGCCGCTATCCCGACTAATTTCTGTAGTTCCTTGGTCTTTATTGGTACTTCAAGCTCTTGTATTGCTTTGATTTGATTTGGATTTGCTTCAATTCCTCTGCGAGTCACCATGTACCCTAAGAACTTCCCTGTTCCTACCCTGAAAGCACATTTCGAGGCATTAAGGCGAAGTTGATGGGTTTTTAGGATATCGAAAACTTCTCTTAGATCTGTGAGGTGGTTTGTAGCAAGCCTTCTTTTTATTACCATATCATCTATGAATGCTTCCATAGTCCAACCAAGCTGCTCTTTGAACATTCAAGTTACCATTCATTGTAGGTTGCTCTGGCATTTTTAAAGCTGAACGACATTACTTTATAGCAGTAGGTGCCTCTTGGAGTAATAAATGTCATCTTCTCTTGATCTAGGCCGAACAGAGGTATCTGGTGATAGCCGCTGTAAGCGTCTAGAAAGCTCGTGCGCTCATGCCTTGTTGAGTCTACCAACTGGTCTATGCAAAGTAGAGAGAAGTTGTCTTTTGGACAAGCTCTATTGAGGCAAGTAAAGTTGACGCAAACTCTTCAATTTCCATTTTTCTTTTTGACTATAACTGTGTTGGACAGCCACTGTGGGTACTGAATTTCTCGAATTGCTCCCACCACTAGAAGCTTGTCAACATCCGCAATTACTGCCTCGATATGCTTAGCCGAAGATCTCTGGCCCTTCTATTCAATAGGCCGAGCAGAAGGGTTGACGTTATGCTTATGACAAGCAAATTCTGGATTCAGCCCCAGGGTATTATATGCTGACCATGCGAATACCTCCATATTTTCCCTCAGCAAATCCAGCAACTGAAGTTTCTCATCAACGCCTAGCGAGGTACCGATAAGAAAGTACTGCTCTGGGTATCCCTCTTTTACTAAAACTTTCTCCAGATCCTCTACCATCTTCTTAGCTGGGGTTCCTTCGACGTCCTCTAGGACAGACTGCTCTGCTACTTCAACTGTCTGAGCACGATTGCAGAGTTGTTTAGGCGTCGTGGCTACCATGAAACAATGCTTTGATGCAATTTGGTTCCCTGAGATCTGCTCTACTCCGTGTTCCATCAGAAAGTGGAAAAACTAGTGATAGGCTGAAGGGACTGCTTCCATTTGATGAATCCAAGGTTGATCGAGTATGGCATTGTAAGGAGACGGTGTGTTGATAACCAGGAATTCTATCTAAAGGGTCTTTGTCCCAACTACTATAGGCAACACAATCCTGCTGAGTGGCCACTCAGGCTGCGAATTAAAGTTGACCAACGGTGCTGCTATTAGAGTGAGGTGCTGCTCAGAGAGATTGAGCTTTTTGAACAAGTCGTAATACAATATATTTACTGCGCCACCCTGGTCTACCAAGACTCGTTTCACATCAAATCGTTTTTCAATTTCCACAGTTATAATCAATGCATCAGTATGTAGGTGCTGAATTCCTTCTAAGTCCTTCTTAGTAAATGAAACAGTGCATAAGGGAGTCTTAGGTATTGTTCGTGCCTTTTTCGGTGCTGGATCCACTAACATGACTTGCTGAATTTGCACAGCTTTTGGAATTTCCTCTAGAAGTGTCTTTTCTCGCTTGTGACTGGTTATGCCATGAATTACATTTATGACCAATTGAGGCAGATGCTTTGCATTTGGTTTTGGTGGGGGGTTCCCCTGCTCGGATCAATGTATTCTTGGAGGTGCCCAGCAGTTACCAAGTCCTCCAGGTGTTGCTTCAATGCTTGGCAGTTCTGAGTCATATGCCCCTTGTCTTGATAATATGTGCATCTGAGCTTTTGGTTGCGCGGAGCTGGGTCTCATAGCATCTTTGGCGGCCAAGTAAAGAACGACTCTCTCTTGATTTTCTCTATAATACGATAGATAGGTTATTTGAAGACTGTAACTACTACTTCATGGAATTTAGACTTGTGTACTTCATTCATTGTGACTCCTCGGGGTTTCCTTCGATCTGCTCTTCTTCTATTTCCCCGAGGTGTCTGTTCAATTGATGCCACCTCGATGGGGATCTGAGCATCTTCAAGGCGAGCATACTGCTCAATCCTGGCACGTAAGTCCTTTAGTGCTATGGCTGGGCGTTTGGTAAGTGATTGTCTCAACTTACTTTCTGGACGCAGACCATGTTTAAAAGACATTATGGCCATCTGTTCGCTGCAGACATTTTCCTCCAAATCATTATACTCTTTCCAGTACCTTCTTGCATAGTTATGTAGTGTTTCCTCCTATTCCTTTCAAAGATCGAACAAGGTGTCTGGCTCTTTCGGGATTTTGGTGTTAGAAACAAATCTGGCCAAGAACTCTTCAGAGAGCTGCTTCTAGTCATAAATCGATCCAGTAGGGAGATGATCTAACCATCGAAGTCCCGATTCTCCCAGGCTGGGTGGAAAGACTTTGTACATTAGTGCCTCATCTCGGCTCTACAAGGACATAATTTATCGATAGTGGCTAATATGTGTTAGCGGGTTTGACTTTCTATCATATGATGTGAATTTTGGTGGAGTGAACTTCTTGAGGGGTCTCATAGCTTCGATATCTGGGGAGAAAGGAGAGGAGACGATCAGATCCCGTGCTCGATGCTCGCTCTGATGGACAGTACAATCAAGGTGTTGAGCTTGACGCTCTCATCATTGCTCATTTTGTCTATTCCTGACCAACCAATTATGGAGATCCTGAGGAGGATACTCTGTCTGCTGGCTGATTGTTTTTTGCCTCTTAGCTCTTCTCTAGTGTAAACCACGAGTTTGGCTGCTCGCTGCTTCACTTTGCACCAGGATTGGCTAACTTTATTGCCCAGATTCATTTCTGGGGACCTTCTTCACTGGTGGTTCCAGGGATGGGCTCCTCCGGGGTAGACGAGAGGGTTCTGCGACAATCCTCTTCTCCGTTGGGTCGCCCGTCATCCTTTTGAGCTATGCTTTCAGTTCATGTATCTCCATTCCCATGGAATCAATAATACGATCCCTGTAGTCTTTCTCCAACAGAAAATGGTGGGAAGAACTACCAGCAAAGGGCTGTCGATACTCAACAGATTCCGAAGTTTGGTTGTTATTTCCGGTCTGCTCCTCTAAAGTTGCTGGCAATGCCAAGCCCTTATCTTTCGTCTTCTCCGTTTGTGGAGTTAATGCCAAGGGTGGAATATCCTCAATTCCCATTGCCAGAATCAGATGCAGAACTCGGAGATAAAGTTCCACGCTCACCGCACCAATTGTGCGTACCAAATACAGCACTAGATGATTGTGGACCAGAGCTCTGCACCCTACTGGACTATCCAGGAACTGAGTCCCTGCAACAATGAGCACCGTTAGAGATGCCCGGCCAGAACTGGCCGGATAACCCCCCAGTGTGGGAGTAAGTGATCGGAGAAGATGGGATGTGCTCTCTAAGTGTAGAGAGTTGTATTCGAGTGAGTATATTATAGCTCAACTTAGTTACCTTTAAAGTGAAGTCCTTATAGTTTATATAGAATTCCTTACTTGTTGCCTAAGATGGTTTCATGAGACTTTGGTGTTACCATGCTCTCTTTAACATTGCTCAAGGTAGGGGATCATGAGGTATTTGACAATGGATGGATATACTCATTGTTTTCATGTTGATAACAAACACATTCTCTTGATCAACCATTTCTGTGATTCTAGGGAGAGTGAACCAGCTGAGGTGGCAGCCTACACATGCATGCATTCATAGCTTCCACGTTTCTCTGAGAGGTTCCCTCAGTTCGGTACCGTTACACCTCGGCTCGGCCCATTGTGAGACTATTTGTAGAGATGGGCTGGGCCATTTAAATATCTTTGTGTGGGCTCGGCCCACTCTTGTTTTTGGTGATAGGTTCGGCCCATCAGTTCGGTCCAAAGATTAAGTCCTGCAGCTCGGCCCGGCCCAGCGTCACAGCTGGACTGACCTTTCCACTGCGAGTTGGGCCCAAGTGCTTGAAGACTTGGGTGGATTGTTAATCATGGAGTTGGGCTTGATTGGCTTACCCACACATTCACCTAACCCACTTGGACTTGGGTTTAACAAATTGGGCCGGCATGAGATTTGAATTCGACCTGTTTATATTTTGCCCCTTCAATACATATTATAAAAATGAATTTATTTACACATTTAGTGAGTAAACAATACACAGATTATGATTGGTCAAAAATAATAAGTCTTAATTTCAATAAGTGCATTAACCCACTTGAAGTTGTGATTCCACTTTTTTAAACCAATGATAATTTATGTGTTTTTATCTGCTTTCAAAGTTTTTTTAACAAAATTTAAGTACTAATCTTGTCCACAATCCATAGAATATAATTATAAATCCGGCCAAATCCCCAAAATCCTATCCCAGTTACCAAACATGGTGAATAGATTTTAACAAAAGAGCGGCCCAGAACTACTCTCTAATAACCCTTGGATTGGATTAATAACGTGGATATCATGTGGGCTTATTGATAAATTTTGGGTTCATTATGATATGAAATCCAAATAAAATAAAATACGATGATTCAAGTTTAGATTAGATACGTTTATGTGATGAGATTGGAATCTTTAACATTTTTTGGAGTAATTATATTGTTATAGGAACATCATATAGTTATGTATCTATCCAGCAATGAGGGGTATGTTACTAGTTTTGACAAAAATAAGAAAAACTTAAATGAGTAAAATTAATATCTAAACAAGCACAAAGCCATGTCGAAATTCTTGACACGCGTGATAATTTTGTTTTTTGGTTGACTCTCAAATCTGTTTTTTGGTTGGCCATGATGACTGGACTGAAATGTGCACTTGATTGAGCAAATTCACCATTAGCCAGTCAAGTGTATTTCTTAGGGATTTCTTACCAAACATCATGATTTTAAATAAAGGTATACCAGGATCAGTATCGGTATTGACAATACAGTCATATATCAATTGATATTAGATAGTATTAGCTAATATATTAATAAATATTGGTATCAAAAGTATAAAATACTAATACCGATATTAGGCTAATCTCATTAATCAGGAAAGATGGACAGTTGTCTTTTAAATGAACCAAAAAAAAAAAAAAAAAAACACCGATCTTTTCTTTTCTTTTTTCTTTAAAATCGAGGTCATTATGTATGGCATATTCACAATTCACTTTTTCAAGCTAACCACAATATAATTGAATGGATATGACTACATACTATTCAAGGTTGAACAATGGTCCTATTCATTTCGATAGTTGTTTGATCTATTATGGGATTCATGACTCTCTCCTCTTTAATAAATGCATGCATGCAAAGCAAAAGAGATTATAATTCTTTGATTTTGAAGCTCATAATTAATTATTGAATGAGGTTTCGTCATGGAAGTAGTCAGAGAAATCTCAATTTCTTAAGGACCCATAATCCATCTCTCTTGGGCAATGAAATGGTCCCTATCAAAGCTGTCTAATTCTATTGGGTCCATCTCAATCATGCAAAGGATACAATGTACCTTCCTAATAACTTTCATTTCTCTCTCTATCATTCAAGAATTAAATTGCCAACAACAGGTTAATCCTATCTATTCATCATTTTAATGGGACCTATTAATCTTCATCCACATATATACATGCAGTTAAGTACAGCTGCTCTGTCATTTGGTTTGGCTATCACTATCACTGAACACAAATGTGATACATTAATAAGTATTAATCAGTGTCCATGAAACATTGATTAACAAAGTTTAAAACAATTATACATCCTTCATAACATAAACTTTCATGCAATATGTACAATTATTTTAACCTTTTTAACCAGTAATACTCATTAACAAAATCCTATGCAATATATTAGGATTCTCTGTATCCAAATTTTTTAGTCCCCATGTCATAATGCACTCCTATAACACGAGTCAATCAAGACACAAAAATATCTTAAAACCACATTCATAGGATTGAAAGTGCATTAAGACAGACAAACAAACAAAAAATTAAATGCAAAATATACTTAATTGTTGTTGAGAATATAAATAACAAAGCATATTTTCTATTTAACAACTTAGATTTCTATATAGGTTAGTAATCAACCATTAAACATGGTCTTATAATAGAGACCGGTAACACATAATGAATCATGTTAGGAACATAATAATAAAGTTTTATTTCTCTTTAACAATTTAAACTTCTAAAAAGTTGGTAGTTAATAATTCAATAGAAACACATGCCTTCTATTTGGCGTGGCGGGTTAAAAGGAAAAAAAAAAAAAAAAAAAAAAAAGAAGAAAAAAGGAATAGAGCAGTCAGACAAGCTTGAAGAAACTATTTCAAACACTCACCCTTGTCTTCATGATCCTTATTACACAACATGTTTAGAAGAGACTATAATGAAGCATATCAGAAACTGCATATAATCATGAAGAAAATAGAGATTGTATATATCACTTTATAGTTGTTTAAACTTTGATTTTTATTTTGTCAGGCAAATGTTGATGGAGGATTATAATACAAGTTCCATTTTCATGTATATGCATGCTTCAAGGATGAAGAAGAAGATGGAGATCACCTTCAATTCGGGGAAGAAAGAAGAGAGACAGAGAGAGGCCATATTATTGTGATTATGTATATATATATAGTAGGGCTATAGAATAGAAGGTGATGGAACCAAAACTTAGGTCAAAGAGGCCATGTTGATGGTGGTGGAAAGTGAGAAAACCCTCCTCCATACCCTTCTCCTACCGTCCGTTCCATCCCTTGAGCCTCGTACCCATTTGTCCCCTGCAACATCAACAGTTTTTCATTTCAATTTAATTAAAGCTTTTATTTATAGTTCATCGGATTTGAACTCTGGGGTTGAGACATTAATTCAACTTCTTAAACCTCAAGAATTCAGGAAAAAAAAAAAAAGAAAAAAAAAAAAGTACTAATAACTCCAAGAAAATTTTGTAATTTTATGATCTTAAATAATATTAAGTGATTTGATATAGCCATGGAAACAATTTTTCTTGATTAGTAGTAAAGCACCGGAAATATCAAATACGATTATGTAGATTGCGATTGAGTACTTACCTGCATTGTTTCCATTGGTTCCATCTCTGAGTTGAAGTCATAGAACAAACTAGCTGCTGAAAGCTTCATTGACAGAAACTGCGAGAGAGAGAGAGAGAGAGAGAGAGAGAGAGAGAATATAAGACTCTTCTTTTATGTAGTTTATTCAAATAAGATAAGAGAGAAATAATCAATTTTTTTATTTTTTATGTTTTTTATCTTCAACTTAGTCAAATAAGGAAGAGAAAAAACAGAATTTATTTTCTTAAGAAGTCATTTCTTTTCTTTTCTTTTCTGGATTAATGATTATAACTAACCTCAATTTGATTCTGCAAAGATTGAACATATTTTATTATCACATCCAACATTACCGCCATTCCCATTGTCTGCAAATCCATAACACGAAGAAGATTCAAAATTTCTTTTGCTGATCAAAAAAAAAAAAAACAGCAACAACAATGTTTATCTTGACTAATCAGACAGCAGATAGACTCATTTTTTTTTTTCTTTTTTTATCGGCGAAAATCAGTAGTTAATTGTTAGATTAGTATTTCGAGGGAGTTGAAACTTGTCCTCCCATTCCACTCTTAAGTGGAACCTAAGATCTTCCCCTTAAGAAAGATTTAGTGGCCAAAAGGTTAGTCAATTAGGTTAAGAGTCCCTTGGTTGACACTAGATAGACTCATTAACAATATTTTGTTAATGATAGAAGAAGAAGACAATGATGATGATGATGATGATAGCAATAATTTGTAAAATAAGAAGATATTAAGTCCATACCTTGTAACATCCTGGAACCAAGTCCTGCAAGCTTCTCAACTTCTCATTTATTTTCTCTCTTCTTAACTAGTCACAACCAAAGTAAAATTCTTAAGCCAATAATTCTAGCTTTTCTTTCTTGTAGCCAAACCATCTATTGTTTTTCCTCTTAAAAACAAGAAAATTAGTTCATAAAATATTCTATATTCTTATTCAAATAATTAGAATTATTAAATGTTTGTGAAACCATGATCAATTCATTCCTTATATTTCATTTTTTCAAATACTTTAGAAGGACAAAAAAATATAATACACACTAACCCTTTCTGCCAGACTGTGACTATCAGTAGCTTGACCTCTCTTTGCTCTCACATGAATAACTTCTCTTGGCTTCTCCACTTCTCTTTCATTGCCTCTCTTTCTTTTTTTTCCACCAGAGCTCTGCAAATACATATAACAGAAAAAACAATCCCATATGTTATCATTTGTATTCACAAACAAATTAAATAGATAACACACATATATATGTATAAGAAACAAACAAATATGTGTGTAGATATATTACATAATTTCGCTTCTTCTTAGTATCTGTTTCAGATGTCCCTTTCAAGCTATTGTCTTCAAGGCTTGGACCTTCAGTTGATGGAAGGAAATGAGTGAGTGGATCATAAAAAGGACTATCAGAATGGACAGAGCTTTGAATATTAGTATCAGTGAAAGTCATAGGAAGCTGTGACAGTTGATGGTGGTGATGATCCAAGAAACTGTCATGATTGGATGATAAAGAAACAAGCCCTTGAACATGTGAGTTGAGATTCTCAAATGAACTGAGGTTGTTTAGCAGGTCCATGTTTGAGTTGTTCATCTCTGAGAATAAAGGTTTAAGGTTGTGAAACTCTACATTGAAATCTGCCATGAGATGAGAGAGGAACTGTGAGTGGCATAAATGGGTGGTGAAATAGCAAGTTAGGCATGTGATAGAGCAATGTATCTTATCATCTTGATTTTGATTTGATAATTAGGTTATAGTGTGTTTAGATGAGTAGTGTTATGAAAATACGCGATTTGCACATAATGAGACACAAATATAAGATAAAGATGAGTCTTATACATATATTTGTCTCACATTTATGTCTTATTTTGTGAAAAAAATATTCATAACACAATTGATTTTAAATTTTATACAAATTTTGGTAACAAGTGTAATAGAGGTATAACTAAAAATAAAAAATAAAAAAAAGAATATGAAACATATTTTACTAATTTTCAAACATTTTTTACTCATTTCAAAATATTTTGTTTATCTTTTTAATTAATCTTAAAGTAATTTTTTATTCTAAACAATATTTTTGTAGCACCTGGTAGCATTTAGTTTTATACGTTTAAGGCAAAGTCTGAATCCAAAAAATAGATCAGGATATTATAAAGGATTTTATATCTATAATGTTCATTTAAAATTTTTATTGTTGGACCACACCTTAAATACATCTTGATTATAAATATTAAATTTCGAATATATATATTGAGTTTATTGTATTACTAAATATTACTAGTGTACTCTCTCTCTCTCTAAAACCTCCTTTTTCCTCCTCTTAAAACCTCCTCCTCCGGCCTCTTTTTTGGGCCGGCTGGCCGCCGCCTTTTGGCTATGGCGGTCGGCTGGCCTAGCTCGTTTTTTCCTTTGTCTTGTTAGCTTTCTTTTCAATAAACTTGAGTCCCCGTTTCTACCCACCTAGGTGTGCTTCATTGTTGCGGGAGAGTTTTGGTGTGTCCAGGTTTTGTTTTCAGCTTGTCCTCATGTGTTTCGATCTTGCCGCAATGGATGATCCAGCAGGGGTGACCTGGTATTTCACTCGAGCGCTCTTTGGCGAGTTGGAGTTTGAGGGGTGCGCTTTTTGGGTGGAAACAATGGTATCATAGGCGAGCCAGCTTCTGTCCGGTTGTCACTCGAGCGCTCCTCCTCGAGTGAGAGTTTGAGGGGTGTAGTTCTACCATTTGTTCGGCGGGTGTGCTGATCCGAGGCGGGAGTTTGAAGACCTGTTGGTTATGGAGTTCGGCAAAGGGTTTTGGGTGTGAGTTAGCAGTAGAGGAGAGGAGTAGTAGCAGCTTGGAGTGGGTTTTGGGAGTTTGGCAGTGGGTATTGGGTGAAGCCTTCCCGGTGGTGGCGTGAGATTGAAGTCCTGGTGGTTATGGAGCTTGGCAGAGGTTTTTTGGGTGTGAGAAAGAAGATGTGGTGAGGAGGAGTAGCAGCATAGAGTGGGCATTGGGTGTGGGCTTGGAGTTTGGCAGCATGGAGTGGGCATTGGGTGTTTGGCAGAGGTGATGTTGTCTTCCCGGTGGTGTTTTCTCGGCCGGAGTGGGGTGTTGTCGTAGCAGCAGCAGAGAAGTGGGTCATGGGGAGTTGATTGCTCAGCAGAGGCGTAGGTCTGAATGGACGTTGCTCAGCAGAGGCGTGAGGCATAGGGAGTTGCTCAGCAGAGAAGTGGGTGGCTGATTGGACGTTGGTTTGAATTTTCTAGTTAGAAGTCCACACTGTGGGTCTTGTTTAATTATTTTAGTTTAGTTTGTTTTGGGTGGTTTTGTGGGTTTTTGTGGGGATTCATGTTTTTATTTTTCTAGTTAAGTTCTTCTTAACTTTTTAATTTAAAAAATCGAGAGGCTTAGGGGTTGGTTGTATGGATGCGAGTAGCAGTAGTAGGGGTATTTTTATACTTCCGAATCTCTCTCGAGGCATCTCATCTTCCTGTACTTTTAATTTCTTGCTGATATTGAAATTTTTCTTTGCCGATCAAAAAAAAAAAAAAAAATATTACTAGTGTAGAGTATCTCTATCCAAACCTTTAAAAGTTGATATTTTAAATTTTTTTGAAAACTTAAATGGCAAATTAATATATGTCAATTTGATATGAAAACTCTCTACTTAATATGTCAAATTTAAACACTTTGATGATTACAATTTGTATTAGATTGTACCGTTCGCTGCTTTTATTTGAAGACAAAAGGAAAGAAAAAAAAAATCAAATTTGAAATATTGAGTAGTATTACTGAATATTTAATTAGTCTTAGAACTAATTAAAGTTATAAAATAAAATTCAACAATCCCAAAATAAGTTTAGGAGAAATTATATATTCAATGCTGTTACAGCAAATCTAAGTGGTCTCGACAAAATGGAGGCAGTTGGGAGGGCTACGTGGCAGTTGCAGGTTCTGTGGTTCTGATTTTTTGGTGGGTCCACATTCACTTTGATAAATCCAGTGATGGGGACCACCAATGGCCTTTGGCTAAGTATGGCGGAAATTTAGGATGCATTGATGGTATTGGCATAACTTCTTGGAAATGACATTTGTCTTTGTACATTCTTAAGAACGGTTTGAAAAAAATTCAAGCGGTCCTTGTGTACAGTGATCTTGCTGTATATACTTTTAAAAAAAATTAAGATAAATTAAATTCCTCGTCTTATGTTTCTTATACTTTCATTTATGTTAAAACTAGTCAGTGACCCGTATTATGCACGAGATAATTATAGTTATTTATATTAATTTTAGATTTTCTTTAATATATAAATGATGTTTTTTAAAATTTTTTATAAAAATAATTTAACAATCTTATCACTAATTATAGTGTATGAAAGAAATTGAAAAAGGTACTGCAGTAACTATACACGGATTGTATCTATAATTATTTGTATGAGGAAATTTTAAACGTTGATCAAGAGATTTTGACCAAATCAATAAATACAGGCATGTGGAAAGACATGTGAATTGAAAAAAGTTAATGAATGCTAATTAGGGAATTTTGACCAAATCAATAAATGCTGAGTTTTTTTTTTTTTTAATAAAAAATTTAGAAAATTCAGATTGAGATATTAAAACTCCCACAAACTTTAGGGGTTAAAAACCCCATTTTGCTTAATATCTAGTATAGATGTGACATTTTCACTAGTTTAGTATTAAGTTGCCTTTTCTTTTTCATTTTTTTTTTTATCAGCCAAAAAAAAATGAGATTTTATTGAGTTAACAATGATGAATACATCAAAAAAAAAAGAAAAAGAAAAAGAAAAAAGTAAGTGCATGAAGACTGCAGCAATTCTGACTCATGACCCTTATATAAAACATTTTTATAGCAAAAATGTAAAAAAAAAAAAAATTTCTCGTTTTCTTTTTTTTATTTATTTATTATTTATTAGCATATTTTGTCTAACTATAATATTAAATCTATCACCGTTTGACACCCCTTTCTTGCTACTCCTTCACCCAACTCTCACGGCCATGGCTAGTGGAGAAGGGATTGGGGCAACGAGAAAAGGTTGCAGCAAGAAAAGGTAGGATAGTAAGAAAGGGGTAGTGTTCATATCCCCAATATGCATCATATAGGGCATGATTATCTGCTGGAAACGCCAAACAAGTGTTGGAAGCTTTGTCTTTTATATATTTGTGTTTTATTTTGTTGGGATGATTATCTGCTATATATTTTGGTTGTATTCATATCCCCAATATGCATCATATAGGGCATATGAACACATTTTATTCCATGACTTTTGTGCAGGTTCTAGCTGTGTAATTTATTTTGTCGGTAGCTGTGTTTATAGTTTTTGTTGGGTTAGGGCTTGGGGCATGTCCCTTGTATTCTTGTAAATTCTTTGTCTTTTATTTATGACTTATTCACCCCAAAAAAAGAAAAAAGAAAGGGGTAGTCAGTAGTAGTAAATTTACAGAATGTAATGAAAAAAATAGAAGAAATTTATATTTTTGCCACAAAAAGTGCCTCATATAAGGATGACATGACAATTTTCATTACATAATTTAACACCAATTAAAATAAGAGTCGCGTTACCACTTAACTGAAAGTGCAATAAATTAACTATTACAATTAAAAATAAAATATCAGAATGATATTTTATGTAAAATTTGTAGCAGCACTCAAAATATCTTGATGGAGTTGGCCCCCTCCAAGAATTCGGTACCGAATTCTGATTAATTTTCTAAAAAGAATTATGCGTTCGTATCCCATGCAGAAGAACCGAACGACAACAATCAGTACAGTCTCATTTAGTGGTGAATCCAAATTAATATTACATGCAAAAGTCCACGAAATAAATGTGCACTATTTTTATTTTTTTATTTTGATTTTTATTTTTTGAGTAAATATTGAATAAACGATACCACATAAAGATATTATCAATGAGGGTTTTTTTGCAGCAGTGATGACTATGGGAGTGTTTGGTATGCATTATAAAGGGTGATTATAGCTTATTTTAATTTAGAAATCTGTGTCAAACTGTTTGATGCAGCTTCTGCTTACAACTTTTTAGGCAGAAATAACTTAAATAAGTTGATTATTTAAAAGTTGAGAAGAGATGTTTTTTGTTTCTCCTTTTTGATTATCAACTTTTAACTTATAATAAGTTGCACCAAACAACACATGTATAATTGAAGTAGTAAGAGACAAGAGTTAATTACATAATCTCATTTATGAATTTTTATTCACCAATAACATCACAAAAAAATCAAGGGTAAATTACACTAAGCTTTTTGAGTTTTGGAGAACATATAGTCAGTCATATATACTTTTAACATAACTAAACTGATCTCCTTTGAGATTTTA